>LQNS02278171.1:4745589-4815573 GCA_001587735.2 Parhyale hawaiensis
CATAGGTTCCAACAGTTATTTTCTTTGACACGGCAGTTAATTAATCAATTAGTCCCGCGGTAGTTAATTAGCCAATTAAATTAAATGACCTAGTACACACGTATCCAAGTGTATGATTACATCATAACAAAGGTTGTGGGCAGTAGAGCTTTATGAGTAAGTAAGAGCCAAATAAGTTCTATGTTGTTTATGGTATAAACTACCTAAGACATGACTGTCGAGATGAAAGCTGGCATTTTCTCTATGATTCCGTGAGCTGATTTAGAACTATAGAACACAAGACTAAAAATTTTATAATTAACACTGAGACTTCAATTATTACCAAAAACTTTATACAGATGTAGCCTAAGCATTGTGTTTACTACTGCAAGACCTACTAACACATCAATCTGTGTGTTGAAGCTTTAGATGACAAACTTGTAATATATCTCTCACGATAATTACCTAGGTTACTAATGATTTAATCAGACTCTACCCATAATATGCTTTGATACTTGTAGTTCTAACTAATAAATAAATTTCGTTGATTAGTTTGAACTCTGAAGTTATCAGTTTTTTGTTTGGAATATTTGAGTGAGCTAATTTGGTTCCAGTACATTTTACACTGGGCATCTAAACATATTTTTGAAGTGTACAAGCAAGTATAATGCCATTTATGATTTGGTAGTGTAGAGTTGAGTATATTTAAACTGTTATTCACTGTTATGCACCTTTTATTTGCTCACAAGTGCTTCTTATAAAAAAAACACTACCGCCTGGGTTTTTGGGTGTTTTTTTTTAATACCAACCCTGATATCAGTGAGGGTGGCTCACGTCCATCGGTGCGAAGCTCCGAGTAGAATATAGGTACTAATCTGCATCCTTGAGACCTAATAATTTGTTATATTACTCGGTCATTCTTAAAGAAAAGTGATTGTAATTATGAGAGTTGAACTATGAGGCAGTAATGAGTATTAGTTGGTCAAACAACTTTCCTTTTTTCTGGTCACTCTTGAACCATTTTCTTTGGACAATATGTTCATTTTGCAGTGCTTCTATACAAAACAGCGGATGCTGTTAATGTTGTAGCTATGTGGTTTAGTGCTTTGTGTTTTACACTTGGTTAGTTGGCTTTGGACTGCCATTTGCTCGCACTTGTCTTTTACCATGATGAAATTTCAGTAAGTGTCACGACCACTGACGTATAGGCCTATATTCTCTTACGTGCTACTCCTTGCAGCTCTTCATTATATTTTTAATTTTTACCAACGTCAATTGCTTCACTACGGAAACTGCATGAATTATTTGGTGTTAGTGCTATTTAAGAAAAGAAGGTAATGACGCGAAATTCTCGTGTCTCTGTGTTGGTAATTTTGTAGTCTCAGTTGTGTATGTAATGAACGTTGCTGCTGTACAGGACTACCACAGCTCGCTAAAACAGGAGCTGCTCAAGAGTGGCGCTACAGCCGCAGTTGTGCCTGGGCTGGAAGAAGAGGAGGAAGAGGAGGAGCACGTAGGCACGCTCTTAGGAACTGCTGCTCCTCATCGACTTGCATCGTCTCCATTGCTGCAAGCTCAAGGTTAGGCGTTTGAGTTTGTTGCATTGCTCTCTTATGTTGCGGTAGGCTGTTAACTTCCGCTGTGGATTGTTGACGCCGTCGACAGAGACTTGCTCAGTGATGATAATAAAGTTCTTAAATATAATTTCACAAAGGCGAAAAATAACATGAGACTTTCAGAGTGTTTATTACGTAAAGCTTGCTACGTTGTAATGTAGCCGAGGCTTATCAAAATCAGATGGGATTATTTGTTGAGTCGTAACAATAACCTTCCGCACCGTTCACATTCACAACAGGCGAAGCGAGGCGTTAGCCAATGCACCTAACGACAGTGTTTGTAGCCATGGATTTTGTCTAAACCACATTCAAATGGCATGACCGCTCCTATGAGTGGTGTACAATTCTTGCAGTGTTATGTTGTACTTATTTCACACTTAACACTGCTGCATTCCTGTTACATTTAATATATTATGGTATTATTTTTATTCTAGTTATCTCGTATGCTTCACTCATTGGGAATATGTAGTTTAAATCAAATATGGTATACTCATATCTTGTCTCGAAAAGCTTACTTAACCCATTCATTGCAAGTTTTATTTTTACTAGTCTAATAGTTTAGTGTCTCTCTTTCTGCTCTGGGGGTTGTTAACAAGAAAGTGTGTGCAAAAAGTCGTCCATCCAACTGAGTGCTGAAACTTTACCTTGATTGCTATTATTATTGTTGAGGGTTCTGCATGTTGATTACAGTAGCGCCTCCTAATGTCTTTATTAGATTTGGCTGAGTTTCAAGTTGCTGCTTTCCAGCGGCGGCGGTGAGCGCATCAACAGTGATGGGTTGATCACTACAAGCAGGGTTGCAGGGTCGGATGCGTCAAGTGCGACGCCTGGGTATAGCTAGTATTCGACTCAGACTCGGGCTCCTTTGCCCCCCCCCCTCCAAAAAAAATCTATATATCCGGTTGCTATACTGTAGGGATCACTCTCAGAGTGGATACGGTGGTAAAACTATGACTATAATAATAATAATAATAATCCGGTTGCTATCAACTCCGACACCAACGCTGAAATCCTGAGTGCTGTTTGTCTTAACTGCCCATGAAGTGGCCTCGTATTGAAGCTGGTTGCGCTAGATGTCTTTTCTTTCACGAGTGGTGTGCTTCCGTCCTTGTTCCTTCTCCCCTGTCGATTTTTATACCATACTCTTTTTTTTTTTTACCTACTTCTTCTCTAACATGCTATTCCCACGTGTTGTTGTCTTCACTGCACAGTTGCGAAGAGTTTTGCGCACCATAATACTTGTCCTATACCGTATTTCTCCGTCTCGTTAGATCACCTTCGTCATAAAGATTGAATCCTAGATTTTGAATGTAACCAACTAATTTGTCTCTTTTGCTGAGGACGTTTTGTTTTGCCGTTCTGATGTTTACTATGAACGTCCTGTTCCATTGTTCTGTACTTGACTCTGAATGCTTTGCTGTAACGTTATGAAGAATGGTGCTCACCTGTATCTTATGTATTGGCTTGCATTGCATTTACATTGGCCAATATTACAGTGGAGAAACTGCAGAAGGAGAACCCTGCGTTAACGGCAGCTCTAGAAAGTGGCAGTGGCAGCAGCCAAATGGTGGCAGCCGCTGCGGCTGCAGTTGCTGCTGCAGCTGTGGCTGAGGAAGAAGACAAGGCAGATTCGGACGATACGGCCGCTGCTGCAGCCTCATCTGTAGGCTCTGGAGGGGTCAGTTTAGCGAGCAGTGGACGCTCATTACATATTAAGCCTCGCTCTAATGTTACTCGGTACGGAGGAGAGAGTAGCTCGGTTGTGCCCACTGAGACATCAGCCGCGCTGCATCAGGTCTTGGATGGCGTTCATTTTGTTGCCTACAACAGTAGCGCCAGTAGCACCCTTTGCCCGAACGACAGCGCCGCCACCAACAACAGTGGCGCCGTGATTTCCAAGTCTCCAAAAACTAATGTATCCAACTCATCGGTCGCCGTTGTGCCTAGGAAGGTGGGTGTGGAGGTGCAAGCATTGCTGCAGTGGGTCGTAGTCCACTGGGTTGCCTCTATAGACTCCACTGAAACAATTAGCAAACTGCTCGCTACTGAACTCTTATATTGCTGCATCTGTTATAATCATCATCATTTGAGGTTCAGCATATTATTTGGGGTAGCTATAGAGAAGCTAGGCTTGAATAATATCAGATGCACATCAGTATTTGTGTTTCATTATCATTGTTGTGTTGTTAGTAAATGGGTGAATTATAACAGCGGGAGCGCGATCTCGCTTGAAAGTCAGCTTAGCTAACTGTAATGACCATGGTTTTATAGTCTGCAATGCAATTATGGGTCATATACTCAGCGAAGAGTAGTACACCTACATGTAATTTGTAGAAATTTCTCGGCACTTCGATAGTACCAGGTTCATTTTAGCATATCCAAGCAGTAAATACATTTTGTCCTGTGTGGATATCGACCTGTTTTATATTCAGAATGCATACCTATTTATATGGCAGTCTCAAATGAGTGGATATTAAAGGAAAGGGCTGTTATATTGTAGGAACTTGGATGCTTCAGTAGTTGGCTGGAGATGGTAAAGAATTAGGGAAATGACGGTGTTGCAAATTTAATTTGGAGACCTGCCGTAAAGTTGTGATGTGTTCTGCTTCAATTATTTTTTATGCGAGCACTTCATATATATTATGGGCGTTAAGTAGGTATGCTCTGTCAGTGCGCTTTACACAGTGGCTTGTTGATGTCAGTGCTGTTTTTCTCAGTTGAAACGGGAAGCTAGAATTATGCAGCTAGTCCGGGAGTTGTAGTGGCGTCATGTATGACTTCATGTATCTCGAATTGCTTGGTTAGATTTTGCGCTTAAAAAAGGACAGTGGCCGTTTGCATAAAAATACGAAAAGTCCATTACCTAAGCTTTAAGCAGTTGTCTTCCCTTATTGCTGCTAATATGTGATTCCTTAATCCTAAGTTAAGACTAGAATTTATAGAAGTTTCTACTGCCTAGATACATACTTGATCATTAGTTTAGGAGGAAAAATAGCGTAGGTTATGTACAATGTTGGTTGTCGTGGGCTCAACCGTGAGTGATAGAAGCACTTCGCTGCGCACAGTAAGTTTGTTGGACTCGGAGTTAATTAGTTTCTAGTCTTAAAAATAGCTGTCTAACCATCAGTTCTGCAAGTCTAGTGCTTGTGGTACCTTTCTAACGCTAACTGCGTAATTCTTTTGCAGAGTGTACTAAAGATCTCAAGTGTATTGTGCGTCACTGCTCTGAGAGTGTTTTAATCTCGATTCTTTTGTACATATGCTTCTCTACTTTATTGCATAGCTAATCCTGTACTGAGTAAATTTATATAATGATTATATATGTCTACGACCCATTAAGTAGCTGATGATCACATTTCAATAGCTATTGTCAAGATCTTGACTTCTTGCTACACTTTCTATCGATAGAGATTACAGTTTTCAATCTTCAGTTGAAATGATGCATTACTGAAGAGGATTTCGGTAATTAGTCGATACTATTTAATTTATGTAATCGAATTGTATGCATTTTGTTGCTTTGTTTGTGCAGATCAGCCTCGTCGACTACGATGAGAACTCGGATGAGGAGGAGGAAGAAGAAGAAATGGAAGAAGATTACTCTGATAACAGTAACAGCAGTAGCAGCAGCAGCAATAACAACAGCAGTAATGCAAGTATCAACAGTGATGGTCCTACTTCAAGCGGTACTCCTTCAGACGACCTTGTAGACGTTGCAGGATCGCTTGCTGCTTCCAGTGCACAAACAGCCGATACTTCGAAGGGACCCACTACGGCTAGTGACAAAAATGAGAGTCCTGCTGAGATCGAAAATCACAGTAAGGATGCTAGTCTTTCTCCGTCGGAGCCCATGGAGGAGAGCAAAGACTTCACTGGCAGTAAGAACGGTGACTGCGGCACATCGGCTGGTGACGAGCCTGTTCCTGCTACAGAAAGTGCGTCAAAGCACGTCACAGAGCCTGAAGGCGATGCCAACGCGTCTACAGTCAGCGGTGATGTCGATACCGGCGTTATTAAGGAAGTCAGTGCCAGTGATTCGAGTACGGGACCAGTTGACAGCACAAATGATTCTTCTGCAGCTGCTGATGATACTGCAACTACCAGTTGTGAGACCGCACAGGATGATGAGCCGTGCACACCCAATGGTGGCACGTCATCTCCATCAAAAGAAACTGATGCTGCCGATTCCAACACTGAAGACGGAAAGTGCCATGATGTCCCACGAGAAGAGTCTTTGCCATTGGACGCCGAGACGGTCGTGGAGCAGGAGAGGAAGCGGGAGCGACAAGAGCACGACACTGCAAGCGATGTTCCTAGCACGAAATCGAGTGACTGTAAATACGTATTGAACGAGCATGGCGTTACTAAGGAAGATAGTAGTGCAAGTTCAAATACCTCAGCAGACAGAATAACCACAGCCAATGGTGTTTCTGATTCAGACAATTTCATTGAGGGCGAAAATGTAAGAAAAAGACCACGGCTTGCTGTTGATTGAAGTGACGAAGTGCATGCAAGAATTGCAGTTCTTCATCGTATGTGAAAAGTACAAGTTTTCATCTGGTAATGATTGTGAATTTAATTGTGATGATTCCTTTAGCTACATGCTGTCATCCATCATAGTTTTCGTGATGCTTCATTTTAAGCACGATTAATTATTCCGACCGTTTTCTAGATTCCTATTCACTGGTTATGCATCACTTTTTTCCTCACCACTGATGGCAGATCCCCTAAAGGTAATTTGTTTTGTAAATGTCTTGTCACCGTCAGACATTTGCACCGTTTCAGCAGAACTGCAATTAACTGGTCACCAGGGAGTCATTTTGTCGTATGAGAAGAAAACCAGACAACGTATGCTAAACTTGTTTAGTATATATATATATTGCACAACAGTTACACAACAGTCCTTTCCAGTGCGGATGGATTTGTCATAACCCGAAACGTTTGTAATTCACTTACTTGTCAGCAGGACGTTGACCATGTATTGGTACATCTCTCAAGAGGCATAGGATGGGCTATAGAGTTGGCTTTGTTAGGTTCACTCATGCTGTGTTACGAGAGTCGTGTCCCAAGGGAAATGTATTGGTTAACTTAGCTTGGCCTTGGCCTTTGGGACGTCTTTTCTCTTAACCATTTTACTTCCTTTCATTGTCATGCTCCTGATGATGCTGCTTTGTTCTGATGTTACCCGTCTTTCCCGCCTTGCTAATCCCGTGCGCTTTTGTTCATTTACGAACACCCTCCATCTTAGGAGTATCGTATGTATCGCCATACTTCCTCAGGGGGATATTCTGGGCCTCACGCCTCAAGGGTATACTGGAGTGACTTTCTGCAGCGGGTGTTACATCTGGCCGCAGCTCCTCCTGATGAGATTGGCTTGTATAGTTAGGTAACTAGGTCCGCCAATGGTAAGCGACTTAGTCAACGAGGCACCTACCTACTCCTGTGTTAGAGCTGCTGACTGGGGCCGTCAGTGTGGGTGACTGTTTTCTCTTCTTTTCCTCCGTCTCTACGAGATACTTTCAGCTTCATTTTGTTGCCAGTATTAGCGCTCTTTGCCTATTTGAAACAAACTACGTTGCATTTACTTACTACGGTACTACTCGGTCCTCTGTGCTTATCGCATACGGCAGCCTCATTACTTTGATCACATTTGGACTTAGATACAGTGGAAAATATAGGAGTATAATAATAATAATAATAATACCTCTGGCGACGTACTATATGCCTCGTCTTTTTCCTCTCTTTGGTCGCTATTCTAGTAAAAATGGGAGCTTACACAATATCATAATATATACGAGCTTTACAGGCCAGAGGTGCTTTGACAGTCTATGAGAAAAAATTGCAGGCCTGTCTGACACCCGCTGCTTAACAATTGCATTTACTGAATCATTTTGGGATTACACATAGCCTATTATGGGGAACAGCGACCTCAGTCGTACTCTTTATGTTACCTATGTCATTAGCAAAGCATTCGGGACATCTGTCTTTCGTGCCAACTTTGCTTCTCTCCGCTTTCATACTCCTACTGCTGTTACTTTCGTCTATTCTTCCTCTTCTTTCCTGACTTGTTGTTTCCATGCGCGTTATCCTGTTTGGGAACGCCTCCGTGCTTGGATTCCACGGTTCTGTGGACGTACAGTATGTCCCTTTTTCCGCTTTCATTGGGTCGCCTTTGTTGTGGAAACGGAGGCTTTTAAACTAAGCAATATAATAATAGTAATAAAATAGTGGGAACGTACAGCCTTATAACTGAAGTGAACTGACTGCTGGCCGTAATGCGTACGGTAAATGGAAGCGGGACAATCAGTGGTAGCTAAGCTTCAAAAAAAGGCTGCAAAGTGTATGAGGCTGAAAATAACTACTGCCATAGAGTCGCATCCACTCAAACCTCCAGACTTTGCTGTGCTTTGGTCACGTGTTGAATAGAGATAATATATGTAGTCTGGTTCTTTTTTTGGTAGTACGAACTGCTGCACTGAAATGAAGGCATGTTTAGCAAATCTGCTCGTATTCCGATCTCTGCTGCCGTATAAATACACTTCCTACTGGTGACTGAACGGTATCTATTAACTGTAATTGTAGGAGTGAAGATTAGTTATTTTCTGATGAACCTTTACTTCTACTCCGAACGTCTTAGTTATTGAAGTGATTCATAAATTTTTCGACATTTTGAGTGATTCACAAGGCGCCAATGCCGTAGCCAGTACTGCAGCTCCTGCATGCTAGCGCACAAACGCTTTACCTTTTCCTCTATTTATTTATGAGCTTATTTGACTGCTACTGTCAATAGCCTTTTTGGATTGTAATGTTGATATGGTAGTCTACATGTGACACTTTGTAGCCCGTGCAAAAGGTTTCCTCTTTGGTTGGTTGCAACGCGTTATCTTTCCTTCTTTGCCTATGCCTTCCGGGGCATCTGTCTTGTGTGTTCACTTCTTTCATTCTTTAAATTATGCTTCTATCAACGATATTTTGTCCTGTTCCTCCTCTGTTTTTCCTCACTTGGCTGTACCCATGCTTGTTGATTTAGTGCGGGAGCACCTCCGTGCACGGCTTCGACTTTTCTCTTGACATGCTATCACGTATCCGAGAAAGTCCTTGCGATTTCTGTTAGTTTACTTTATGAGCCACACGAATCTTTTTCGTTGCATAATACTGCGTCCTTCTAGGCATCTTCCACGCGGAATTTTGGGTGACACATCCAGAGAGGCTTAAAACTATTCACTAACTCATTCAGCTTATCTGCTGTGTATCTGTGGTTGTTGTTAAGTTGCGACTCTGCCCATCAATAGACTCGTTATTATCTGTAACGGGTGAACGATTCACTTGTTCGGAGTGGAGCTCCGACGTGTTGTGGGCCACCGTTTCCCCTGACCATTGCCGAGTGCCTGGGTGTATGCATGTTGTAATTGTGTGTGACTTTTTGTAGCTGTGACTTCAGAAATCATGACTCACCGTGATGCATTCATTCTAAAGAGCAGTGATGCGCCCTTGCATCTCATGTAAATAATGTATAAATATGTGTATATTGATTGATTTAAGGTGTTGCAGAGGACGAGTGCCCATTATATTACTGATTTTATTCTATTGCCATTATTTTGTTCTTTTGCAGTAAAGAAATCGCTAAGTTACGAGTAAGTGGAGTAGTGTTCAGTCTACGGACACGCGAGCCGCCAATTCTTCTAGATGTTCGTCAGATTACTTTGTATCGATCGAGACGTGTCTGATTCTGTAACATTCAAACTTAACGGTATGGATTCTCATTTGTTTCGTTGTGCAAATTTTGTATGTATTGTGGGGAACTACGACAGCATTAACTTCATGTTAGTTGTACGATATAGCTATTTCATTTACGTCGCGCTCATCATGTCGCTATCGAATTTTTGTGTTTGGCAGGAACATCTTGTTGGTTTTTGTTTTACCTTCTGGACTGCATTTTATTATAACGTGTTAACTTATTTTCTTTTGTGTTGGAAGTCGCATCTAAGTTATCGATGTCTCGTACATTGCAGGGTCACCCATCTCGAGTTATTTTTTTATGTCTCACTAAGCATGGCTGCGGCGGTCCGGTAACCTGTTTGCTTGATCTCGTTTTACTCCTGGCTTCGAGTTGTGGCACAATTTGTAACTGGATTGTAAAGAACAGTGGTGTGCAGTATAAACTTGCGCCAGACTTTAGTTTTGTTCAACACAATAACGTTTTGTTTGTTAACTTTCGTTATGGTATTGGCAACGCTAATGTCAACAAAGATTTTGTTGATCAAAGTTTCGGAAATTTATCTAGGTAATATTCACCACTGGTTTTGATTGTCGTTGCGTGTCCACGTTTGTAGGCATGATAATAATAATATTTCGATCGTCATTGCATTGCCTGCTTTAGTAACGCATAGTTAGAAATGACATCACTTGCAACCTGTGGGTGTCCTACAGTTGTGGGTCACGTTTTCGTGGCTGGTGTAATTATTCTGATCTTGAGTTGGTGTCATTTTAGGGATAATAACTGCTTCAATGCGATCTTGTACCTTCAGTGCTGATCATGACAGAAAAAAGCTAGTTTACCATTGTTTACTAAAGCGTATGTCTGATCTAGGATCTGTTGATGCAGTGCTTACATTCTCTCTCACGCAATATTCTTATAAACTTATAAACCTGTGACACATCGCGTTTACCGGGATTGTCGATCTCAGGCATACAAATGGCAAGTGACATCACAAGCAGGTGGTATTAACGAAGGTACAGTATGTTCATCAAACGCTCTGTAAGTGTTCCATCGCCGGTAGTCAATTGTCTCGAAGATGGAGTTCCTTTTTTCCCATCATTGTTTACCTTTGGTTTGCGATGGTCCAATTTGACAGTATCGTACCTTCGAGGCGGATTTGCTTATCGTCGCCGTTCTACCGGTTCAATAGGTGCCTGTCTTTTTGATTGAGTCCCATTGGGATATTGAGTTTTGAACCTCAGTATCGCTCAACTTGACTGGGTAAAGCGATGAGTAGCTTCAAGAGCCACACCTGCTAAATGGGATCATTCAGGAGTGTCCTGGAAAAGACAGTGTGGCATCCTTAAGGGATGAAACCGTGTGACGCTGAATTTGTTGCACGCGTAGTCTGCGACGGGTAACCAGGCCCTTGTGCTACCGTTGTTGTCTCAGCATATTCTACAGCACCGTGCAAAAGTATAGCACTATCGTAGCCCCACAGTTTTTCATCTTACGAGAGGCTTGTCACATATCGAATAACGCGATCCTTATTTCGTGTGTGCAGATGCCGAGTGCCTGCCTAGAGTATTACTGAGACCTTTTATACTTAATTGATCCTTGTCTCATTCCTTACGTATTCCATGGCTTATGTGTCAAATCACTCTCTACTAACATCCTCTAAAATGTGCTTTATATTTGATGATAGTTTTAAATAGAAAGTTAAGTTTATAGTCACATAACTAGCTAATTGATAACTGTTTGAAGTATTTCACTTACGCATTGTGGTTTTCAGCATGAGAGGAAAATCTTTGAATGGTTGTTCTGGTATCAGCCGTAGACTGAATTACAACCGAAAAATTTAGCTTGCTGACCATTGATTTTTATTTGTCAGAAATATACATATAATTTTCTACATAAGTTTTCTTCGCTACTACCTTGCATTATACCTGATGAAAAGGTCCTTCCGCTTGAAATGTATTAAATACTGTCTTCTGATCTTCATTTCTTTCGTTGTAACATATTTTGTTTTACTTGAAAAGAGGCATCGTTTCCCCTGTTACTCAAATTTTCTGCCAATTTTCCACGCAAACTCTTTGCGCAACTGCAGCTGTTCAAACTATTCCCGGTACTGTTATTTTTCTAACGGGGTTCTATGCCCTAAACAAGCCTTGGTAGTGAGTTTGCCAGGCCTGGCACTGTTAGGGTTAATCAGTGTTGCTATCAGGACCAGGCCAACTGCGCTTGTTCTATGCACATGGATTGCTGTTAGATGTGGTCGACTTGTACTCTCTTTGAATAATCAAAGGCCTCCATCCATTCACAAAGACCACCAACTCTATCACATCATGCACTGATACTTTTCCAACCTTGCAACTCTTTAATGCTCCCTATTTCTCAAGTTAACGTCAATATTAGCTAACGAATAGATCACTGTTATATAGTCCCGGTATGGAATACGACTGGAAAACCCTCAAGATAATAATTAAATGTGGAAGGTAGATGTTCTCATGCACCTTGATCCTATGTGGAAGCACCTTCGTGCATGAGTTCCACTTTTCTAACGACTTACTATATGTCCCTTGTTTTTTCTCTGATCGATCACCTTTGTTGTAGAGACGGAGGCTTAAACTACTCAATATAAGAATGCGACTACGGAGGTTAAACAAAGCGTGATAATAATAATTTTCATTATAACAATGATAATCATACGGCCGAGTATTAAGATGTCATCTATTCGCACGTTGCGATGCAAATAGTCTAATTTGCTTAGCTTTAACTTTTCAAAAATAAAAGGGTCTCTATTTCAATCGAGTGCAATCGGTTATCGCAAACCGATTACCCTTACTACTTCCATAAATTCAATTGCGCTCCACAGCATTGAAATGTTTGTTGCGGTCTCAAAAATATTCAATTTGCATTGATACTTGCAACTCAGCACCCCAGTCTACCAGGTTCTGGACACGTTAAAGCTTAGCTCACTCGATGATCTCGCTTATAGTCTGCCTACTGATCGTCCTCCTCCAGCTTGAGCATGTTGAGGCGTTGTATAGCGATCAGGCAACATCAGATTTGTCGTAGGGAAGCGTGCTAGGCGGTAGTAAACAATGAAATCCGACGCTTTTTGTCAGCTTTAACCTATTTACCTTAAAGAGTTAGTAGTTCTAATATCAATGAATCAAAGTTACTCCTTGTAGACAATATTTTCTTTTATTTACTTTTTCTATTTTCGTTGGAGATACTCACTGCAATGTTTTATGAACTATGGGAAGCGCTCCGTGCAGAGGTCTTAATAGATTACGTTGACCCATCGTCAACATTGCTTTCTTCTCTCATATAAGTAAAACTATTCGTTCTATGCTTTAAAGACATCCCTTTTACCCGTAGATCTTACCTGCATCGCTTCCGTTTCTCTGTTCCTCACTGTTACCATCATAAAAATCGACGATTCCGCCACCCCCACGCTCGGTCGTCATGTTAATATCTTTAGAAAATTGCTTGTACATCTCCGCGTGCCGTGGTTCTTTTACTGATCTGGCGAGCCAATTTGAAGTAGATTATATGGTTACTTCTCGGCTACTACCTTTCTATCATTTTAGAAATCATGGCCGTTGTCACTCACTGCGAGGGAATCTAGCGGCCGTTGCTGGGATAGGTACTGACCTTTAATCGATTCGTGTGTCCAAGCCGTCAACTGGGCATCTTTTTCCATGGGAGTACCACTGTCTGTATATACCGTCTACCAATGTGTACAGTACGCTTTAAAGGTTTATTGTACTATGCTAAAGTTTCTCCTGGACCGTTTCTTGCAAATTTTATATGCCCATTAGTTCAGTGCTGCTAGAGGCGGCTGCTGCCGCATTTGATTTCAGATGCGTGGTGTCAAAACAAATTACTTTTCTAGGTAAGTAAATAAATAGATCAGTGTTCACTCATATTCTAAAAAGGAAAGTATGTTTGCAACGTTGAATTGTATGTCAATTTTACAGAGTGTCGCTCAAAATCATTACCATGTACAATCACCCTTCGTTGCTGAACTGGTTGACAGTCCCGACACTTACCACGCTAGTATGGCTATAATCTATCCACTCAGGATTAAATCGTTCTTGTCCACTTAGTGTCCAGGTTGTGCGAAGTTCGTATGAATATCAGTTGAGATTTCTTGGTAGTTGTTTGAGGAGGGTCTTGTCGTCGCAGGTATGACTTATTTTATGTTCCTAGCTGTCTAAAATCATTAAACGTCTAAGTCAGTGGTTCTCAACATAGGGTAGGGGAGCCTCCGCTGTTCAGTTAAGCAGTATCAAATCTTCCAGTGATGTAATTGGTTTCTATTAAATGGAAAGGAATAAAGTGCCACATTTATTTAAAAACACGAAGGGAGACTCGGAAGGAAAAAATATATCCTTAGGCAGGTGTGGGAGTAAAAAAGTTGAGAACCACTGCTGTAAATGATGCGCAAAAGGCAGCGGTTTCTATTTACAATAAATTAAAAAGACTGTATAGCTATTCTCTATTCTGATTTGGCTTATTATAACTTCCCATTAAGATGTTGTCCTTCGCTGCTTGCACTTCCATCGTGTTTAGCTACGTTCAGCAATGTTCGTTTTCAGTTGTTCACTTCACATATTAAATTGCTAATATTTTTTCTAATGAATTGTAGGGCTTACTCGTAAACTGCTGCAGACTTGTTTCAGTATATCTTCTGTAAAAAAAAATTTTGGTAACTCTTAAGATGACATTGGTATATATTTATTGGAAAGCTGTATACCTCCTGGGACGTAAACAAGGGTTCCTACCAAGCCCTTAGCATATGTAGTACAAATGAATCTGCGAGGCAGGTTATTCTTTGTTATGCAGGGAGGAAGTGGTGCACGTTATTGCAATCAGTCTCGGAACGCTCATCACTTCATAGATATCACGTTAATTACATCGATAATGCAGTAGTTATGTGTTCTGTAATAACAATTTTCATTCGGATTAGCAGCATCTTGGAGATCAGATGGAATGCATTGTTACCTTTGTCATCTTCTTTGTCCGCCGCCATTCTGGCTGTCACCATTACCAGTAGGGCTACAGCGGTTCAGCATTGAACACATGAGCACTGTCCGTTAGGCTAATGCGTGTAGCATCTTGAGGTACGATGCTTAACATGAGAATAATTTTTCCCACCTTAGGCAGCAGGCAGACAAAAAGCAGTAGAACTTCGTCTGGGAGTCGCTCCCTGAGACGGGGGTTTATTTCTGTGATGTTCCTATCGCGGTGGTCCACGTACAGCTAGCAGCTGTGCATGTAGTTAGTTAATGCTGAGGCAACCCCATCGTGCGTCCTGTGTCAGTGTACACTGCCGCTTCACTACATCATTTCATGTCATTTATATGCTACTTCAACAGGCATTAATATGCAAAAATGAAAGCCAACTCTGATTAGATCACTCCGGGACTGATTGCAGTAACGACCGACTACCCCTGCCCCGTCTTAAAGGTAAAGCCCCGCAGCGCGTATTTAGAAGAGTTCAACTGCCATGTTAAATCTGCTGCGAGAGGCAACGTGTCTATTTTTGTAACGCGTCTCAGTGCTGTGGCTGCCCTTTTCTCTGCTGCTCCACGCCCTTCTCGCTTCCTATTACCCTCGATCGTAGAGAAGAGTCGAGGCTCATAATCTCACCACTAGCTGATTTTTCCACGCCGTTCCACTGAAGTTTTGGTTGTGTCTACGTTGGCGAAATTTTGCAGAATTAAAAACGTTTCTTTTTGCTCGACAATCAGCGGTCGCTATTTGTAGCAGGAAAAGCATCTTAACTGCTGCGACTATCCATCACACTCTGGCGACTGCGTGTGCCACGACGGTTATTCATTTCTCTATATTTCATCTGTGAATAATAGCCTAATATTCCATGTACAGGTGCTCTCACCCACCTGCCCTGGTTTGGAATCTGTGGCCTTTTCTCTTTCCGCATTCTAAAAAATACATTTACTTCCTCAAAAAGTACACGCGACTCGTTCTATAAAAATAATTATTAGCAAACTTGCACAGTCGTGAAGTTACAGTAAATGATAGGATTTTAACTGAGAAAATCTACATGAACCATTTCAGTTGTCCTTGCTAAAGGATATCTACCGTTACTATTGATACTTTAGGACCTTTCTACACCTGGTTGATTGTAGCATTAGCAAGAGTTAATATACGTACTAGAAAAGTTACTGTATTTTTGAGAACGTACCGAAGATTCCTCTTAGAATCTGTGGCTAAGTGGGTATGCTCATACTGGATTTTATTTCTATTAAGTATATTACCATTGCTTAGAAAAAGTAAAGTGACGTGAAATTACACTTCGTCGTCTCGCTGTCATTACTTTGATGTTAGAAAATTGTGCTCAGATTTTCCTCTGTCAGCGTGTTTCAGAGTAAATGAGCTCCAGTTCTACTCGGCTACATATATAGTTGGTCGTAATGCCTTGAGCTGTACACCAATTTTTTATCGTGACAAATCCTGGTCTTGACAACTTACCTCCTGTGATGGAACTACCCCGACGCTGGCCATCGTTTCTTTTTGAAACAGTTTCACTGGTGTATACTCTGATCACTTAGTAATGGTGTTTCGGTCGCGTATTAGGAAAGTCCCTTCAGTGTTTGGATGGAGACGGGTAATGCTGCGTAGAAACAGCACGGCTAGTGATTGTGTTGAGACCTCGACTCTTCCCTGCATGAGAGCCACTTGGCCCTGCAGCTCATGGAGTATTTTACGCACGTCTCAGTCTCATTTCATATCTCACGAGTTAACTTTATGTCCGTTGACACAAGCATGATTGTACCAATGACCTGTAAACCACTAGTGCTTCAACTTAGCCACTTCCTTCTTACAAAGTACGTACGTTAACGAATCTGGAATAACTTGAAGCTACAGTCTGCATGAAGGAAGCCATGTCGTGAACAGCACTCAATATCCTCCTCTCAGCTTTAGATTTGATTCTGTATCGGATCTTAGTATTGCATTTCTTGATAACACTTTAATAAAAACTGAATATTCTGCTTTTTAGCACAAAGGAAACGGGGGGCTCTTTGATAAATGGTAACTCCGTGAATTTATGATACAAATGACTACATGCTGTCCGGATGTAACATTAGCTGCTGTAAAGAGTGCCTAATAGGGACTGTAATATATCCTGCATCAATAGACGCCTAGACTGAAGACGTTGCGATACCATGGTCGTGCCGTGTGCTGCTCTTGTACGTACGTATACGATGACTTGGCTTACCTCGTCATCCCTTGACTCTGTAGCATCTATGATGATCGTGACCAGTTCTTATGGTCAACCTGTGAATATTTATCTGAACCGTTATGTTCTTGTTTCGACTTGCTTGTATCGGGTCTAGATCCGTAACGCCAGTTCTCGTGTGATTATTGTGCGTTCACTTACGCTCCTTCACTGTTGACTGTTTAACTGTTTTCCATTGTGTTCGTTCCATCGGTCGAACTTTCTGCCATTTGTGTCGTGAATACCATGCCTCTGCTTCCTAGTTGGTGCGCGAAGCTATTTGCGTTCGGCCCAAGTGTATTGTATGTACCAGACCTATTTAGGTGTAAAAAATCCTGTAGCTGTGTGCATGTATGTCGTTGGTACCAGGCTTCGGATCCTTGTTCAGCAAAGAAAACATGCTGGTGTTATTGCTCTTTGAAGTGTTAATCTATTTGCTACGTCATTAGTTGTAAATTTCATCCTATTTGCGGTGGTGAAATATTCATCTATTAGCTACTGCACTGGCATCAAATTTGAAATGGCTTGCCCTGCTAACTAGGGAAGTTAACGAAAATTGAGCCATGTTTTTATAAATTTGAAACAGTCATTTCCTGACTATGAGTTGACGAAGACGATGGGCGAGAACTGCAGGCTTTCTGACTGCAGTGCCCTGCATCACAAGAGTTTGGTTGTGCTGGCACTTCAGGCGCTGCGTGAATGTAACGCGAACGTTAGACTTCGAAGACGCAAGTTTCTTGTCAGTTCCGAGCCTTTTTACTATTTTCTTCAGTATATGTACGGCAAGGGGCGTGTTCTTGTACAGCTGGTTAGGGTATACATTCATAGGTTATTTATTTTTTGTATTTGTCCTTTTCTTTCTCTAACGAGCATCAGTACTTTGATATATACACTTTCTGAAGTCACGTCGCACGACTGTTAACAACGATTATATTTATATTTTATTAGTAAACTTATTTGTTGCTACATATACGTGTGCATTTAATGGTGAACAGTATAGTGTTCCACTTGCTGAGCCGGTATGGTGGTTGAACTTTGACTATCATAGTAAAAATCGTATAGGTATATATACTGTTTGTGTGCGCAGCATATACAGTAAAACATCCCATTATCTGGTATGCTGCATTGTAACTTGGCAGTGATGAGGAAGTTCCTTCCTTTGATGTGGATATTTGATTGAGATGTTTTACGTTTTTATCTATAGCCATAATGATGTTATTAATTCGGTAGCATTACTTCGTTTAGCGAGATCCGATAGGTACGGATTTTTGAACCATAGGTAATTTTTTTTTATGTTACAATGTCTATGTACACCATTATGGGGCTCCATGTTAGGATGAAGTTCTTGCTTGCGTTATTTCGCTGTCGGGGTACTTAAAGCGTGTTCGATTGGCGAGAAAAATTTAAATTTCAAAGTTTGACTTATACGCCCCTTCAGACGGGTGCTCTGTCTTCGACCTAACGAAATGAGTGTCTTGCGTTAACCCTTAATCGCATCATTGGACTTACTCAATCTTACTCCGTGATGTAGAGTTTTTCGACCGGCTCATACGTAATCGGGTTACTGCTATCACTTGCAACATAATTTAAAGTGGCAAAGTTAACGCTTCTGTTGGAAATTCTAGACAAGTCGAGCCTTGAAGTTTTATATCACCGGCCAGTCGAACTCACCCTTAAGGTCGACGTTTGAATACCGAACTAGCATTTTTCAAAATTAGTTTCTCGAGGTAAGGCAGCTAAACAGGGGTTTCCAGAGAAGCTGCAGTGGTATCTTTTTCTTTTTTTAACGAGACCGCACCATTATGTCCCATTTTAACTCGACCGAGCAGCAAGTTGGTCAGAGGCCTGGTATCGACGACTGTTGGTTGCTGGAAGGACCCCCGACGTCACCGGGAGCGCGCAGTTCCTAAGCTGTAGTGGTCTTGTTTTTTATGAGGCGCCATCCCCTACTGTCTGCATTTCTTTTATACGGCGATGATCATGTTAGACGGAGAGTATTTTTGTGATCGTAGTAGTAGCTGCGTGGCTGTGGCGCATACATAGGACGGTATTGTAATACATGCGTCACTACCATATGCCATCTTTGTATAAAGCTTTTGTTGATGGCAGTTACCTGAGTGCCCACCGCCCAAGCCGCTGCTCTCATTACAATTGTCAGTAAATACTCGACTTTTCTAAAGAGAAAATTGAGTTTCATTGATCCTTTGTCTGCTCTTTGTGTGTCGCTGTAAACCTGCAGCGCCTAGCGTAATTTTTTTCAAGTTTCTACTGTCAAACTCCAAGGGTCAGCCTGAGTGGCCTTAGGCGCCCCAACAGGTATATTCTGGCGGGCCCTTTCCATCCTCAGACTATTTATGAGCCTCACGACGCACCTAAGGTCTGTCCCGAGTGCCTATTTGCAGGAAATGTTGAAACTGGCCGCAGTTCCTACAGGAAAGGTTTGTTTGTAAGGCTAGGTAAATTCTCTATACTTGCCCTTCTGTTCCGCGAGATGGGCCGCCGATTGGTGGTCAGCGACTCGCCCCATGGGACTCCTATCTGCTTCCGTATGGAGTGTTCTATCTATTATCACACATCCAGATGTTGAGAACACAGTGCTTGCGCAGACTCAACCTGCTCAAACACTTGACGACATTGTCATTGGGCGCCGACCGACAAACCCTTTTATGCCTCGATCAAACCCTTGTACGCTCCAGACTAGACTATGGCTTTGTCGCATTTCAGTTAGCAAGGACTTCCGTCCTAGAGTAACTGAAAGCTGTGCAAAATGCAGCAGCACTAAGGCTATGCACAGGAGACTTCCGTCATCACCCATACCAAGTCCTCTCGCTGAGAGCGGCGAACCCAGCCTGCAGCCGCGCAGGGCGCAACTTACCTGTCAGTACTTGGCCCGCTTAGAACAAGTCCCCCGATCCCCGGCCTGGAATAGTGTGTGCAGGGACCGGGTAGAAGGAGCCGACTTTCCGTACACACTTCCCTCCTCCAATGACTAAGAAGCCCTCTCCTTCGTAGTTGAAGTCGAGCCTTAAAGGTGGCCCGGGTCCTTTTCAGAAAAAAACCAACCTGACTAATACCAATTTCAACTTTTTACCCCGGCACGCAATATCCAAAAAAGAAAGACTCCCACCCCTTCTTACTAAAAACTCTGCACGGAGCACGTGAGGGACCAACATGGTGACTCTACCCACATCTATACCGATGACTCTAAAACGGGAGACCGAGTTGAATGCGCAGCCGCTGCGACTGATGAAACTAGACCCCGGCTATATACCGGAGACCTCGACTTTCACCGCCGAGCTGCTCTGCGTGTGCACGGCGCTGCTCCTCAGTAGAGACAGCGATGAGAGTAACTTAACAATATTCTCCGACTCACTGAGCGCAGCAAAGGCCATTCGAGCATACGACTGCATCCGCCCCGTAATAGTATGTACGATACAACAATTACAAGAGAATGGAAAGTCAATGTGTATCTGTTGGATGCCTTGTCATGTTGACGTTGCGGGCAATGAGGAGTCGAGGCAGGTGGCCCTGTCGGATTTGCCTACGGCAAACCGTGCAGTCTCTTGCCGAGACGACTACCCATAAATCAAGCGAAATCTCCGCGAGCTATGGCAATCCCAGTGGCTGGCGCAGAGAAATAATAAATTTCGAACAATCAGACCGTCCGCCAGTGGCACTGGTTAAATAGCGACGACCGCCAAATGGACGTCGTACTGTGCCGCCTACGTATTGGGCACACGACACACACACGATTATGTGCGGATGAGACATCTGCAACCCTATTACGGCGACAGCCTCGTACCTCTCACTGTCTTGCATTTGATGGCCGAGTGTCCCACCTTCTCCTACGAGCGGAGGGACTGCTATCCGGACCTGCATGGTCAGGATGTTGACTCCATCCTCGAGGAATGCTTTCTCGCGGACAATTTAATAGAAATGCCCTTAAAACTTATCAAAAGTGACCTCTATCACAAACTGTGATGAATCCATTACGATCAATACTATCGTAAACTTTGGCTCTACCCTTTTCTTTGTCAATTACATATTCTATGTATAAAAGCCCCCAGGGGCATATTGTGGCGGGCCCTATCCGTGCCACAATATGTTTGGGCATCACGCACCCAAGGGTCCCGAGTGCCTTATCTGCAGGTGATGTTGCATCTGGCCGCAGTTCCTGCTGATGAGGTTAGTATTGTAAAGTTAGGTAGGTTCTCTACTTTCCTCTTTCTGTTCCGTGTGGTGGGGTGTCGATCGAGATAGCCGACCTGGTACGCGGGGCATCTCTAGTCTCTCTCGTGTAGTAGGACACAAACGGGGCCGACCACTTGAGTGTCTCCTACTATACTTTGCGCCTTGTTTCCCTGCCCGTAGTAGCGCACGTGGCCACCACGCCTACCCAATATGCGGTATTTGAATACTGCGCAAGTAGTTTCTCTGTTGAAACGCCTGAGTTGCGGCTACGGAAGTTAAGCAAAATATAGAATAATAATAATATGTGTAAAAATAATAATATTCTTTTTAGTACTTTATAATAAATAAAAAAATGTGATAAATTCCGCGCCCTAGCGGCGCACGAGCCTGTGGCTAAACACAGGAATTGTTCGGCGCGATATAGCCAGTGTGCCACTGAAACGCTAGTAAAGGTTTCTGCTACTGTTACTACTACTACTACCTCAGGGGGTCTAGCTCCTTGGAGATTCTTGGTGTTGTCTTTGATGAGAATCGTTTGAACCGCATATTAGGTGACTAGTGTCACGTGCTTCCTGTAAGATTGGGCTCCTGCGTAAGGTGAATTCTGTGTTTGGTGATAGGTTGTCCGCAGATGCTTTTTTGCTGCCTGTGTTAGAGTATTGTTGACCGGCTTGGGCTTCAGTTGCTGACAGTCACTTAATTGCGTCTGTTGGACCGACTTGTTAGTTCAGCTAGCAGGCTGTGCGCGGGCGATGATTTGGTAAACCTGTCTCACAGGAGAGGGTTAGCCGAACTCTGTACATTTTTTAAGGTGTACAACAATGAGATGCATTGGTTGTATTCTTTTGTCCCTGCCCTCAAGGTCTTTAGGAGAATTACACGTGCTGCGGTCGGTGCAAACTCTTTCACGTTGGAGAATGTTAGATGCTGAATTAGTCAGTTCAGTCGGCGCTTCGTGCCCTGGTCTGTTAAATTTTGGAATTTATTACCGGCGCCGGCTCTCGGTCGTATTGACCTGCAGGCGTTTAAGTCAGCTGTTAATCGCTTCTTGTAGGATTTCCTTTAGCAGCGTTTCGGGCTTCTCGGTGTTGCAAAGTGCTTCATTTGTGTTGTACTGCCTGTCCTTGGTGGCCCGAGCGTTAAGTTTTAATAATAATAATAAAGCTCCTCCGCATTTTACCCCTTCCCCTCCCATCCCTGTGGAAATTTCCTGGCGCTGCCACTGCACGAAAACGTGCATTAACCTAGGCACATTTTAGGATAAACTGCTTCTCATTTCTTGGACCACTTCTAAATAAGGTGGATGCGGGGGTAAAACTAAGATTATAAAATCTTACCCAATGTTACGGAGTCGAGTGGACCAAGTCTACAGAAGACACTAGGTGGGGACACCATTTGGATCACCTGCCGTCATCATGTCGTCGAGATCGTGCTCTCTTCTGTGTTAACTACTGCTATAAGCCCCTTAGAGGCTTAGATAGTTCGAAAGTGGCTTTTTTCAGCTGATTTCAGAAGGGCTTGGAACTTATCGACAAGACCAGTTTCTAAGTGGCTATTGGCACCCAGTTCTCCGGTCTTTTCACTAACATGCTCGCGGAGGCCAGGAGCTTCTACCTGGAAACCCTCGTCCAGCATCAAGACAGAATACACTACCCAGAGTTACTGCAACTCGCCCTCACCGTCCGAAGCGGTGGGTCGTAACGTCCCACCCAATACCCATCCGCGAACCCGGTGGCATACATAATGCTCTGTGATCTCGAGGCCATGTGCAGTATCCTGATGGTCCTCTTCCAGGACCAGTTAGACCTGACGGCTTGCACTAAGAAGTGTCTCATCCTCGTCGCGGTTTTCCTGTCGTCCTCTATCGCGCTTCTGGCACCGGACGCCATTGCCTGAACGCACTCCGGATAACGACTGCTGTTTCCTGCAACTTATCGACGTGTACCCAGATGAATGAATCGGAAATTGCGCGAACAAGGCTTTTCAACGACACGTGTGGTTCCATTGGAAGCAGCTCGTCATTTTCACCCTCTTCGACGACCGATTGCCACTAGATTCCACGGTGCAAACCTCTGGTGAATCCCAGGCGCGCACGGGTGTGTTGCAATAAAAATTTTTGGGTTACTGGTGCTACACCGCGTATTACACTGGTGACACTGCCAATCGAAACCCGTTTCGCAATCATAGCTCAAATGGCGACGCTGACACGGGTTACGGTGATGCAGGTCACCGAGCACAAACGTCTATTTTGCATAAAAGGAGCACTAAATTCATTCAAATCAGCTACAAATGAAATCACTCAAGTGGCTAGAGGGCAGCACCTTCGACCATGGTACCATTCTACATCAGCCGCCGTTTGACGGGGCTCTTCGATTTTGTCTCGTTTGAATAGCCAGGAGGAAGCACAGACCGAACAGACTCTGTGGGCAGCAGACTGGACCTATGTCCAGGTTGCCTTCAAGGACTGGACCTACTTTGTCTTTCAGGAAAAGACCCGGCCTTTCAATATCGTCAAGGACACAACGGAGGGCGGGGTTACTTTTAGCCAGGACAACAGTGGGTGCCTACCCAGAATGAGGTGCTATAGGATCTGCTGCTGCTGGTCACCAGTCGCCACACATTGCAAGGAGTATCCCGTCCCCACGAAGACCAGTCCCAAGCGTTGACATCGAGCAGACATTCCAGTCTCCGAGCTCAGTTTTCCGTTCATCTGTGTCCGCCCGCCGGAGGCGGAGATGCGGGTAGAGGATGCTGGCCTTCGGGATGATGTAAGATACTGTGACTAAGAACTGTGCCCACCAGCTGGAAAGTGTGGCAGAAAATGACTGAGCCTGATGATGTTAGATACGATATACTGTGAACCTCTGGTTGTCACTGACGATGGTGGCCGCCAGTTGGCTAAGTTCCATTTTGCCCATTCTTAATGTTTTTTTTTTACTATAAAGGTAAAGTCAACTTAGACCACACCCTCACCTGGGAATCCCACATACACTGGTTTGTGCTGCAGGTATAGGCCCACTGGCCCCAGATGAGCAAGTGTAGTCGCAGTCGCCCTCGAATTACAAACTATGGCGCCAATTTGACGGAAGGAACAAATAACCCGAGACCCCCCCACCCCCCTCACCTCTGAGGAAAGCAGTTCCGCCACGGCGCCGAGCATGCACACACAACTGCCGAGTCAGCACATCAAGATCTGCAATGTGCCTCACGGGGCATCGAACGAGCGATACAAGGTGTTAGAGCTGAGAACGGAAGCATGCAGCTACCGTGACAGCTACAAATACAATTTGTGTGCACTGTGCTGTTTGTGCAGTTATGTGTGTTAGGCCACAATTGTACGACAAATATAACTTATGTCATTATTTTCTACTCGGTTTTCTAGTTCTATTCGAGCCAAATGCAGAGTTGCCTGGTTTAGCTTATCATCGAAAAAATCGACATTTTGCGGCACCTTTAACTATGCTCCAAATTGGCTGCATTTTTTTCTAGATACTCAGAATGGCCAAAGCAACTGGGGCGAGGGAAGAAAGCGTAACTTTAGTGAAAAGATTTTTTTTGAGCCACTTGACCACAGACAGTATCAGGGTATAAGAACAGTAACGTACAAATAGTGCTTAAAATGTTTGCTGCTGTCAGTGTCGTGGTATAGACAGTTCACGGTGACACCGTAGTCGACATTTGCACCATATTTTACCGGTGTTTGGAAGCTTTGGATAGTTCAGTATACGATACTGCTTTGTTGTGATTGGGACATAGTAAACCGCCTTTCAGTAGAAGAAAATTGACACCTAATATCTCATTTTTGGTTTCCCTTATCTCGTTCAGATGCAAATATTTGGTTGCCCGCCGCTGCAGCGTGCACTTATTTTCACCATATTAAAGATGGCGCTGGCGTTCATAACTTAGGCCTAGCTTCTGCTGCTTGAATTATTGTTGTCCAAGATTTTATTTCCTATATGTAAGGTCAAGTTATGTAATTCTTTCATTGTATTTTTCCTTGTTTTCAGAAGAGAGTCTTGCAGGCGAGATACAATATTCACTAGTTTTTAGCGAAGCAGCTGAACAGAGAAGACATTCAAAGAAGGGAAAAACTTTATTTAAACTAGGTGGATTTAGTAATTAATCCAGCTATGAATTTTTATCCAGTGCTCAAGATAGTACCTGATAGCTACACGTCAGATCTTCTTAAATAGATATCGCCACCATTTAATCCTCTGCTTCGTTTAAACTGAAACGGTAAGTCAACTGTAAATTGCAATGAATGTAAGAAATATTCAGAACATCTGTGCACGGCTTTATATGTGACGTGGAATGCCAGCAAAATTTCTTAACTAAGCATGGCAGCGTGCGGTGCAGCGTCACTTGACTCCAATGACGTCACAGCCGCTTGTGTGGCTTATGTCGATACCAGACGCTAGTCATAAGAATGTGTATCGTCATCTTTTCGTCCGGAATCTTGCTGCCAATTTCTTACTATTATTATATTGAAGAGTTTCAGTCCCCGTTTCTATTACTACGTTGATCTAACAAGAGACGAATAGTATCTTGGTAGAAACGTGGAACCCATGCACGAAGGTGTTTTCAAACAGGATCAACACGCATGGGAACAGCAAGTCGGGAAAGAAGAAGAACAGAAGAAAGAAATATGAGTAGGAGCATGAAAGCGGAAAGAAGCACAGTGGGTACGGAAGAAAGACGTTGTGAAGGCTGAACTAAGGCTATAGTAACCTACAGGATCCCGCGGGCATCGGCATCCCACCGTTAACGTAACGGCTAACATTTCATAAAACATTTGATGAAACGACAGCTGTGTTTTCTAAAACGTAACAAAACGTTCGAGCACCTTGCACTGTCCATATGGGGACAAAAAGACTGTAGTGTGAACTCGCCTTAACAACTTAATGGATTTGCATGGTGGCGAGCCCTTATTGTTTACATGTGGTCGGAATGACAGCAATTTATTTATGTGTGCAGGTAGTTAAGTGTACCTGAGCATTCAGTGTAGAATTTTCTGACTGTTGAATAGAACTTTGGGCGCAATATTCTAAATGAGGTATTCAATAAAAATTTTTACTCTTGGTAGCATTTCTTAAAATGATTCTTTTAGCTTAGAACTAACTCATGGTCTTGGACGCACGACTGAGCCACCTCTCTCTCACTGCATGGTTCAGCAGGCCGCAAACTTGCCCCAAATTTCACAGTATATGTCCTGTAGTGTCCACTCTGACGTCACTGTGATGCTCGGTCTCAACTTCACCTTCCAGGGTCTTTATAAACGACAGATTGTCCGCTTTGTAAATGAAATGTTTGATTTCTTTGAGTTCATCCAAGTATGACGTCAAATTCCAGGCATCGATTGATTTGACGAACATGGACGACTGGATTTTGTGGTCGCTGTAGAACTTTCGGTCGTCAAAACCAAGAATAGATTGCACTTCTGCATCCGTCAAGAGTCGGTCCGTCGGAAGATTAGACAACAGAGGGTAGTACCACCTGCGATACTTATCAACTGATTTTTCCGAAGCGCAGAGGACAACTCCTTTGTTCTTCAGCTCCTTGAGGAGAGTGTAAATGCTCTCCGGCGAAAGAGTCGTGTTGTCGAGGTGTATTCCGCTGTAGCGCTTGTGAAGCTTGATCAACAGTCCTGTAATTTGGGGAATGCACAGGTCATCAAGATCTCTCAAGTATACATCGAACATTTCCACTTGCATGGCGGGTAGGGCGGTCAGTACCACATTTTCAATACTCATGTCAATTTTGAGTTCAAACCACAGCAGATGTCGCAGATGCGAAGGCAAACTTACAGCTGCATTGAGGCCTTGTTCATCGATCACCTTCAAGGCCAGCATCACTAAATAACTCATTGACTTATAGTCTGCCAAGTCAAGAGTAGTGACCGTTGTGAGGCTGCCAGAGAACAAGTCCACTCGAGACATGACTTCCTTGTTGAGAAATGGCCGCAGCATTTTGTCCATCTTTTTATCACTGCCATACTCAAACTGCTGCTTACTTTCGAACCAGACAGAAATTGGGACCTTGCTTAGGAACTTCAGGACCGAATGTTGTTCGTAGTTTTGACACAGCTCATCCGTTCGTAGAATGATGCGAACTGGAGCAACGTGTTGCAGCATCACTTCCAATGTTCTCTGGTAGATGAAGCAAAGCCTCAAGTCCCACTCCTCGGGATACTCTGTCACATTGACCATGAACTGAACAAGCTTGTGAGAGCAGCGGAACTCTGTTGCAATCTTAAAAAGAAAGGTTACGTCTTCAGACTTGCCAGGGGCATAAGTGACCAAAGATAAAATGATTGTTTTCATGACTTCCGGGTCCACTACAGCGCCATCTTCTGAAGTCTCCTCAAGCTTGTCCCATCTCTTCAACTGTCCTGCAACCATGACGACCATTTCCTCCGGCTGAATGCGAGGAAGATAGGATGCTATAGATTCTTCAGTCTTCATTTTATTTGCTACGTAGTAACTGGACATGTACAACAACTGTGCCTTGCTTGTAGAGCTTGGAATGGATTGGAAGGTGTCCGCGTAGAAAACGAGACGTCTCTTGAAGAAAGCTGCCATGATCTTTTTCGAGTCGTCCGTACCGAAAATTTTATCTGATGCTTCTTTTATTTCTTCTAGCGATGCTTCATTTAGTCGCGTGTTGGCCTTCAAACAATGTAAGCAATTTTCACCTGCTACTAGCATCCAGCTAAACCACTTCTTGCGTTTTCTGATGTCTTTGTCGAGATCCACTCCTAGTGCCAGTCCTGCCTTGAAAAGGAAGATGTTCCATAAGAGCTCGGAAGCTGAAAAGCATTCTCTGACTATAGCTGCTCTTTTCTGGAATATAGCTAATGCTTCTTTTAACAGCTCAGGATATTCCAAGACATTCCTAAGTCTGTTCAAGTCGCTTCTAATAGCATCTTTGAATGTTTTTTGAACTTTTCTTTTACCAGTCTTGGTAGGCTCTTTAAATTTGGTTCCAAGTTCCTGCAAGTGCTCCATGGAAACTCCTCTCAAGTGGAGGTGGTGCACAGAAGAGAAGCTGGTAAAGTCAAACTTGAGCCTGTCGACGCTCTCTGAATTCCCGAAGATAATAACAGACGATTCAAATAATATTTGTCCGAAAAATAGCACTAGCTCTTTGGCTTTGGATTCGGACATTTCATCGGCATCGTCAATGATGAATAAAATCTTTTTGGTTGTCAACAGCCGTCCAACGTTTTTTACACCATATTTTGCACAGCACCGTGGCAAAAACGCGTCCACAACACTCCAGTATTCGTCTACATAACTGTCCAAGTCATTCCGCTGAGACTTCGTGTTGCTCATGCCCGTTTCCGTCGTAGTTCGATCTATTTCTTTGCCGGATACTATCAGGAGGAGATCGAAATCGCTCAAAGTGTCGATGGCGGTGATTTGCTTCACCCAGGCTACTGCAAACGAGGCCGCCAAGGCTGTTTTCCCTGAGCCGTGTTCTCCGGAGACGCAGCAGATCTTCTTGCCGTCTATTCTTTCGGTGCAGCGATTTTGAAGTTCAACCAAAATCTCTTCTGGAGGCACATTACTCTCACTTTCTTCGCGTCTGAAAAAATATAAATAAATTTATATATCAGGCTATTAGGGTAGTTCTTTTGCTGTATGGCAATAGCTCATAGAGTGCCCATGGCAATAGCTCATAGAATGCCGGGGCGCATGTTCCGGTGTCTCTTTGGGAATGGGCCTATTGGTTCGTCTACTGCCACCTATCTAATCTAAACTATAAACATCTCAAGTGTCACACTCAATTCAAATTTCAGAACATTTAACTTAACTACAAGTTAATTCTTTGATTATGTGGTCATAATTTCTGTCAATTCCTTTTCATTTATTTCTGGTAACGTTTAAGAGTTCAAGTTTATATTAAACGCGAGCTCGTCTCCCGCTTTCTTTGTATGTTGAAGTGCTGAATAAAAAATATTTGAAACATGATTTCGAGGTAAGGATAGACCATTCTTCACTGCTTCACACACAGGAGTACCTATATGATGCGTAGGCAGTAATACAAGGGAGTATATACGAATCTGAAGAATGAGTCTTGGAATTATTCTTTGACTGTATAGTTTGGAACTGCGACGACAATTGAATGCGCATGTAGTACATTTACTAACGATTTGGTGGTAAAGCTTTTTCTTTTAATTACCTTCGCCAAGGAGGTTATGTTATCTGTCACCAAGATAACTCAAGAACTCACGGATGAATCTTTACAAAATTTACAGGGATTGTCAGTATGTTAGCAGTAACAGATGCTTAACTTTTGATGAAGTTCCGTTGAACCGCTTGTTTGGTTGTCTGTCTGCCTATTTTTCTTAGTATCATTACTCAAAATGTTATGGGCGGATATTTACAAAATTTGCATGAGTTGTTCGGTATAGCTATCACGAGGAGTAAAAAATTATCAAATTTTTCTGATTTGTTTGTTCGTTTTTTTGTTTGTTCGTGGCTGTGTTTGTTTGTTTGTGGCTGTGTTTGATTTTATGCTTGTTAGCAAAATAAATCAAAGTTATAAATGGATCTTTACGAAATTAACAGCAATTCTTAGAAATGTTGAAAAACATAAATGATTAAATTTTGGTGATGGACGGTTGATATGTTTGTGTGTTTGACTAATCTTTGTTAGCTCCATAACTCAACAAGTTGTGAACGGATCTTCAACAAAATTGCGGAAGCTGTTATTACTGGTAAAAGGCACAAATGATTAGATTTCCGTATTGATATAAAGGAAATCATAGTTTCAGAACCAATTTGAATTTTTCCTCTCCGTTACCTTGCTTGGAGGAGGTATGCGCACTCAAAGTCCTAATTTCATAATTTGTTAGTGGTATATTTATTTATTTACGGCCTCCGCGTTTGCCACAGTGATCTCGAGTAGTAAATATTGACGAAGTTGCACAGGAATGGGAAATCTACTTCCAGCATTCTGCTATTCGATAAGCGCTTATACCTGCGTTGACGACGCGCCCAGATGAACCCTGCGTTAGTTACCTGCTTCAAAATGAAACGTTGAAGGTACCTGGTCCGTAGGAATAACCAGCACACGAAAGACTATGCGGTAGCAAAGCATTACCCGTCACTACCACCGGGTTAACGAAGCAAGGAAATATACTACTCCGTGAACTTTTGCAACTCTGTCAGTGAAAACTATTCTAGTCGTTATTGTGAAATATAATTCACCACAAAAGTTTTCTAATAGAAAGATCCCCGTAATGTTTCTGAAGGAATAAAGTCAAGCAAAGTTCCAAATGTGTCTGTGACAGAAATACCAAGCACTGCAGCACTTACATAGGATTTCCCTCAGAGTCTTTTCGAACTGTAACAACTTTTAGTGCCATCTTGAGCTTCTCCATAAGTTCTGTATCGTTCTCGTCCAGCACCGACGCAATCCTCTGATTGGCTGAATAGGCTGACACTGCTTCGACTAGAGACTGGCATCTCATCTCGCTCTCTATTTTCGCTGCATCTGTTGGTTAACAGAGTGTATTTTAATATTTGGAGGTCAGCTATTGCGAAGAGCAATTTATAAGTGACTACGCGCTGATCTTTTCTACTCACAGAGGTATGGCGGCACTAAATTTTCAACTAACCGAAAGAAGAACACGTACTGATTTTGATTCAATAAAATCGCCGATAACATAGCGGAATCTTTAGTTGTGGAGATGGAAGAAAGGCTTAGCGAAACTGTTGAGGATTAGAACACTTTGTACACATTCAGTCATCCTTGTCGCAAGCCAGTAGCTCGTACTGTGTAGGATCATGTTACTTCCATCGATTAGAATTAAGACAAAAACTCAGAAAATAAAGCGAAAATAACTATCGAGCACCAGTCGATGAATTGCAGAAAACGAGCGAACATTCCACAGTAGTTCTTCATTTCTTAACTTTAGAGTACTCACTCATTACTCTTTCGTTGATCTCCATGCCCGGATGAACGTCTTCCAAAATTTCATTTACACTTTGCTTCACTGCTTCGTACTGCTGCTTCCATTTGACTATGCCAAGTTGTTCGCCCACACCTCTTACGACACCCAAGATGGCCTCCGCCAGCTTCTCTACATTGCTGCCGGGCCCTTGCTCAAACATGTTGTGCAGATGTTCTATTGTAGCGACATGATACTCCAGGCATGGCTTGCTCGGGGCTTCTTCCGCATCCCAAGCTCTGTCGTAACAATCGAGTAGCTTGTCGATGCAGCAAAATCGTAAAACCTGTTGAGGAGTGCGCATAGTAAATTTGGATATTTATGAGTTCATTCCGATTACTATACAGGAGATATTTCAAGATACAGTACTATTATAAATTCATAATGAGCAATCCTGAAGCATCATCCAAAAATTCTGGCGGCATCATCATGCAATAAGAGGTCCAAACATTTTCATGATCTGGAAATTTTTGAAGCTATTGACTACGACTAGTAAAAATTATCTTTCACAAATTTTAAAAGCTTATGCAGGCATTGAGTTTAAGTGAGGACATATTTAAGCATATCTACTCAATTTTATAGGAGTCGTCACAGGCGAAAGGGCAAATATGTAGTAAGTATGTCAAGAAGTTGAAGTAGGAAGAAGGATTAAATTACTAGTGGTTCAGAGATAGTCGTTTTGTGCCGCACGTTCCACCGATTTGTATGTCGCCCCTTCTGCCGGACTGTCTTGAATTATGTGCAATAATAAGTGAGTTCCATTGGTATCAAAGGGCCTGCGCGCTACTACTGAAACGATTTAATTAACATAAAATTATACTTCTTCTGGATTACAAATTTTACTTTTACCAAGCTATCGATGCTGAAAGGACATTACGGCGCAAAGTATCTCTAGGAAAAGGAACAAGATGAGAGACAAGAAAGAGACAGTTGTGCGGTGGGCCTCATCCGTGGCTCCTATATGTATGGGAGCAGGTAGGAGTCTCGTGGGATATCGAAAAACCGCTTAATTACCACCTTTGGCAGCCCACCTCACGGATCGGAAAGGAAGCAAAGAGGACTTACTTAACATGACAAATTAAGTTACTAAGGCAATCAGCAGGAACTACAGGCCAGGGGCAACATCCAGTTCGAAGCGGCAATGAGGTTGACTCTTTGGGGCGAAGGATTCTTAGATATTCTGGCAGGGATAGGGTCCGCTAGGATATTCCTCGAAAAGGTAGTAGGCCGAGGTAAAATTGGAGGGCTAATACGAGAAGTACAGTAACGCTTTAATTATATATATATATATATATATACTGCAGGAGGTGTATTAGTCCTCTAATTGTGACCCCAAATATGGCTTGTCACAGTACATCACAATTGCAGGTCGGAGTACTAGAACAATGAACTGAACATGGGTTGGCGACAGTAACACTCGTAATTACTAATATCGAAGTAAAATAAGTTGGTAGGAAAAAGCTGTTTTGCGAAAGGCCTAACTACCGTAGAGGTTACCTTTAGAATCCGCTTGAGGTGTAACCATTTCCATTGCACAATGGTTGAACCTAACTTACTTACCCGGTGTGCATGATTACTACTACTAACTTACCGATTTAACGTCCCTGCTCAAAAAATATTTTTAAGCAATGTATGGTAACTAACTGAATTACCGTAAATGAATAACTTTAGAACCAAGTACCAAATCATTATTAAACAAAAACTTTCTATAGATGCAGGTTGGTCGTTGCACTATGTACTGGCGAGAGATCCATCCTTGCATATTTGTGTACTTGTATTCATATGCATGTAATGAATAACTCTTGAGCTCCATAGTTTCCGTGGTTTCATGCACGTACTGCAAATGCCTCCGTTTCAGTTCAGAGGCTCGCCTTATGCTGCAACTAATAGGAGCTGCATTAGACGTATAAAGTTAACAAGGGCGTGTTCGATTAAGCCTTCCAGCCTTGGCTTGCTCGAAAGTTCAGACAGAAGCTCCGGCTTTGTCGTTTCGAATCGTGTTGCAAGTGCCTATAAGCAGTCCTATTACATTAGGTAGGCTTTTACTGAGCTAGGCTGAGCTTCTGGAAGTCTTAAGATTAACTAATCAAGGGTTAACGCCTGAAAGTCAATTCTACCGGTCGAAATCTGACCACCTGTCTAAAGTTTGGACAAGTTTAGCCTCGGCGGCTTAATTTCGGTACCTAATCGAAGACGCCCCAAGTGCCAACCGCAGCTACCTAGTTGCATATTGTAGGACTGCGATTTCTCAGAACACGTTACCTTGCAGAGAAGAGGGACCGAGTACTGGGTAGGAGAGCGAGCCCTCCTGAGCAGAGCGAGCTCTTCGTCCGTAAAGTGAAACTTGACGTCTTGTGTTGTGATGATACTAAGGGCATCCTTTCCCTGGATGAATGGAATAACACAATGTTGTATTCATTTCGATGGAGCTTCATCAGTCATACCATTGACATTCAATTTATTGATCTAATATCCTGCTATATATAACTATTACAGCGAGATTCTTACTTAATTAAAATGAGTATTATTATTCATACCTTGTACTTGTGATAGTAACTGACAATACAAAAATTCTCAAAATAAACTTTCCGCCTGATGCATTCGCTTACGTCTGCTTCAAGAAGTAAGCCGAAGAGTATGACGATATTAGGGTAAGTGTCATTTCTTCACTATGGATATAATTTAATCACAAGTAACTAGAGCACTCTGAGAGTGCATACCTCCGCCAAGCAAGGCAACGGCAACGAAAGGTTCAAATTGGTTCTGAAACAATGATTTTCTTTGTTTCAATACTAAAATCTAATCATTTGTGTATTTTAACAGTATAAACAGTTTTAGTTATTTTCTTGAAGATCCGTTCATGATTTTTTGAGTTATGTGGCTAACAAACATTCATACAAACAGTAGTCAAAATCACAAACAAATCAACCGATCATCACCAAACTTTAATCCTGTTTGTTTTTAACAGTACCAACAACTCCCATAAATTTCATAAAGATGCACTCATAACTTTTTGAGCTAGTGTGTTAACGAGATAAAATTAAAATATCGACAAACTAACGAACGAACTAACAGATCATCTAAAAATGTGATCATTTACTCTTTGTGATATACCTAATAACTCTTGTAAATTTCATAAAAATCTGTCCATAACTTTTCAAGTTATGGCCTTAGGAAAACTGAGGCAGACAAACAAGCAAACAGATGAACGGATCTTCACCAAAAAATAATCATCTGTTTCTCCTAACGCACTTGACAATCCCTGTAAATTTCAAAGAGACAGAGAGACAGACAGATAAGCAGAATAACAGACAGACAAACCCGACGAAAACATAACCTCCTTCGCGGAGGTAATAATATGTCGGTGTAAATAATTACTAACTTACTTTGGTGGCATAAGGGCATGCCATATTTTAGCTAGAATGACAAAAAAGATGGTGTATTACATATCCAGGAGAAGTTCAACAACAGCGCTTTCGTATTCGTTTGTCTTGTAGGGAATTTATCCAATGATAAACCCTATTATTTTCTACCAGCGTTGGACTTCCTTTGAGACATCTCATGTTATCATACATTTTAGCTGGCTGTTTTTCTTTTTGCTTGTTTAATTGGAAATGTGTATCAATATTCACGGTGTCTAAAATCCTTCTAATTCTGTTAATTGGAAGAAATTATCTAGTCTTACACGCAGTGTTGATAATGTTTCGTTAGGATGTTGAGTTCAGTTCGTAATTTATTCCCCGATCTGTGTCCAGTGTCGACTTGAAATTCACTACCAAGATCCATGTCCGACCGTAGAGGGTGCAGGCGTTCAAGTCAACCACTGAATCTTTTCTAGCGGTACATGTTATAGCCTGTGTACACATGCTGGTCAAAAGAACAAGTTTCCTTCACTACTCGCTCGAATGTTTTGCTAAACCTCCGTAAACACAGCTTTGAGATAACCAAAAATGTGTAAAAATGTTTGCCGTCAGTGCTGTTTGCCCAGCAAGAGCCATTGGTTAAGCTTCGGACATCTCTTTAAGCTTGGAGGGCTATTTAGATGGACACATGAACACATTCGGACGCGAATTCACGAAACTCGTTCTTTTGACTAGCGTGTGACCATCCCTCATACTGAAAGCGTAACGGCCCAACTACCGAACAAAGGAAAGAACTTAGAGAGGAACATGCAGAATTATTAAATAGATGATAACTAACCTTTGGGTAAGCATAGGAATGGGCGTAGATGAGTACCTTCTGGGCAGGCCCGTGCAGCAGTTGGGCGGTGTGCAGCTGCTGCACGCGCATGCTGCTGTTCACCACCATCCTGGAAAGGAAACTTCCCTATGATGATGGAAGGAAAGAATCATTTCTCCACATAGTGTTGCCATTTGATTGTAATGTATTCCTTGTTAGTTTGCTCCCCAGGTTCAGCAATATGACCAATGACCATGCCTAGAGTTTAGAAACATAATGTGTCGTGTTCGTCTCCTGAGTTACGGTATTTCAGTGACTAACTTCATCATAGGAACTAATAACATGAGACGAGATTCTATAACAAGTTCTTCACACAGCCTGAAAGTTGCGAAAGCGGAACTATATTATATTATAATCACAGAAATCTCGATTGCACGCGTACTCATTGGACTAATGAAAGCGCTCTACTTCATCGAAGCAGCGAATACGATACAATGTATTCATAAGCGTCTTCTCACAGTACCTTATACTTTGTTGGACAATATCCCATTTTCAGACCAATACAAGACAAAGATTATAAAATTTACTGAAACATCTTTGTAAAAATAATTCATCATAAAATAGGCACCGACACTCCGCACGGCACGGTTGCGTATAAATTGCTTTCTCAACTTACCTCAATAAGTAATGATGAACCGATGCTTACGATGAAACGTTATTGCCAATGTCTGTTTGACTGACAAGACTGTAATGTGATTCCTCCTCTCACTTGTATTATGCTCACTAACGGTCGAGGGCGCACAAACCTTGCCAATTGCATATCATCGCCAGGAATGGTAACAAGAAAAAAACGCTTAAGCAGTAAAACGTCGCCTGAAGTGGTCTAAATGTTTGCATGCGTTCAAAATATCAGCCTACCAGGACCGACTACAAGGAAGCAGCTCATGTACGAAGCTTTAACTGTTCTTGCACATTGCTGCTCATTCACTGATGTAACACAGACAGTTTTTGGGGTCTATAAGCGATAATTCTTTTCGGGATCTTTTATTATGCGGAATCATAATCACTATTTTCGAAGCACTGCTTGAGGGTCGTTCCCGGTAATATTTTTAAAGTCCAATTTGAGGAAATTTTAGTTTATGAAGTTCAGAGCAGAAGTGCGGCGTATCCGACGGATCTCTTTATTATACTTCTATGAACAGATCCCACCGTCCAGCCCTGAACTTTTCAACAGTGTAATGGACTAAAGAGACATAAAATCGAAACCATTATTTTGAACTACTTGTACCACGCAGATGTTCACGAACGAATTTTCAATGGGATCAATTCGTTACACGAAGGTGATAAGCCCGTTCGTGCATACTGTACATATTTGCGGGCGCTACAACTTGTGCTGTTCGGAGGCACATTGAAGCATCAGTCAGGTACGAAAAGTTAAGTCACCTCGCTGTCTCATCCACCGCACATTACCTGCCAGAGACGACTGACTCCCAAGTTTCTTCTGCCCCAGAGTCCCGCCCGAGGCGGCGTTGGCCGAGGGCCTGATCGCAAGGGCGCCGCTGAAGCCCTCACATACTTTTACTGTGAATCAGAAGAATGCGGCGCCGCGTGCTCAACGCCGTTTTTTTTTACCGAGTTCAGGCTTGTTTCGAAACCTTGATTGCCTGTGATGCCGATCTACGATTGCATGACATTTCATACAAACACCATTCCAGAGATTGATTTTGACTACAATTTTAATCTATCTTAGGTTTCGATAAAGGAATGCACCAGGGAGATGCTTTCTTGCTTCCTGTTGACTGTGATGAAGAATGTTGGACGGTGACGGAAAAACCTGCTTTCTATTACAAGCCGCTGCAGATGCCACACCAAAAAGGTCAGCGTGAAGAAAGTTACTGATTTTCTGTACTTCATTTCAGTTACAGAAAATAGTGCATAAGTTAATTTATAATTTTTATGCTTTTCAATGCATGCCACAAATGAGTGTTTTATTTATGTGTGTGTGTTTTTTTTATTATTAACGTGCTTTATATTTTCCGGCGCTTGAGAATTACTACTGCCGCGACTTCCATCTCATATGTTGAGCAGAAAAGTTAACTGTGAGTAACCAATAGTCACACACTGAAAGACAGCTCATACACCATTACTTTTGCGACTTAAAATTTGGTAGTGCGATGTTAATGAGTCACTGATACTTCACCAGCCAGTCGTGCCATACACATGCAAGTCATTGGACGTTTATCGGAGGTCACAAAGTACTTATGCGATCAGGCGTATATGTTTCATCAACAATGTGATTCAGTAGATTGGACTTCTATCAGTCCCACGTGGAGCAGCTAGCAAATACAGAGTCAGAACTTGCTCCTCAAACACGGTTGACCATTTTAAACTTCATTATTATTGGGCCATGGTAATATCCGTTGAGGCTCATAGGACGAAAAGAGTAAAAAAAAATAAATAAAAATAGCTAGAGCATGTGACTGTCAGTTAGCGGGTGGTTTGGCGATGGGTGGTGGCAGCTGCACCCAGCAAGCAGCTCTGAATCTGTCTAAATATAGCTCCTTGGCTGCGGGGCCAGAGAGGGAGGGAGAGTCATGAAGTTCTTTCCTACCTATATAGTTTGTTGGTTGCTAATTTTGGCGACATCGCAATGCCCAGTTAATGAAAACATCCGGCGTGCTCGAGTAAACCCTCTATACTGAACAGTGAGTGTTGGCAAAATAAAGCTTACGTGGAATTTGGAATTTCTCGTTCGAGAGCGGGCATATGTTTCGTCAAAATTAGATTAGAAGGTGCGACTACAGAAGGGGGGCCCATTACTAACTGTAACTGCTATGTTCTTTTATTAGGGAGGTGTCATCTAGTCTTACCAACACTAAACAATTAAATTAATGCTATCACAGTTGGTTTAAATTTGTGCATGCTCTATAGCGTTATATATAGAAGCCGCCCGCTGCCAATACTGAAGCTCCTAGCTTGCAAAAAAAAACATACTTGGAAAAGGCTTGTTTCCAGTCGTAGAATGACAAAGGTTGATGGGTTCAATACGCACATGCAGATCCATATTACAACTAGAGCACTCTGAGAGCGCATACCTCCGCCAAGTGAGCCAACGGTAGCAAAAATTCAAATTGGCTCTGAAACCATTATTTTCTTTGCATAACTCCAAAATCTAATCATTTGTGCCTTCTTATATTAATAACAGCTTGTTCAATTTTTTTGAAGATCCGTTCATAACTTTTTGAGTTATACTGTTAACAAACGTTATAACAAATATGAGTCAAACATACAAAGGAACCAACTGATCTGCACCAAAATTTGATCATTTATGTTTTTTATCATTACTAACAACTCCTATAAATTTCATAAAGATTCATTCATTATTTTTTGAGTTATTGTGCTAACAAGCACTAAATTAAAAACAGTGACAAACGAACGAACGAACGAACGAACGAACAAACAGATCATCACCAAAATTTGGTAATCTACTCTTTGTTATATACCTAACAACTCATGTTAATTTCATCAAAATCCATTCATAACTTTTTGAGTTATGGCATCGAGAAAAATGACGCAGCAAACAAACAAANACAAACAAACGGATGGACATATCTTCACCAAAAGTTAATCATCTGTTCCTCTTAACATACCTAACAATCCCTGTAAATTTCATTCAAATCGGTTCATAACTTTTTGAGTTATCCTGGTGACAGACAAACAGGCAGACAAAGAGACCAAGAGACAGACAGACAAACACGACGAAAACATAACCTCCTTGGCGGAGGTAATAAAAACTCATTAAGGGATAGTTCGATCATTGCAATCTTCTGGGATACCATATCTATAGTTAGCCATGTTAATAATAATAAAAAAAAAACAACGTTGACACAACTTTCGGTGCGTTGCTCATCTGCGTAGTATTATTAAACTAAGAACTATCACCTTCACAAACAGTGCCTCGATGTTTGTCCTGGCTCCTCATCAAGCAGTCAGGATGCCAGAGAATGATTTAAAAGTGATGTTATCTAGAGATCCTGTACATACTCGAGCAGTAGGGTCAAACACTATTTTTCCCGCAATGCACTGCGTAATTAAGGAAATCCCAAGTGGTCGTCGTCTTAAGCATTTTCTAGATACAAAAACTTTCTCGTGGACGACAAGATTTAATCATCGAGGGCCAGAGCATCAGTTCCGGCTGCTCTCTGGGAATGGGCTTGGTGGTCCGTCTACTGCCAGCCATCTAATCTAACAAATATTACAGCGCCACATATAGCCGGCACCCAGCGCTAGCAAATGGTGTACTGTGCAGAGGAACTTTATTTTTCCTTTGTTATGAGAACAGCGAGCTGCGCCAAATCGCACCGTTCTCGTCCCTAAGTAATGCAGTAAGTGCGCCGAGTCGTGTTTGCTGCAACACTTTCTTATCTTCGTCTCGTTGGCACCAGTTCCAATGTCAAGCAGCGGCCGGCGTCATGCATGTGAGATGCGCTGTATATATATATATATATATGGGGGGCGTCGATAGTAATTTACTTTTTCTCATTTACATGGGCATGACACTGTAATATAGTGTCCATATTACGTTGGTGACTACCTGCGAAGTATGTATATTGAAGCATCATGTAATGCTCGGAACATAACTGTAGTTAATCCCCTCCATTCACAACAATCCAACATTATAAATGAAATACTCGTAGTTAATCTTTCTCGCTACACAAGGAACATTTGATCAGATTTTTACTGCAAATAGTGATATTTTTACGATAGCTGACCCTTAATACCCACTGTTACGGGTTACGCCAGCCCAGGGTATAATAGCATAATAATAATAATAACTAGCGGGACCCGTGTTAATTCCGCATTAATGCTTTCACCTACTTTCGCTTGACATCAGGTAGTGCTCCTACAATTTAACCTACCCCGTCTAATCTAATAATATAAAGTCCGCCTTACGAACCCCGTCTACCTTAACACACCTCGCCTAGCGGACTGTAGCCTCTCTCACCTGTGAATTTTGCATACATCGGTACTTCTTACATTGTTCGCCTATATTAATGCATGCCTTTCTAAGCTCTGTTTTCCACAGCGTAGAGATAATTTAACCGATCGTAATCTCACGTGTTTCAGTTTTCTTTCTTTTTTTTTTTTTTGCACGACTGCGGGGGCCGTGGATATTGATCAGTAGCCGACCATTTTCCTGCTCTCTTTCATGCGATAGCTGCTACATCAAAAAGAGTTGGCCCAATTCTTCACTCACAAGCCATAAGAGACTCTTGAGCTTCACGGGGGAGGCTATGGCTCCCTCCTCTCTATAGAAGCTCATTGATTCTAACCCTCTGTTCTCAAGATGCCATTGTATTTCCTGAGATATTGCTCATTCGCTTGAAAGAATACTTTAGAGCCGATGTGTCCAACACTACCTGTTCTATTCTCCTGTAGCAAATCCTATCTACGTATCTGGCTGACCCTATTTAAGAACGTCGCGCGCAACAAGCAAAGCGAACATAAAATGTGAAGAAATTAAATGGTCTTCATGTCTTTACTTTGAAAGTGACTGAAATTTTTTCAAGAGCGAACTGAAAGAAAACAGCTGTGGTTGAACTTCCTTCCAGTGAAAATCAGAATTTCTTGCCAATTTAATTTCAATTTTCCCCTATCTTATGGTGAAAAGCGTAACGTGCAGACACACGGACTAGACTAGAGTGCCCGTGCTCTCAAAAAATGACAGAGGAGAATTTGCGATGACCCGTAATCATTCAATATACCTTTATCACTAATACGCTACAACAGCCGTCTAAAGCTTTGATAAGACATAAGTGCTCTCTATTTCAATTCATGTAATGCCGGGGCCACATATGCATTTCTACGTCCAACTGGTGGCTAGGATGAGCAGCTCGCGGGCGGTTTTGATATGTATTTGAAATCGGTATCATGGATACCGTGGCATAAATGACGTCCGAGTCTCGCATCCTTGCATCAAATTATCTGCGTAAATGCCTAGTGTGGTCCCGGCATAAGAAGCACAATCGTCTCCCACCATAGATTATATGCGGAAATATCAGCTAATGCAAATGAATTACCCGCTGCGTATCCATGATACCAAACCAGCCTATACAGTACATCGAAGATTTTGAGAAGTGAAATTAGCCGAGGCTGTCAGGATAGAGAATCAGCTCCGTCAAAAGGAACACAGCAAGCGGAAAAAAATAATGTCTTCTACCGAAGAAAAATCACCGCGTCGTCCGCCCTTCGTTGATTACCTTCTGAATTTGTACGAGGTAAACTGGGAACAAATATATTGTTCTATGTATAGAGAAAGCTATAAAATAAGACTGCATGGCCGCTCTAAGAGAAGCTGTAATATCTCTATTTTTTCAACTCCAAGAAGTGTTTCAAGCAAGATATACATTGAAGGAAAGGATATGGAGCCAACTTTCACCATGCGTTGCAACTGGTCACCGATTTCCATGAAAATGCAACCTAATTACAAAATCTGAAACCTCGCCTTTTTTCGCTTATTTCTTTAAGAGCGTGACCCGAAACATACATATGTATATATAAATTTATAAGCAGTTGAAGAAATTTCGGTACCCACGACGCGCGTTTCGCGGTTCTCCAGCTCATCAAGTGGGAGGGTCAAAGTTGGTAATTTAGTTTTTGAAATCTTGCGAAATTTAGAAAGGTTACCATAGGAAGGTGTAACTATGATACCGGATGTTCCAAAAGTACAAATGATATTTTCAATCAAGCAAATGTTTCGTCAATTTTCAACTACAGTCCGCTGCGTTGACTCCAATTACTGCACGTTGCAGACACACAGATGTACCGAGGGCGACAGTTTACGACTGTCGAAGGTAGAATTAAGGCTGGCACATCAGCTGACGAAAACGAGGTCTCGCATGTAGCTCGAAAACATTTCCTTCCTTTTTACGGATATGCTGTACACGGAACCCTACTTTCCATACAAACATAGTCAATCTTGACTGACTTAACTCTGTGATCAATAGCTTAACTATTTGACTAAATATTGAATATGATAAATTGGTGTGAGGTTTTTACGTACAATTCTTTCACTTATTTTGTAGTTTTCAAAACTATGAAACTATGTTTTTGTGTGTATACTCATACATACATACAAAGTGGCCCATAAGTCACTTTACGTTTTAAAAATTAAATAACTTTTTTTCTGTTAATATATTTCTATTTCTCTTTTCAAAATTATAAAATATAATCTTTGGAGATTTTTAGGTTTGAATAAGTTTACAACAGAACATTGAATTTTACTTTGAAAATAGACGGTCAATTGTTGCAACGCAAAGATCGTATATGCGCCATTTCCAAGTTCGACACCCCCTAGTAGGCCTGCAATAATGAACTTAGTAAAGCGTTCTCAAGAGCATGGCTCTGTAAGTGATAGGTCTAGAAGTGGACGAGGTCGTTCAGTACGTACAGGTGAAAATACTGGAGCTGCGAGGCGTAGCATTGAAGAGAGCCCAACCACATCCACTCGAAGGCGTTCTCAAGAACTTAGAAAGAGCACGAGTTTGTGAAACCGAGAATGGAGGCTATTTAAGAGACATTATCTTTCGTAACTAAGTCAGAGCTAACTTACAGACTCTAAACTTTGCAATAAAAAGAATTAATTAAATAAAGTTATTTAAAAAAAATTAATTGCTAAAATGTAAAGTGACTTATGGGCCACCTGTTATATACAGTTACAAATAGATAAATTGTTTAGCCCATCTCGGCTAGGTTAAGGGACCCCGGGCACAAGGGATGTCCAGCGAGCATCAACGAGCACCAAAGTGATCGCGAGCGTTCTCTTATTTTCTAGTAGGCTTGAAACTGTCTTCCTAAGTCATCATGGTAATGAAAGGTAAATCAGATTCTGCTTCTGTCACGATGTATGGAGTCGTTGCCACCGATGAGCAAGTGATACGCTCTTATTTTTTCAAGACTTTTTTCAAGATCAAGTTTGTCGCATACCTGTGAATTTCAAAGGAAGTGTTAATGCTCTGGACTAAGATACATTACTAATGGCCATAGCTCATGGAGGGTCGGAGCGTGAGTCCCGCCTGCTCTCTGGGAATGGGCATGTTGGTCCATCCACTGCCATCTATCTAATCTCTCATTATTATATATGAAGTTTAAGCATCTCTAGACACAACTATGGTGTTTCAAGAGATGAAAAGGAAGGGACATGTAGTATTTCGATAGAAACGTGTGAGCAGTAAATCAGGAAGCTAGAGGAAGAATGACAAAGATTCATCAGTTTGAGTATGAACATTAAGGAAGCTAAGTGGGCACGACAGACGCGCCCAGAAAGCCTAGCTAATGGCTAAGGTACCTAAGCAAATTTCCCTGGCTTTGCTGCTACCCATACCATGATGGATGAATCGATAACTAATCTAATCTTATGGCGCATGGTTAATCCTATGATACCTGATGGATTTAACGTCTAAGAAAGTAAAGTTCGTTCAATATTCTCCAGTCTACACCCTTCCATGGATGGATGTTGTGCAAGGACAAGAGAAGATGAAAACCTCGTCTCTCTTTGGACCAAATATGATTGGACTGAAAGCATACCAGACTTGAACGCATGCGATTATTAAGTCCTGTGTTTTCACTACACCGCGTTCGCATATTTCGTATTGTCCTTGCAAACACAGTGTGCGTCTACCAAAAGTTTCGTTAAAATGTTCATCGTCGAAGTCTCTGGCTTAGCCAGAGTCACTAGTGCCAAAGATTATGAGACTAAAAGGTTAACCCTTGGGGCGGAGCTAAGCTGTATTACATCATGGGAAATGGGCTTGTGATATCATAAAATCCTAGTACGTTCATCAGTAGCTATTTTGCATTGGTTCTGCATCCTTTCACTTGGGCCTCCAGAGTGTTCTACATGTCCTACAATCTTTATAGTTGCACAAAAATATATATCAAAGCATCTACAATTTTTTTTAGCTCTCTGAAGGATAAAATTTTATTATTGAGTTGTTTTTTCCGTAACAGGCTCGCACCCAGTCGGAGAGTGTCGGTAAAATGTTGCCCTAAGCTATACCGTCGCGCACGCGTCGTTAACATATCCGCCTCTCCTAATCGCAAAAAGTACAGCATCATTGGAAAAATTATGGATTTAACATTCCCCAGTTTCAACAAAATCATTCCGTAAGACAGTTTAGGTATGTGGAATACCGTTAGGTAATTTTTTTGTAAGTTAGTTAACGCGAGTCGGACGCTACCGTATACTGTTATACTGCTGTAACGCGCGCAGCGTGTAGCAGCAGAGTTTTTTTTTTATTTTACCGAGCAATTGTATTGCTTCTGCGTGTTATAGACATTTGCTTTAATATTTCTTGGCCGGAAGGACTGTAAATTGTTTTGTTGGTCGTTTAACGTTTTCCTTACATATCTTGTTAAAATATGGTCTTCTATCTCGGCGTTCAATCTCTCGCATCTGAGTCAATCTTTGTTGCAATGGTTCGAAATTATAGAGGATTGCTGATCATTGGACGAAAATGAAAAAACATTGAGCCATTCACTCACATGATTATATCTTCACAATGCCATAATACTCTTGATAAAACTCACTTGATTTATTGCGTTTTAAAGACGACAAACTTGGCTCTAAAAGTGCTTCTCTGACACAAGCGGGTATTTGCCGGTTGAATTCATTTGCTCTTTTACAAGCCTTTTAACCAACGTTCTTTAAAAATGTTTTCCTTCAGAGAGATAAAAAAGTTCGTAGATGCTTTGATACTTATTTTTGTGCAACTATGATGATTGTAGGACATGTAGGGCACTCTAGAGGCCCAAATGAAATAATGAAGAAACAATGCAAAATAGCTACTGATGAACGTACTAGGTTTTTATGACTTCACAAGCCTATTTCCCATGATGCGCTACTGCTTGGCAGAGGTTAGCTCCACCCCTTGGGTTAACCTGTTAGTCTCGTAATCCTTGCACTAGTGCAGTATCTTGTGTCTTTTTTCACGGCACACAACATGTTTATTATCTGTTAAGATAGACTATGTACAACCATACTGATGGAAAAAGTAACTTGTTCTACTTTTATATTTATTTTTGCAGCCCATGTTGACAATAATATCAAGTTTCAGTGCAAATTAGATCTGCTATGGAGCAAGCTAGTGCACGGGCAGTCGTGCCTTCTTGTGTTGCAGTTTGTTATCGATTAATTTAGCACAGAAGGAACTCGCTTTACGTACGAAATGTGAGAAACTCTTGTACGTAAAAAATGATAATCAGCATATATATAGGAATTCAGCAAAAAAAGTAGCTAATAGCGGAATGTGCACGAGTGAGAAAGCAGAAAACAACAAAATCCTTACTGAAGTTAAGGTAAGGCCATAATCAGTGGTTATTCAGAAACCCAATCAATTCACAACTACTCTAAATTGTGGCTATAAATGGATGCAAAGTCACTTGATATTCTAATTAAGTGCACGTTACTATTATACCACATACATTGATTCTATAAGTGCATTTTACTTCCAAACCGCTGAAATAATCATACAGAGTGCGTGCCATGAACTTATTTCTTTGACGCGTTAATTGGCAAGGTACAAAAAGCCTCTGGATACATGGCTCAGAATACTGTGTATTAATACATGTACTTTCTAAAAAGTTAAAGAGCTCTGGTCCATCACTCAAATTGAAACTGTTCAATTTATGAAATTATTTTCTAGCGACAAAAGGGAATTTTCAAAATGTTGCGCAAGTGAAAGAAAACATTTAGAATATCGTTTGTGCCCATCGCTCGTGGTTCACATAGGGATGAGAAAATGTACAGAAGAGCATTGCAAATATTTTAGGTCGTTAACTCGTCAGTGCAGTAATAGTGTAGTGTAGTACAATAAATATTTACGATTTTTTTTGTGTGCGCCTACTTCTTATCTTAACGCTTTATTTACTTTATTACAGTGAAATTTCATTGAGAATCTCCTTTCTAATTTGGGAAACGTGATCAACAATGATATTAGTGTTGTAATTTAGAGCTATGTATATCCCAGCTGAAAGAATTACTAGATGTTCTGTTTCCAGCGGCGCCATCTACCTAATTTCGCAAATATTGAACAGACTTGCAAGATATCACTATCATATTAGATTACCTTATATGTAGATACTTCTCGATATGTATATACCATACATCGATTCGTTAAAATAAGAACATTGATGAAGGACGGCGTTTAATTAGATTTATTGCGTTATGCTCGAATTTTTCTTCGTAATATTGCAGAAAGAAACGTAAGAGGTTGAAAAGGTACAGCCATATTCAAGGATGGTAATAAAATAGGTAACAAGTTCGGAAAAGACACTTTAAACTAAACTTATAAATTCACTATCATATCCCTATGCTCGACTCCAAAGTAGTATAATAAATAATCCTTGAAACAAAGTAATTTGCTCGTTAAAAGAACATTTTTATCGCAATACAAAGCATGCGCGTGCTAAGCCTTAGACAATATTGACAATAGTACCTATTGCCAAAATGTGTGCACTGAACGGATTTAAAATTACAAACATACATCTCCAATGTTTGACACGAAGCATTTCGAACGTAAATCAAAACTGCGCGAAATACGTACCTGCATGTCAAATCTTGTTGGTAAAATGATTACCTGAGTAAAAGTAAAAACTTCTGACGTCACCGTCGCGTTGTGTGCGACAAAGCCGAGTGCTCGATGACCTTCGTCTCGAGGGAGTTGGCACCGATGCCCCTGCACAGCATCCCAGCAGTGTGCTGTACTACTGTACTGAGGCACAGTAACGTGATGTACGTTGCACAGCGCCACAGCAATGTGCTGTGCTACTTAACAACTGCGCAGCACCTCAGCAGCGGGCTGCATTAAGCCCTCTGCAGCCGATAGTCTTCTGTCCCGTGTTTTCACTTCACAGCGTTCGAATGCACTGCTATGCCTGTGTAAAAAAACAAAAAAGTGCACTACTTTCTGTCTCGCCATTCTTCAAAATTTGAAAAGCCAAAAGAAACTATACTAGTACCACTCGCTCAGGCAGCGGATACGACGGCTAACATTTTATAAACTTTTCTTGTGTGGACACTCAGTTCCCATTGCATGGGCACAATGAAATATTCGAAAGCGGTGAAGTGAAAACACAGAACATAAGGCTGCCGTCTGCAGCAGGCTTCACCTAACAGCGTTGGCGAACAGCTGCACTAGCTGCGCTACCGCAAAGCGCGCTGCGCTACCGAGTTCTTATAATGTTGTAAAAACATATATTGTATTATGTGCGTGAGGAGTATATTCTTAGGTTGTGAATAATTCCAACTCATTGTATTAGAAAATTTATTTACTCGAGTAGAAAAAACACCTCAAAACACATGACATACGCCGCTCTAATAATACTTGTCCCATTATTTACTACGAACAGATACATCACATTACTTTAGTCTCACATTGTGGCTGTGAGTAGCACATATTTCGGTATGGAGCTTATTATCTATATTCAGTGAAGGCAAAAGGAACTTCAGTAAAACATCGCAACTTTCATTCTTGCCCTATATTGTGCCTCCTCAAACAAAGACTATAATTTATTTATATACCGCATAGAGCTTACTTAACACGTCAGTGGTCGGTATGGGATTGTAGACATTATTGGAAAGTTACCTCTTCAATTTGGCTCACGAATCTAAAGGTCTTAGGGTTATCATTATGAACATTTGCGCTAAACATTGCAAATAAGCCTAAACAACACATTGAAGAACAAACATTAACATGCAAGACTCGCATTACACCAAGAGATTACTTCGAGTTACAGTCATCGTATCATCACCATACCTGCTCAATGAGTGTTGCTTCTACTCAGTCAAATATTTCCCTCGGGTGGAAATATGATTCGCATATATCAATCTTGTTTTTGCATGCCTCTCGTCGACTGAAGGTAATGAAATCTTTTATAACATAGTAATTAAAAGCTGTCCAACTGCATAACAACGAATCTTACGTGAAGTGTAAGGGTGCCGGCACACCAAAAGCCGTTCAGCGAGAAGCTGACAGGCTGGCAGCTTTTCGCTGAACTGCTCTTGGTGTGCCGGCACCCTAAGATTTAACGTAGGATATAAAGGGAGTACAAACAAAAACCAGAAGGAAACAATGTCCATTCCAAGAACAAGACTATTCGGAAGCATCACATTTAGGTTCTGGTCGTCGTTGGCTCCGTCATTGCACCTGCGATTAGTACAAACCACTTATTCGTGGGCATAGTACGTCAGCAATAGAAGCCAAATATGATGTGTCGGCCTGTGTCAAGGTCTCCTCAAGTACAGGCCTGGGACTGTATAGCTACGTCGTAAAGTTGGTCTGATTGGCACCGTCCCTGGACAAATTACTAGACGCCGCCTGATAGTCTTGGTGCCCGTTCTGCACATTTTGGATATATGTAACTGGAGAGAAACTTTATTCAACTATATACTTGGATATTAAAAGTTTAGAAAGATTGCGTTTTCTATGCAGATAAACCCGAAAAGTACAGAGCAGGTACCAAAAATCTCAGGCTGAGTCTGAGACTGTAGCGACAGGACCAACTTTGTGACGTGCAGACTCAGTTGGGGCGATACTTTTAGGAAGCCTCGCTCAAGTCTCGTATCGTTAACCGGCCTTGCATCTTGGTAGCTCTATAGTACAAGGAGTCGCCGATGTTACCATCAGTTCAGTTATGTTTACATAGGTGCTCGGCCGAAGGCTTTCACTAAAAAATGTTTAATTTTTGATGATGATACTTCTGAAGGTAGAGTAAAACAGTTTGTATACTCATAAAACTTGCCTAAGTGGAATATATCATCGACATCTAAAAGTTACGTTATCAAATTAGTTGAATGTGCCCCTCCTTTGAGGAAGCGCAAGTATGGTATATCGAGGGATTCCCGTGCGCATATTAAAAATCTTGAAAAAGGAGAATCCATGTCACCACCATTACTGTCTAAAAACATAAGTTCTGGGATACTAACCAATTATAGCGGCCAAGCTGGTGTGTCATTGTAGCCAAAAAGTTATATTAACTATTACCCTACTAAAACCCAGACTTTTAAAAGTCGTCAATTGTAATCAATGAATTACCTGTAATCGAACTTTGAGGACGAAATTGACCTGCTAACAAATGATACGCGATCGCATTTATTTTCAAACCAAAGCGTATTCAGAGCAATTATAATAGAGTAAAATATTAATAAATAGTTGCTCATGAAAAATAGAAATCAAAGAGGCTAAAATTTAACGTCAATTTTGCAATAAATGAATTTCGAGATTCTGGAGAGCGATTATGTAAAGTGGGTTGAAATGCAAAACTACACTAAAATATCACAGGATATCCAAACTCTGCATACAAAACAAATGCGCTAAAATCTTAGATTCCTATGCCGGATGGAAGCATTTTCCGTCCTTCCTTGTGGTTTTTCTCACCAAGTTGACCTCTAATATGGTGCATTGTTCTTTGTACCTGAGAAAATACATACAAGTAAATTAACATAACATCTTATAATGGGATACTCGAAATACCTGAGAAAGACATTGTTAATCAACGCAAGATCTTACGGGATGCTTGAAAGTTAAAACGCTGCTTAACTTTGCTGCAGGAACAGCAATCCACCGGTGTGATATTTGGGGCCTAAATCGCGAAAAACATGATTGTTAAGATTCAAATGAATGATAGTCTTTAAGCCTTTTCTAAGGAGTTTCAGCTATTTAAATTTGAGAGATTGATAACCCAATATACAGGGAGTCCGACACTTTTAGGAATAAACTTCAACATAACCTTATAGGCAGAGATGGGCATGTAACTAGTTACTGTAACGGCTTAAGTAACGGGCGTTACTTTTTGTAACGAGTAACGGTATCGCCTTAGCAATTTTAGAAACGTAACGAGTAACGGTAACGCCCGGGTGGATNCATTTAAAAATAATGTCTAAGAGCAGTTTTTATGTCAATCGAATTGAATTTAAAGAAATTCCACCGAACAGTACAAGGTGAATGCTTTGCCAGTACATCTGCAGCATTTGACATACTTTCACGGTAACTGCAGAAGCTGCAGTTACCTGCACAGTGGCACTGCTATCATAATTGCAGCAGAGAACAGTTGGAATGGGTCAGACTTCAATTAAACCTACTCTTCTTTCCGATTGGTATATTTAGGCTAATCAATTGTACACTAAACTAAAACTTCAGTTATGCTCAGAGATGGGCATGTAACTAGTTACTGTAACGGCTTAAGTAACGGGCGTTACTTTTTGGAACGAGTAACGGTATCGCCTTAGCAATTTTAGAAACGTAACGAGTAACGGTAACGCCCGGGTGGATTTTAGCGAAAGGAACGGAAATTGCCGTTACTCGTTCCTCGTTACATTTTCAAAATTTGCGAAAAAAACGAGAGATGAGCTGTCGGCAAAAGAAAGCTATGCTAAAGGAGTGGTATCACAATTTAGAAGAAGTATACAAATACTGGCAATGAAACTATAATCATATTTTTATGATACATACAGTTCAGAATTAAGATAAGAGTTTCCATTTCTAAAAGTTACTTTAAACTTTTGTCCATAAAGTCACGAATGAGATGCGTGGTTATGCATACATCTGTGGGTGCGAACTCACTAAATATTATTCTCACGACTCTTTGCAACGATAGGTAGATCCAGGTACGAACTTAAAATCATTTATTGTTTATTACTGTTCGTACGAGTTAAGAAATAAAGATAAAAAAAGGGAGCTTTGTCCGTAAAACAATAAGATATTAAGGTTTTCTGCTCCCTGCTTTATGTCATTGTATTAAATTTAAAGATGGATTGCTCTCTTTACTTGTTTCTTCAATTGCTCGCACATACCAATCCAGAAAGTGCAGAGTATAGGTACTGTATTACATTGGAAACAAGTTCGATTATTGAAAAGATAGCATCTTACCATTCAAGCCAAATTTGCTTTCTAGCGCTGTCAGATGGATCTCTCTGCGTGACATGCGCTTATAAGAATCAGTCGAATATAGGTATCTTTTTGTGACCACCGCGCGGCTGATTCCCCCTGATCGCGCATGCTTCGCGCGTTTTTTGTGATCGTATTTTGACGTGATTCTGATAGCAATCAACCGTGATCAGTGGTGAGAATTGATCGCAGCCTGATTTCCTCCGCAGGCTAATCATGCGTGATCAAAGAGTGATTCCTGCCGCTGGACAAGTGAAATTCAAAATTTGAAATGCAAGGTCGTGTTGTTTTTTTTTTATATTTAGGGATGAATTGAATAATGTGATGAAGATTTTTTGTAATTTTGACTTCCAGAATTGTACTTTCCTAACTTTAATACCAGTGTATGTTCGAAATGCTATAAATACTGCAAGTTACCTCTGCCAAGGAGGTCATGTTTTCGTCGTGTTTGTCTCTTTGTCTGTCTGTCTGTCTGTCACCAAGATAACTCAAAAAGTTATGAACCGATTTAGATGAAATTTACAGGGATTGTTTGGTATGTTAGGAGGAACAGATGATTAACTTTTTGTGATATGTCCATCCGTTTGTTTGTTTGTCTGCGTCATTTTTGTCGATGCCATAACTCAAAAAGTTATGGATGGATTTTGATGAAATTACCATGAGTTGTTAGGTACATAACAAAGAGTAGATGACCAAATTTTGGTAATGGTCCGTCTGTTCGTTCGTTCGTTTGTCACCATTTTTAATGTTATGCTTGTTAGCACAATAACTCAAAAAATAATAAATGGATCTTTATGAAATTTATAGGAGTTGTTAGTAATGCTAAAAGGACATAAATGATCAAATTTTGGTGCAGATCGGTTGGTTTGTTTGTATGTTTGACTCATATGTGTCATAAGTTTGTTAACAGTATAACTCAAAAAGTTATGAACGGATCTTCAAAAAAATGAACAAGGTGTTATTAATATAAAAAGGCACAAATGATTAGATTGTGGAGTTCATGCAAAGAAAATTACGGTTTCAGAGCCAATTTGAATTTTTGCTACCGGTGGCTCACTTGGCGGAGGTAAGCGCTCTCAGAGTGCTCTAGTTCAGTTATGCATTGGCTTCAAAATAAATAAAGGGTCATAAGAAATCCATTCCCTACCATTTTCCGTAAAAATATGATAAAAATATATTTTTCAAAAATTGACGTGGCGGCTATGGTTTGTTTACAAAATCATTGACCGTTCTTGTGATTTTCAGTGATCACGATGATCATGATCACGGTGATTCTGATAACGAGCGTGGCCACAAAAAGACGCCTTATATCAATTAGAACGCCTTGTGGCGTAAGACCGTCACCCGCGGTGGAGGCATATTCAACGCCGTTAGTTTTTACGGCCGGCTAACATAAGACTTTTTCCATTTTTCACATCTCAGACAACCCACCTGACTGCGTGAAAAATAAATAAACATGTACCGGGTGTTTTTTATTGTACGAACAAATTTCAACTATAGGTAGATCGAAGCTCTCAAAATAAATCGATTTTCATCAGTGATAAAATGCCCAAAATTCGTTAGTTTTCGAGTTATAATGGCTTAAAGAAATTTTAAACTTGAAATTGGATACTAAGTGCGCGCCAATGTGGACACTTTATTTTTTATAGTTCGGCATGTTTTCAAAGCAGTTTTCATTATCTTTACACCAAAAAACTACAGGTATTTTATGGTTAGGAAAACTATCTACTGTGTCAAGCTCAGCATTTAACGCAATCACCCTACTCTATGGCGGACAGTACGTCATCAGAGTTTATCGTATGATATTGGACCTCGTATACAGTTTTCAGAGTGGTTCAAGCAGCAGCGAGCAAGGGATCTCGATTTCTCCAAGCTGATTTTGTTCACAAATGAAGCGTATTTTACTCGCGATGGTGTCTTCAACATTCATAATTATTATAATTGGGCTCAAGCTTCATAATCCTCATATCATTTACCCAAATAATCATCAACATGGATTCAGTGTAAGCCCGTTGGCAGGAATGTGGTCGGAAAACGTGCTGAACTATCAAATTTAGCGCTAACATTGAAGCGCACGTAGCATCCTACTCAAAGTATGAAATTTCTTTTGGTTTGTCTACTGCCGCCTATCTATCTAATCTAATCGAATACTTGTGACGCCGCAACAGGTACTCACTGTTGTTGAGCGCGGTCCGCCATTTCGTAGTACCAGCCCAAGATGGCGTTGCAGCGCTTACAGCGCACATCTCTGGCGAAGTGTCCCCCTGTCACCATCTGCCGCCTCATGGATGGCCTGATATTGACACAAGTGAGTAATTCTTCCATGTGAGATGCTTGGTGTATACAGCACTCATTATACATTATACATACACTCATTAACTATGTGTAAAATATTACATGTACGTTGGTTTCACTCGGCAACGTCAAGTGTACTGTAAATTCTTCTTGAAATTTCAATATACAGTAGAAACTGGAGCACTCTGAGAGCGTATTATTGAAGATTGTAAAAACAACTGTTGCATGAATAAATAGTGCATCATCTGAGGGCCATTATAATATCACGAAATTCACCTATGATATGGATTTGAAAGTAATGTAACAGCGGCCTTAAACAGAGCTTCAGGGAACGCCTTGCGGTAAGCAAAGCAAAGGTAACGAAAAATTAAAATTGGTTCTGAAACCATGATTACCTTTGTATCAACACCAAAATCTGATAATTTGTGCCTTTGACAGTAACAACTTCTGCATTTTTATTTGAAATTCCGTTCGAAACTTTTCAAGTAATTCTGCTAAAGTGCAAGCATTCTGACAAACATTAGTTATGCAGACTTTACCCTATCATCACCAAAATTCAATCATTTGTATCATTTAACTTTACCAACAATTCCTATGAATTTCATCAAAATCCGTTTATAACATCATTAATAACACTTAATGTAAATTTGAGAAAAATCCGTTCACAACTTTATAGTTAGTTTGCTAACTAAACTAGCATAACATCAAACACAGACACAAGTAAAGCGAATGAAGGAACAGATCATGGCAAATATTTGGTCATTTACTCATCGTGATATACCTGACAACTCATGTAAATTTAATAAAAATCCGTCCATAACTTTTTGAGTTACAGTAGCTTCTAAGAAACAATAGGCAAATAGACAAACAAACAAAGGATTGAACGGATCTTCACCAAAAGTTAATCCACTGTTACAGCTAACATGTCTCACAATCCCTGTAAATTTCGTAGAGATCCGTCCACAACTCTTTGCGTTATTTTGGTGACAGACAAGGAGTAAACACACATACAAACAGCCACGACTAAATTAGTTAGTTATAATCTTTGTTTAACCTCCGCAACCGCAACTCAGGCGTTCCAACAGAGATGTGTGTGTAGTATTTAAATACCACATAATTTGTCGCGTGGCCTACGTGCGCTACTACGGGCAGGAAATAAGGCGCAAAGCATAGTAAGAGACACTCAAGTGGTCGGCCTCTTTCACGGCCTTCCATACGAGAGAGATGAGAGGAGTCTCGCGGACTAGGTGCGCTATCTCGATCGACAGCCCACCTCGCGGAACAGAAACGGAAATGGAGAACCTACCTAACTTTACAAAACTAACCTCGTCAGCAGGAACTGCGGCCAGATGCAGCATCTCCTGCGGAATAGGTACTCGGGCTTGCCCTTGCGGTCATAAGGCCCATACATATGATGACAAGCCACGACAAAAATATAACCTCCTTGGCGGAGCTAATAACCTATTTTCGTATGTTATTTTATTATCAGTGCTTTGTTGCTCTCTCCTAAAACCAATGCCATCTAGAACAGCCAGTCCGACGTGTTCTTGTATTTTTTAAGTCATTATGTAATAATGACTGATTATGACTAAAAAGACACAAAATATGTTTCCCATGACAGTATAAAAAAAGAAAAGTCTAAATTTCATTAGTCTTGGACTGGGTTGAGTAACCACCCACTCCATGTTGGACACAATGACCAGTGACTTCCGTCAACACATCACGTAAAGGACAATATTAACATGATAGCTGTAAAAATGACCAGTGGAACACTTGTGCCAAGGAAGCAAAATTATTGAGTCGTTAGAACACACAAAAAAAAAAAAAAAAGAGGAGGGGGGATGCAAGGAAAAAAGCAACGGTGGCTAGGTAGATAATTACTTAGTGTGTCCTGCCTATAATTATTATATTCCTAGTTTAATTGCCTCCCTACCCGCAGAGTACACTGTGATCCAAAGAGAGGAAGAAAGAAGGCACATAAAGAATGTCGAGAGAAACGTGGAACCCATGCACGAGTCAACGCGCATAGGAACAGCAAGTCTGGAAAGAAGAGGAAGATCAGAATAAAGCATGAGCAAATAGGAGTATGGAAATGGAAGGAAGCAAAGTGGACATGAAAGACAGACGTCCTGAAGGCCTAGCTAATGGCTAAAGTAACCTACACGAGGGCTCCCTGTAACTGAGGGAGGGTGGAGGGAGAAGTAGTGTGGTAAGAAAAATGTGGAAATCATGCACGGAGCACTGGGCAAGGGATAAGCGAGTCAGGAGAGAAGAAGAAGAATAGAATTTAGGTTATCAGTGATGTTGCAGAGAATTTTTGTTAATACAAGAAAAAAATGGAAACAAAGTAATGCGAAAGATGAATATCCCGAAGGCCTATCGATGGGGGCTAAGGCAATCCACATGGGATCTTCTTGCATGGGGCGTACCTATTCTTACCGCAAGATGAGCGATCCTAGCGATAACTTAACTCTCTGGTTACGGTTCATCCAGTTTCCGAGCTTAGTTGGTGAAATAACAAACTGCCCATAAATCAGAATGAAATGTGAAGGAAGAAAACCTAAAACCAAAAGGTTAACATCAGGAAGAAAGTCCAAGTTTATAACTGCATGACTTAAGCTGCTGAGTAACCTCACCTACCTATTACGAACGGACCTCTAACAAAATATGGGTCGGCTACCGCCCCCAAAGGGAACTACAACAGTTTTAAGAGTAAAACAAAGATTATTATTCTGACAATTCTGTCATTATCTCTTCACAGTTATTCTTTAGCTTTATCACTGAGTCAAAATTTGGCGGATCTTTCTTGTCGCCGAGACGCAGCAAGTGTAGCGTAGCATGAAAATGTAATGGCATTCACTCAAAATATATTAGTGAGGATTTAGCAATGGTACCTAGCTTCCCGTAAGAAAATTCGGAAGACTAAACGCACACAAGCGGTAACGACAAGAAGTGCGTTATTGCGGTGTGTGAAGCTTTCACTTTGAACCATCTCAGGGGGGCATAGGATGGACCAGGGGTTAGATTATAGTCTGACCATTTTATGAAGGCGGTTTGGTCGTGGTCAAATTCCTCTATAGCGTTGTCAATTCTATGAGTATATCTGAGATTTTGTGCGGCCCATATCTTAGACACGCCCACTAACTGCATATAGAGAAATCTTAGAAATATTAATAGGATTGGCCCCTGCTGTAGAGGAATTTGACCACGACCGAACCGCCTTCATAAAAAAATGGTTAGACTAAAGTTTAGGTTCGCCCATCCTATGTTATGGGGAGCAGCGCCCCCAGGGGGACCCTGTGGTTATCTAATCCATTAGCAAGGCCTTCGCGACGTCTGTCCTTCGACCGTGCCTACTTTGCTTCCTTCCGATTTCATACTCCTACAGATCATAATTTCATCAGTTCTTCCTTTTCTTTCCTGTCTTGCTGTTCCCATGCTCGTCGATCCTGTATCGGAATGCCCCCGTTCATGGGTTCCATGTATCTATCATCATACTAAATGTCTTTTCATTCTCTGCGATATCTACTTTGTGGTGGAAACGGTGATTTAAAATTTTGAATATAATAATATTCACTTTGAACTAGATAACCTAGTCAGATTAGATTTGCTCGACTCTCACGGACCTTTATTTCCTAAGCGTTAGTTTCGCTCCTTTGATCTGCCCGAGTTTGAGACGTTGAAAAAAGTAAACTGGCTATGCTGGAGATGCGCTAACGCATATAACTCCATCCGAAATAGAGAAATGAAAGTTCACGATAAAGGTGTAGGAGAAATTAAAGCCAAGAGCATTAGATTTTTCAAGACGGAATTAGCTAACTAAAAGGTTCCCTTCAATTCTTAGGGAAGTTTGAATTAAGCACACTTGTCAAGTTGGCCCTTCTGCTATACCCTAGGCATGCTTACTAACATATAGTATACCTAGCTTTCCTCAATATATTTTCAATATCAGTACAACATTATTAGTTTCATTACAGCCACCTTCTTTATTTGGGAATAAAAGACGATTTTATAGCGTATGGCTGCAATATTAAAAGTTTCATTGTAAATTAAAATATGAATGCTTCCATATCCATAACTGATATTTATCTCCAAGTTTGCTAAGTTAAAAATATCAGCTTCCTTATTCACTAACGATATTTTATCACTCAGAAATGCAATAATAATCTCCGCTTCTTTCCGTGTAAGTGTTTTATCGTTTCTTGTCGTCCCTATAAATTATCATAGGATTCGTAAGTAAGCTAAAATTCAAAATTAGATCTTGTATTATAGTTGTGATGAGTACCAACTGTAGGAGCTTTCTTACCCGTAGACGATGTTGTATACTTTATTGAAAAGCATCGCAGGACCCGATGCTCCCACAAAATCAGATGACAAGAAGTAGCACTGATGAGTGAGGTAGAGATTGCAGTCCCCACAACTGTAGATAGTTTTACCTCCGAAATCTTCATAGTACACCACACCCATGGTTACTTCTGTCGAGATCTTAATGCCAGCCTCCAGACAAATGAATACCTCCCTTTGTACAGTTTTTTTTGGTGCTTTTCTAAGATAATAATCCCAAAGATCTATCAAATGACTTGATATATCTGCAATAAATAAGTAGGGCAAAATGTTATTATTGTTTAGATAGTAACACAACATGATAAACATTTCAGTAAAAATCGTAAAGTGATTCAATGCTACTTTGTTGCCAGATCGTCTCGTTGAAAAGGAGTCCCTAAACGGTATTTCTGTCTTTGAATTTGATAAGAGTAAATCATATTTCACGGCAAAGTAGAACAAAAAAGTACAGGGAGGACATGTAGTACCTATGTCTAGGTAAATGAAGACACCAAACAAGATTAACATCACGAACAGGAACGGCAAGTTGACAAAGAAGCGGGAAAAATTCTCAAAAAGAAGAAAAACAAAAAACATACGACCACAAAAAGAAAAATGTGAAGGTGGCAAGCTATGAAAGAAATCCTTAAAAATCTATTATAAAAATGACCGTATCAAATAAATATATTCCGAAGGAAAAGGACACGGTCGATTATAGAACTGTAAGGCACGGGCACTGCGATATCAGTGTTTTCTTCCATATACTTCTGCTTACATCCGGCTACGTGGTGTTGCACTCTACACGCGTTATGGGTAAGAGTCTAGCAAAAAGTGACATTTTACAACTGTTGTAACTATGAAATCAATGTTAGGGCAAGGGGCCCAATGGAGACGCACTGGCCTAATGAAGACGCACCTGCGGTGAGTGGGCTGTGCGGCGGCTGGACGTTGTAAGAAATGTCCAATCATACATCAGTTTTGATGAATGTTTAGGAGAGATATAAGGCCTTTTTCTTATGGGTATTGGACATTTCTTGCAGCGTTCCGTCACCGCGCCACAGCCTCTTTACCGCAAGTGCGTCTCTATTGGGCCAGTGCGTCTCCTTGGGGCCACTTACCCTATACGGATGCAACTATACGTACATACACCATTCAATGGCTAACGAGTTTGGTAATATTTACATGCATTGCGTTGTCGTAGCCTACTACTATAACATAGATATCTCAAAAGATAAGAATTCTCGTTAGTTGTATCTACTAACTTGTCGTAAAATGGGTAAAAACCTCCAACCAATATGGTACTAACTTCCCGTGAATTAAATTGGTTTGAATACTACAAATATACCAAAGTTTTTATCACTGCTGTTCTACAATACACCAGCACTTGTTCTCATGTTTTTTTGGTGACCGTTCATCTGCTTGACATGAATTTGATAATGGTAACCGTCGAGAAAGAATACTGTAAAATTGATCGTTTCTTTTACATATTAGCTTGTGTTTTACGAGATCACTTGGTGTGAGCAATACGGCCAGCAGTGCAATGCGCACTTGTCGAAATGAGAGTATATAGGCACGAATATTAGTTTACCCTAGGTGCGTTTAATTACACACCATTTTCTTTAGCCATGAGTTGTCTAGTTAGACAGTATATATTTTACCAAAACAAATTGGTCAAGTGCACGGCAGATTCACATTTAGAATAAAAATGTCGAGCATGGTCTGGGCTTTGGAGTCCCATGCAAGCCATAATGCATCAACGATGTTGCTCCAGCAAGCAGCAAAGTAATACATTGTTCAAATTGAAGCACCTCACAGAACATCGATAAGCGCAAGCATAGAGGATCATCATAAATTGATATCAGCCTTTAAAGAAGAAGAACAGAGCTGTGATGAAAAACAGGAAAACAGAAAAGAAAGCACCGCAGGTACAAACACAAGACGTTACGAACAAAGAAAGCACAGCTGGCACAAACACAAGACGTTACGAACAAAGAAAGCACAGCTGGCACAAACACAAGACGTTACGAACAAAGAAAGCACAGCTGGCACAAACACAAGATGTTACAGAAATCTAACTATGCCAAAGGAATCCTCCTGAGGATACATCGAAAACACAGAATAGACATAACTTGTCTAAAGTAAGAAGCTGGTAGCATGATTTCTGAAGTACAGTATATTATTATGAGAGTAAGAAAATCTGTACAGTAAATATTTGAAGATAATTTTATGGAGGCAAACGCGGATTCGAGTAAGTTAGGAGTCACATGCAGTGTTTTCGCTACAAAATAAGCCGTGACATTTTTGAGCATCGAAATGCTCCCTGAAACCTTTTTATATTAGTAATTTCTAAAAAAAATGTCTAATAATGCTCGTGAGTTTCATAAGGATATGTTGTCAACTTTTTGAGTTTTTTTTTCTCACAAACATAAAACAAAATACTGAGACCAACAAACGGATCGTCACGAAAATTAAGTCCTTAACGACTCACGTAAATTTCATAAAAATCCGTTCCTAGCCCCTCGAGTTATGGTACTTAAAAAAAATAGGCAGGGAAACAAACAATTGAATCAATCTTCACTAAAAGCTAAGCATTATTCCCCTAACAGTTCCTGAACATTTCGTAAATGCACAACTCTATCTTTTTGAGTCATCTTTATTAGACAATCTCGACGAAAACATAACTTCCTAGGCAGAGGTGAAAATGAATCACTAAGGCAAGTTTATCGCTAATACAATTACAGAAACATAATGCCACCGGAAAGTAACAGCTTAAATTAAAGTCTGGAAGCTAAATCAGTCGCCATAACCAACTACATGTGCCGTATATCTGAACACTAACAAGCACTGCGCGTGCACCTTCCACCACAGTAATATATCGTCTGTCAAATGACCTGTTCTGCCTCGTGATCTCAACGATGCCGGAATTTGTATTCCATTAGGGCTACAGTGTGACCGGCAGCGACTTCCAAACGTTAAAAAACACCGTGAGGTCTTAAGGTAATCACATTCTTCTCACACCATATGTGGTTGTTTCGATTCTATGCCTGTTATGACTTTAATTATGAAAATAATTAACAGTTACGTTTGGAGAAGATTATCTCAGGTGATTATACTAATTCAGTATGAATACGAAAACTGATGATTAAATTTTTGGTAAAGATTCGTTTTGTGGTGCGCTCGAAATCAACCGTTCTAAAAGAAATTTTAGATAAAAAAAAACAACGAGAAAACGTACTTAGACGCAGTTGCTTTTCTAAATTTTTACTATAACGCCCCACTGGAATCCAGACATTTTAGACCAATAATTTAAAGGCTTGTGCAGACGAGCGACATCTTCGCTGGTTTCGACGGGACAAAATTGCCGGATCGTGAATCTCTGCATGACATTTTAATGTACTCGTATAGCGGGAGAAAGTTTTATTAGGGCAATGCCTTAGGGTAAAATTATTACAAATTTTATAAAACAGAAATGGAGAAATGGCAGCATCAACTTTAGAGCACGCTTACTCGCTGGTATTTACTCCCTATACGTAGTACTCAGCGACTGAGTGTCTTGTACGATTTTGAAGCTTAGCCTATAAAGGAAACTTTAACACACACGTTTGTGCTGGCTATCTCTGTTGCAACGTAGATATAAATTGCTTTCGTACTATTGACATTGAAAATACAATGGCAACTACTTAAATTCAAGTTTTAAGGAAAACGTAGGAGTTACATGTCTGAGCAGTGAATAAGCAACGGGGAAAACGGACTGTAAGTTGCTTTGAATCGCTGGAACGCAACGAAAAAGATTGGCATCGACCAATCTTGTTGAATTCTCTCTTCAGGCAACTTTTTCGGCGAGTCTGGTGCCTACAGCATTTGTTGGAGAAATGCCCCTCTCGGTTTTGCTTGTGTGCATTGGGCTTAATGGATACTAGCTGCACCGGTGAAAATTTCGCGGTCTGGCGGGGCTTTTCAGGTTGGACCCCTGGAAATTCTACAGTAATGAACAAATATCAAGTTTTACAGTATACTGAACTACCCGTGACCCGTTGGATCGTTATCATAATTTATTCCTTTCGCAAAAGTCAAGTTTTATTTCGCTGGTCATAGACAACGCGCTATTTGTCCCCGTTCACGCCGGCCGTTTGGGTCACCATTACCAGCTCCATTGCTTTGAAAGCTATATTCAACACTGCCTGTGCGTAAGGGAAATATGTATGTGACGTATTGTCCAAATGTATTGCCCGTATCACCTTTAAATTTAACATGCACCTTCATGCAGCGCGACTTTATCTCCCGCATCATGGATACAACAGAACTATATAGCTTATCTAATTTCCTGCTATCTCTTCTTGATGAGAGCGTAACACACGAACGTAGAAACAACGCTATTAATATTTACTATAGATTGATGCGCCAAACACAAATTTGTAGGTCACAGCCTTCGGAAATGCGAAGTTTTAAAAACAATTATATATGAAATAGAGCATTAAATCAGCATTGGTAGTCGCTTCCGCGTGCCACTTTTTCGTCTGGAAAACATTTACCTCATGCGATGTCATCAGCAGAACCAGTCCTAAACCCCTAACCTTAAGCCGTGCGCAGACGAGCAGCATCTTCGCTGTTTTCGACCAGGCAAAATTGTCGGATCAGCTAGCTTGGCCCGATATTTCAATGCACACACACGTAGCGGGAGAAACGTTCTTACAGTTTCAATGTTCTAGGGTAAGATTTTTAAAACTTGCATGAAAAAGAACTTTTAAGTATTAACTTAAAAAATTTAAGGCTTGTTTCCACGCAGATTTTTATTGACGGTAGATAGCATTCAGCAACTCAATGTTTTGCACTATCTTGTAGTTTGACTTAAGTTTGTAAATAGAATTTTGAGATGTACATTTACTGCGGCTATCATCGTTTTAGCTTGGAGAAAAATGTATCTTATGTTTTTCACATTGCAGCAACAATCGCCACGACTTAACGTAATTATAATAATTTTTAAGAAAAACTGAGACGTTATATACCACAGTAGTGAACAGATAATAGAGAAAACTGGACAGCAAGTTGATGTGAATTACTGGAAAGCTACGAAGAAGATAGGCCTAGACGCATCCTGGCATCCTGCTGAACTCGCTCTTTAGGCAACTTTTTCGCCGAGTCTGGTGGAGCATTTGTTGGTAAAATGGCACTCTCACGAATTTTTGCTCTCATTTGCATTGGGCTTTAGTAATGCATCATGATACATAAAATTAATGGATTTATCGTTCTTAATTGTCAGGTGGTCGCAAACTGCGGCACCACAGAAGACACCCAGCAGAGTGACTCCACACACGTGGGGTGACGTGAACAACGTCACCTGGACTTCTTCCGAAAACTCTCAAGACAAGACAGGTATGTGACGTAAACTGTCAACACTGCGCAGTCGAGCAACGTATGGCGCTGTTCCCTTCAATTGACCGCACAATTGATATATTTTTTCATTGTGTAGATACTTTTACTTTAATATTACGTTACCAAAAAGAAAAACTTAATAAATGAATGTTTCAAAAACTACTTGATTCCGACGGCTATGAATTAAGAATTCTTCTTCAGCACTCCAATATCTACTAGAAAAGTTTTAAAATTTGAGTGGGGAGGGGATTAGGTAAATATTCGTCTTATCCCCCACCCGAGTTATACAATAAGAAAGTGATTTCTAGCATAATTGAGGTGTGCTGAAAACGAAAATGACATCCATTTTTTGTGGAAATTAGGCAAACCAGACTTACGCCTTACCTAACCTGCCCAATATTATGAAGGGGTTTATGCCTAACTACCCGAAAGTACGGCCTAAAGTGGAGCGACTTTGGCTCTTACGCATACGCATGTAACCTAACCTAAAGCAACAGCGCGCTCCGACGGGTCAATTAGGAAGCTGAAAAGACGAAAATTTGATAAAACAAAACAGAATTTCCCCAAATAAAGACCTATATAGTCTGAATCAGTAATTTTCAGCGAATCAAAATATATTAATATAATTCTGAAGTTCAAGTGGGGGATAAGACGAATATTAGCCGGGGATTATAATAGTAAAAAATACTTTTGCTTATTTGGAAAAGTGATGGCTATCTATTATTGAAGACCTTTTCGGTAAATTTTCTCGGTTAATTTTTACGAAAAGCAATACGGCGCCCAGCTAATGTGACTACTAGATATTAATAGCACTCTATTAGAGTTACAGTCAGAAAGTTTACGCCTCAGTTCCAGAGTCGAACGATGTCACAGAGGAAAGAGCAAGGGACATATAATATGTCGGTAAAAACGGGGAACCCATGCACGAAGGTGTTCCCACACACATCAAGGCGCATGGGAACATCAAGTTGACAAAAAAGAGGAAGAATAGAATAAAACATGAGCAAGGAGCATGCAAACGGAAGGAAGCAAAGTGGGCACGAAAGACAGACGTTCCGGAGGCCAAACTAACAGCTAAAGTACCTAACCTGCACGAGCCCCTTTTGGGTCGCCGTGATACGATGGACGAACCTAACTAACCTAACGCTATGGCCTATTGTCCATCCTATGCCCCTTGAGGGGTACTCTATTAGAGAAGTGCAGTGCCATATATATCAGTCAAAAATTGGTAATCTTTATGTTGATCTTTTTTGTTTCAACAGAGTGAAGCTTTTCTGAACATTTTATAATAAACAGAACCTAACCTGGGCCCCTACCAAGCTTGAACTATTTTCACCTAAAGTAGTTTTAAAGCAGTCAAATAGCCGAGGGTAGAATCTTTTCTCTCCGCAGATCAGTGGCTATAAATCGGGCTTGCGCGCATACATGATCGTCTCTTTGGACGAGATTTTCCCTTGAGGGCCGTGGCGCCGAGGCGTAGCTACGATGGGGAGAGGGGACATCTGTCCTCGGGTGCAGAGTTTTGAAGGTGCCAAACGGAGGATGGGTATAACGTAAGGCTAACGAAATAAGTAAGTCATCATTAATGAAAATAACTTGGCTAGTCTTCCCACCCTATAGGGCGCCGCGAGTGCACTACTCAATTTCTTAGGCCCCCGAGGATAGAAGCTTTGTAAGAAGCGCATTATTTTCTTGCGCCTCTGTTGCATCTTTCGGTTCAAAGACGAAAATCCAACATCCGAGCAGGGCTGCCACACATTGGGCTCTTTCGCAAGATATTGATTTTTTCACTATCAATAAAGTGCAATAGCATAAACATGTTTTCTTCTACACTTTTCAAAAGTCTTTTCTGCTATTCCGTATTGTATTCGCAAACTCAAATTACGAGCGTTAGGTCAAATGAGAAGCGTTTATATCGGATGATGAGCGTTAGATTAGGTGAAGTGTATCAGGTTCCATGAAGAGTGTTAGGCCTGGTGAGGAGCGTTAGTTTCACCGAGGAGCGTGGTGTTAAATAGAGTAGCGGTAGACGACGAGTGATTTGTTATGAGAGATGAGTTGAGTTGGATGAGGAGCTTTAGGTCGAATACAGAGCGTTACCTGAAAGGTGAGCGTTAGCTTGGATGAGAAAAATCAAGTCGGATAAGGAGCTCTTGGTTGGATAAAGATCGATAACTTTTATAGCTTGAACAGGGAGCGTTACAATGGACGAGGAGCGTTAGGTTGGCTGAATAGCGATGTTAAATGAAGAGTATTATGTTTGATAAAGAGCGTTAGGTTAAATATTGGAGTGTGGGTTTCATAAGAAGCGTTAAGATGAACGAGGTGCGTTAAGTTAGATAGAACAGAGTCAGGTTGTGAGTGCTAAGATAGATGGGGTACGTTTGGTTAGGTAAACCTGCAGCCGCGATAGCTTAGATGAGGCGTGTTATGTTGAATGAGGAGCTTTAGTTTAGATGATGAGCGGTCGGTTAAGTAAGGAGCGTCAAGTTGGGCGATTAGCAGTAGCTTAGAGCAGAGTTAGATGACGAGTGTTTAGTTAGATGAGGTGCATTGGGTTAGATGAGGTACGTCCGGTTATATGAGCGACGTTATATAAGATGTGAGTTACTTTAGATATGGTGAGCTAACGTTTACTGTGGTGCGGTAGGTTAAATGAGCTGCTACACAAGTTCCTCAGATTAGATGGGATAGTTAGGTCAGATGATGTGCGGTAGGTTAGATGACAAATGACAACCGTCACGTCAGATAAAATTCGTTGGGGAGATGTGGGGGAGAGGTGGTTCGACATGTTTTAAAACTCAAATGAAGCATCGGATGAATGAATGACGTTAGCTTAGACGGACGTTGTTGAGTTAAACAGAGTTCATTGAGGTTAAATTACGGGCGTAACTTGAGACGGTGTGGGTTTTCGTTAGAAGAGTTGCATCGGATTAAAACCAATATGAGTGGTAACCGCGTAGCGTAGGTCTGGTACAGTGTAAAAACTAAAGACGTCCACCAACCGTGGAATTTCCAACGGTCCCGCTAGTATTAATTAAGGAAGCTACAGACAGACAGTTCGTCAATATTTTTGCAAGAAAATTGTGTCTAAAGACTGATATCACAGTGCTCACTTTGTTACTTTCATCAGAAGTTGGTATATAGGAAACAAGTTTCATCTACATGCCTCCTGCAGACTCCATCCGATCGGGACTCCTTTCTATACGGGCTCCGTGTAGCAATGCAACTCTCTGAGCGGAAACGCCACTCAGCCAGTTCAAGGGAAATGTTTACTTGAAACGTTTCTGTAGGGTATATACAGAGGATGCACTCCTCCCATTACAACTTCCTAGCTCCAAGGGCTGAAATTTATGATATCTAAACTTAGTTTTCAATAGATGAATTTTCTCCTTTCAAAATCCTTAGCAGCGTGATGGAGGGAGGGACCAACCAAAGAAACGAACAAACGAGCGAACAAGGAAGCAAGCAAGAGCGAAGCGACCAACAACTGTGTATTAGGCTATATTATTATATAGGTAGTGGATTTTCCTGTCACGCTCTATGAGAATAAGATAGGATAAAATTGAGTGCCGAAGATGGTATCTATGATACGATTTTCGCACTCGGTAACTCCAGCTGAGGGACCTGAACTCGCCTGCATGACCGTGTTTGGACATATTTAAAGGTGCTACGGGAGTTGGCACTTGACTACGCCTTATAATACATTGGCTGCGCCATTATTATGCAAATCGTATTTTTGTACTCCTATTATAGTAAAACGCTTCGTGTTTTTTATTTATTTCGGGTCCGCTCTTAAGGAAATAGCCGAAAAATAAGCGAAAAAAAGGGAGGGTTGCAGAAAATGGTGAAGGCTGATCTTTATCCCTTTATCTGAAGACACTTCTTGCTTGCAACACTTCTTGAAATCGGAACAATATGTATGCAGCTTCTGGAGTCCGATTTTATAACTTTTTTTCTCTCAGGTCACGACGTAGAAATTCGGCAGATGGTCAACGAAGCGCTCTGGAGGTGAGGCTTTTTCATGGGCAGTAGACGATTATTTCTTCTAGCTTATTGTCTTTCTTATTTGATGAAGCAGTTTTCTCTTCATAAGCCAAAATTTCAGCACTTGAAGCAGATATTTGAGCTGAAAAGACTGTATCAACGGTATCAGTTCTATGGAGCGCTCTCAATGTATATAAGCTGACCTGACTGGAGTTGCACTCAAGTTTATTGCAGTGTTTTACTCAAGATTTTGCTGCTGCCTATCAATATAGAAGAACTAAGGATGAGAGCACGACAAAGGATCAGTAAAAAAATGAAAAGTAAGTCAGAGAAGGTTCCGCACTGGCCTAAAGGTATTAAGCAAACATATCAATTATGTTTGCTTAATTTCTTAACGCACGGGTCCACTAGTCCTAATATAATAAAACGATTCGTGTATTTATTTCGCGTCCGCTTTTTAAAGAAATAGGCGAATAATTCTCCAGGCTACAGATTTGTAATTAAGTTGCGTTTTCATATGGCGAAAGTGGGATCTTTATCCCTTTATCTGAAGACACTTCTTGCTTGAAACACTTCTTGAAATAGAAACAATATATTTGCATATTCTGGAGTCTGATGTTGTAAAAATTTTCTCTGAGGTCACGACGTATAAACTGGGCAGATGATCAGTAGAAGTCTCGCTTTGATGAGTTTTTACGGGCGGTAGACAATTATTTTTTTAGCTACTGTCTTTCTTTGAAGGAGCAATTTTTGCTTCAGAGGAAAAAAATTTCAGCACTCCAATCAAGTAGATATTTGAGTTTGACAGTATCATGGCTACGGTGCGCTCGCATTGCACATAAGGCCACGGTTCCACCAGCGAGACAAGCGATAAATGTGTTGCACGGCAAAATGTAGCAGAGGATTTAACAGTCTGCTGTCCCCACCGCTGCAACTGTGATGCCTCACGACACCCATGCATTGCTGCAACTTGACTGCCATAAAAGTCGCACTGCGTCTCTTGTTGCTTTCTGTGGGACCCCAGCCTAGCTGACTGGGGTTGTATTCAAGTTTATTGCAGTGTTTTACTCAAGGTTTTACTTCTGCCTGTCAACATGGAAGACGCACATGAAAGAAGGAGAATGGAGAAGAGAGAACCTAAGGATGAGAGCACGGCAAAGGATCAATGAAGGGAATGAAGAAGCAAGTCAGAGAAGAGAAGATTCCGCTCCGGCCTATATTAAGCTGATACAGTCCAGCATATCTATTATTACGTGAAGTTTATCACGCTCGGGTCCACTAGCAAAAATTTTGTTTCATGAGTTTTACTACCGAAATTTTGATATAATTATTTTAGAAAGGTTCTCTCCTCGCTATTAGGTGACGTACATAGCAATATTCACTTCAATAATTCTGCTCGTAGGGAAAATTAGAAAAAGCTGTGTTTCTAGGCGTCCGGCTTGAATATGCAAAGTTAAAATTAATGGTTTCTACCGTTTCAAACGCTTTTATTTAACAAATATATATATAGTATCAAAATGAACAGAAAAATCAATAAACTAGGAGGTAACGCAGACTCAACTGGTAAAATGCTCTTAATTGCACCTCAGTAGTTAACATAGCCTATTCCATATTTGAGGATCTGCAGGAGACGTTTGTCGACAGATGAAGTCAGATTAAACACTTCACAAGGCTTGATCTACCCACAGGCACCCTCAATTGTATTCCAAAGCGCATCCAAGTTCTTATATTGCTTTCCATCAGCATTAATGTTCAATTTGATGATGGCCCATAACTTTTCAATGGGGATTAAATCAGGACTCTTGGGACCACACCATCAGATTGTGTTCTTTGAAGCCGTGATCCAAGAACCAACTCTCTGTATAACGGGACTTGTGCGTTGGTGCATTATCCTACTGAAATACTATAGCTTCTCTGCCCAATAAAGTGTAGTCGTGCAGATAGAGAACAAAGTATTTTTTAAGAAGCTGGTAGAATCCCTTGGAATCCGTTTTTACCCTTTCTAGTACCCTAAACGGTCCAATAATCTCATTTCCTTCGACTTCAGCCAAGAACATTACCCATCCACCGCCTTGCTGTCCGCGAATCCGGGTTTCTATAGGGCGTCCTTTCAATACCCAACCAGACGACCAACCATCTGGCCCATTCAGCGTTTCGCGGCATTCATCGGTGAAAACAACATTCATGAAATTCATTTCAATATATTTTTCAACCCATTGAACACGCTTTCCCCTGTGAATTTTGCTCAGTGGCGGTTTTTTAACCAGGTTCTTCACTTTTCCAAAGCGTCTCTCTGTCTTTTCCCATTTGTGGTGGTCTAGCTGCATGAAAAATTTTTAGCTAATAGAACGAGGTGTTCTAACCCTCTCCCTAGCAATTTGGCGCTTATCCCTATCGGTAATTTCCTTAAATGAGCTCATTCAGGTACTTTCTTACAGATCTTACCATTTATTATATATGCTTTTATTGTTCGCTAATGTCTATTCATTTTCTTGTATATGTCGATTCTAGTCATTCTCTTGCCAAGCTTTGATGTGATTTTCAGTCGATCAGAGTCGGTTAATCTAGTTTTCCCCATTTTTGAACACTTGCATAATCAAGCCGGACACCTAAAAACATCACTTTTTTCAATTTTCCTAAAAGGATCATTGAACTGAATGTTGCTACGTATATCACCTGAAAAGGAAGAAATTATCTTGATTAAATGAGTTACATCAAAATTTCGGCAGTAAAACTTGAAAAACATATTAGATTTGCATAATCAAGCCGCACCCAGTGTATATATCCAGTTTTTCAGGCAGAATACTGAATTTCCACTTAAGAAGTCCTCTGAGAAGTAAAAAGCATAAGCGACAACGGGGGTTTCGGTGAAGTACTAATTCTCTGCCGTCGTTTATAATGACGGCTCGGGCCACTATAGTTGGCTATAAAACTTACGTATTCATAATTCGCAAGCTGCAACAGTGTCTTACCTTAAGATACGTAAGAAGTTTGGAACTGGTTCAGCTTAAATTTTGCAAGTTAGTTAAGACACGTCGGACGCTACACTACGACGTAAACTATTATATACGCGATTCGCACATACAACATTCCAATGCTGTGTTATATACGCGATTCGCACATACAACATTCCAATGTGTTAGCCAGTAACATTCAAATGTATAGACGCTGTCTTTGTGTATGCGAAGTCATGC
>LQNS02278171.1:4822714-4847816 GCA_001587735.2 Parhyale hawaiensis
TATATAACTGTAATATTTCCAACAAATTAATGTACACACAATTTTTAATGTAAGCTGTAATGTAATAATCCAAGAATACCTCCCGCCTGTGGAGAAATACATGTTATTATTATTATTATTATGTGCAGCGCTTGTTACCGGCAGCATCAAAATGGTTGTAGGATTTGTGAAGGCGGGTTCACAAGACCTCCAAATGAACGTGTTCCATCAGCTCAGCGGCTGAACATGTTTCTATTCAAAGAGCGGAAAATGACACAGCCTTCAGGGTTCGAACTTACTCCAAATTGAGGACAGATTAATGCTTTACTTGTTGCCAAGTGAACTGACTCGACAGACTAACATTTTTTTTAGAACAACAGTTACAGTTGTCTTCAGAGCGGCACAACAAAGCATTCGAACGCCGAATTGAGATAAAACGTCCATTTGGCTATCGTACAACTCACCGTCAGTCATATAGGTTTTCCATAGCATCAGGAATTAGAGCTCCGGTCAGTGGTATAGAAAGTTAACCTAGTAACACCATGAGTAAACCTCTTTATTTATCACAAATGCGGATGCGTACTATAATTTTTTTAAAGTCATCACAGCCCGTCACTCGTCTGAACGTTTTGTTGATTACTTGTACAAAAAATAAATACATATACACGTACAATTTTTGGAGTTCTGGTTTATTTTTAATTCTATTCAATGCTTTGTTATCTTGTAAGTTGACACTTCAGCAAATCTGTTGGTCGACTTACAGCGTGCCGGTAGTTTAGAAAGAAGCTTTGTACATAGGTACAGAAAAAATGACGTGTGTAACCGCTTTAAGAAGAGCAGTTAATATCATCTAAAAAACGGGCACTAGACAGTAATGGGTTAACGGCATATGAAAAAATGGATACAATACAACGATAGAGCTTCGTTTTCTTTTATTAAAAATCTCATTATTTTCACGATATAAGAATAACTAACAGTAACGTAACATATAAATATCTTGGTCCTTGTAACTATCACAACTCCATTGATAGGATTTAGTTTTTTTTTGTTTCTTTCGAGAGCTTGTGTTACATTTGCAACAGAAAAATATATACTGATTTAGAATTGCCAAGTTTCTTGTCTTGGAAAGCTAAAAGTTATCAAATGTCAGATAGTTTCATGGCAGAATATAAATATGAGAAATTATGCATAAGTGTTATTTACCGTATTAAGATACATATTTGGTAGTATATTTTTGTCATGTAATTTTTACTTCAAATTGATGCACTCATTCATAGTCTTGGACTTGTGTTTAGCTGATAAAAACACTTAGCTTTTAAATAAAAATAACCACAAACGAATTTACGAAGGACTGTTGAGCGGTAGACTTTAAGGAAACGTTTTTCCGTATATGAAACGAATCGTAAAACTTTCACAATTAGAGAAAAACATCATTGGAGCGCTCGGTCAAAGCACAAACATCTTACAGGAAACTTATCAATAAACAGAAGCGTCAGCTTACATGGACTGCGTGGGTGGTGGAGAACGATAAGAAAGGCCCAATGTTATCTACCTTCTTATCGTACAATAAGGAAACTCTTAAGTGATAAAGAAAAATCTCTGAACCATTTACTCATACGTTACGTGTTTTCTACAACAGTTGCCATAGTGCACCAACTGTATAATTTAGTACCCACACAATGTTTTCAGTAGTAGCTATATTACCAAAAATTGTGTGGCTAAGAGCATTTCAGTTGCTTTGTCAAAAACGCTTGTTGTGATTGATAATTAAGTGCACACAGCAAACTCTTTTGGCCAAGCAAAATGTGATTAACCACCCAACTTCAGGCCCTATAACCAAATTGCTTTGTTTGTGTGTGTTCGAATTTATGATAAGAATGGGGCCTCAATCGGCACCTTCACTGAGATATTCCCTTCTTACTCAATGAAATGCTTGTTTGTGTTGTACAGTTGCAATACCGCAGATAAATTGGTGCATTCTAAAGCAAATTGCGGTATTGCTGTGTGCGGAGCTCTGGCTGAACTTTGTTGTACGAGTAAGGGATTGCTGGCATTGTCGTGTGGAAGTTGGAACCTAAAGTAGATGTTCCTGATCAAGAAGAATGGGACCTTTTTCCGACTGAAACTCGGGTTTTGTCACAATTTCTACATGTCCTCAATGAAAGTACCGTACTCGTATTAATGAAAAAGTAATAGCAGCTCATCTATGTAGCTCACTAAGTTCTAAAAACATGCCTAGATTCCAAATTTTCAACTGTTTGCTGCAAAGGCCGAAAAAAGAGAAAAAATACAGTAGTACAGGTAACGGTCAAGTCAAGTCGATCTTACATAGGTACTGAAGATCATAGGCAGTGAGAGCAATAAGGCGCAATCTGAGATTGCCTAATAGATTTAAAGAAAAGAGTTTGAACGGTGATTATGTTTAGAATTTCATAAGTCAAGGAAAAATTACACAATCCTGGTCAAACGTAACAAATATAGCGGTGACAGTATTGCCAGTATTCGGGAGCAGCAACAAGACGTAAAGCGAAATCACAAGTTCCCAACCGCGTGAGGCGAGGTAACGTCACAGAAATAACCACGCGCGGCTGTAGAGTGTTGCAAGTCGAGACTGGTGTAACTTGAACATTTCCTGTACTTACTGCAAGCATTCGGTTGTTATTGGTAACCAGAAATATCAAGTCTTTTATTGTGGCCGTAAAATGATCCTGGCTAATTTCGATGTATTGCTTCGATGTCCTGTAACAATGGGATTATTCTTTGATTGGTCTATTTGTTTAAAACGTCTATTTATTTAGAGAAGGCTAAGTTAGGACTGTCTATTGATCGCTCTATAGGTGTGTCATTAATTACCTATTAGTGACAAGCAAGGATTGGTTGCTTGTTGATCGCTATACGTGTCAAAACTAACTGTTACAGAAAATGCTTATAGTTTACTGCCAGTTGAACTGTATATGAGCGTCAAAAATAACTATCCGAGAAAGCTTACTGGACTGCCTGTAGAACGTTCTAACTCTGCCAAAGTCACAACTGAGAAGAGCCGTGTGAGTTCTTTAAATTTAGAAGTATATATTTAAATGTAAACTCTCCTACTGGACGGGTTCCTGCACTTCTCAGAAATTATGCATATAGCTGGAAACTTGATGAACTTTCTTGGCTGAAGAAAGAACGCAAATTTCTACGTCATATACTTCAAAAATGTCTATTTTAAGTCAATAACCTGCTTTTCCAAAGGAATGGAAGAGGGATATGACTCAAGAATGGAACGAAAGCAACTAGTTTAGTGGCAGACTGAAAAGTATAAATGAGACGTTCGTTCATAATTACAAAGAAGCCAATACTGCTGACTGTATCAGTTTGATCACGTGACTTAACATCTAAAAACTACATATTTTGGAAACGAAATGAAAATTCAAAGGGAGTGATAATGAACATATTAAACAAGTATGGGGTTTCTAAGAAACAGCTTCAAAACGCATGCTAAAGTAATTATGCGAAATGACTATAGCTTATCGTAGTCGCTTGTTTATAAAGTATTAATAACTTGTGGACAGTAGGCTAGCTGTCTCGTTCATATAGTCAGCAGTAACAAAGGTACTAGAGACCTTGATTTTCGGCAAAGGTACAAAGGTTACAAAAATAAGTAACAATTTTTTTACACAAATCGTCATATGGCTGTGAATTGCCAAAGAAAATTGTTCTTTCCATTTTTGGATATATACACATAAATAACTCGGCATCCTTGACAACATTGTTTATTTTCTTCTTCCAATAGTAAATTGAACTATTTTCAAAAAGCTGTGACGTTGCCATAACTAATACATACTAATTTTGCAAACTTAATTTCAAGTACGTAACGAGTTTTATTGAAAGCTATTCTTACGACACATTCACCCTCACCGAGTTCAATATTTGAATTGTATTAGGCCTATCACTCATAAAATCTTTCCTTTTACGCGAAACCGAATCTGCTGGCTTGAAATAAAGTACGACTGCATGGTAACAAAGATTTGTGAGATATTTATATTTTACAACTAGTCAACTGTTCATCATACACTAGTCAAATTATAATAATATATTATCTAGAAACAGTATTGTCGATCAGAGCTTCATGACGAGTTCCGAGAGAATTTGATTGTAGTTGGGCTCAGCGTTCAAGGACGGCAGGGAAACCGTTCTGTCGCCCTCCTTCAGGCTTACCATTTCTATAACCTGCACACAAAAAGAAAATACTTCAAGCTTTTATTCTTAGTTTATGAAACTTACTCACTAAATGGAACTAATTAATCATATTGACTTCCTTCAAGTTTAAAATTTTCAAGTCCTGCCCATTAGAAAAAAGTGTATTTTCCTGTTTTGCTACATACAGCACACTCTCTAAATGCACTTTCAAGCGTGTTATTGATTTTCTTCAGGCTGATCATTTCTAAAATTTGCCCAGAGAAGAGGAATTAGTATGATTTTATGAACTTCTAAGTGGTTAAAACTGTCAAATTCTTTTTTTCAGGTTTCTCATTTTATGACTTGCATCTGAAAGTTAATTTACTATAGTCAAACCAGTGTAAGCGGTCCCTTAGGGGCTAAATTGAACGCAGCAGTGCCAAATCTAATATATTAGCTAATGCACTTAGAGTTTTCGAATATAATATAATTTGATCGATTGAGACAAGTTATACCACGAGCTTAAGTGAGATTTGGCAAAGTTGCTTTGCGTTCTTAGCCACGCCCATCGGACTCCTTACGCTGGCTTGACTATAGAGCTTCGAATTTGTTGTCTGGGGCTTCCGTCTCTATGCAGTATGGTATCATTGCCCAAACTTCTAGCCGATTGTTATCTTTTAAATAAAGATGTAGATGCAAAAATGCGCCCAATTTTTGTCACGCATATTATTTATCGCACTGCAGTTGAATGATGCGAATCTATGTATTTTGATTTATGAAACATACGGACTACACTTCGACCAGTGATAATAACTTGGAAAGATGATAACAATTTTGCAGCTTTTTGTGAATTACTTTCTATTTTTTTTGCACAATATCTGACACGTTATAGCAACTTCGCTGTGCTAGTTGAAATTGAGCTATGCATTGTTGTACTCTCTCATCCAAGCTCTTCTGTTCTCAAGGTCACCCACGGTAATATAAAATAATATATAATGTGTTTTAACTTCTGTAACAAAAACATGTGTCAACGAAAAGTCTAAATGGACACTGAAAGAGCAATTACAAGACATCCGCTAAAGGTACCTTCCCTGATGTCATTGCCGAGAAAATAAAACGACATGTCGACGCTGTGAATAGATCCAGTAGCACCCAAGATACGAGCAGATGCCAGGATTTATTAGCCGGTGCCTCATAGGAATTTGTGGAATTTGGTTGTCAGCTCCGTACAAGAACTGGACAAATGAGTGAGTTCATTTTCACCGCGGCTTGTCGACCTGACGTAACTAAATCACAAAGAATGTCGTTTTTTGGACCATAGCTTTTTTGAAAGCTCAGCTAAACATAACCCACTTACGCCATTACACAATAGTTTGAAAATGGAATGGTCTAGGAAATATGAGATGTTCATGAGTCTTTTTTTCTTCACCGTTGAGACCCGGATGAACCTTGATAGACCTGGCGGTCGGGCGAAAGGCTGAATGTATGCCAGGAATGAGCATCACCATCATCTGAGGCGTCAACAACAGGGTGGAGGAGTCGTGACATCGGCAGGCATCATCAGGGATAGACTTGGTGGCCGTATCAGAGTACTCAAACGAGTAAAAGTGATATCTTCTGCCTATTGCAATGCTTTAAAAGAGTATTTGGTGACTTTGTTGAATAACATATTCCTTTCGCTTCTACGAGACTAAGGAAGCCATCAGTGGGAAGCCATCAGCATTGTAGCAAAGCAGTCCCACGTGCCGCTATTAAGAAATTGACCGATTCTTTGAGTACGTCGAAACTTTTGATTTAATAAACCTCAATGTTTACATGGTTAAATGTTACACACTTGACTTTCAATACTTTCAATACACTTAAAAACAACGTCAAGCCTTATGCCGATAATTTCAAAAGCTACTACAGATGACAGTAGATTTGTGGAGTATACCACATGGCCCTGGCTTTACAGACGCTGTATTATAGCAAGTCTGTAGCGCTTTTGATATCAACTGAGCTGCTGCAGATAAACAATTCACTCGAGTCTAAGAACGGTAGTTCGAAGAGCAGGGCTGTACTTCGGTCCTACACGTACTGCAGTTTGCTGGTGTAAAGCCACAGTAGCTGCATGCTTCCATTCTCAGCTCTAACACCTTGCATCGCTCGTTCGATGCCCCGTGATGCACATGAGCTCTTTGCAGATCTTGGTGTGCTGATTCGGCAGTTGTTTGTGCATGCACGGCGCCGTGGCGGAGCTGCCTTCCTCAGCGATGAGGGGGGTGGGGGGTTTCGGGTCATTTGTTCCTTTCGTCAAATTGACGCCATAGTTCTTGGTGACCCGAGGTCGACTGCAACTACACTTACTCATCTGGGGCCAGTGGGCCTATACCTGCAGCACAAACCAGTGCATATGGGTTTCCCAGGTGAGGGTGTGGTCTAAGTTGACTTTACCTTTACTTTATCGGCTATGTGCACGATATTTAAAAGCGTTCTCGTACTAAATAAGTCCCACAGCAGATTGATGAAACTTATAAAGTGCTTTTTAAGTGACACTAGGAGCTTGAGGAAAAAATTGTTTATTGTGTTGCAAAATGCATTTATTAGTGCCAAAAAATTCTTATCAGTATGGGCCAAAGAAACTAAGCAAAAATAGCGTTGATGAGCTTCAGGACAATTTGTGCACCGCCAAGCAATGATTCTCGTTGACCTTTCGCCGGTATTTATGAATTTGTGTTTCTTGCAGATGAACATATTCTCTGCATAGTACAAGCAGTTTGCCTTGCTTGTTTAATGCTCCCATATTACTGGAAAGTACCTAGCAAATATTTTAGTGCCCGTTAGGTACACCGCAGTCTACCGGATGTTGAAACAGAATGTCGATTTCTTTTCTTAAATAAGCTCAAATCCTCTTTAAGCTTAAGGGATATAAACAATTACAGTATAAACATCCTCGACACGGTATCTATCACATATGCATGAATCCGTTTTTAAACGAGTACGCGCTAGCGTTTCTTATTGGTTTATTGATTTATATTCACTCATTCAGAAAAAAAATTGAATGACAAACTGCCAAGTGATTCCTTATATTTGACTTTGTAATTGAAGCGCATCACGCACTTCAGGGTAGGATGAATCAGAGAAGAATCAGTTTTTGCAAGAGCAGGTTACAAAAAACTTGAAATGTCAGTGGCCCCACAACAGTTACTGCATCGCTGTTAACAATTATCTGGGAAAGATGCATGAAACTCTCTTCTATAATTTTATAGAAAAATATTTTCTGCTCCTTATTACTTTTACTTCAGAAAAAGAGCAACTTATTCGTTGGTCTTGTCTTTATGCCATATTGACAAAGTGGTACTCTATCGGAACTGGAAGGTAGTTGTACCTTCGGTGAACTGCAGAGTCAACTGTTGACACAAATACGTTACATATCATGATGCTACATTTGACTGCAGTATAGGGTATAAAGCCAGCCCAGACAACATTAGAATGAATAGAGAGCAGTCAGTGAGAACGTGCCGCAGACGACAGGAAATATCGTGACCGGTAATGCCGAACCCTCAAAGCTCTACGGTTATGCAATCGATAGGTTTTTTTGTATGTGATGTGCGTGTGCTGCCTTTGAAATGCCACGGCAGGCCTGTAATCGGATAACGATAGCAGTGACATCTCGGAAATACATCACACGCTGACTACGTAACAGAAGTTTGGCCCTACTTTCCAATTCCTTGCATCTAAGGACCCCATAATAAGGTTTAATGTTTTAAGCTAGGAATCGTTTCAAGTAGTTTTCGTACGACACAGTTTGCGTTATTGAAATTCCCCTACAAATGGCGTAGTATGTAGAGGACGCTGTCGAATGGTAGCTAATCAACTTACAGTTACACATTTCGTAGCTTAATGCCTAAAAATGAATGACTGTTTCGTAGCTTTGCGCTTTTGATGGCGCAATTAAACTTATGAACCGAGATTTCATTGGGGCAGATTGGGTAGGTGAGGCTGTATGAGAAGTTTTGATAATATAAAGAGTATAATTTTTGACACAGGAGTTGAGATAGTGAATTTAGATAGTTTTTATGGCATCCTGTCCGGAATTCGTTTATTATGGTTATACTTTTTCAGATGGCAAGATTAAAAACTTAGTGTACCCGAGATGAGGTTTCAGTTGTTTACCGTAAATAACGTCTTTCTCGTTCCAACAAAGAAACATATCAACACGCAAATGTCTTGTAGGATTAACAATATTTTCAGCGAGTGAGGCTTAAATGATCATTGCCACCCAATCGAAAGTTTCGTCTTAGTACTAGTATAATTTAAGTTGAGGAACCATTCTGGAAAGCTTCATTTACAAGTAATTTAAATCACCTAGTGAGCAGGTCTAATGCTCATTAAGGAAATGATTTATTCAAAACAAATAAGGTTACCTGATGAGCCTGCCTGATTCCCAAGGGAGTAGAAGTCCCCGAAGAGTGAGGTGTAGAGTCCAATAACGGCAGGATTCCTTCCGTCACGGCCCCTACCAGACAGGGATCTTTTTCTCTCTTCGTAGGCCGCGTGCTAGGGGGAATGCTGCCTTTTCTCGCTCTGGAAGTATTAATATGTTACAACAGGCAAATAGAACCAAAAGCAAGCCTTCTGCTGCGTTAGCAAATCTCATAGAATACGTACTTTAGTAGATTCAATAGTCCAGTGGTGTTCGTCGGAGTCCTTTCTAAGCTGATGAACGCCTCGCACTGACGGTTGTATAATCATTGTCTTTCTTCCATATATCTGATTAAGATTAGATTATAGCGCTAGCGCAAGTCGATATAGAATACGTACATTAGGTAGTGCTAAGCACCCTTGACATTCCTTCGAAGGCTGATAAAACGCCGTACTTTTAAACTTACCGCGTCCGACCTTGACTTTCCTTATTTATCAGATAAAAGGTTATTGGAAGCAATTCGGTACTTCCAGCCAGCTGCTTCCGAGAATCAACAGCTGGCTGCAGACGTGCCGGCTCCGAGTCTCCACCCTCCCTCACCGTCTTACGCTCTTTTATTCTTATAGTATTTCCAACGCCATTTCTTAGGCTAACTTCTTCCAAATAAACTTGGAGTGTCGAGCATCGACAGTCGTTGCTCATAAAAGCCAGTGATTTAGGAGACGTTCCAGTCACAATGAAGTGTCATCAATCCTTGGACCTCACGCACCCTCCCTTCTCTCTGCAGGCAGCCATGACCTTGAGACATGCATCGATTATCAACAAAGGGCTTCCAATGAAGTACCGAGCCAGCCCCCATGCGCCCAAACACCGATAGCTGTTTGCCGCAGTACTGAGTTTGTTATCAGCAGTAGAGGCTCTTTATGGGTGTATGCAAGATAGCCTGCGAACTGCCATGTCAAGATATAGCGGAAGTTTCAGCGTATAGAGAACGGCCTGTGAAGTGATATGGAAAGATGTAGCGGAAGTTTGCTTTGTCTGATAACCTTTTTTTTTTTGCATGTGTGGAGAGACGGGGAGGGGGGCAGGAAAGGCGAGGGGGAGGGCGCCAGGAGGTGTGGTGTACCGATTACCTCATCGGATATCTAGCTTCCTCTGCCTTGCAAATATGCCGTTCGTAGATTGTAAATAATATTGCTAGGAAAACATAAAGTGGTATCCTAAAGATAAGCATCGTCAATTTATATATTACGTATTCCAGTTGCATTTCCCTAGTCATTTTGAATTTAACGTGCCCATTCATGGAGTAGAGATACAATCGAAGTAGAACTTGAACCCTCGAATTTCTGTCTATGTAGAAGACACAAGTAAAATTCAGCTAAGCTACTGATACTGGCTACGAATAGAATTTAAATTCCTTCCTGCACTCAACGTAGCTATATAGGGGTCGGTATCCACGTTACAACGCTAAATAAATATCTTTCTCGATGACTCTTGAACGATGACATGGCTTGTATGGCGGACTCTAAAGCGTTCCAGGGCATACTTCCACGTACATCCATGTGCTTGAATTTTTCCCCATCTAAAAGTGAAGAAGCTGTGTCAGACAAGACACAAACAAGCAAGGTTCACAGAGTTTAAGTATAATACTAGACGGTCCGTGACCCGTTGGGACATCATCACGATTGTCATTACTTCCGGAAAAAACAGGTGTTATTCAGCTGGTCATAGACAACCCGTTATTCGGCCGTCCACTCCTGCCCGAACTGGTCGCCATCAACAGCTTCTTTGCTTCTCTAACGAATATTTAACTCGTAGTCTGTAAGCAGATTCAATTTATATGTTACGTATTCCAGTTGTATTTTCCGGAGCAGCTTTGAAATTATCGTGCCTGTTCTTGCAACCACGTCCGTATCACAGATACAATCGAATTAAAGAGCTCATCCATGGAAAGAGGCCCTAGTCCCTCGAATTTCTTCCCGTCTAAAAGCGAAAAAGCTGTGTCTGATGCTAGAAGCCCTACCCTAGTCCATCGAATTTCTTCCCGTCTAAAAGCAAAGAAGCTGTGTCAAACAAGACACAAGTGAGCAAGCACGGTTCACAGAGATTTAGTATGATATACATAGATAGATGCATGGGCTAAATTTTTGTAAAAATTGACTCTACGGATTTTAAGTTTCATGTTTCATTATCTCCTTTTCGCAGGATTTCAGTAAAAATTCGCGTTTTTATTGCTTCACGGTGAATACACTTAGTAAGCACAACCATACGAGAAGGGTGAATTTCTTTTGGATAGTCAGATAAGGTGCCGTTTTGTCAGGCTGTCTTCGTCTGCGCACATTATTTCCTGCCTCTTTGGCTTATTTCTGATAAGCAATAAATAAATTCTACTGCTAAGTGTGCTTTATTTGCAACAATGTACACAATCTTACTGAAACGTGTGTCTTTGCTACATATGTACACTTGATCTCTTGGTACGCATGTCATACTTTTTACTGACAATACACATACTCCTACCAACATCTGCTTCATTTTCTATACGAATAGTGCGCGTAATCTTATCGGTACTCATGTCTTATATCTATATACAAACAAAACCAGTATGTACACCTCATTTTCTACGATTGATGCAATTATTCTCAGTTTTTTTAGTTCTCACCTGTATGCATATCTCATTTTTTACAATTAATACCCATAATCTCACTAGTCACTAGTACATGTGCCCTATTTTCTATGAATAAGGTCCATAATCTCACCCGTACTTACGACTTACTTGTTGCAACTATAATGTCACCTGTGCATAAACCTTACTTATTAGAATAAAATATATTTTCTGACCTGGCTCTTCTGACAAGCAGAGGTCTCCGTCTGTCGCTCTGTTCCACAGTATCGAAGAGTCTAAACAGCAGGTCGGTGTTGCCGACTTTAATAATTCGCTCGCCTCTTTTGCTCACGCTCGCCTGCTGGCTCCCGGAGCTCGGGCCTGCTTGGGATGACAATGAATATTTCCTCGATGGCGACTTTGATGAACATGAGGGCGATGAGGAACGGTTAGGGGAAGATAACAACGTGTCATGCTGTGATGATTGATGTAAGATGTCTGGAGAACCTGGGGAGTCTGGTTTATTTTGTTGCGACGATGATGATGCCATTGATGAAGATGCTAATGGAGTTATTGATGAAGTAGCGATTAGTGATGATAGTGAAGATGATGAATGAGAATGATGGAGGTTAAGAAGGGAGTGACTAGAGAGGGTGGGCGATGGAGAAGAAAGCGAATATTTGGTTCCGCTTTCCCTGCAGAGTCGCTGCTCTTCTTCCGGTGGCGTAACTGGGCGTACCTCTGTAGAGAAATTGCACTCCAAGCATTAGGACAATATAAACATTTAAATGCTGCTGCACTATAGAGAGAATCGTTGTTAAATATTATGTAAAGAACACAGATTTTGTGCAGTTCATGGGCTGTGCTTCCGGAGCGACAAGTATGCACTAACGCACAATAGGAGCAGCGAACATAAAAATTTGAAAACTTGTCAGCGCTTTGAAAAATTTGGGGTAGTTTCATAGATTTAATAGGATAATAACTACTGATATTCTGCATTTGAAATACCGGTAGTTCATCCATTGGGCTCAATACAGCCGATAGCGGATGTTGTGGTAAAATGGCCAACGGCTCTAGGGTTCATGGTCCAAATACTTGCCTGCGGCTAATTTATTTGTACAGGACAAAAAATATAGATATATTTGGTTTTTTGGTCTACAAAATAAAATTGCAATACCAACGGAAAATCAACAGGAGGACCAGTTGTGGCCAGTGGGCCACAGAAAATCAACAGGAGGACCAGTTGGGCCCGCGGGCCACAGAAAATCAACAGGCGGGCTAGTAGTTTAACCACTTACCACACTAATGATTTTAATTCTCTCTATAGCTACTTGGGGAAAGGGAGCCGTGCTGGAAGTCAATACTGAAGGGATACTATGTTATTTCTTTCCTTATATGTTTTGCTTCATCTTGTAATGCTTAATTTTTCTACACTGCTCCGGCTGGACTATCACGAAAGTTAGTCAATTTCGTTTAAAAATATTCATGTGGTCCGCGTTATACCCCCGTGCTCAATTTATGTGGTCAATGATTTATGCTCCAAGTTTTTAATTTCAGTCATTCGATATTTGTGCTCTTAAATTCTTTTAGTGCTCGCATCCTGGCAACACCAGCGTCTACTCTTTGAACAATATAGAGTGCACATGTTATGTATTTCACTGAAAGTAAGGCTTTTTGTGGCGAATTGTTATCTTTTATTGCTCGTAACTGTAATAACATAAAAAGTTTATCATAGGTGTGAGTATTAACTGTAGACATTGATGAATTGTCAGTTTAACTGCATTTAAATGCCTTCTCTTGCATTTTTAACTATTTAATTTCTGTGCTGTGGATGGAATGTGGCACTATTTCCTTAAACACTTCTGGTTTCCTGCGGTAGCGTTTCAAGCAATAATGCGGGTATAACTCAATACAGTAGATTGGATTTATACTTTGTCCTTAATTATAGGTAATCATTTTACCAAACTATTTTCTCACGTATAGAGAAGACTGCCGGTATCTACATCGTTTCGGAAGCTCGACAGCGGTGAGGCACCAGTAGAATTATATTAACTTTTATCGGTACCATATTTTTATATTGGACGTTATTTACGCCAATAGTTGAATGTACATATATACTTAATATATAAAATTTTTCCGTACAATACATTAGAGAGCTTGTACAGGGAGAACAGCTGAAAATATTATCATTACAGGATTCTTTATTGGCGTTTCTTGCGATGTCGTCGTGATTGTGACGTGGACTGCCAAACGCCTATACTTTTTGCAAATAATGAACGTTTTACCTGCTTGTTATTGTTTGATTTACGAGGTAATATGTTACGTGCACTCCTCAAAAACACAATGTGTACGAATAACGTAGCGTGCAGCACACAATTTAGTTCTTTCTGTCAAGTGCCTAAGCCATCGCCCGGACAATAATGAATCATGTGTCATGACAGATCATATCAAACATTCAAACTTATACGTGACCGAAGTCTCTTTCCATACCACCTTTATCGATCTATGTATAAGTCTTCAGCGGTTCTTGGAGCACGTTGACCTTTTATTTTTAAATTAACTTGAGTTGCTCGACAACTTAGCTTAAGAATACGAATATTTTTGCTTTCGGGATATTAGCGTTTGTACTGTTTGATTTGCAGCGGTGGTTGAACATTCAGAAATTCATCCAAACTTCTATAAAGTTTAGAGATAAGAACTTTTTTTTATTAATTATCACTGTGGGTTTGCGGAAATCGGGTTTTTTCGGTAAGAATATCGATAACAGCAGCTTAGGTCAGCGTTAACTTCAGTAAAGATGTCGATAATACTGGTATGTGTTTTGTGAACTGAACCGATACCTATCAATGCTGACTTGAATAAATATTTCTGGTATATTCTGACCATGAGAAAGTTGCACTGCCTGAAAACGATTCCAGTTTTTCTGTAACAAAAGCATTGTGTATTTTTTCCCTTACTTAAGTGGTTTTTTGAGAGGCATGAAATAGTGCACTTGTTATAATTTTTTTGAGCTTCAGGCGTGACAGAAGACAGATATAGGGACAGACAGTGCAGCGGGACAGACGGACAGCATATTTGCTTCCATCTATATTGCCTCCGTTCCATGTATTTCACAGAACGGTTTGCAACCATGCGACCACTTCCCGACCTGTTCATCCTAATGATCTTCATTCGTTGCCTTGCGTTCGTATGCAATTTTCGTTTGCCTTTATTTCCCATCCTGCGTATCAGTAATATTAGAGTACTATATTATGTGCTGCTTAAAGCAGTGGTTTCTAGGGAGCGTGTGACCTGAGATGTTAAGTTTTGTTCGCATATGCATGTGCACTTAAGTGTATAACGTTCTTCAGTCCTTTTGAAATCACAAAGTCCCGCAAATTGAAGAGTGAAAAGGTTACCAGCTTCCTTTTTTTGCGATAAACTTAGCCTTAATCTTATGATTAAAAGTAACACTATAGTTTGATTCTACTGCTTACATGTAGCGTGAAACCCATATCGAAAACCATATTTTTTTCTACAATGCCTGTTTTCAGCAACAAAACTTTCGTGCACAGCAATATGAGCTACATTAATGTCATTACGAGCTCACAGAGAGCGCATAGCGTGGTATTATAATTGAGAATGACCTATCGGTATTAGTAGAAGAGCACAATGCCAGTGAGCGCCATGGGAGTTGCAGACACTAAACAGCATTGTGAGGTAATAGGCTTGGCTAAAACAAAAGCTGGGCAATGTCATTTAAATATCACAACCAATAGGCCGTGAGAAACATGGGTCACAAAATCCCACACGGTTCTGTTGTTTCTCATACCAGCAAGAAAGAGCATAGCATTTGCCGCCAATATTAGTTGGCTATAGAGATATACATATTGAACTCATTTTAATATAAAAAATTTGCTTCACAGTGCCCCAATTGATAAAAAAAGTTTTAAAAAGCTCATTCTCGGCACTGTTTGAAAAATATTATGCATCACCGGTAATGATCTATTCCAGTTTTTACTTATCAATCAACTTTCATCTAATGGAGTGGGTCCTAAAGTGGGCGAACTTGCCTCAGTTACAGTAGGGATGATGAAAGGATCCGCGGAGCTAGCGCTTCAGCCGTGCGGAGACGAGAGACATCATTGCTGATTTCGACGGAACAATCTTGTGGATAGATCAAGCTTGCTGCATGTTGATGCACACGCAGCAGCGAAAGAAGCTTGCCTTTGTAATTTTCAGGGTAAACCAATTACAACTTGCGTAAAAAGATTTGGAAAACATTGACATTGTAAATTTTATTGTTCGTTTATCCGCCACCTGTTTATTCCCTATACAGTATACATGGTACACAGCGACTGAGTGTTTTGTACACGGTTCATTTACAGAAGATAGTTATGTCAGGTCTGAGTGTTTCCGCATACGGCCGTACAAACTTCAGAATTGTGACGTCCAGCCAATAGCGTCGCGTCATTGTAGAATTGCCCAAGATTCCTTGCTGCAAAAGGAGTGACGCTATTGGCTTGACGTCACAATTCTGAAGTTTGTACGGCCGCATGCGCAAACACTCAGATCTGACATAACTGCGGTTTTGTACGACCTTGAAGCTTATAAACAAACCTTCGACAGGTACGTTTCTACTGGCTATCATCGTTGTAACCTATGTACTGTTCCCATTGCATTTAGAATCGCAACCGTTAAAAGTAAAGTTTTAAGAAAAACAAAGGCTCTACATGTCATATCAGTGAATAGTTAGAAGGAAAAACTGTTCTGGAAGTTGCTTTGAATTGCTTGAAAGCAACAAAAAAGATTGATCTAGCCCCATCCTGCTGAATTAGCTCCTCAGGCAACTGTTTCGTCGATCTGGTAGAGCAGTTATTGGCGAACTACCATTCTCGGTAATTTTTTTACTTCTCGTCTGCATTGGGCTTTAGTTTGCAAACTTAGAGGGGATGACGGATTATGTTAGGAGCAGTTAGTAAATGCAAGCAAAAAAGAGCATGTGCCCTTCTGCGTCTGAGGAAGGGGCTGAAGACTTCTACTTGGAAGAAGCAGCAATGATAGCGAGCTCCTGATATGATATGACTTACCTGTGACGTCATGAGAGTCTTTGCCGAGCATGAGAGGCGGCAGCAGTGCTCCTGAAGGCGGTAGACAGCTCGCTTTGTTGGGCTGCACCCAAAAGCTCTGGGGCAGCGCCCGCAACTTCATCGGGAGCGGTTCTGGAGAAGGAAGAACTATGGGTGTCACTTTGTTGTGAGATGGAATATGACGTAACCTTACTTATCGTTGCTAATACTTGGAAGCCTTACCTCATTACCTAACTTTTTGGAACCAAGCAAACTTTGTCCGACTTATAAATTTTGAGGTACCTGATTTTCGGTATTGGGAAAAAGTGCGAAATGTCAATTTTTGGGCTCCTGGTGATACAGCTTAAGTAAAGTTTGCTTAACGTACTCTAACATCAACTAAGCTAACGTAATCTAATGTAGCCTTACCCAAACTACTCTAATTTAAACCTAAGCTAGCCAAACGCAACTAACCTTAGCTAGCCCAACGTAACCCTCAGCTATCCTCATCTAATCTAATGTTTGGGCATCACGCACCCAAGGGTCCCAAGTGCCTTTTCCGCAGGGGATGTTGCAAGTTGCTGCAGTTCCTGCTGATGAGGTTAGTTTTGTAATGTTAGGTAGGCTCTCAATACTTCCCCTTCTGTTTCGGGAGGTGGTCTGCCGATCGAGGTGGCTGACTTATTCCCGCTAGACTTCTACCTTCTTGTATTTCGTTTCCTTCCCCTGTGCGGCGCAGCTGAGCGAAAGCGTTCAGCCGCGCCCGGGGGTTGGAGATGTTCAACTTGCGCCTTTTTCCTGTCAGTAGCGCACTGACCCCTCGGAGACCTGCCGGCAGAAAAGCCGAGACAAAAATCATTGACAATTTAAAACGCGCCCTAGTCGGCGCACGAGCCTGTGGTTAAACACAGGAATAGTTCGGCGCGATATAGGCAGTGTGCCACTGAAGCGCTAGTAAAAACTTCTACTACTACTACTACTCATCATCTAATCTAACCCAATGTAGCCTATCCTAACCCAATGTATCTGATTGATATATGCCCTCCAACTGTAGCCAAAATCGAAGAATCTTTTCCAGCTACAACTGAAGCGCAGATAACACTGCAAAAAAGCACAAGATTAGGGAAATCCCCATCTATATCTAAGAACGGAATAACCAGATTACCACAGTGAAAAAGTATGTTGGGAAGTCCGAAATTAATTTAGAATCCAACCACAAGATATTGCGGGAAAAGTTAGGAGTTAACCCCAAAACTGACTTACTTCATTTATACATCCCCATTGAAAATAATACTCAGAATAAATCAACATGCAATAAAATAATAAACACCAGTTTCACATACCGTCGATCCCTCAAAAAAAAAAAAAGACTTTGATTTTGAGAAAAAAAAATCAGTGCAAGAATTTACCCTGCCTTTCTCGTCGAAATGGTTCTAATGGTTTGTGCAATATACGGTAATGTACACAGTGAATGGTGCAATTCTTATCAAGGTGTATGGCGATGCCGCCAGTAACGGAAGACAGTGGGTAACGCACAAACAAATAGCTCAGAACTATTGAATTTAGAAGCCTTGTTGCGGCATCGATATGTTTTCTTTTTGAAATACTGGACTGTGTAAAGGTTTATTTCTTTAAACGCTATGCTAAAACTTAGTTTCTCGTAAAAATAACGTACGATATATGTCAATTAGGTTGAGTTCAGAGGTGAAGAGCTTTTTTGGTACCACAGCGGTGTTAATTTGAGAGAGGATATTATTATTCATTTTTGGAGTGTCAGTATTCTATTGCTACGCCTCCACTGCTTATGACTAAGGAACGTGCGGGTTAAAAGTGCTATATCAAGTTAACAAATGACTTTAAAACAGAGTCGCTCATTTTTTATTACTATTTGGAATATGCAGTGCAGGAAAACGCTGCAAGCGAATGCCTGAATTCAATTCCTGAAGTTAACCTAACGAAATCAATACAAACTAGAGCACTCTGAGAGCGCATACCTCCGCCAAGTGAAGCAACGGTAGCAAAAAATTCATATTGTCTCTGAAACCATAATTTTCTTCATATAAACTTCAAAATCTGATCATTTGTGCCTTTTTATATTATTAACAGCTTGTTCAATTTTCTTGAAGATCCGTTCATAACTTTTTAAGTTATACTGTTAACAAACGTTATGACAAACATGATACAAACATACAAACGAACAAACCGATCTTCACCAAAATTTGATCATATATGTCTTTTAGCATGACTAACAACTCCTATAAATTTCATAAAGATCCATTCATTATTTTTTGAGTTATTGTGCTAACAAGCATGAAAATAAAAAAGTGACAAACGAACGAACGAACAAGCAAATCATTATCAAAATTTGGTCATTTACTCTTTGTTATATACCTAACGACTCATGTTAATTTCATCAAAATCCATCCATAACTTTTTGAGTTATAGCGTCGAGAAAAATGAGGCAGCCAAACAAACAAACGGATGGACATAGCTTCACCAAAAGTTAATCAATTGTTCCTCCTAACACACCTAACAATCCCTGCAAATTTCATCCAAATTGGTTTATAACTTTTTGAGTTATCTTGGTGACAGACAAACAGATAAATAGACAGACAGACAGACAACACGACGAAAACATAACCTCCTTGGCGGAGGTAAAAATCATGAAAGTGCTCCATTCTGCTATATGCTGCCGGGGTACGTTCATTATGTGATCAATAATGACTGCGTTTATTATTCATTGAACATTGGCAATGAGCCACCGATCAGCTGGTAAAGGTGAGGGGGTTCAGTCTCTCAAGACAAGATAAATTCCTTCAGAAGGGTTTCTTTGCTTTAACATTTTTATGTTGTGCCTACACATCGATGTTAGAAATCGCACCTTGCGCTAATGCAATAAAAATATCATCGGTACTTGATACAGTGGAAAACCAGGCTCTACAATTCATCTGTAAATACAGGGCCAATTTGCAGAAGTGAGCATAAAGCCCTACGGTCTTCCAGTAAATCCATGCGCAAACGACTGTTCCCGAGCGTGCACGAGAAACTCTCATTGGTGGTGAATCGTGTATGGTGAAAGTGTCTGCCGCTGGAATGCAGACATACAGCGAATGCTTCGGAACTTTAATTTGATTTGTTCTGCTATTGTATGCTATGATTTGCGTTATTGCACTAGAAGCTAACAATGAGGATACTTTGCGTTTAATGCCGTACGGTACTTCATTGTGCGCGTATGTCGAATGTTGGATGCGCATTTAAAATTTTTACTAAGTGTTTATAAACGATGCTCGTTGGAATACAATAAAAGTGTACGCTTCGGAAAGATGTCGGTAGTACCACGTCTTAGGTGTTGAATGAAGCATGTAAAACTGTACCTTTTGAATCTGATCATAACAGCCCTAATGATAGGCGACACCTCTCTGTACCTTTGCCTATGTAATAGATGATTGTGTGTAGTAGCATTTCTAAGTAATGAACACTGGTTTTTAAATCTACAGAGTATATATACCTCTATGTATTTAAAAATCCGTTTTATGATGCATTACAAACAATTCCATCTGGTATTGTATGTTCCTAGGTGCTTCAGTGCAAAGTTACATTGGTTATAATTAAGAATGTAGCATGCTGGGCTGTGCATATTACGCATTTCTTCTTTATGTTTTGTCATGAGCATGCCGTGAATGAGCCGTAGCATTTGTACAAATATGCCTATTATTATTATTATTATTATGGAAACGTGCTGATACTGTAGGTAGGCTCTCTGCATATTCTGCGTGCTAGTCCTCCCCATAGCACTTCTGTTCTATGTAGTTTTTTGTATTAGTTAAAAATTTTTACTTTTTATACTTTTGATTCGAGATTACATATAACGTGTGCCTGAAAGTAAAAATTTTGAATAAAATTATGTAGCGAAACTGTATGAAACAATTAAGGGCCTGTATCGAGGACTACGTTGTAGCCCTTATCGCTACTGTCGGTGCCTCCAGATATCATTAAAAATATCAATTTTTCAACACAAAGACCCCTATCTTTAGCTGAAAATTATGATGACCGTCTCTTCAGCAGGCAGTCCAAGAAATTTTCAGTGAATTTGAGACAAGTTTGAAATTAGGATATAAATTAGGATATGAATGAGATGTGAGAAGTGTGGGTAATTTTCTTTGAGAACCGCCAGGGCAGCTCGTGCAAGAATTAAGTTTCTGTAGGCATAGGGTAAATTCTGGATTCCCAAGTGCTCACAGATTTCCTATATTATTACGACCGCCTGATGCTCAGCCACTAGAGCGCAAAAGCCGGAGGCTGCAGACACCAATGAGGCATACAGGTTTTAAATGCTTGTTAGTTCAGCCAGCAGGCTGTGCGCTGATAATGATCTAGTGAACATGTCCCACAGGAGAAGAGTAGCTGAGCTATGTATGTTTTATAAGGTGTACAATAATGAGAGGCATTGGTTGTATTCTTCTCTCCTTGCCCTCAAGGTTTTTGGGAGAGAGACTCGTGCTGCGTGCGGAGCGCACTCTTTCACTTTGGAGCCTGTCAGATGTCGAACTAATCAGTTCTGTCGGTGCTTCGTGCCCTGGTCGGCTGGGATTTGAAATTTGTTGCCGGCATCGGCTTTTGGTCGTATTGGCCTGCAGGCGTTTAAGTCAGCTGTTAATGGTTTTTTGCTGGATTTCATTTAGCAGCGTTTTGGGCTTCCCGGTGTTGCAAGATGCTTCATTTGGGTTGTATTACCCGTCCGTGGGAGCTCAAGCGTGAAGTTTTAATATGGCTCTGGTGAAAGGCTGCAAGTGCCCACGTTTTATGATCTACATTTATACAGTAGTTCGAATAGCGGTCATAGTCTTCAGTACAAAAGGCTTTCTAGAGCATATCCGTGAACGTGTAAGCTTTTCTCTTCGCATTGGCGGGATAATATGATCTTCGAATTAGAAGGTGTCAAGTATGCAGTAGTGACTGCTTGCGGCGAAAGAAAATGTAGATAGTGCCTTTTCGCGTCACGATTCTTAATTTTCAAGCAATAAGCATCGTTTGTGATGATACATATATGACATGAAGGTATAACTGGAACATACAACTACAGTGAAAAGTGAAAAATAGTTATATTGTATTTACGCACTGGCACTCGTACGGGTTTAAAAATTTACTGCTTATAAAATTTCTGTAATTTGTTCACAAAATAACGCCACTCTGTCTACCAGAAGCTATAGAAAATGTTTGGATTTAAGAGAAATGTGTTACAGCTAAGGAGGAACACAAACATAAGTTTCGCTGTCGACTGACGTTCGGCAAAGAACTAAAAAATCGTAGTGAAATTTAGGTTGCATTTGGAAGCTGTTTTAGGCTGACTCTTAATATAGCTCGCGTGACAGGCGATGTGGAAGAGTGTGAAGTGCACCCCCGGCTGCAAGTTAATCACAATCATTTAGACGATGCGTGCAACGCGCTTAGTTACCTTTTCTAACTTTAGGCCTGGTGGAGTGGGCTGTGGCTGCTGAGGCGATCGTTGCTTCTTCGCTCTCGTCAGCGCTGCTTTTTTTCTTCTTGCAGCGCTTTTGTTGCTTGCATAAAACTTCAGCCTCAGCGCCGCCGGAGGTTGTAACCTCATGGGCGTGGTGTTCGAACCCGGGCTGTCGCACGTAGCTGGGTTCCGACGAGGTGCTGGAAGCCCCAGGCGATGCCACAGAATCACAGTCCAGGACCTCTTGAGTCTCGAACTCGGAGACCGACACTCGCCGGCCTGCAAAAACGTCTTCGTAGCCCTTGTCGGGGAACGGGCCGTCCTCCTCCAAGGGAGACGGTGTTCTAGGTTTCCTTTTCGCAGAGCTCATCTTTGTGGAAGTTTCACGCTGACGAGACGATTAAGTTTTACGGAAATCATGAACGACAGCAACTGTCACTGAACGTTCCAGTGGTTTCCAGGCAAAGAATAGAGCTCAAGACTCGAGAGAAGATCTAACAAGCAAGGTGTCATCGCCTTCGAGCACTGCTGCCTGTCTGTGCTGTAACACAGGCGAAATATTTTAAATGGGCTTCCTGGTGCTGCATGGTACATTCAAGTCCTCGTGGAAGAACGACAACATTTATAGGTTATGAAAAATATGCTGATTCGCTGGAACCAGAGGAAATTCCACAGAACACAAGTGTTGGGCATCAGTTGTGCCCTCGGACAAGTATTAAGTAAATGGAGTGATAAAATAGATAGGTTTCATGTTCGAGCTTGTTTATGACTGTGAGAAGTAACTTTCATGTAGCTCCTGTTATTCTGAGCATGTGTCACTGATACCCTATTTTTCTCCTATGTAATACCGAAAGCGTAGCTCACCGTTGATCTCGGAGATGCTTGCCTACGTACTAGCAACGCGACATATAGAAAGTTATTATATTTGACAATAAATTTCGCACACTGATTTAAGTCAGCACATGAAGGTCATATGAGATTTCAGTTTTTATCAGAATAGCACTAATAACGATGTTTCCAATTAGAAACGGTAGGCCTTAGGGCTTTAAAGTTTGTAATTTGCCATTGTGTTACCAACGTTGGATTCTAGTATTTGCTCAACTTGTCCCTGGCATAGTAAGCTTACCAAGGTATTTTACTTTTATATGCCCTTCATATCTACTATTCATTAAGTCAAGTTTACTCTCAATCATTTCATTTGCGCTGTTTAATTGAACTGCCAAATACCTCACGCAACATATAGCACGATTTGCGTGCTGCCGCGAAATTAGGTGGGAACTAGCTGAGCACACTGCTTCGTATGTACACTGATGATGATGAATACTGAGTCTTCCTGGTAACAGATCGGTACGGTATATGTCAGTGAGACCATTGATGCCTTCTGCTGTTCTCTAACGAGACATACATTTACAGCCTTACCCAGGTTTCATCTGAACGTACGCCTAAATCGGCAGACTTGTATCGAAACACTTAGAATTCATGCCTCGCAGTGTAAAGATATATTCAAGTTTAATGTGTTTGTAACATCAAATATCAGTATTTAGAAGCTGCTGTTCTAAATTTCTGTTACTATATGTAAAGCTTAACAGCCATATTCGAAAGCCTCTCCAATTTAGCCCCGTTTAGATCCACGAAAATACGAGTATGTTTGACTGATTTATGTGTCTCCGGCATTCACTGTATGTTCAAGTCAATAAAGGTTACCACTGTCTAATTAGCTGCAGCTCCGCCATAAGAAACTAGAAGAATTAAATTCTATTGTCGGATTTCGCTACAGTCGTCGATTATGAGCTATTTGGTACTTAGTGTCAATGCTATATCGGCGGTTAGCTGATGCTGGTTCATGTCATATGCATGCTAATGTGTCTCACACACTTCACGTTACTTCATACATTTTTTTTTCAGTCATCTTTCCTTTCATCTATATACTAGCATATTATACGTTTTATCCTTACAGGCCAGAAGTCTTCGCCCCTCCGGCCAAGAGGTACAATCTAGCTTCCATTTTTGCCGGGTTTTTCAAAAGTCCAGTTGCCCTACATTTTGCATCTCTGTGATCAGTTTTAAATAGTAAAAGTAATTTTCCTTGACGCAAACATGAAATTAATTCTTTTTAGGCTATTGTCGCCTGCGATAACTAGTGGTGAGATGCATGTGTGCTTCGATGGAAGCAAATAGAATTGAGACAACTGCTCTCCTCCACGCAGGTCCACAACCAGCCCAACATTACCATGAGGCTAAAAGTCAAACGGATGACCGTCCACAGAGTTATGGACAGATAAAGGAAGGTGACAACCCCAAGGAACGATATCGTTAAAATTCGCTGCTTGTCTAGAACCGAGCAACCAGCCGGGTTACTGCTTGGTCCTCGACGATCCGCTCGATGTTCCGATCTGCTGCGGCCTGCGACCAGGATACCTTTACCTTTGATACCTTTGATGATACTTCGGACGAGGTCCAGGCGACGTCACACACGCCGCCCATCTTGTGCAGATATGATGGTGCAGTTCGTGACCAGCGGGTTGGCTAACAGCGAGTTATCCCCACAGTTCACGTAGCCGCTTACAGCAGGTTTATCTGGCACTGTCAGTAAGCATGCGTCTAGTAAGTGATTAAATTTCGCAGTCTCTGTACCGGTGACATTTCGAATGTGACGAGGCATTTTGTTGAATAATCTCGCCCCTCGGACCACGAAACTATTAGAATACTTTGTGGATATCGTATCACCACCAGTTTTGATCAGAATGCACACCTCACAAGTGCGACCAGACGGTTTGAGTGTCTGGCCTGGATTCGCCCAGTGACCCCAGTCTTTCATGATAGTTTAAATCTATCATGCCTCGGATTTTGGCAGTGAACGATCTCTGGATAGCCTCGAGGTGCTCTAAGTCTTTCCGTTTGCTTGGCATCCAAAGAGGTGAACAGTATTCAATCCTTGGCAGTATCAGTTGTTTCCATAAGGTGAGAATTGTGTCTGTTTCTCGTGAAGAGAACGTTGAAAGCACCCATCCGCTCCACTTCTTGCCTACGGTAACAAGTCGAGCCACATGATCTTCAAAAGTGGCATTAGATTAGATTAGATTAGATAGGCGGCAGTAGACGAACCAAAAGGCCCATTCCCAAAAAGACACCGGGACTTAAACCCCGGCCCTCTATGAGCTATTGCCTTAATGTTAGTAGGATGTAGAGGACTGGAGAAACGAGAGGAGAGAAAATAGAAGACGAAAGAGAAAAAAGATAGGAGAAATAAAAAAGAAGGGGGAGAAGAATCTACGCCAAAGCGACGGTCATGAATGTCCGCAAGCATGGTCGATGGCCGCTGATATGCGGAGCTTAAATATATAGATGGAGCGGAAGTGAGACGAAGTCAGCTTAAAATGGCCTGGGAAGCTTTGGCCGTTAAGAGCTTGCGATTCGTGGACAAGGAGTTCTTAGCTGTGGAGGAT
>LQNS02278171.1:4849149-4867768 GCA_001587735.2 Parhyale hawaiensis
AGCAGTGGCTTCACGATGACTGGAGCCATTTCCCGTAGTACACGGGGAGTAAGATTATCTGGGCCGGTGGATTTGTACACATTTAGGTGGGTGAGTTCTTGAAGGATCTCGATTTCCGTTAAAACACAGGTGTTAATTGGAGCAACTTGCATCGGTGCTGGTTCAGGAATATTCGTAACATTTTCAACAGTAAATACAGAAGTGAATAGTCGTTCTTGTACTCTCACCCCAAGATCCCTTAAAATTTGCTTTCCCTCGATTTCGCTCCCATCTCTCGTCGTGTAGGACGTAGATTCAGTAAGGGAGAAGTTTTTTCCGTGTCGTAAAAGTTCAAATTTTGATTTGTTGAAGGTCATGTTGTTAACCGATGTCCAGTGAAAGATGTTGGTTAGGTCTAGTTGCACATTTCGTACGTCCGCCGTTGATTGTACCGGAGAGCAGATATTTCATTTATTTTTGCTGCTGTTGTGACATGAATGCACCCTACCACTATAATAATTACATAAAAAAATATGTATATATTCAGTAAGCATTACGGAGAATGAGCCTTACTTTTCAAGGGATCGTTCACGTACATGTGAACTGAAGTGTAACATGTCTTTTGACAAACCCGGTGCAGTATATGTAATACTGCAAGATTGCTAAGTATTTCTTTCTAGCATATTCGTTTTTTACTTAGAACTACGACCTACGCAAGATTCGACGAACACAAACACACACCCACATGAACTCTCTGCTGTATGTAGCTAGTTTACTGCTTGCAAGACTTCACACTGTCTCTTACATTTCAGGGACGGGCGCATGCACGCTATTTGAAGGTATTACCCGCTGCTTCTAATTACAAGTCCAGTGTTCGCTATCGGATAATTTTAAAGCCCTGTGCCAAAAAGGAGCACCATCCCTCCGTGTCCTGATAAGGATTGCCATAAGTGCTTTGTAAGACCGCGGCGTATCAATAACACGCGAAACAATAATCCACCCTGAACTTCTGACCTTCTAATGTAACAAGACCAAGCAAAGAAGAAGTGTTAGAATACAGTCACTGTTATCTTCCTAAGGTTACTGGTACTGTGGCATATGCAATTATTTCACGGCGATAGAACCTTATGTTTCACGACTATTGCAGTTACTTTATTAGGAAATGTACTGGCTTGCCTTCTTGTATAACTGCTTGAAGCGCTGGATGAGTCCCATCCGAGCAGTTCATGGAAATACTAAGGTAACTCAGTCACTTAGTCTTTGAAACAGTTACCTTGTGTTGCATATTAAAAATGCCGTTACTTGTACTGAAGAGACAAGGCTTAACTTGCCCGAAGCTCCAAGCAGAAACTTTAGGTCTGCCTCTTTGAATCGCGTTGCAAGGGTTAAACCAATGCAATTTTGTTGAGCTAAAACTCCATTCTACGGGGCAAGATGGAGTTTCTCTTAGTCCCAAAGGCGACCGACTACGGGTTAATGCTTGAAGCTCAGCTCACCGGGTCGAAGACAACGCACCAGTCTGGGGTTTCTGGCAAGGCAAGCATCGGGTGCTTAATTTCGGTGTCCAATCGAACACGCCTTAACTTTGCTCCACTGAACATTGAAGTGCTTCAGTGAAATAAGCCACGTTTGAATGAGTTGTCGAAGTTAACCTAAGCCAAGCACCTTTGACTTGACTTGTACAGAAATGCAGACAGGAACTTTAGCTTCGTCACTATGAGTCGCGTTGCAGGTGCTAGAAGCAGCGCGATTACGTCGAGTCGACTGAAATCGCCATTTCACGGTGTAAGACTAAGTTGTGGAAGTCTCGCAGGTGCAGAACTGATTACGAGTCAACGCCTGAAACTCGAATTAACAAGTTGAAGCGAGGGCACCTGTCTCAAGATTCGGACAAGTCAAGCTTTAAAGGTTTCATTTCCCGCTGCCCAATCGAACGCGTCCTAAATCAGGTCATGAGCACCAGAACGTTTCGCTTGGCTCCGTCGCTCGTCGGCAACACCAGTATAATTATCAACAAGAGAAGCACTCTGAGAGCGCATACCTCCGCCAAGCAACGCAGTGTCAACGAACAATTCGAATTGGCACTGAAACCAAAATTTGGTCATTTGTGCCTCTTAACATTAATAACAGCTCCTGTAATTATATGTTCAATTGAATTTCAGGCATTGATCCATTCGGTCGCCCTTGAGACTTCAAGAAATTCAGCTTTGTTCGGTGAAATAAAGCTTCGAGCAGGCTCAACGTAAGCGCGTTGCGTCTAATACCTGCAACACATTTCAGGGCGGTGAAGCCAAAGCTATTATCTGAAGTTTCAAACAAGTCAAGTCTCGAATGCTTAATTATGGTGCCCAATCGAACATGCTCTTAATCAGCTACCAGTGAGACTTCCATGCACTTAGTCTTGCCCCGTAAATGGATATGTCGGCCTGCTCACCATGGCTGCTTGTAGCACCGGCAGTGCGATTTGAGTGCCAAAGTTCCTGTCTGCATTTCCGGACCAGCCAATTCAAGTGGGCTGGCCTTAGAATGACTTTGACGACCCAATCGAACACGCTGTTACTGGTGTAAAACTCAGGACAGCTCACCCCCACTCAAGCCCAAGCCAATCGATTATGTCGTTTGTCTCGCCACTCGCAGCAGAGGCGCTGCACGCAGAGACCAAAATACTGCGGCAATAAGCAATATAATTTTCAGGTCCAAACTGATTGTATTTTTTGTAGTGAATATTTGCAGTACGTAAAATTGGATCTTTTAGACTCTTAACTAAAAGGTTTCGCGTTGAATGAAATGACTGTAATAACTAGAGAGCTTTCCGTTTGTATATTTTCAGATCTAACCAGGAATGCATGAGCTTCCTTTTTTAATCCCTCGAAGGAGTAGATTTTTCACCAGTGCTTGCCAGATTAAATCTTATTTTGCTTCATTAAATTGATCATAATATATGCGTTTACACACCACTCAGTTCAATACCTTACACTAAATTTCAGATAGTAGAAAGCTCTGTGACATGACGTAAGAAAGCACAAAATGTCGTGTGGAAAATCCAGAAGTTTTGAAAAATTGACCGCAGTTGAGGCATTTTTAATTTTTTTTTCTGCCGCACATATCGATGTGAGGCTCAGTAGCCTTCTTTCTTCGACCCCCTCTCATAAATCGGATTAGGGCGAAAAAAAAAAAAATAAAACTGGACGTTGATGGTACGTTGTTCTTTATCGCCCTCCCTTTTTTTCTCTTAATTTGTACCAAGAAAACAGTTTTGCCCATTTCACTAATTTGACAAGCCAATTGTTATTTCAAAGTCTCAGTTTCAGTACAGTAGGAGCCCCATGAAGTTAGAAGTCGCAGGTCAAGACCAAAGAGTAATAATAATGGGAGAACTAGAGAAGTATAGAAATAAAAAGGACTCCCGTAAAATGGTGTTTTTTCAGAGGACCTAGCAGCTTGTTGCTCGTCTGCCTGCAGAGTTATTTTATTAGTATATATTTTTTGCCAATAAGATGCAGTCACCGAATACTTTTACCACGTTCTATAAGACAAGCATGGAGAGAGCACATCAGAATTGGTAGTATAGTAATTTTATTCACCTAATGTTGAGCGTGCACTGCGGCTGCTGGGTCCGAAAAAACGTCATTTGACGTTCGCTCTTTTTCTTCGTTTGCTTTTCTGGGACTCCCCTTATTATTACTCCCTGGTCAGGACTGTGAATCGGGTGGTTCTGTGACGTCAGAACAGCGTGCCCCCATGGAAGCAAGAATTAAGTAACGTTGTTGCAATAACTCCACCACAAGTAAAGTTTTCGACGCAATTCTACGTGACTCCGTCGCCAGTCTCCCAGCGGAAGCTCTCGCTTTCACCATCAAATTTCAGTGTTTGCCGAAAAATAGGAGCAGAGTCTTGTAGTGGTGACACCAAGAGATAAATTATTGTGTTATGCATGTATATTGGAGTGTTTTTTTAATATGAGTATCGTATTCAGTGTCCCATTCCTAGGGCCGAAATGAATTTCATTTCCTTGCCAACTTCTCATTAGATGAGCCAAATTCACTCCTCTGGGGACATGGCTTCAGATTAAGCTCAATTTTAATAACATTATGAATTGAATCTATCCCTCTCGTGGAGACATGTACATTTTTGTTCTTTTCCTTGCTTTCTTTCTTGTTCTTCTTCTTTCCTTTGTTTCTTGGTTAAAGTGTCACGGGCATTTAGTCATCTCTGGTCCATGCTAATACATGCTGATTATATGCTGCCTGGTTAATATTAACTGAGACACAGTGATTACATTTGGCAGGGAATTGTCTCCTAGAAACAGCCTATGCCTACAGCCACATCTGTACTGATCGTTAGCCGAGCTCGTCATTCACCGATGCAACCTTTGCAAGTAAGGTTTTTACTGATGCCTGCCGCTGCTCTAACTTTAAAATATCAGCTGACGTGACATTTTCTTCCGTCTTGTCCTTCATGCTTCATTTGCTAGCCCCTTGCATACTAAATGTAAAATATGTTTTGTGTAGTGGTCAATAACAGAAGAAATTGATGTTTTTCTGAATACTGCCTTCACAATACCTCAGTCTCTAATAAATGTCTATCTTAATTACTTTTCATGTACAACACTGAAGGATTCCAGAAACCGAAGTCAGTAGCTAAAATGTGAATACTAACGACTAGATATTTTTTAAGCTCCTTTTTTCTAAGACACAGGGGTAGTTCCTAGCTGGCACAGTGGCACTCAGTGTGCGCCGTATGCAACACTCCCTCTAACACGTCCAGGAAGTAACTAAATCTTGCTTGGGCACTGTTCAGTTAGAGCGAAAGTTTGATTCTCACTTTCTGTACTTATCAGTTTGAACCAAGTACGGTGGAGAAGTTAATCTATTAGAGCAATTATTTTTCTAAAACATAGCTCATTTGTGCTTCAATAGCGCGAGTTGTTAGCTGCTAATTTAACAAACTGCGAAGTGCAATAACGTGTTTTGCCCAATCCGGGACGATTTGTTGATCAGTTGCTATGCCCGTTGCTAGGGTCATCTTCTCGTTCGGGATTGGCTGCCCGAGTTGTTTATGTCACGTGATCTCTATAACGAACCAATAAGCGCTTTGTTGGGTATCCGTGACGTGTTGACTGGAGAGTGCTTAATTTTATGACGTAAAGGAGAGTGAAGGCTATAATTTGTCTACAGTCTGGAGGGCTGCAAACCTCAGCTGTCTTCCTTGTAAAAAAAAAAAAAGTATCGCTATCGATCACCAGATGCTAGAATTTATTGACAGTTGTAAATATGGGTTTCTCCGTCTCTTCCACAAGATTAAACAAAGTAAGCCAGATATATGCGAACTGGGCCTCTAGACTCTTTTTTTTTATTTTACTTCTGTGATTGGACCTACAAATTGCTGAAGGTAGTAGCCCACTCAACTTAGGACCGCCACTGAGACTACGACAATTACGGCATTATTAAAAAGTCATTAACAATAGTTAGTTTTTGCTCCTAAAAAACTTAGCTTTGGGCTGAGAGAAAATTTGTTGTTTCGGCTTAGCAAAGTCAAACAGTAACAGCAGCCAGCGGCTTATTGTCGCAGCAATGGAGTCAATACTACAAGTGTGTCTGGCCAGAGGAATAGTACTATTTAGAAAATGTATTATTTGCATCATCAACACATAGTTCAGAAATTTGAAGCTTTGCTTGTAGTGTTTACTGCTGCCCATGGTTTGCAAATTACAATTATGTTATTGCCGTCGGTATATCACGGACATGGCACTCAAGTCTCATGGAACCACTTCAAATTATTTTAGTAACCCATAGATAATTTTCTATTGAAATGGTTGCCGATAATAGAAAATGAAATTTTGCCATAACCGCACCTTTTCTAACATTTACACAAATTTGATGATTATAGCATCGAGTTAGCACTTAACAATAATAACATTAATGATAACAGTAATGATGACACCACTTGCTGTTTAAATTTAAAGAGAGAATTATTTTACCCTTTGGTACTGAACTAGCGGCCTAATTCGAGTTTCACTGTACTTTGTGTAAAGAGAAAAGTCGCACCTTATTACTTACATTATTGCTGCGGTAATGATGGAAACAATGGCAATGGAATAATAAATTTAGCCTCGGTACAGTTGTTATTCTGCGGTGTCTATTAAGGCCATTATACCAGTGTATCAGAAGATAACATAGGTACAGCAGGGCGCTACTGTTGATAACGTTATTTATCATAAAAGTACTCAACAATGAGTGGCACTTTGAAAGGTGTCACCAAAATTGTTCATAGGCTTGTCAAAGGAATATGAACTTTACACAACGAACGATGTTTCTGCGCTTTTGTGTACCGCATGTACTTTTCAGAATGCAGAAGTTTGAAGAAGAAATCAATTTCCCAGTCATATTGAGTTTATGCCCATCTCAAGCATATATCGCAAAAAGGTTAGAATCTGAGAGCTCATTTGAAGTGAAGTAATTTTAATTATAAAATTCAATGTAACTATATCAAATGGCCAACTCTCATGCCTGCCTGATGGCAACATCGAAATTCCGGAAGTGGTCTAGGAACGCGCGATGTGTGGCGAAGTGACAAGCACATTGTGCCGCTTTCCGGATATTTTTTTTTTTTAAAGTGTATTGAGAACGTTCACCTAAAATGTGCTACGTTTTCGAACCAAAATCGTCGAGGAAACCCATCTTATACAAGCATAGAAGGTAAGCATGCAGTGTTTTGTTTACCTTTTGATTTTTACCTTTAATTTCACATGAAATGTTCTGCCACACATAATCGGTTTGTGGTTTTCGCCTGAAACTCAATCCAAAGGAGGGAATTCAACACCTAAGACTGTAGTAAGCGTTGGTTCAGCACGCTAACCGAGAGAAAGTACGACGAGGGACTTCCAAATCGACTCTCACCACTGACTGATTCTACTTTTCAAATTCTTCAAAAATTCTAGAGTTAAGGCAAAAGAAAAGCTCGTTAGCTGTGTCCATTGCGTTCTCTCAGCTAGTCGTTCGACGGCTAACTTATCAACACTTTTTTTTTTGCTAAATTCAGTGCCGTATTTACGAAGGCTCAATAAAACACTGGACGAATAGCTGAGGGACCTCGTCCTTTTGTCACAGCAATGAGGAGTATGTTTGCACCCCATGACAGCAGTGGCGATATATTGGCATAATATTGCGATCATAAAACAAAGGCGGTGAGAGCAGTCGTCGGTTAGGACAGTTCCATAGAAATGTGCTATTCTTACAAGTTTTAAAGGAACGTCCGATTGGGAGCCTAAATTACTCCTTCGAGGTTGACTTGTTGGAAACTTCAAGCAGGTACGGTAGTTATGACCTATTAAAGGCGTCATTTTGTGGCCACCTTGCGGATGATTCCGTTTGATTTTGCATGATCCACGCGTATTTGTGACCGCTTTTTGACGTGATTCTGAAAGCAATCAACCGTGATAAGTGGTGAAAATTGATCGCAGCGTGAATTCCTCAGCGGGCTAATGATGCGTGATCAAAGAGTAATTCAAGCCGTTGGAGAGGTAAAAATTCAAAATTTGAAATGCAAATTCGTGATGTTTTTTTCTCTTTTTTAGGGAAAAATTGAATAATATTATTATGATTGTTTGTAATATTGACTTCTAGAATTGAAGTTTCGTTAGTTTTATGCCTGTGTTTATTCAAAATGCTTTAAGTACTGCTAGTTCACTCATGCATCGACTTCAAAAAAATAAAATAAAAGTTCACAAGAAAAGCATTCCCCCACCATTTTCCGGAATAATGCGATAGAATTTTTTTTTCGAAAATAGACATGGCGTCTCTGGTTTGTTTACAAATTCATTGACCGTTCTTGTGCTTTTTAGTAATCACGATGATCATGATCACGGTGATTCTGATCACGAGTGTGGCCACAAAAAGACGCCTTAAAGTGAGCTCCAAGCATTGACCCTTAATCCGCCACCCTTGATACTTCCAGAAATCCAATCTAGCTCCGTAAAGTGGAGTTGTTAGAAGGCTCAATGTAATACAACCCTAGAAATTTTTCATCTTGTAACTGATCTTCTAAAATTCTTCCACGATAAAACATACGGTATTTCATTATTCGTAGACCTTAGAAAAGCGTTCGACACCGAAGATAAAGCAATTTAATTAAAAAACTTGATCATTATGTCGTTCAAAATGCAGCAAATGCACTGCTAAATAGTTACCTGTCTAACAGGGATCAATATGTACTCTGTAATGGATCCAAATCACAGGTATTACCTATTAATTCGGGTGTCCCCCAAGGAAGCAGTTTAGGCCAGTTATTGTTCAACATTTTTATTAATGACATTACTACTCTCGGTATGAATTGTGTATTGTATGCGGATGACACAGTTTTCTACACCAATAGTAGTAATTTTCAAGCTGCTATAACTGATATGCAAACTTTTTTAAATGTGTTGTCTGAATGGTTAACTCAAAATAGATTAACTGCGCATGAGAGTAAAACCAAACTAATGTTTTTCTCCCCCTGTACTCACCAACAGTTGCCGCCTATCTTCTTTAACAATAACCTACTAGAGTGGGTGCCCCAAAAAAGATATCTTGGACTGATCCTGGATGAAAAGCTGTGTTTTAAGTCCCATATTGAAGACATTGGGCGCAAGCTTAGCAGGGTTCTTGGCATAATCTATGCAATATCCAATTATGTTCATCGTGAATCATTAAAAATAGTTAACTACTCGTTGGCTCATTCAGTGCTGGTTCAGAATATCGTCGTTTGGGGCGGAGCCCCACGTTGTCGCATTCACAAACTTGAAGTAATACTGAATAATATACTTAGGCGAATGCTACGTGTTAGACGTAACGAAAACAATGTGCCTCTAATGAGATGCAGTGAAATGTACATGTCTTTACAAATGTTGCAATTTCAGGATGTTTACAAATATTCCTTACTCAAGTTTTTTCGATTTGTGCTCTATAATCATCCTCTAGTACTTCTAAAGTATTTCAGTCCCCTTATTCCCCAGCAAAATTACGAACTGAGACGTTCTGTTCTCAATCTACCTACTGTGCGTGTAGACGTTGAGAAACGCGCTACAGTATTTCAAACTGCAATGTTTCTCAATAAACTTCCTGAGTATTTATTAGATCCCATTTCTGATTACGTCAAAAAACGTTTTCAAGAATACGTCATGCAATTATATTAGCTTCTGCACGTGTGGCCCGAAAAGTTTGTTTAACTTTTAGTGGCTACGCAAATGCATTATTCTACAGTGTATAGTACTACATTACCAAATATTTGTAATGTATCAAATATGTCTGTGTGTAACAAACCTATCAATTACTAACCATCCCATTAGTAGGAAAGACTTCTCTATAATAGCTTATTCTAATCCAATAGAACTCAGAACTCTGGAATCACTATCTATTCATAAGGTCAAACCTAGCCTCAACATAATGTCTTCAGCCGTGCCTCTCGTCACGATCCATGATTGACACTTTTGCCTCCGACTGTGCTTGCCCGCTTCCCTCCGCTTCACATGCCGTCCGTCACTTATATAGGGACCCCCGTTGCGCGCTGCTGTCATTTGCCTTTGGTTCTCTCCAGGCAAACACGGTCCTTAGCTCATACTTAGTAAAATTTCGTTTTAATTATCCCTTTATATCCCAGCATTTTATTCGAATTTCTGATGATGGGAATCTGATCTTTCCCGAAACGTCAAGATTTTTATCAAATTTGTCGCCTATCGTATATTTGTTTTATAATATTAGCTCTAGTTCAATTTGTATAGCTTTATTATAATTTCCTCTACAAAGGAGGTTGTATTTTCGTAGGGTTTGTCTTTCTATCTGTCACCAATATAACTCAAAAAGTTATAAACAGATTTGTATAAAATTTACATGAGTTATTAGGTATATCACGAAAAGTAAATGACCAAATTTTTGTAATGATCTCTTCGTTCGTTCATTACCACCGCCAAGGAGGTTATGTTTTCGTCGGGTTTGTCTGTCTGTGTGTTTGTCTGTCTGTTTGCCAACCTAGATAACTCAAAAAGTTTTAAACCGATTTGGATGAAATTTACAGGGATTGTTAGGTACGTTAGGAGAAACAGATGATTAACTTTTGGTGAAGATATGTCCATCCGTTTGTTTGTTTGTTTGGCTGCCTCATTGTTCTTGATGCAATAACTCAAAAAGTTATGGATGGATTTTAATGAAACTAACATGAGTTGTTAGGTATATAACAAAGAGTAAATGACCAAATTTTGGTAATGATTCGTTTGTTCGTTCGTTCATTTGTCACTGTTTTTAATTTTATGCTTGTTAGCCCAATAACTCAAAAAATTATGAATAAATCTTTCTGAAATTTATAGAGGTTGTTAGTAATATTAAAAGACATGAATGGTCAAATTTTGGTGCAGATCGGCTTGTTCGTTTGTATGTTTGACTCATGATTGTCATAACGTTCGTTAACAGTATAACTCAAAAAGTTATGAACGGATCTTCAAGAAAATTGAACAAGCTATTATTAATATAAAAAGGCAAAAATTATCAGATTTTGGAGTTTGTACGAAGAAAATTATGGTTTCAGAGCCAATTTGAATTTTTTGCTACTTTTGCTTCACTTGGCGGAGGTATGCGCTCTCAGAGTGCTCTAGTTTATCACTGTTTTCATTTCTATCTTTGTTAGCATAATAAATCAAAAATTTACAAATGGATCTTTTATAAATTTACAGAAGGTACTTATTAGTAATGTTAGAAGACATAAATGATTCAATTTTGGTGACGATGGTTTTTTTTTTTGTTTATGAGTGTTATCAGCATAACTCAAAAAATAATGAACGAATCTTCAAGAAAGTTACTGAAGCTGTTACTAATGTTAAAAGGCACAAATGATTAGATTTAGGGGTTGATAAGAGAAAAATCATGATTTCAGAACTAGTTTTATATTTTCGTTACAATGCCTTGCTTGGCGGAGGTATGCGCTCGCAAAGTGCTCTAGTTACTTATGAACTTGTAGTTTATATCACTTCTTTCTTCTCCAAGCCTGAATAATCATTTTGACTCAGCTTGTCGTAATGCCAAATGATTATTTTAAATTATTAGAAAGGAGAATTAAGCAAATTGTACAGCTATAGGTAAGGTTGATGTGTCTTACAGATAATTATGAAGTGACGACAAGCGCTGCAATTTTCAAGAATTTTGTTTCCAAGCTAACTTGTAACTCTATTACTGTGATGATCTTACTTGTTCCCTTTATGAGTTCTTCGTTATATTTTCCCTTCTTGTGGCATCTCCACAACTCGGTTCGAAGTCTAGATAAATTTTGAACTAGTTGAAGAAGTAAATGAGTTCAAGGGTCCATCGAATTAGCGCAATAACGGCTAGTTAATCTAAGCCGAAAAGATCTGACTTGTCGCAACTGCAGAAAAGATTGCTGTCAGATTGTCACGAAAGTCTGGTCATTTTCAAATGGTTTCACACAGAGACCGGTGTGGTTGTATTGAAGAAAATTTAGTTGAGATAACAAAGCTATTAGTTTGGTTATCAGATAATTAATTTCTTAGTTGATATTACCAATTGATTCATTTAAATATTATGGTTATATTACCGCATTTTATGGTAAATTTTACCATGAAAAGTTTGGTACTTTATTGGTTGTTCTTACTAATTACAGAATAGGATTTGGTAACTGATACTAATGTGGGGTCATATTACCAAATGAAAAATTCTTGTAATGTTGCCTCACCAGTCTCTGTGTGTACTTTCTGTGCCACTATCCTCGTTCTGATGGATATTTTGACTCTAATATTCGTCAGACTTATCGTGCACATTTCGTAATTGTTTCGAAAAGCCTTAAGCCTTTAAATTATACCTTGTTTCGTTGTGGACTGACGTCACAGTTTATTTACCGTTAATGTATCGTTTTCGTGGTGAGCTTTTGGACGTAAAAGGGAAAGTGAAAGTGTCAGTCACAAAAAAGCCCTAAAATGAAGGATCGAATAACGTGCAGATACAACACGAGTCTAATTGTTCGGTTAGAAGACTGAAGTTTTGGAAATTTGCATTTATATTAAGGCCTTTTTAAATAGTGTCAATAAAATGCTGAACCTTCACTCTTAATAACGACAGGCAGCATGAGGTCATGTCATCAGCGTTCAACTGTGGTGACAATAGACAGCCATGCCACGGCGGGTCGCTAAGATTTGATAGGCAATGCACTTAAAATTAGGATTGCAAGACAAGCAGAATTTTCGTTACAACTTAATAGTTTGGCCGCTGTAGATCGTGCTGCATGTGTTAGAAAGAACCCGGTTGCGCTTGAGGTTGCTGAAAACTCAATTTTACAGAGTAGGATTGAGTTTCGAAAGCCTCAAAGTTCTGGAATTCTGGACAAGTCACGCTATCGAGATTACTTCAACTCGGCTGCATCGTGCCAGTTGACAGCAATTTATTTCTTTTTTATCCAATAGAAAACTTCGAGCAACTGCCAAGTTTCAGAAGGCAAATGCATGGCTGTCGGGATTCATATCTAGCGCTTACACGTTTCAAATTTATTGAACAATTTTGAGAAAAACGTTAGAAAGTTCAATGAAATGTTGCCCTTAAAACGACTACTATTCATGTTGAAAAATTCAAGGTTAAACTTGAACTTTGTTCAGTAGTTGTGCTTATGGCAATCCATTTATCGCAGTAGACGATGCAGAGCAGTTGACAAGGTAGAGCGAGTGTTATAAACTTACTCTCGCTCCCTGGATAATCCTGGTTGCATTGGTGATGGCCAAAGCACATCTTACGAAGTACTGTTCTACCTATGATACATCAAGATAGGCAGTAGTTGAAATTGTTTTTTAACAGACTTATCTGCAACTTATTCTTGGAATTACTTCACAATTGATTTGACACAATTCCTGAATAAATAAAGACTGTGAGGTAAGCTGGTTCTTCTCACACCGCTGATAATTTATAACTTCCGTCTAAAAAAGCTTTTTTTAGTAACTGATACTTATGTGTGACGAACTTGTTACACGAGGCATTGAATTTTATTGAATTCCGGGATAACTGGTTAGAAATGTGCTGTTTTTATAAAATATCGATAGGGGTGCAGTATATGAACTTGCTAGAGGACGCTTTACAAAGTTGCTGCTTTTTTCCGGCAGCTCTTCTTATTACATTTCCCACGCGTCCTTCTCCAAGCTGCCAATTTTGTCATTTAATTGCCTCAGTACAGAGCGCGGCTGTGGCTGCTGAGGTGCACGGACACTCCCTCCACTCGGGATAGCTAAGGCCACCGCAACCGTACCTGGGACATGAACGTCAAGTTTAAAAAATAATGCACTAGATAAAGAGTCTATTAAGAATGTATAGCTTATATTCAAAAGTAAAGTAAAAGCCCATTATGCTGAGAATAAACTTGTAGAACGGCACCCCAACGTTGCAGAGCACCAGTCGGCCGAAAATGTGTAGTATCTTCCGTTGTGGCTTGTGGCTTTAGTATTTCTGTGCTGCAAAGTTCCATAGCAGATTATTTGTAACTCGGACCTAAAGTAGAGGATGGCTATTCTGACGGTACAAATATTTATATGTCCCTATAGAGATCTTCATCGTTAGAATGACAGAATACTGGGATATGGAATGAGCACTGCTTCCTGTTTCTTAATCATGAACCGCCACTGAGTATCCTATAACATATTTTGTATTTGCTATGGAATGGATATTATAAAACCTTGCATCAGCTTCCTTCCTATGGGGTAGGGACGGAAAACTTTAAATAATGTTACATAAAGTTTTTTTCTTAGTTTTGCCAAATTCCATCAAAACATTTCCAAGGTAGCTCTGAGCGTAAGTTTAAAACGACATATCAGCATAAAATATAACAGAGTTTACTCTCCATGTTGATACTAATTTTAATAATTATATAAGTGAAGTTACAACGATCGGTAATTTGCACAAGAACCAGATATTATTATATTTGCTGAACTCGTATGCTTGCGCAGTTACTAAGCATGGAGAAAGCTTACATGAGCTTTTTGGAATGGCTCTTCCAAGTCGATCTAAGCCAAGCTCACTGCATTTACTTGTCCGGAACTGCAAACAGGAACTTAAAAGTAAATGGTGAAATAAATTTCTTAGATATAACAGTGACTAAAAAGAATTGGCATTTAGCAACTTCTAAGCTTTGGTCGCTTGGACTCACGGCGTTACCGGAGGTATGCCGGGGCCACATATGCAATTATGCATCTCTACTCCCAGCTCTTGCTCGGATGCGCACCTTGCTCGCCGTTTCGATACTTACTTAAAATGGGTAGCATAGATACCGTGGCATAAATGACGTCCGAGTCTCGCATCCTTGCATCAAGTTGTCTGTGTTAAAATGCCGAGTGTGTCCCCAGCATTATTACAAGCAACCCGATTTTGTGAGCTTTTGGAAGTCTCAAAAATATTCGCTTACGAGTCAATGCCTCTATTGTAAATCCCCCAGTCGAAGCAAGCGCACCTGTGTGAAGTTTCGGACACTCGAGGCCTCGAAGGCTAAGGGTGCGTTCAAGATTAAGCCTTAGAGGCTTGACTTCTTCGAAACTTCAGGCACGTGCCCCGGCTTCGACCTGTTGACCCTGATCGATTGTTCTTAAGATCCTCCGTAAGCCACTCTTGAATCGTAAACTAGAGTTGTCAGGAGGCTCACCGGAGTACAGCACGGTTTCGTCCAACACGTGCAGTTCGGTTCAGAGCTGCGCATCCAAACTTCTGTCGCAAATTTCGGACAAGTTAAGCCTCGAAAGCGTAATTTCGGCACCTAATAGAGCGCGCGCTTTATGACGTCTAATGGTTGAGTTGGGTATGAAAGTGTGCCGTTATGAGCATTAATTTTATTGTAAATAAACTTCAAATTTTCATTGACTATGGAAGAGGGACCGCACCACTGCAGAGGAACCTCACCAATGCAGAGGAACCGCAATACTGCATAGGGACCGCACTACTGCAGAAAGGCTACTATTGAAGAAGGAGCTTCCCATATGTCGTGGTAGCAGAAAAGGCATTGCCTTCAAACCAGCCATTTTAATTCGCTAAAGGGTAAACCTTAAGTCGACTTCACCACAAAGCTCGTGTGGGAAATCCATATGCACTAGTTCGTGCTGCAAATAGATGCCCGTTGGCCCTAGAGGAGTGCACGGCTGTAGTCGAGCACAGATTATCACAGTTACATGCGTATAGCATTAGAGACGGAAGGTTCATGCGATAACTGCGACCTGCCGACCATCCCCATAATTAGTTAGGGTCCGTAACCCCGCAGTAGCGTCTGCTTACCGGATCTACCGACTCAGCGTGCCAAGCACCGTGAGAATCCATCTGTCTGGCAGAGAGACTCGAGCTTCTCTCCTGCGTACGTACGTAAGGCTGACACTCTACCATTCTGTTACTCCACTATCACGAAAGTGATGTCACTTCTCTATCGTAAATTCTTAGCTACTATCCGATAATCGCCTATAATTTTTCGATTGCATTCGCTATAGCAGTGACGTCATCATGGATGAAGAGCGGCGCTTAGTTCGCTCAAGTCATCACAACTAGTGGAAAATTTTTCGGTGAGCAGCTGCTGTCTATTGGAGAGGGTTTAGCTTGACTTGTCGGGAACTACAGAAGGGAGCGTTGGCTTCGCCACTCTGTTACAGTTGTTACAGGCAAACCAAATACGCTAGAGACTGCTGGGAACTCCATCTCAAGGACCGAACGAGGTTGGGCTTTTCAAAGTCTCAAAAGTAGTTAGTTATTTAAGGGCTAACACCTGACGGGTCGAAGCTAGCGTACTTGTATGTCGTTTCGGTCCAAAAAACCCCAGCAGGCTCAATTTCACTGTCCAATCGGACGTGCCCTATCTCTTTGTGCCATAAAACTAGATCGTTATGTAAAATTAATTATTTTTAAATAGGACAACTTGATCAGAACCGTATTCTCGACCCAGACCCCACTCCAAGTGCTTCGTGCTTCGGCAGACCCAGCACATAACCCTTTCTACTGCAGCAGGTATTCATGGACAATATAGACACCCATAGCGTGTGAGATTAAACCTGCACAGGATATGCTGAGCATTTGCGTTTTACAATCCAGTCGGTAAACAGTGTTCAAAATACCGCTGCAGTTACTGCTGTGTTTGCAGTGCAGTGTACACTGCAGCAAGTGCCTGTGGTAAAGTTCAGAAGGTATCACGTAATTTCGGGTGAGTTAAAATTCGAGAAGACGTATCATTTTTCCGTGATATTGCTGCATGATAAGTACCTAACTAAAGTTATGATCACGGTTACCGAAATGCTTGTTACTAGAACTTGGAACGTTTCGGCGTTTGTACTCTTGTAGACAACTGCCTTTAGCAGACGCTTTTCTATATTATGAACACAGGCCAAGACACTGAATTGTACGGTTATCAAATTAATGAGCTAGAAACTGAAACATATCACAAACTAGTCAAAGCCACGGTAACAAAACTAACTGTTGTCGTGGTTAACTCATATGAAGCTGCTAATTACCTCCACCAAGGAGGTTATGTTTTCGTCGGGTTTATCTGCCTTCTGTCTGTCATCAAGATAACTCAAAAAAGTTATGGACCGATTTTGACGAAATTTACAGAGATTGTTAGATATGTTAGAAGGAACAGATGATTAACTTTTGGTGAAGATCTGTTCATCCGTTTGATTGTCAGACTATTTTATTGTTAGTGCCATTACTTAAAAAGGAATGGACGGATTTTTAAGAAATTTACATGAGTTGTTGGGTTTATTCAAGAGAGTAAATGAACAAATTTTTGTTATGATCTGTTTGTTCGTTTGTTTGTCGCTGTGTTTGGTTTTATGTTTGTTAGCGAAATAACTCAAAAAAATATGGATGGATCTTTATGAAATTTTCAGGAATTGTTAGTAATGTTAAAAGACATAACTGATTAAATTTTGGTGATAATCTGTAGGTTCGTTTGTGTGTTTGACTAATGTTTGTCAAAATGTTTATTAGCGCAATAACTCAAAAATTATTGATGGATCTTTATGAAATTTTCATAATTGTTAGTCATGTTAAAAGGCATAATTGATTAAATTTTGGTGTTGATCGGTAGGTTCGTTTGTGTGTTAGAATAATGTTTGTCAAAATGTTTACTAGCGCAATAACTCAAAAATTATGGATGGATCTTTATAAAATTTTCAGGATTGTTAGTCATGTTAAAAGATATAAGTGATTAAATTTTTGGTGATGATCGGTTTGTTCGTTTGCGTGTTTGACTACTGTTTGTTAACATGTTTGTTAGCAGCATAACTCAAAAAAGTTAAGAACGGATCTCCTAGAAAATTAACGACACTGTTAATGTTATCAAAAGGCACAGTTGATCAGGCTTTGGTGTTGATACAAAGAAAATCAAGGTTTCAGAGCCGATTTAAATTTTTATTTACCGCTATCTTGCTTGGCGGAGGTATGCACTCTCAGAGTGCACTAGTTTTATAATCATTCACTACCGCAGAATTGTGCAGCAGGAAGTCACGATCACTGCAATCTATCGTACGCGGAATTTCGTGTTGGTGCATCTCTACTTCAGCTGCACAGACGCTTTGAACCTCCTTAAAATTGCTCTAAATCCTATTAATTTGCGTTGTATCAAAGCTATTTTAGCTTTGCCAATCATTCTTATCTGTCCTGTGCAAATTTTGCATTCTGTGCTTGCAGCGTCCGCAGTCCGCACTTCAACACGATTCTCTGACAGCAATCGCGCTCAGTGTGTTTATAGCAGCGTTACGGTAAGGTGTATGTTGTCGCTTCTCGTGTAGCGTTCGCTTGCGTGGTGCAAGAAAAGTGTCAACTTCTTGAACGGCGTAAAATGCTCACTTGAACTGTTTGTGTTTTTTCTTCGATATGATAACAAAGCTGGTGGCCAAGTGAAACGTTCATCTTTGAGCATCTGCTTTCGGTAAGTACGAGATTTCCTTAACGTGCATGTTCAATGGGGCACCTGTTGGAAAAAAAAAATAGAGTACACGCGAACAATTCAAAGTGCAAGGTGAGGGTGGCGTAGTAGAGTAATTTTACCTGAATGGATTTTGCGCGCGACCATTCATCAGTGAGAATGTGCCTCAAAGTTGTAAGTTTTTATTTATTATTTTCAGTGAGGGACGTTGTGTGGGTGGTAAATGGTTGCATTAACTTATAGGCCTATGAGAAAACTTTATTGTGTCTGTGTCATACTGCTAGCCTAGTAGTTTCGCCGCTGCTTAAACAATGTCAGGCAAAAGTGGCTTATGCGTAAAGAGTCTCTCAGAGCACTGTTTTTTTTTAGAATGTTCTTCAGACTCAAATACCCATCAGTGTGTGGTGTTCAGAATAGAGAGTGTGGCCAGTTTTTACAGGTGGTGAATTTGTAATGCGGCGGGTCTATAGATCATAAGGTAAAGGTATCAATTTGCGACCCTTTAAGCTCATATTCACAAAAGAAACGGCAGTCTTAAACTCATACAAGACACCACGAACGGCCAACTGCAACCACCCTGTAAACAAAACACTCAGAAATGTTTCCTCAGAAGCATCTTACAAGTTTCGCGCTATTTATATATAATTATCTCACTTTTGTACCAATATTTACAGATTTCCTTAATACGACCATTTGTGTCCCTAAAAACGACCTGCCTAGTTCCCATATT
>LQNS02278171.1:4891299-4916122 GCA_001587735.2 Parhyale hawaiensis
AATGTTTCCCATAAAGCTAAAAACTTTTCCCAAAAACTAAAAGAGAATAAAGCTAAAACATTTCCCAAAACTACAAAAAGGATAATCCTGTATATTAAGAATTAGTCTAGTTAATTACCTTAAATTTTATGATATCCTAGCATTTTCCCGTATATTGACATTTATTTAAATTGATTACGTTTGATTTTCCCACAACCTAACGATATCGTAACAAACATTTGGACAAACATACGTCAAACATACAAATGAACCAACCGATCTGCACCAAATATTAATCTTTTATGTTTTTTAACATTACTAACAACTCCCATAAATTTCGTAAAGATCAGTTCACTATTTTTTTATTTATTGTGCTAACAAGCTTATAATCAAATACAGTGACAGACAAACGAACGAACAAATGGTTCATTACAAAAATTTTGTCATTTACTTTTCGTGATATACCTAACAACTCTTGTAAATTTCAGAAAGATCCGTATATAACTTTTTCAGTTATCGCATTGAGAAAAATGCGGCAAAAAAACAAACGTTAATCATTTGTTTCTATTAACATACCTAGCAATCACTGTAAATTTCGTTCAAATCCGTTCACAACTTTTTGAGTTATCTTGGTGGCAGATAGAATAACAGACAGACAAAGCCGACGAAAACATAACCTCCTTGGCGGAGGTAATTACGCTTCCTACGGGCCGCCATACTTCATAGTCGTTTTAGTGCAGTTTTATCACCCGCGAACAAAGTGTGAGAGGTGATACTATTTTCGTTGAAGATATAAGTATGTTTGTGTATCTGTCCACCCAAAAAGCGGTAGAAGGAGTTGAGCAATGTTCATAAGTTTTGCAGGGAGTCTGGGGCTCTGCCCTCGATGTAACCCATTAAAAAAAAACTAATATAAGCTGGTCATAAAAAATGACGGCGATGAAATTTGCTCCCGTCACGGGTGATGGTCCTACGCCACGAGGCGTTCTAGTATATTGCATTTTTGTACCTTTACGTCTTTTAACTTGGTTTTCCCATCATATACAAAGAAATTGAACATGCTTTTGTCGCAGAAGAAAATTGAAGACCATTTTTCATGTGTCTAAATCACATACCATAGCGCTCATGTATGGTGTAGTCTATGCACATGCTTATATATTGGCAAATTCTAACATTTTTTTTTTCATATTCTTGACACTAATAAGAGGTTTGTTCTGAGAGCTTCGCGTAAATAAGTCTACTTGTTACAGCCCTCTCGAAACAGTTTGTCTGGACACATTTATTTATACATTATCATTCCCTGCGCTTTTTATCCCTGTTGAAGTCGTGAAACCGTCCCTCAGTACCATGCGCTGCATGATGCGATCTTCTCTTTTCCTAATTTTACGGGGCCTGCCGGCCTTATATGGACTCACTATGCGTCTCGTATCATTACAGCACTTAACTATCTTTCCAACAACACTCTTAGGTCAGTTGACAGTCTCTGAAATCTCTCGCACGATATAACTTTCTTTGTACCTACAAGTTGTTAACGGTTTCTCTCAGAGAATTATCAACCATCTGCTACTGTTGCAAGGTTTACAAATAATGAATGGCCATTAATTACTTTTATTCACAGAGAATGCAAGGAACAGAGGTTTACCGTACCTATTACTGTTTTGAGGATTTTTTTCCTTCTTTTGTACCTTAATTTTAGACTTTTAAAAAAGTGGAATAAATTTAATATGACTATAACTTTTTTTTCACATCCCTCAATTATTGTTCAGATTTTAGTTAGTAATTAGGTACCTTCGCGAAGGAGGTAATGTTTTTGTCGAGTTTGTCTGTCTGCGTGCCTGTGTGTTTGCTTGTCGCCAAGATAACTCAAAAAGTTATGAGCTGATCTTTATGAAATTTACAGGGATTGTTAGATTTATTACAAGCCATGAATGATCAAATTTTAGTGATGATCGGATCATCTGTTTGCGTGATTGACTAATGTTTGTCAGGATGTTTTTCAGCCACATAACTCGAAAAGTTATGAACGGATCTTCACTAAAGTTACGGAAGCTGTTATTAATGTCAAAAGACACTAACGGCCAGATTTTGGTGCGTATAAAAAGGAAACAATAATTTCGGAACCAATGTGAAGTTTTATGTTAATGTTGCTTTGCTTGGCGGAGATATGCACTCTTCAGAGTGCTCTAGTTATTAATGATCAAGGCTATGTAATAATGATAATGAAAATTTTGTTAAAGCAACAGGTTCACAAGTACGGTATACCTTAAAAGTACATAGGTAGTAAATAGGCTAATGTTATTTCCCAGGCTAAGGGGCAGGGTAAGGTGTACTGTATGCACATGCTTATTATATAATTGGCTAACTCTATGTTTTTTTCTTATTGTAATTTCGGAATTTTATTTATGTTTGCCTTATTGATAAATCTAAAGATATCAAGTTTTCAAATTCTGTCCCTTAGCTGTTGGCGCCACTGTATTTGTATAGGCTAGAGGTACGGTACTGGTTTGGGCCCGTCTCCATAGCCTCAATGCAGTAGGTAAGTGGTGTATACCTAAAGAGTACCGTAAAGTGGGGTTACTTTGTCCGCCTGGGGTAACATTGTCCAGTCACCTTTTCCCATTTTCACTGAATGGACTGGCACGCAAATTAGCATATATGTAGAACACTTCATAAACCTACACTGCTACAACTCGTATGCCTCGTCGACTTCCTACAATTTGAGAAAACCATCTGGACAATGTTACCCCAGGCGGACAAAGTAACCTCACTTTACGGTATATACGTGACATACGTATATAGGTATAATAGCATCTTGTCTATCTATACCCGAGAGGCTTAAAGTACCGTGTTATCTCTTTTCCTGTATATATACTTTAAAGTATGTTTATTGACCCTAATTCTTTGAAAAATAGACGAGCATTTCAACTACTGCCTTGTAAGTAAGTACATATGAAGTTTTTAAGTTATGCACATCAAGGTTTTTAGTTTCATGCCCTATAATGCATGTAGAAATATGCATTAGCTACGAATAGAGAAACAGCTCGCGCGTGTTACCGACAATTGACCTGCAGAGGCCTCCCTGCATCTTCTGCCATAAATACTCTACTACTGCAGACAACCGAACTGCAGGTCTGCCGACGTTGCCATTACTTGACTGCACTGTTATGGCGTACGGTTAAAGCTTCATATTCATCCGCAGTTTATGGCCTGGGTGTGAACCGGTGCCCCCTATAAGGCTTGGCGTCTTTGACTTACCAAAAAATTCACCCCGAATCATGACCCTTACTTAGCGGCTGCCTCTCGCTCTTTCTATAGATACTGCGAGCGTTTATCTGCTTAGAGAATACCATATTTGTCGCTATTGCTTAAATTATATGGTGAAATTTCGAGCGCTGCTCTGCCTCAGACAACTCGTAAAATCAGAGCCTAGAGACGGTTTGAAGGCGACGAGGTTTTCAATTTTCTTGCTATGCTTAATCAGGGGAAGCGCGTCCGTTTATCTTGCTTTGAATGGCGGCGCTTTTGCATTGGACGGTTGTAATGGTGGGTGGACCGACGTCGTCGAGGCGACGTGTGAACACTATAATGCCTTGGGTTTATTAACTGCATGGTGTGTGCCTGCATCGCTTAATTTAGTGCTTTGTATTAGGAGTTTGCGCTCTGGCATTGAATTATTTAACGATTAACAGGAGATATATTGTCTAATTCCTCATAAATATTCCCGTTCATATGAGAAACGTCGTCGTATCATACGGCTGGGCACTTCGTTTGCTGTCACGTTTAGGTTGTTAAAGTGTATGATGACGTACGAAGACTAAACTTTTTGGTGCTACCGAATAACGTGCGAAATTTCATCCATTTTTACATGATACAGTCAGAAATAAATCTTGCTATTAACTAGGGCTTTGCATGGTCTCGATGCTCCCATAGTTTTGTTTACGGGCCAGCGCTCAGAATTGACGGTCTAATTGTAACGCTACAGATTTATCACGCATGCGTATGCCCTCTTCGTGTTCGGTATTTAATATTGCACCCTTCGTTCTCGTGAGTTTTGTTAGCTGCGCTTCAGTTGTTTTTGCTTCTTCAAATGGAAAATTTCTTGAATACCATACCTGCTGTTTGCCATATTTGTTCTATTCATTGACTGCTGTGCTATCGCCGGGTGGAGTGGCGTCAAGTTGGACTTCGGTAATAACGACAGACTGCGTTCGATTGGGTCGGCAAAGTCGATCTAATCCAAGCCCACTCGATTTGACTTGACTTGTCCGAAACTTTCGACAGGTGCGCTTGCATCGAAGCGGTAATTGATTCGCATTTCAGGCTTTGACTCGTAATCGATCACCCGCGAGACTTCTCACCTACCACTGCCACTGACAGTTGCTCAATAATTATTGGATTACTTCTAACATTTGTAACATGATTCGAAGTGACGAAGCCAAAGTTCCTGTCTGCAGTGCGGACAAGTCACGTTGAGTGGCCTTGGCTTAGATCAACTTTGACCACTCAATCGAATGAACCCTTAATCACTAGGGTTTTATTTGGGATATGGAGCTGTTAAGATTATTTAGTTGGTTTCATTCCATCAAAAGTTAATTTTTCGATGTGAAATTGAGGTAGTTCACCCATCACTATAGTGCATGTCGCCGTTCACAGTCTCGCTGACACTCTTTGTTTAACTTTGCTTTTTATTCTTTGATTTGTTTTTGCCATGTGCGGCGATTCTCTGAACATTGATTTCCTTTCTCCTGAACTGATTACTGTGGTCGTTCATTCCACTCAGGGCTTCCACTTTATTGTATAGGGAGGTCTAAATGTTACATTTAAGTAACTAGAGCACTCTGAAAGTGCATAGTCCGCCAAGCGAGGCAACGGTAGCAAAAAATTCAGATTGGCTCTGAAAACATAATTTCCTTTGTATAAACTCCGAATTCTGATCATTTACGCCTTTTGATAGTAATAACAGCTTGTGCAATTTTCATGAAAATCCGTTGATAACTTTTTGAATTATACTGCTAACAAACGTTAAGACAAATATGAATCAAACATACAAACGAACGAACGAACCGATCTGCACCAAAATTTAATCATTCATGTCTCTTAACATTACTAACAAACCCTATAAATTTCATAAAGCTCCATTTACTATTTTTTAAGTTATTGTGCTAACAAGCATAAAATTAAAAACAGTGACAACCGAACAAACCAACGGATCATTACCAAAATTTGGTCATTTACTCTTTGTTATATATCTAACAACGCATGTTAATATCATAAAAATCCATTCATAACTTTTTGAGTTATGGCATTGAGAAATATGAGGCAGACAAACAAACAAACGGATGGACATAGCTTCACCAAGAGTTAATCATCTGTTCCTCGCAACATACCTGACAATCCCTGTAAATTTCGTCCAAATCGGTTCAGAACTTTTTGAGTTATCTTCGTGACAGACAGACAGACAGACAGACAGACAAAAGACAGACAGACAAACACGACGAAAACATAACCTCCTTGGCGGAGGTAATTATAAATCATAGCATCTCTGCAGTTTAAATATTAAATGTAGCCATAGCAAATACAGGTACTCTGCTAACTGCTTTTTATTAACCCCTTTTCTCAAAATCATTTTTCTACAATAGAAAGTTGAAATGAAGTGACTATGATTGTTGATGATTAGCTAGCTACATGTTTATAAAGCAGAAAATCCTTCAAATTTCGGATAAATTACCTAGAACAAAAAAAAAACATAGTTTTTTTTTGTTGTAATGAAAAAACCAAGGTTTCTGGTTTAAATAAAAAAAAACATGGTTTTTGTCAATCCTGGTTTCTTGCAATCTCATGCCTTCAAAATTTAATTTCAGCCCAGTTGGGACCAGGTGATACTTCGTAAGCGACGCTTCAGACACTGCGTTTCGACGAGAAGCCGGTATTTTCCCTCATCATAAAAGGCTTCAAGGGAACATTAAAGAAATGATTACGTCGAACGCTCAGTATAGGCAGTTGATATGCATACTTACCAAGCAAAGTACCTCCGTATATACTACGAGTTTAATTTTTATCAGACGCGTTATGGTTTGAGCTCTGTATCAAAGACGCTACACGCCAAGCGCGACAATCGCGCTGCTCTCGTACCTAATTGAGTTTTTTCTTGTCCTGTACGTGTGTGTTCTCTGATTCTGTCGTCCCAGCCATTGTTTCAGTGTGGCTTTTTCTTTCTGCGGACGCGAAACTTGGACAGTGGCCTTAGAAGCGAAAAACAAGAGGACGCGCTCTGTTTCTTCCTGCCTCTCATTGTTTACTCTTTTTTTTGCAGACGTAAAACTTGGACAGTGGCTTGACTGCGTAAGTAGTGATGGCCGGAACGGGAATGCTTGCTGTCTCTTCTTGTTGCTCATTTTTTTACTATTTTCCTAGCTAAATTTGTTGCTGCCACAGACGCTAAAATCGAAATTCCGTATCTAGGGCACCTGTAAGTTCTGTTAGGGTTGTGTAGACCCACAATTTGGGCAGTGGCTTGACTACGTCCAGTGCAGGTGAGAACGCAAGCTATGTCTGTCTTCTTATTATTATTACGTGGCGTTAGCTTTCGTACTGAGACCCGCAGTTGCAGCAGATTAAAGATTCTGATATTGACGCTCTAGGACGTGAGTTCAAACCTCCCTGCCCAGCAGGCAAGTTCTTTGCAGAGCTGAATGTGATCAGTCAACATCCCGTATTTTTCCGCTGTGGGGTTACTGACCTTTCTGGCTAGAAATAATGAGGGTTGGGGGACTTCGATTGTCGCATAAGGCCTTCCGTCGCTGGCGCCTAAATACTCTTGGTGATCTGTTTTCGACTGCAGCTGTTTACTCCTCTGGGGCCTGTGGGCCTATATCTGCAGCACAAACCAGTGCGTGAGGGTTCCCAGTTGGGGTGCGGTCAAGTTGACTTTCCTTTTACCTATTATTGCCAAATTATTAAAATTTTAGAGTCACATCTCAACGCTTGAGAACGATGCATCAGCACCGAAAGTTAAAAGTCTCCGTAGTAGGATAGCTGCCTCAGCCCGTATACGGTAACTGGCATATTTTCCGCCTAACTCCCTCCATGCGTTAATTTAAAGAAATTAAATTGTAATGCAATAGTAAGACTGGATAGTTATTGTACGAGTATGATACTTTGATAAGTTTTAGAAGAGGGTAACTTTGCCCTGATGTTGTTGTGTGGCTCGTGCGAACATAATAGCGTGCAATAGCACTCCCATGCAGAAGGACCCCTTTGGTCATCAGGATATCTTTACTTCGTGTCCATTTTGCTTCCTTCTATTTTCTTACTATTATTGATGATGCGTTTCTCCTAGCGCTGCTCTTAGTCTTCTTTCGTGACTGACTGTTCGTATACGTGTTGGTTGATCGTGTGCGTGTGTGTGAGGGGGAATCTTGTTACTGGGTTTCACGTTCCTACCGACATTCTTCACGTCTCTTTTTTTTTTCTATTGCTATTTTAGGTAGTTTTGTGGGAAGGAAGGCTTAAACTAGGATTATAATAAAAACAATGCTAGGAGTTTCTTAAATGGTCATATTTGCAGTGTCTTAGCTTCGGTTTTACCCGCCAAAGTTATCCTAGTTTGCTAATGTCAAGACTAGCTTGCCATTGAATCAGGCAGTGACCTGCTGTTCTCCCCACCACCTCCATCACCCCAACTGTACTCACTCACACAACAAATGACCGCTTGGCTTATTATAGTAGCCTTCCTTTGTGTTATGTAAAGATTGCGAAGCTTTGGCTTGGATGAGAAGGCCGGTGGCACTTGTCCCGATTGCTGCCATACCTTGCTGATGGGCCCGGACAATGGGTTCTTTCTTGCTCCACACAATGGCGGTATTGGCCTTCTCTTTGGTCGTCTTCGTGGTCAGTACTGTTTGGGCCTCGGATGGTTCCATAGACAAGTTCTAGGCATTTTTTCCGTCTCGGGGGTTAGAGTTGATTCGAGATTGTTGTTCGTGGTCAGTATTGTTTGTGCCTCAAATGGTATGGGTATGTTTTTGGCGTCTTCGCCCTCATGTACTGAAAGGTAATCAGATTTTTTTTGTGGTTAGTACCGTATTATTCGCCACAAAGAAGCGCTCTTTATATGCCTTTTAGTATTTTGAGTAGGCCTTACTTGTAGGTGTCTGCCTAAATTTCTGTTTATTTAGGAATTTCCTCATGGTTAAGGCATTCGCACTGAGAAAAAGTGTTTAGTTTTTGAAGCACTTCTACGCATCAACATTAAATGTAAAATTCTCCCAAAACCGAGTCCAGCAAGTGTATCATCAATGTGCTGAGTGCATCATGACACACTTATAGACTAACTCTATACTGTAATCATAATATATCATAATATATATCTTGCTTGCAGTAAACACACCTAACACGTTGTTCCTTTTGCCTTTACTGTAGAATTCGGAAGAACTGATAGCGAAGAAAAAGAGAAGCTCGCTATGTGAGAGTCCGAGAATTGAACTCAGCCGGCAAGTGGTTGTTTTGTTTATCCACAGCACAGACTTTTTCTCCTGTTCCGGACACCACCAGTGCAATATCGCCAAACTTGTAGAGTAATTGAGGGAAAAAAAATCTCCGTTAGGTGTTTCCATTGTAGGTTTACGAAATAACTAAATGATTATAATCATCATATTAATAAAATTAGATAAAGTTTATTATAATGATGCATACAGAGGTCTCATCATGCGCTTGACCCATTGATGATGCACTGAAGTGCTTCGGTTTGGGACTAGCCGATGATGCAACAAGATGCGCCAAAACAGGCAAACTTTAAGTCACTGAAGGGACGAAACTTGAAATTACAGCAACGCTCTGCATGGCGGTATGAATCCACGTCTCGCTTCGTACGTATAACAAAACTACGAAGCATTTTCACTTTCTTTTCAGTGTAAATAAGTTTTCTGACTGAAGTGCCTGTTGAAATGCCACACCAAACTACGCATGCAACACCTTCGTGCATCCAAATTTTTTCAGTAATTGTTATTTGCTTATGAGACTTACTAAAGATACATACTCCATTTCTATTTATCTAAAAACCTTTCCACTTTCAGCTCATAATTTGACGATTAACCTCTAATTTTCATCGTTTATATCTGACTCATCTCCGTCTTCGCTGGTGCCTCACCGTGTCTGACTTTTGACATGTTCACAACAGCGATTTGTTGGCATTTTACTATGACAGATGCCGGAATGTTCATATCTTCTGGTCATGCCAGTTTTTACGCTCTTATAGCCATTGCAGAAACAGATGGCCCGCATGTCTCTATTGCATTGCCTCTTAACTGCTACTTCTTCTGTATATATGTTGTAAATTTATGCCTTACCAATCTGCTGTATAACTAGAGCACTTTGAGAGCGCATACCTCCGCCAAGCAAAGCAACGGTGACAAAAATTCAATCTGGCTTTGAAACCACGGTTTTCTTTGTATCATCTCCAAAATCTAAAAAAAGTTTCTGCAATTTTCGTGAAGATCCGTTCATAACTTTTTGAGTTATGTTGCTAACAAACATTATGGCGAACATGAATCAAACATACAAACGAACAAACCGATCTGCACCAAAATGTTATCATTTGTGTCTTTTAACATTACTAACAACTCCTATAAATTTCATAAAGATCCATTCATTTTTTTTTAGTTATTGTGCTAACAAGCGTCAAATTAAAAACGGTGACAAACGAAAGAACGATGAAACGGATCACTCTAAAATTTGGTCATTTACTCTTCGTAATATACCTAACAACTCATGTAAATTTCATCAAAATCCGTCCATTACTTTTTGCGTTATGACATTGAGAAAAATGAGGCAGACAAGCAAACAAACAAACAAACAAACAAACAAACAAACAAACGGATAGAAGGATCTTCACCAAAACTTAATCATCTGTTCCTCCTAACATTTCTGTAAATTTCATCAAAATCCGTCCATACCTTTTTGAGTTATGTTGGTGACAGACAGAGAAAGTCGACGAAAACATAGCCTCCTTGGCGGAGGTAATAATGCACAGTTGTTGGTTGGCTGCTTACTTTCTATCCTGCTTGCTTCATTGGTTATTGATTCATTGCTCCATCACACTTGAGGATTTATATAGGGGAAAATTCATCTACAGAAGAACAAGATGAAATTGCAGACTTTAATTACGATGGCTAATATGGTACGTAGAATATTTGCTCGAAAATCGAAATACTGCCTTTCTGAAACCCGCTTCGCCTTGAAAAGTAGCTCGGTACTATTTATTATGATTCTTCTTTTGAGTGTGACAGATGAAAGGCGGTAGTATTAATCGAGTTTTTGATCCTGTCGTGCATATGCTGTTTCGTGCATTTTTTATATTAAATTGGTTCTCAGTATTTAGCGAGGCCCAATCTTGGTTGAAATTTCCTTTCCTATCGCGCATAATCCATGTCGCTTATGTTTCCTTAGCTGAATTTCTTCGTGAAGGTTCCAGACCTTACGCTGAGCAGAGCTTAAAATATTTTCAATTCTCATTGTAGCCAAATTTCGATCCTGACGGTTCAACTATCTCTTTGTATCTAGGAAGCAGTAAACACTCAGCATTTCGGGTAAATTAATTTGATTGAACTTGCGGGACCCGTGCACATGGAAATTCTACGGTTAAGGTTGTCACTATATTAAGTGTAGCAATCCTAAGCTAAGCTATTATAACTCACTTTAGTTTGACCTAGTGCAGCTCTTCTAACCTAACCTACCCTATAAATAACACCTGTGACGAAGTGCGTCTGACCTCAACGACCTCAAGTCTGCTGCACACGTGAACGTTTCTCCCTACCTTTCCGATTACGCTACCGCTGATGTAGCTTCGTCTCGTCTAATATTATTGTGTTCAAAAAACTGCTTAAGCTCGGAACCCCCGCGGCAGTTATTTCGTTACAGCGAGGGCCCGTTGCACAGTTTCGAAGGTCTTTTTTAATTTCTATGAGTTTCAATTCTCCGTGGTTCCTATTTGAAATCGGAATGTGTTCATAGATTAAGCCGTTATCACGCGCACAGAAACGTCTGTTCCAAGAACGTGAAGCTCTTCCGTGTTTCGACTCGTTTGCAACGGGCTTAACGTAACCTCTCTATCTTAAGTCACCTCATGCAACTAATCTAAGCACTCGGATTTCAATGGTGGATTTCGCAAATGTTTTATCAGCAAAGAATTTGCACTTGTACATCATGATAGAGACATAAAGACTGCAAAAAAATATATATAGAGCAGTCTCACTCTTCGGAGGTACTTCTCTCATTGCTCGTCTTCTATACAGTATGCATACGCCTTCGCTCAGATGTGTTTCTCATCTCCTGAAGATCATGTTATTTAGCTTTTCACATTCTGAACATTGCCATTTTTCATCGTTGTATAGGATGATTTCAATTCTATAGCGTGACCCGTGGTTGTTTGATACAGTATCCCATTAGTTTTCTGGTCTATTTTATGCAATAGCTTAAAATAGAGCAGGTAAGTTTACTTGGTTTCTTTAAGCATACCTACTTTCACTTTAAAAAAAGTTTTAGAATGAAGCAGTCCGGAACAGCTCGCTTTGCGCCGTATCCAACCTACTAATTTTCATATATTTGGATCGTCATGCAACACCAGCAAAGTGAATAGTGAATGATTGGGAAGTACGCATGTATGACACGTGTAAAATGAACTTCATGTCTTTGCTCCGAAAGTGACTGAAAATTTCTTCAAGAGCAAGTAAAAAAGAAGACAGGTTTGCATAAACTTCCTTCCAGCAAAAATTAGAGCTTCTTACTAGTTGAATTCTCCCTATTTAAAACTGAAAAGCGTAACGTGCAGACACATGAACGGACGGACGGATGGAGCCTCAAGTAGAACTACAAAATAGATTGAAATATATTGCCTTAGTGCTGCTTAACTTTCTAACATTTCAAAATTGATATTCGCGCCTTTAACCTACTTGCAGGAGGAAAATTTTGCGCTCGCAAACTCATGGTGACCCAACTTTCGTTACTTTTATGGAAGATCAAGCCTGCAGGCAGGGTTGGCTGGCTTAAACCAAATAGTTTAAACCAATTAAAAAAACATGGTTTAAAGCAACCAATACAAAAATGTTTTTATTTTTATTCAACTTGCTTAGTTTTTACTCATAAACATTGCAAAGTATAAACAGTTTTACCTCTAGAAAGTATCAAATTTTAGTCAAACAACTGAAAGGATGAATTAATTTATGTTTCTACTCGGGAATTTGTTTGACTCCTAGGACAGGTTAGTTCAACTATTGCTTATGTTTATTGTAAACCTTGGTATAACTTATTGAATTTTGTGTTATTTCATTTCAGAGATGCATGTCTTATTATATTCTGGTAAGCTAACAGCTACTGAAAATCAGAAATAGTTGTTATAGTTTTACAGTTCCTATTAGATAGCTAGTGAGCTCACGAGAAGGATGTAGGCATATAGCCATTTCACTTTTATCAGTTCATTATTCTGCTTTTAATTAGCTAGTAGCTAGCTGTTTCTATCGGGATATCTAAGTATTTTGAAGTGTTTCTAAGTTTTTCAAAGGATCTTTTAACTATATCACTTTCTTTAGTTCATTACTCTGTTATCAATTGGCTAGTAGTATAGCTATCTCTGACAACTTGTATAGGTATGTAATTACCTCCGCCAAGGAGGTTGTGTTTTCGTCGTGTTTGTCTGTCTATCTGTCTGTCTGTTTGACTGTTTGTCTGTCACCGAGATAACTCAAAAAGTTATGAACCGATGTGGACGAAATTTGCAGGGATTGTTAGGTATGTTAGGAGGAACAGATGATTAACTTTTGGTGAAGATATGTCCATCCGTTTGTTTGTTTGTTTGTTTGTCTACCTCATTTTTCTCAGTGCCATTACACAAAACGTTATGGATGCATTTTTATGAAATTAACATGAGTTGTTAGATATATAACAAAGAGTAAATGATCAATCATTTGTCACTGTTTTTAATTTTATGCTTGTAAGCACAATAACTCAAAAAATAATGAATGGATCTTTATGAAATTTATAGGGGTTATTAGTAATCTTAAAAGACATAAATGATTAAATTTTGGTGCAGATCGGTTTGTTCGTTTGTATGTTTGACTCATGTTTGTCTTAACTTTTGTTAGCAATATAACTCAATAGGGATCTTCAAGAAAATTGCACAAGCTGTTATTACTATCAAAAGGCACAAATGATTGAATTTTGGAGTTTATACAAAGAAAATTATGGTTTCAGAACCAATTTGAATTTTTTGCTACCGTTGCCTCGCTTGGCGGAGGTATGCGCTCTCAGAGGGCTGTAGTTTAAAGTGTTTTCAAGCGTTTCAAAGGATTTTATAGTGCAATTATAAATCATAGCATCTCTGCAGTTTGGATATTAAATGTAGCCATAGCAAATACAGGTACTCTGCTGACTCCTTTTTTTGCAACCCCTTTTTCTTAAAATCACACTTCACAGTAGGAAGTTGAAATGAAGTGACGTAGATTGTTGATGATTATCTAGCTACAGGCGTGTACACAGCAGAAAACTCTTTAAATGTTGGCTAAAATTGCTAGAACGCTTTAAAAAACAACAAAATAAAAACAAATAAAAAACTTTTTTTTTGTTTTAACCAGAAAAACCATGGCTTTTGGTTAAAAAAAAAAAACCATGGTTTTTGCCAACCCTGCCTGCAGGTATAAGGCCTATTTTGCGTCAAAACCTGTACCGCGAGTAAGAACAATAAAAAGCTTAATTGCAAAATATCGCCGTCATTTTTTATAGCTGGGTACTCTAGTCTACGCTGTTTTCTGGTTGTTCCATTTTAACTTTCCTTCCTTTTTCGTTCCTTCTTTCCTTCCTTCTTTCCTTCCTTCTTTCCTTCCTTCTCTCCTTCCTTCATTCCTTCCTTGTTTCCTTCCTTGTTTCATTCCTTTCTTCTTTCCTTCCTTCTTTCCTTCCTTCTCTCCTTCCTTCATTCCTTCCTTGTTTCCTTCCTTCTTTCCTTTCTTCTTTCCTTCCTTAGTTCCATCTTTCCTTTCTTCTTTCCTTCCTTAGTTCCTTCTTTCATTCCTTCCGTCGTTATTACGACCGTTGCGCTTTCAGTATTAGGGAAGAGTAAGGGTATCCTTGATACGATCTCGGTAGGGAACAGCAGAAGTCTAGTTATATTTTTCAAGCTGCTACTGCTCGCAGTTCACACATAGAAGATTTGCTGTCTGAATTTTAGCATATATTCGAGCTGCGTATGCACGATATGGGTCTGAGATATCACTGATGAACAATGCTTTCGTTCTGTGGAACTTCCGCAAGTCCTTGCAGCTAGCTACCTCCGCTATAAGGAGACTATGGTTTCGTCGCGTTTGTCTGTTATTGTAATCAAAAAGTTATGGACGGATCTTTACGAAATTTAAAGGGAATGTTAGGTACTGCATTTCAAGAAGGAACAGATGATTAATTTTGGTGAAGATCAGTCCAACCGTTTGTCTCTGCCTCTTTTTATTTGGTAACGTAACATAAAACTTTTGAACGAATCTTCAGTAAATTTGCATGAATTGTTTGAATTGTAAACAGGCCCAAATGGCTAAATTTTTACTGATGATCGGTTCCTCCTTTTGTTTGTTAGACATGATGTTGTCCTAATGTTCGTCAGAACATAACTCAAAACTAATGAACGGATCTTCAAGAAAAATGTTAACTCACCTTTCATCAACTACTGGCTAATAATTTGAATTGGTCTTTGGCCACTGCATCGCTTCAAAGTAAGTTATTGCCGGTAATATACAAGCAAGCTTATTGTATACAGTACCGTCCTAAACTAAAGAACAAATTTTGCAAAACGGCATAACTTTTTTTTTTAACCTTGTTAGGTACTTTTTCTTTTGCACCCTATTAGCCAGTAAGATATTGCGTTAAAATTTGAGATATGTATGAAGGATAATATAAAAGTTATGAACGAAAAGCATTTCTCTAGAAATTTTAAACCTCCAAAACTAAAGGACAAACCAGAAAAAAATGTATTTAACTCAATATTTTGCTACAAATATTCAGCAAAGTGGTGGTGAACAATCAATATTTGGTAAATAGTCCCTTGCTTTCTATTACAGCTGCACATCGTCGACTACATGAAAAAATGAGACTCTGACAATCTTCAACAGTAAATTTCGTCCATTCCTCTTAAAGTTTCCATCGAAAGATCATCCGTATTGATAGGGTTTCTTGCCATAACTTTCACCCCTAGTGTTTTCCAAAGATTCTCGATTGGATTTAGGCCAGTTTGTGGTGGCCAATCCATAACTTCGAGTCTTGCTGCACAAGGTAACTCGTGATTGTCTTTGCCTTGTGACAAGGAGCTTTGTCTTGCCTGAAGATAGGGCTGGGGACACCTGAGTTTACAAGATTAGGCACGACACAATACCTTCCAATCGATTTTTATACACCTGAGCACTCACACGGGTTCGCCAACGAACGAGAGGCGATGTCCCTTGACTAGAGAATATACCGAAAACCATCCCGCTCCCGGTGCCAAACTTCACAGCCTTCATAGTACACTTGACACTTAATTTCTCACCTTCACGTCTTCTAACAAAGTTGTTACCGTCATTACCAAACAAATTGAACTTGCTTTCATCACTGAAAAACACTCTAGCCCAGTTTTCGTGGGACCAGTTAAAATGCTTGTTTGCAAACTCTAATCTCTTTTTCTTGGCACTCACAAGCGGTTTCTTCTGTGTGCGTCTTGCAAATAACCCTATTTCCTGGAGGCGCCGAGAAACGGTCTGACGTGAGACGTTCATACATGTTGTGTCATTAATTTCCCTACCTATCGCAGCTGAGAACTTAAAACGATGCTTCAATGACGTACGCTGGATGACTCTGTCCTCTCTAACTGACGTTTTACGGGGCCTGCCCACAACACTTTTCGAACGGTTTACCTTCTCAGAAATTTCTCTAATAGTGAAATTATTCATGTGCAACTTGATATCTTGTCGCAGGATATAATCAACTTTCTGACGTGGTGCTATCATGTAACGAACAGCAATGTTTACAAATGGCAGTATCAAACTTTGTCTTCGATGTAAATACAGAAATACGGACATAAAAAGAAATACCTAAATTTTTCTTTTTTGTCCCTTGGTTTTGGACGTTACAAATTTCAAGAGAAAAGCTTTTCGTTCATAACTTTTTTATTATCCTTCATACATGTTTCAAATTTTAGTACAATAATCAACATCTTACTGGCTAATAGTGTGCAAAAGAAGAAGTACCTGGCCTAGTTAGAAAAAAGTTTTGCCGCTTTGAAAATTTGTCCCTTAGTTTTGGACGGTACTGTTTAGTTATAGGTATAACATTTTGGAAATGTGTGTTTGTACAGCAATCTTGATATAGTTTGTGATGAGACACAACTGCATCCAGGTTAATAAAAATGCTATCCGTTGGGGTATTCTATCATAGTGCGCTCACCCTGTGTGTTATGCTTCGAGCGTACTCGTGCTACGCATTACGGGGAATACCAAGCAGTAGGTTCCTAATGAATTTCTTTCTCAATTTGTGGGTGTGTCACCGTGTGTGTCTTAGTATCTAGATCAGGGCTTCCCAAACAAGGGCCTTCACACCCGGCCGTGGGGTTGCGAAATAGCCTTCTAGATTATGCGGGATACCATTTTCAGTGGCGTGTTATTGTTCTCATTTTTGGATTTATTGGTATTTAGAACTTTGTTGTCAGTGTTACCGTAAGTTCACATCAAGAAATCATTGTACTTTTAGGGCGTGCTATAGAGCATGTTCAGTGATGTTAGTGAACCATCGCATAAGCGCGAGCCTTCGACTGATTTGTGTGGTGTTTGATGACACATACATACTAACATCAGGAGCGCTTTATTTAATGTGGACATTATTATACAGTTATTGCGAGTCCTTACTCAGCGCTTTTACCGGTACTTTCAATCCAAATTAAAGTTTGTTCATTGTCGAAAGTTGAACGCGATTCGCAATTTACTTATCAAGTGAATTTGTTATTCGTCATACATAAACTTCGTTGATGTCGAAGTGCGAGATAACACTACTATGCTGTCCAGTTTCTGATCTCCGTATAGTTAATTTTCAAATTCTTCCTGCTCGTTGGTAATCATTTTTAGCATTGGAGGGTCTAGCTTACCAGATGCGTCGCACATTTCTAATAATTTCCAAAAACGAAAATATTGTCTAACGAAATTGGCGAAATACTTTTTGCTCGGTGTGGAAAGTTAATTACGGTACATGTATTTCCATTTCTATGATATTTTTTTTGTTCTGTTTAGGGAAACAATAATTTTTCTTAAAAGCATTCCCGCTCCTCAGTTTACAAAGGTAGAGCATTACTACCAAGACACTGCATTATTGTGCACTCCTTTCATGAGCCACTTAGAAACTTCTCAACTTACCCCATTGCTATGGCGTTATCCACTCTCCAAAACTTACGATTTAGTTACGCCTACTCACTCCGGACATGGTTTTACAAGGTAGGTATTCATTTGTTGTTCAGTGCCTCATTTTACTTATTTGTAATGCGCTCCAAATATAGCTGGGTGTCACGTCATGGTTTATAAGCACCATTATTTTACGCCGACCTTCGTTTGCCTTTTTGGTAAATGCGAAGCTGACCTGGCTTGCCGCCCACCCGCTGCCATTGCGCGGACGGGGTTGGGAGCCCTGACGTCTGCTGTTGGTCTATACGGGGCTTTAGGATGGACTGATGTATTGTGTTATATATAGTTGTTGGTTGTCCTCTTCTGTAACACCAATTGTTCATATTGGTGCGAGGGGCTGTAGGAGGGGCTGATGTGTTGAATGTGTATAGGGCTTATCCTTTTCTGTAACACCTACTGCTTATGCTGGTACAAAAGGGGCTTTAGGATGGGCTGATGTATATATATATATCTATACTTTAGTTTTTGTGAACTTTTGTTTACACCTATTGTTTGTACTGGTGAGAGTGGCTTTAGGATGGGCCAATATGTTGAATATGTATAGTGCCATTTTCTGTTACTTGACTATGCATATCTCAGGAAATTAAATGCATTCATAGCTTATTTTATAATTTTGGTAATATTGAAATTTAAATTTCCAAAAGGAAAACACCGTTGCAACAGCCCTTAATTGTCTAAAACACCTATTGTAAGTGTTTGCTTTTGCAAGATGCTTTGGGTTTGACCGATGTGGTGAGTACCAGAGCAGTCCTCTTCCTTTTGCGGGTGGTATCAGTTTACGTTACAAATCGTTTAGGTGAATTGATGTGATGAAGTAAGGGACAGACCTTTTCCTTCTGTTTGTGCATATCTTCAAATGACTGTATAGAAGCTGTTTTATTGCAGTTGTAGGCAGTCTTTTTCTTTAGTGCCACTGTCTTCTGTGGTGTACCGTCGCTCTGCTTGGGATTAGACAACTAGGGTAAGTGCAGCAATGGTCGGCCGTGATGTAATAATCGCACCCCTTCACAATAACAAACGACGCACCTTCAGATCACAATTATAAACCATCCAAGTTGTGAAAGGGTACCGATCAATACATCACGGCCGACCATTGCTGCACTTACCCTAGTTGTTTTAGCTTATAAAGTGGCTGTCTTTTTTCTAGTTCATAAAGTGTTTGTATTTTCCCTAGTTTATGAAGTGGCTGTCTTTCTTCCTAGTTAATAAAGTGCCTGTTTTTCTTTCTAGTTTATAAAGTACCTGTCCTTGTTTCTAGCTTATAAAGTAGCAATACTTCTTCCTAGTTTACGAAGTGGCTGTTTTTTTCTAGTTTATAAAGTTGCTGTTTTTCTTGTCATCTCTTATTTCTGCTTTTGCAGTAAGAAAAGAATAGGCCGTTCCACTGAATCTAGGGCCTTCGCCTTTTTTTTGTTTAAGATGTAGTGTCAGTCTTTTTTCTTCTTACCTCTTCATTTTTCTGTTACTTGGTACTTAAGAAAATTAAAAGGGACCGTGCTGTGTATGTAAAGTACAAGTGATTGCTTTGTTTTGCTTTATGTGTTCAACATCTTAACCCTTTGACGCCAGATGTAGACATATGGCTACATTCAATACAGAGTTCATTTTAGCTAATTTAATATTTTTTCGAACTTTAGTAGGTCTAATTGTTAAATCTTATAATGTCGTGTAGCTCAGGAATTCGGCTTTTAAGGCAACAAAATAATGCTAAAAAACTTACACCTCCACACACACAAAAAATAAGCTTTCTATGAAGTAACATTGATACAGCCGATTTGAAAGGGTTAATTTTATAACTTTTCCTGGCGTCGGAAAATAATATCCCCAAATTCCATTCACTTGCTTTGAATTTGATAAGATTTGCTTCTGTATCTTATAGTAGTCATTTTTTACTTGCACATGGTTAGAACAAATAATTTTTCAGTGTTTTGCTTACAGATTTCTGTTATGAACGGCTTTCTTTTCCTATATGCCGTACTACAATATCCACTGAAACTTCGAAAATATTTGCCTATTTTCAGCTTAAAATATGCCCTTGCTAAGAGTGAAGTCCATATCTCTAAAGCTGTGAACTTCACGGCTTTGACTAGATGATGTGCCACTCATCTATTTCTTACATGGATTTAAGCGATCGTTCGTTTGCTAGTTTCATACCTTGAACTTTTACGTCTAAGTGATCCTTGTTTATAGATCATCTGTCGCACATACCTCGCGAATTTTTAAAGCTGTGGATGACAAACTGCTTTGCTCTCAACCAGTCTGTTTCACAAGTGGCGGGTGGGTCGTTCTCTATAATATGTCAGTTTGCGAGAAAGAGACGAATGCCACGCTCTTCCTCTATTTTCTCACATCCTGGTATTTTGTATTATCTACCAATTTTATGTTTAAAACGCTCCTGCTCACAAGAAATGGGGAGAGCTATAGTGGTGTTTACCGTCGACCAGCAGATGGTGTACCATGTATCAGAAAATCACGTTGATCTTCATTCTGTTTTCGACGCACTAGAACGGACAGCGAAGTCTGCAGTGAAACGTAATAATCAAATTGACCTCTGCTTCGTACTTTAGATCTCCGAGGCTAGTCGTTCTTTGTATAACTGATATTCTTTGTGTCCTCAGCAGAGACCGATGATATTCCTTAGAATGGCTTACCATTCTTGAACGTAGTGCGCTTCAGATAAAATATGATGGGCCAGAGGATTACGCTCACGACCTAGGGCCTAGAATTATCCACCTATTTACAAGCTTGTAAGGCGCGTCCCGTGTTATATTCCACAGTTGCCACTTGTAAGTTCATTTACAAGGGTTAAACTTTCCTTGATGCGTGCAAGCCCAGGTAGCATGCAACGAGTTCTCTCATTGGCCGGGCACACAGGGGCTTGTGTTGTGCATAATGTATTGCAATAACAAGATCGTGTTTTACTCAGAATGTGGAGATGTTGTAAGTTAGAAGCGAGCAACCGCTGCAATGTTGCAACGTTAGAAAATCTCGGCCCTTGTCTGCATAGGGTACGTTATGTACACATAGACAATAACGGAAGTTAGAGCCTTCGAAACATTTTTCTTTCAGTACCCACTTTGCTTCCTTCCATTTTCATTTCGTACCAAATACCTTAAATTAATATATCATCTTATCTAATCTTGTACAAAGCTTGTATTGTTGCATGCACACTGCTTGTCCACAATTCCTTTTGTGTTATTGGTTTGTATGCATCGTGCAGTATAAATACCTGATGCCCATTTAAGCATTGCGCTGCCCATTCGTATGTAATATTATTGTTGCTATCTATTGCTATCCATTCCTTATATATTATTGGTCTTCCATTTGCTAGCTGGTCCAGCTACCCCTTCTGTGTAAAGCTTTCCTTGACAGCCCTACCACTGCCGTAAGGCTATCGCTCTTATCTAAATAATCCTTTGATTGCCTGGTACCCAAACAGTGTCTGCTAATGCTAATGAGGGTCTCTACAGGAACTTCTTCCAAGTCCTCATATATAGGCAGGGGCTTGCATGCACTTAACTCACAGCTATTGCTTCATAGAGCGAGCGAGACTCGCCGTAGCTCATGTAGCGACAGCCTTGCCTCCCTCTCTGCTTGCTTGCCTCGCCATTCATGAGCGCACGTGAGGTCGACCTCGCGCATCAAGCTGTTCACGCTACGCCGCACTGCCCACGGAACGGTTCCGATCAGAGTAACTGTCTATGTAGTGAATATGCTTCATGGAAGAATTACTTTGAATTTTCATTAAATGTTTTTTTTTCATATTATTCGGTTCATAGTTTTCCGGTATAGCTATTCATTTAATCATATCACTATTTATTGATAAACGCCACGTCGTGTTTCACATCCGTATAATAATTGGTGAATGACATGAAAAAATGGGTATGACTGAAAAGATTTCTGTACTCCACAATTAAGCTTCAGATTGTCCTGCATGACATGTATAGTTACAGTATTGCTATATCAAACTGGGTCTAAATATTATGTTTATAGCTGAAAAACTCATACGTGAATGAGATAGAAATCATTATCCCGTACATGTGAGATGCTGATGTGTTAATACTTGTAAGGCCCTCAGGGGCATATTCTGACGGGCTCTCTCCCTGTCACAATATATTCGGGCCTCACCCCAAGGGTCCCGAATGGCTTCTCCGCTGGGGATGTTGCAGCTGGCCGCAGTTCCTGCTGAGAAGGTTAGTTTTGTAAAGTTAGGGAGGTTCTATATTTTTCCCTTTCTGTTCCGTGAGGTGGGCTGTCGATCGAGATAGCCGACATAGTACGCGGGATACCTCTTGTCTCTGTCGTGTGGGAGGCCACGAAAAATGCCGTCCACTCGAGTGTCTTCTCCTATTCTTTGCGCCTTTTTCCTGCTAGTAGTAGTGCACTGAGCCAACTTACACAATATGGCAGAGGAGAGCCGAAGTCGAGATAAGATTTCCCTGCTTGAGCCTCCTGGCCGACTAGCATCACTGTACGGATCGCCCCTTGGCGGAAACGGTGGTTAAACTAATAATTTAATAATAATATTTTAAGTTTTTTCGGTTGTAAATTAGGCAGAATTACTAGTCTGGTGTTCATATTTTTAAGTTTTCTCGGCTTTAAATTCGGAAGAATGCTAGCGTGCTGTTAGCATTTTTAGTTTTCGCGGTTGTAACGTCAGAAGAATAACTGGTCTGGTGTTGATATCCTTAAGTTTTCTCGGTTGAAAATTCGGAAGAATTACTGGCCTAGTGTTGATATTTTCAAGTTTCCCAGGTTGTAAATATGGAATAATTACTAGCCTTAGTCTTGCGTTGATATTTTTAAGTTTTCTCGGTTGTGAATTTGGAAGAATTACTGGATTGATTTTCTAGGATCCGAAGTTGATTCAAACGGAAATAAAGGCCGTGGCGTAAATACATAGGTATAGGTACCTACTTCTTTCACATTGCGTTTTTGGAATAAATAGAAATATGCTCTTTAACATGCTATACTCGTATACGTGTATTAGGTATAGCTTCTTGTGTTTCGACTAGCTCATTTTTATTACGGGGATCCTCTAGACTCATTTATATAACTTTTCTATTTCTTTCTTCGATATGGTATTGCACGATTTAGGTTGTATAAATTCTCCCAACCAGGAGGACCCTGTGTGCGTGTAGGTTACCTACTTAGCCTTAGCTAGGCCTTCGGGACATCTGTCTTTTGTGTCCAACTTTTCCCCTTTTGTGTCCTCCTGATGATGCTTTATTCTGTTCTTCGTCTCCTTTCTCGACTTGCTTCCTCTATGCACGTTAATCCTGTGCATAGGAACACCCTCGTGCATGGGTGGTGTTCTCCCTCTTCCTCTCTTTGGATGACAGCGTACTCTGTGCCTAGGGAGGCTTAAATTTGGAATATAATAGTAGTAAGTAATGTAAAGCGATCTCTTTTGTAAGTTAACAAAATAAAAGTGAAACATGCATTGTCTTTATTGGTAGATAATAAAGATTGTATATGCTTTAAAATTTGAACGGTTATTCCTTTACAATTAAGAAAACGAATTTGAATAATTTTCAGCATAGTCGAAAAAGATTTATAATGTATCACCATTGAAGTTACTGTTTATCTTTAATGCATAGAATTACCGTTAATGTAATAAAGTATGCCTACTACAGTACCTATATGTACCATAGTTTGACTTAAGAATCCTTCCAAGTCATTTAAACGAATGAAGTTTTATCATTTATGTCTCACTGCTTCTCCGAATGCCGTCGAGTCCTACTGTCCCTATTTAGCGTATCGACCCTCGACCATGACTCGTAGTAGCTATACGATTCATACGAATTGCACGAGATGGTCGAGCTAAAATTTTTCAATGTGACTTTTTTAGCTCTGTATTGAAATTGCTATACTACCACTTTTCGGCGAAGTTATAGTACTCGTATAAACAACGCCAGTTCCAGGCTGTTTGTACTAATGTATTCGAAATAATATACGGCAGGTGTTCAAATCAACCGATAGTGTATTTTACCTCGTTGACGTTTGATCGTTTACGTTGTTCTCTTTTCGACGGGACTTATCCCTTTACCTGCATTGCAGCTCCTTTTGTTAAGAGTTTTTTATCAGCTTTATACACCGATCAGGGGTCGATGTTTCTTGAAATATCTTTCGTCCATAAAAAGAAAGACAAGTGAATAGAACCAATCTCGCATCGAAGGTTTCCATCAACTAGTGACCTTCTGCTGTAAAATAATCCGGTACATACTGCAATAATCTGGTACATACTGCAATAATCTGATACATACTGCAATAATCTGATACATACTGCAATAATCCGGTACATACTGCAATAATCCGATACATTCTGCGCAACTAGAGTCTGTAAGCAAATTATCGTACCTTGTTAACTGAGGAGACATTGTTACTTCGTTAAATATCATGTTTTCTTATATTCTTTAAGTTCATTCGTTACGGTTTCGTTACGGCTCGTAATTGAGTCTTGTGTATCTTTTTGTATCAGTTGAAAGCTTGCTTCTTCCCTCCAAGTCATGCTCGTTAGATCTCTCTCCGTTTTCCTGTACTCTTGTCCAGAATATAATAATTAACAAACAAATTCCGTGCTGCTACATCTTCTATAAACCTATTGTTGCACACGAGTAAAATACTAGCTACATGTTAAAATTGAAAAAAGAACGTCTACAGTATATTGTTGAGCAAGCGTTGTACAGGTACAGCTGATACAGTGGTGGGCCGTCTCGTACGACGTCCGAAAGTTGCAACACCAAAAACTCTTAATGGCTATTTTACTATTACAACAGCTATGGCACTTTAAGAGATGTTACGTAAGGATCTTTTATTTGGTTATGATTACCTCCGCCAAGGAGGTTATGTTTTCGTCGTGTTTGTCTGTCTGTCTGTCTGTCTGTTTGTTTGCCTCTTTGTCTGTCTGTCACCAAGATAACTCAAAAATTTATGAACCGATTTGGATGAAATTTACAGGGATTGTTAGGTATGTTAGGAGGAACAGATGATTAACTTTCGGTGAAGATATGTTCATCCGTTTGTTTGTTTGTCTGTCTCATTTTTCTTGATGCCATAACTCAAAAAGTTATGGATGGATTTTGATGAAATTAACAGGAGTTGTTAGGTAAGTAACAAAAAGTAAATGACCACATTTTGGTAATGATCCGTTTGTTTGTTCGTTCGTTTGTCACTGTTTTTAATTTTATGCTTGTTAGCACAATAACTCAAAAACTAACTGGAGCACTCTGAGAGCGCATACCTCCGCCAAGTGAGGCAACGGTAGCAAAAAAATTCAAATTGGTTCTGAAACCATAATTTTCTTTGTATTAACTCCAAAATCTAATCATTTGTGCCTTTTTATATTAATAACAGCTTGTTCAATTTTCTTGAAGATCCGTTCATGA
>LQNS02278171.1:4916327-4932018 GCA_001587735.2 Parhyale hawaiensis
CAAACAAACAAACGGATGGACATATCTTTACCAAAAGTTAATCATCTGTTCCTCCTAACATACCAAACAATCCCTGTAAATTTCATCGAAATCGGCTCATAACTTTTTGAGTTATCTTGGTGTCAGACAAACAAACAGACAGACAAACACGACGAAAACATAACGTCCTTGGCGGCGGTAATAAATGGATCTCTATGAAATTTATAGTGGTTGTTAGAAATGTTAAAAGACATAAATGATAAAATTTTGGTGCAGATCGATTTGTTCGTTTGTATGTTTGACTCATGTTTGTCATAACGTTTGTTAACAGTATAACTCAGAAAGTTATGAACGGATCTTCAAGAAAATTGAACAAGTTGTTATTAATATAAAAAGGCACAAATGATTAGATTATGGAGTTTATACAAAGGAAATTATGGTTTCAGAGCCAATTTGAATTTTTTGCTATCGTTGCCTCACTTTGCGGAGGCATGCGCTCTCAGAGTGCTCTAGTTTAGATATGAACTGATCATATTTAAAGGCATTACGACCGATGGTAGTGTAATTTTTTCCAGTGAAGAATGTATCATTAGTAATCTTGCTTGTATATGTTTTCTTTGATTAGTACATATTCTAATAGAGACTATACTATTTGGAGTGACTGTACAAGTTTTAGCATTGTTGGATTTTTTTTTTCATAAATGAATTAACAATATCTGGTAGCATGAGCATATTCCGACCTTGAGTCATTGCTGGTCAGTGTCCACAGTACGTCACACATATACGGTATATTGAATGTGCTCTTATGCGATAATAAATTATGTTCGATAATGTGGATTGTGGGTTCATACATGTCAAATTGCCGGAATGCCATTTTTATTCTCTTTTGTTGTATCTACGACATTACATACACACTAAACTTGTTACGGGAACGTTTGTACTCGCCGAAATATTATAGAAACTAGTGCACCAAACGCAACCCTTTTGATGAATAAGTCATAAAAATATATAGTTTGAAACATCTCAGCTTAACAAAAGGGTTGATAGTCTAGATGAGGCGTAATTAAGTGACATCAGCCGTAGCACCGTTGAAAATGAACATGTCCAAACACGGGCATGCAGGCAAGCGCCCAAGTGCCTCCCCGTATCCAAGATACCCTCTCCGCAACAAAAAAGTTGGGTACGTTGGAATTTTTTTCCTCAGTATTAGATAGGGGAAAAATAAGGCTTCGGACAGACGGACGGACGGACGGACTGACAGACAGCTCTCTTATTATAGTATAGATTTCTGTAATTTTCCTCAGTCCCTTCACTGGAGAATATTTTTAAGCAGTGTTACTCTGGCATTTTCTTGAAGAAACCCTGGAGAAATGTTTGACATACAGTGTACCTATAACGGCTTCGGTCTCCTAAGACGGCGTGCTTAGCACACGCGTTGATGGTGTCGTAACAGTGTTATAAACTCGTTAGTGTTTCTGCAAAAGAAAATATTAAATTTTAGACTCTTCGGGATAGTATAATCCATAATCGAACAATTTAAAACAACACAATACTAGCAATTGTATCGCTGATTTAAAATTGCCAATTTGCCTTTTACACACGGTATGCTAACCGGTACAGAAACTTAAGTTGGGGATATGCGAGTGTAATGATAATAAAATAACAAGAATAATAATGTTAAAAATTAAAGATGCTGTGCATAATATGTCGCCAAATTCGTTAAAGTATGATAATGAAGAAGCATCATCGCATATTCTTTTCCGTTATTTTCAACGTCTAGGTACTTTAGCAATAATAACATCTTAGAGGGAGGAACACGCGCAATTATCATATGATGATTAGTCCATCACAGCGATCGATAGATCTTACATACCATCAAAAAAGTGTTCCTGGAAGTTGGGAACAGTTGCGTGACAGCTACGGCGTGGTCGCTTGCGTGTCTCGGCTATAGAGGGAGCAGGCGTCGACGACGGCCCCGTATTGCTGTTTATTTCCCTTGTACCTGTCTATATTGGTTTGTTAGTACGCGCTTCCTATCCTTTTTTTGCACTCCTACTTAACTTTTTGCGTTCTGTGCCAGCCGATCCAGTTTGGAGGGAACTCCCTCGTGCGTGGGTTTCACGTTTTTTTCTAGACATACTTCATGTCCCATCCTTTTCACGTGATGGTAGAGCCCTTGTTTGTTGATGTGCTATGGTATAGAACTCATAGTAATGACTAGATAGTACTGTTCTGCCACCCATGTTCGTGTTTTGGTAAGAGTTCATCTGTGTGGTTGTGTCATTGTTATTGATTCAACTAACACATTATTGCTTAAGTGCACTGACTCCTCACAATATAACTCCGAAATCATGGGTGAATTTTCCGGCTTTGCCTACCGTGCTAGGAATGCCAACTTTCCAATGGTTTCATTGATAGCAAGTGGATTGGTCTGAAAGCCTGAAAAATTGTTTTTATTTGCACACGCACCATCATGTCTCACGCGCCGTCGTGCCTCACGTACCGTCATGTCTCCCGTATCGCCATGTCTCACGTACCGTCATGTCTCACATACCACCATGTCTCACGTACCATCATGTCTCACGCACTGTCATATGTCACACGCCGTCATGTCTCATGCGTTATCATGCCTCGCGTGCCGCCATGCCTCACGTGCAGTCATGTCTCACGTGCAGTCATGTCTCAGATGCCGCCTTGCCTCACGTGCCGCCATGCCTCACGTGCTGCCACGCCTCACGTGCAGTCATGTCTCACGTGCAGTCATGTCTCACGTGCAGTCATGTCTCACGTGCAGTCATGTCTCACGTGCCGCCATGCTCACGTGCCGCCATGCCTCACGTGCAGTCATGTCTCACGTGCCACCATGCCTCACGTGCCGCCATGCCTCACGTGCCGCCATGCTTCACGTGCAGTCATGTCTCACGTGCTGCAATGCCTCACGTGCCGCCATGCCTCACGTGCAGTCATGTCTCACGTGCTGCAATGCCTCACGTGCCGCCATGCCTCACGTGCCGCCATGCCTCACGTGCAGTCATGTCTCACGTGTTGCAATGCCTCACGTGCTGCTATGCCTCACGTGCCGCTATGCCTCACGTGCCGCCATGCCTCACGTGCCGCCATGCCTCACGTGCCGCTATGCTTCACGTGCCGTCATGCCTCAGGTGCCGCCATGCCTCACGTGCCGCCATGCCTCACGTGCCGCCATGCCTCACGTGCCGCCATGCCTCACGTGCCGCCATGCCTCACGTGCCGCCATGCCTCAAGTGCAGTCATGTCTCACACGCCGTAATGTCTCACGCACCATCATGTCGCACGCGCCGTCATGTGTCACGCGCCGTCATGTGTCACACGCCGTCATGTGTCACACGCCGTCATGTGTCACACGCCGTCATGTCTCACGCGCCGTCATGTCTCACGCGCCGTCATGTCTCACGCGCCGTCATGTCTCACGCGCCATCATGGTTCTCGTGACGTCATGCCTTACCTTGTCTCACGCCTCATGTGCCCTTATTGCTCATGTGCCGTTATGTCTTACCATGTACCGCCGCGCAGTGAGCCATGTCTCCCGTGTCGCGACTCTTGGCTGTCATGTCTCAGAACATTTTTTTTCGTCCATGCCGGCGCAGCTCATCTATTCCAGGAAACTTAGCCCGACGGAAGGGTGTGGCCGACACCGTGATTAGTTTGCCTTAAATTAGCCAGGCCTCGCTATGATGAACTGAGGCGATTATTGCGGCCGAGTCCCCGCACCATTGTGTGATGCACGGCTCTTGGTCTCAGCTCTCTGCCAGGTCCCGGCGTCGGCGGCCTCTCTTCCATACCATGCCCGCCATCGCCGTTGTAGTTCTCTTCCATGTTGCAGAGCTCGCTCCTTCATCACTTTCCCACCTCAGTGGAGGGTTTCTTCACTGCGTCTGCGGAATGACAGTCATTAGTTCACCTTCGGATATTAAGTTATGCCATCCTGTATAGAGTTCACTGACTCGACTGTTTTTTTAAGCGCATCGTACTGCACTGTGAAATTGACTGCTCCTAATTTTTATAGCGTTTATACTGTTACCGTTCACTTTTAAGTCTTACTGCACTGTGGAGTTAATTGCTTCATATTTTAACATCATTCAAATGGACACCTAGGGTATTACACAGGACCTACTGCACTGTCGAGTTGATTGCTTCCTTCGGTCATTACCGACCATTAGGTCATATTGCACTATAGAGTTGACTGCTCCTTGTTTTAAAGCCCTTCCATTGGTCATCTCCGACTATTTGGTCATGCTGCATTGTGGAGTTGAGTGCTTCGGGGTTTAATAACGTTCATGCCGTCACCCCCGGCTATTAAGTGCTGGCGCCTGCATACATCTCGACAGCGCTTGCAGTGGCAGCAACGAGACAACTCTGCATAGCTTGCAGTTAGAGCATCGCTTATGGCCTGAGATATCGAGCTAAAGCTGACGCTCGTAAATAAGATGGAATGCTACACAAAAGCCGTTACGCTCGCTATACCTCTCTGCCTCATGGCGCTGTTGGTGAGATATGGCAGTCTAATTTTGTGACTTGCAATGTAATGAACGACTTGCGTCGAATTGATGAGATTATCATTGAAATGAAGCTGTCGGCGCTGGAACGAATCGGCTCCAAGTATACTAGTCAGGCGCATGGGCCGATAATACTGTACTACGTGCAACAAGGGAGTATGGGTTCCAGGATTAGATTCTACTGCGGCAACTGGAATATTGCGCATGCTGATCGGAATTACACAGATCGATTGTCTACTTGAAAACAAACCGCACGAGCCTTTCTGAGTAACTGAAATGATATGCTGGTGATATGCCAAGGATAAGGATGTTGTGTTTTCGTCAGGTTTGTCTGCTTGTTATTCTCTTTGTCTGTCTGTCACCATGATAACTCAAAAAGTTATATACGGATTTTGACGAAGTTAACGGTGATTGTTAAATATATTAGGTGGAACAGATGATTAATTTTTGGTGAAGATCCGTTCTTCTGTTTGTTTGTTTGTTTGTTTGTCTGCCTCATTTTTCCTAATGCCATATAACTCGAAAAGTTATGGACGGATTTTTTATGAAATTTACACGTGTTTTTGGTATATCACGATGAGTAAATGACCAAATTTTTATGATGATCTGCATGTTCATTCGTTTGTCGCTGTCTTTAATTTTATGCTTGTTGGCACAATAACTCAAAGAGATAGGAATGGATCTTCATGAAATTTACAGGAGTTGTAAATAATGTTAAAAGACACAAATGATTAAATTTTGGTTATGATCGGTTGATCTGTTTGTGAGTTTGACTAATGTTTGTCATAATGTTTGTTAGCGGCATAACTCAAAAAATTATGAACGGATCTTCACGACAATTGGCGAAACTGTTACTACTGTTAAAAGGCACAAATGATTACCTATATTTTTGGTGTTGATACAAAGAAAATCATGGTCTCAGGACCAATTTGAATTTTTCGTTACCTTTGCCATTCTTGGCGGAGGTATGTGCTCTCACAGTGTTCTAGTTGCTATTGTTTAACCTCTTTTTCGGCAGACACGAGTACGTATATATGATCGTCGTGACTCTAATGTCCCTTTGTCCTTGACACAAAACTTGACCGTTACGGCGCAATGTGCAAGAAACATTGCAAACAATGCTCGATGCCTAGAAAATTAACTCTATTTTGTTACCTTATATATTGGGTTAAAATCAAAATTGGAATACTTATAAACAGGAAGCGTTACTACCAAGGAATTATTGCAGAAGTGGGAAAGCCTTAGCGTGGCCCTAATACGATAGCATAGTCTGCATTCTGCATATGATTCGCTATTGTAATCAGTGGGCATAATTAAGATTTCAAGCTCAGTTGCTTTAAATTAAAATCGCATTAGTTTATGCACTGAAAATCTACTGATAACCACAGTAAGTTTAGTGGTCAAGAACAATGCCTCTCTTCATAAGTATACGCATTAGTTTTATGGCCTTATGCCGGTGCGCAACACATTCAAACCTCCATGAGAAGGTGAAATTGAGACATTTAAAATAAGGTCACTTTCTAAAGAGAAGAATGTTCTGGAGCTTTTTTTTATCAAGAAAAATATCGGTAATTATTTTCTGGCGGGAATTCATACTGTGAGTGATCAATCTTTGTAACTTCCGGAACAATTCGTTAGTGGTGTAATGTTCGCATAACGTAATACGATACGAGCCTCTGAAACAGTTTCTGCTATATCTTACTTGATATTTTAATATAATAGTTTTAAGGCAAATTATTGCAGTGTTGAAATGTTTGACATATCCATTACCCAATGTTCTTTTGTCGAGCAATGGAGTGGTACCAGTCTGTGGTGGCAGGTGAAACAATAACGTTACGCAATTTTACGTAAAACATAACCTTTTATTAGGAGAAATTTTGGATGCTCAAGTTTATCTCATAAAATATAGAGGTGCAATTCTCAACACAGATAATGTGACAAATTGCATTATTCTGTATCGTGCAATTCAGGATCAGCTATTTTCTTCGAAACGCAAAAAAATAAATTTGTATTGTATTAATAGAAAAATAATAAGGCTACATTACGCAGATATAAATCGTAAGTAGATCGTTTACTCGGAGCAGCTTAGCTATGCAAAGGTAGATAGAAAAGTTCGTGGAGTTTTTTTTTTAAATTTTGCTGTTTAGGGGACATTCTGTGAATGTGATGTCACGCCCGTAATATTTCTCTTCTACAAGAATTTTTCCAGCTTTTTACACAGTTCTGCATCACTGAACCTGAAAATCAATTACTCACTGATCAGTACCTAGCGCGAGACATGTAACGTTCCTGAAGTTCACGAGTTTAAAACCTTATATAGCTAGCGCCGCGTGTCAGTTCTCTCTCTCTCTATATATATATATATGCGTTTCAACACATTGCATTTTTGAAAATACAGTTTTCTGTAGAGCTTTAGAAATTTGATATAGTGTAGTTGAGGTACCGATGTTCTGCTCTAGAGAAATGCGGTTACAGACCGTCGCACCCGTAAGTTTTGTAACGTGCTGCTTCAGTGCATTATTTAGTCTAGTAACGGGTTACACTCCAATTAAGCCTTAGCACCTGGATGCACTGACATGCAGTATCTCGTAGTTTATTATCACCCGCGAACGAAGTGAGAGAGGTGATAATGTATTAGTTGAAGTTTTGAGTATATATATATATATTTGTATGTCTGTCCACCCAATAAGTTGTCGAAAGATTTGAGGAATCTTAATAATTTTTTGTAGCGAGTTTGGTGGGTTGGCTTAGATGCGACCCATGAAAAAAAAAAAAAAAACTAGTTGTGGCCATGAAAAATGACGCGTTGAATTTTCCTCCACCGCGGCAGATCGTCTCGCGCCACGAGGCCTCCCATTTTTCTTACGTTATTATTAAGAGCGCAGGTGAGCGCAGCGCAAGCCTTGTTTCCCTATGTTATTATTTAAGACCTAATCTCTGGGAAAGAATGGGGCTGTGCCCTAGCCTCGTTCATTAAAAATGACTTCGTTGAATTTAAGACTATGACTATAATAATAATAATAACTTCGTTTAATTTGCCCCTACCGCTGGTGATGGTCTTAGGCCACCGAGGCGTTCTAGTTTTCTAACTATTTTCGAATTCCAATATAACCAATAATGGCTTAAGGTATTTAGCTTCTGTTCCCTATGACCATTTTACGCGTTGCAGCTCTGCTGGGAACCACGACTGCACAATTTTGGAATTACACTGTGAACGAAACAATTTGAAGATGTTTTATAACTTAACTTTAATTTTCGCGTCAAAAATTGAAAATGTACCTTTAGGTTCGTTCTCAGCATGTGAGAGCCATCATTATTTTTTTGAATCTATTATTTGAATTGAATTACTTTTAAATTGATAGCGTCCGGAGACCACTGCAATGAGTGCATAGTTACAGAGTGGGAAACTATGCGCCTGTTGAAACGAAGGTGCGGGGAAAGGGTGTACGGTGCGCGTCAAAAGTTGTGTCTTGTAAAGCCGGATTTACACATTTTCAGGGCCCTTAAAAATATTCAATTTGATACGCAATGCGCAATTAGTTATTCTATGTTATCTTTCAACGAGTTAAAGTAACTTAGTTGAGGCAGTATCGAGTACACCTGTGGGAGTCGTATCTTGAAATTGTACTTTTATAGTACACACTGCTCCATGTTATTCTCTGCTAAGAAGTTGAAGCAATTTATTTGAGGCAATAACGAGCTCATTTGGGACAGTGAAGGCATGAAGTTGTGCTCATATGAATACGCAATACTCAATAAGTTAGTCTCTGCTAAGGAGCTAAAGTAATTTATTTGAGGCAATAACGAGTTCATTTGGGGCAGTAACGGCTTGAACCTTTGCCCAAGACTTCCCGCTTCGGAGGCAGCTATAGCTAGCGCCGCGATGCGTACCGCCTTTGAAGTGTCACCTCACCGCCCCACGCCGTCACCACCGTAACATGCTGCTCTGCAACCTGGCCCTGACTCGAAACAAGCCTCATTCTCGTGTAACTGCATTCATTCGCTCTTGTAAATTACCTCGGCGAATTTCTCCATGTAAATTTGCAGCCAACGTCAAATCTGTTCATCGAAATTAGCTTAAAAATGGCGAGTGAATTTGTGAAGAACCGAGAGACCTTTTAGCTCGCAGTAAAGCTATAAAATGATAAATCAGGGAAGCGAAAAAAGAAGGAATTGCTTCCCTTTGAGATCATACCCCCATGATGCTGCTTTATGAAGCCTCGCGAGGCTCCGGCTTTTTACGTTTTATTTTTTATTTTTTCCCCAGTCTCGCTGTAATAGAAGTCGTGCCGGGTTTTTTGTCTTAATTGTTCACGCTCTCATTCTTTAGCTGCCCCAATGTTGATTATTTTGCGCTATTATCTTAAATTTTGTCCTGTCTAATGCATGAATGAAAAAGTGTTGGTGGTTGCCAGTTGATTATGCAGCACGATTAGTGATGGTTATCCCTTTCTGTTTACTCAGTATTTTATTCTCTATTACGCTATGCAGATTACTGAAAACTCTATGGACGTACGATAAATATCTTGAATACATATATTTTTTTTATAAATGAAGTGCATTAAGTGTGCTGTGCTTCGCTCGATACAGTCAATTAATAGGGCTGAATTATTTCTTTAGCGCTTACGGGATCATTTGGTCCTGTTTCAGATAGTACTCTATTGTATTATTGTCATCCTTATTGGCTTATAGGAGCTTTGGGTTTAAACTTGGTTCTCAGTAAATGACGAAAAATGATTTATTTCTACAAAAATCTTTCTGTGGTACACCTTTCCCAAGAGACAGAAAACGTATGTATGAATTATTTTAAATAATTATGTAATAAATTGGCCTGAGACCCTTAGTTTCCATTGTTTTATTGATTAGTAGTTGTTTGCGTCGGGGAAATTTAAGGGTCCCTTGTCCCAATTTCTGGCTAGGGAAACTATATCGATTTTTAACTCGGACATTGAAGCGAATGAGAAACACTAACAAATGTAGCAGTTTCTTAAGCGCAGCACGGGTGAGTTGGTGCGGTTTTATTATTTACTTGTAGGCATAATTGTGAGCCTATTGTGTTTTTAATAATTACAATATTATTATTATTTGTTACCTCTCGCCGCATTGAACCAAAAGCGCGCATGTATTGGTAACAGCGCCGTGTCTGTCCGTGTCTCTTCAGAACTCACGCTAGGTTAATTAGGTCTGTTGGTCAGTGTCTGGAATACTCTTGTAGCTTGTGGTTGTGCTACCCTGTGAGCTGTGGGTTTTTGTGAGCATTCCAGACATAACATAGAGTTGGAAGTGTGTATTAGAATGGCTGTGAATATGCTGGTCACATTATTTTTTAGCAAAACATGTGGAATACAAGAACGTCTCATAGAGTAGACCGTTACCCGCGATGGGGGCAAATTTCAATGCCGTCATTTTGGACGGCCTGGGTTCTCTAGTGTTTTGACATTTTTCGCATCTTGGTCAACCCACCTGATTCTCTGCAAGAAATTATGGACATTACTCAACTTCTTCTCCCTCTTTTTGGTATATATATAATATTCATAAATTCAAAAACGAAAACATCACCTCTCTCATATTGTTTGCGGGTGATAATCAACGAACCAACTCGTGTCATTGTTCACCAAGTTGTTACATATTTTTATATTATAACAGTTCAACTTTCCCATCAAATTTTAATGTGCAGTCCATCTACAGAAACAGTACGTGGCAAGATCCAATCTCCCGTTCGCTATGCAATATTATTACATACTAGAGTGCCCGCGCTGTTAAAAATGACATCGAAGAATTTGTGGGGATCCTGATTCATTAACCAAGCTTTCCTTCATACAATTGCCGACTTTAAAGATCATGCAGATGTGGGCTCACGGCTTGGTAATTACTGAGCACCAACACTTTTATTTTCTTTCTCTCTGATATGGAAAAAATTAATTACTTTTACCGGCAGTTCAGCGACCCTCAAAATCGTTGATTCAATTTGGTATCATAGATACACTAGGATGTCATATTTGCCCGATAGTTTTTAGGTTATTGAGAGCTGTTTCGTAGACAATTTCATCAATGTTGGAAGAATAGCTGATGCAACGAAATTATCTATAGGAAGAAACTATGAATCAAGTTGCATGAGAGTGTTAATGAAAGCTTCAGGTATCTCCGGTGATGAGATTTCAACTTCGGCAATGCAAAAAGTTCATTCAGACATACGGTTGCCCTATACTTTGCCATAGATTCGATATATGGAGAAGGTAGTACTCGTACAAATCAGACTAATCCTTCGATATCTTCATTGTTTGAATTTCAGCTGTCGCTGATCAAGACACGTTTGCCATCATCTGCTACCTGGCCTATTTTCTACCAATCAATTTCCACTGGAGCTTGACAAGATGACTCTGTGGCCAGCCTCTAGACTGGGCTAATTTTCGCCTATATGTTTCGTTAAAACGTGACAGAAAATGAATAAATAAACAAACAAACGAACAGATAACTGCACACCGGTCTTTATTATATTGTAGACTAAATTTTCCCATAATTCTTGGTTGTACTTGCATACAGTAGGTACATACAAGAAAAGAAATACCTCCTTCTTTAAGACTTTTGTTAAATGCTGCATTGAGCCCTTGTGTGAGTCATAGAGCCCTGAATACATATATGTATGCTCTTCCTGCAGCCTCTGTGCTACAGTTTACCAAATATTCTGGAATATACCTACTGCCTTGGGAAAATAATTGTGTTTACTTTACGATAGCTTGGTTGTGTAAAGTTCTATTTTTCACTGGAAGTAGGAAGTGGTAATGCTGGTACCATACACATTGCGGGTACCATACACATTGCGATGCCCAGTATCTGAAACCTTCATGTGTTTGCTGTGTTGGGTATCTTGATAATGTAGTTTCCTTTCATAGGTAACATCACCTGTACAATAACATCAGACGATGACCCAGGTAGGAAATGTGAACATTATGTTAAACTTGACTACTGCCATAAGTTCACTCATCACTCGAAATATACCCGACTGGCTCGTTTAATTTTATGGCTAGTCATTTAGTTGCGTTGAAGTGTTAGCGACGTTCCTGATGGACAAGCAACTCCAACGAAGACGCACGTATACGCGCTATGCTTTCGCATGAAGTATTGTTGTTCCAGTGCGTTTGCTACTGTTTGCACCACGAATGATGGTATATAGGTACTATTTACTAATGGTACATGTCGAACATGCTGTTAGTTTGTTTTATGCATTTCTTGTATCATAACTTAAAAAAAAATCTTTTGAATCTTTTGACCATAATGCATGATTTAATCTTACCCTTCGACATGTCTAGGTTGCACTCTTCAGTGTATTTGCCGTGTAGAGACATCATTCGTTGAACGTCTTAAAGAAGACGTACCGTAGAGCTATGCATAATACATTCACTTGCAGCTGTGGTCATCAGTATTGTGCTTGACATTGAATACAGTACAAAAAGTCATAATTCGCGGAGAACGCCAAGTATTTTTGCGTGTTCATCTCTTTTCGTTTGCCTACACCACTAATAACAAATTGCTACATGCAGAAAAGTATCTTCTTTACGATAAAAATACCGGGATTCTTATCGCTAACGACGTAATATTTTAGCTACAAAGCAGTAATAATTTCAAACGACACTGTTGTTCATCACAACGCTGTTGTTCATCACAAATGACAATGCGCATTGACGCAAATTCAAACGACAAGGTAGTTTACAGTTAACTAATTTTGATTAATAGCAAACTACCATTTTTCTGTGTGTAACGACTAACGTGCTAACTTCAAGCTCCTATGTTGAATTGCGTTCAGGTGTTACTGGCAAATACCAGACCTCATAAAATAGATAGTGCAGTGCATCTTACGCCTTTGCTTGCACTTTTGATGTTCAGTTGCTTATTAAATATATAATTTTGTGTAGCGAGTATCACGAATTGCTCATGTAATAGTGATAGAGCAACTCTCGTCTTTATCAACGAGACGAAGCGTGAAAGTTTATCATGTAAAGCCAGGTAAAATATCAGTGACATGCTGGTGCCGTTATCTTGAGCAAATATCTGCTTAATGTTGAGCAGCTGCAGAGATTTACGCCCTTGTAGCTCTTATCTTTGCTCCGTAGTAAAGCTGTGCGATTCTGTGTCGCTGATGCGCTGCGATATCATTGGGTGCCTCATGCTCTGGGTAATTCTTTTCGATGTAACACCGGTGCTTTGGTGCATCTTAATTTTATGAAAGCTTCCGAGAATTATGGCAGGTAATTCGCCCGCAAAATTAGCATTTAAATCGGCCAGTTGGAGTCGATACGGCGTGTTACGATTCCTTATAAAGAAAATGTCGCTCTTATGCATGAAGCAAATTCAGGGAAGGTTGGCCGTAATTTAAGGCAACATCAGCATTTATGAGGAGCAAATGCGCCCGAGGAATTCTTACTGCAGGCAAACCATTGTTGTGCTGCTTTGGCAAGTTATATTTTTTTCTAATTGCCACACGGCGGACACTGCCAAGGTTTAAGGTCAGTGTTGTGTGTGGTGCTTGCTGATGATCGCAGGACTTCTTGGGGCACCGTCGTTTTTAATCGTTTTCTTTGAGCTAAAAGCTCGATTGTGGCCGAATATTTTATTCTCGATTTATTTACCAACGCTTATTTGCAAACGCCGCACGTGGGCGACCATAAAGTACGACTTAAGGCGCGTATTGAGCTTCCTCTTATTTGGGCAAGTGGCATAGTGTGTGATTAAGTATACAGAGTTTCGCTAGCGTTATTGCTGTAGTGAGAGTCTTACCACCATACTCACTCAACGAGTGATAGCTTCACTTACAACACGCAAGCTGTTGACTAATTTAAAAGCAGCTCGTTGGACAACCCGTTTTTTTGTTATTGCTATCGAATTTAAATTTTTGCAAGTCGTCAGTTTACGATATACACATATGATAGTCAATACTTTTATGACTATCCATGGCTAACTGAACCTTGCCTATCAGATGTTATTGCTTTTTATGGAGGAAAGTACAGCTACATATCGATAATTACTTATTCAAATTTGCTACATTTTGTGCCCAGCTATGCAGTATATGCTTATTCCTCTTCACATATACTATCACCATGGATAGCGATCATCCTAGGTCTCTCTGTTGGGCATAGGTACGACTAGTTTCTTTTAACTTTTACTATTACTTGGGTCGCGATATGCGTTGCGAGTAAATAAGAACACATGACTTGCATTGTAATGCCAGAAGCAGTCTCTTTTACGCGCCAAATTGCACTTAAATTTGGAAAGCGTACATAGAATTAGATTTTTTCCAGCTTTACCTAACTAACTCTGTTAACCTCATACCGAATAAAAAACATTTCGAATTCTCGCACGAATACCAGAGTCTGAAACGTCTTCTACCACAAATGTTGGGTGTTCTAGTGGTAACATACAGAAAATATTGCTCCTAGTATATAAATTTGTACTCCCTACGAGGCATCCCATGTTACCGCAAGTTCGGCAGCGGCGCGATTGCTGTTCTATTTGCTAGTAGTTTGTTAATATGTACTTTGCTAGAACGCATTACATTTCGATCCGATCTCTGGTAACCGCCATTGAAGTTCTTGGATTTTTCTATGACCCGATTCAATTACAGTATAGGCAACGCTCGAATTTTCTTGAGTACTTGGTGGATAATATTCATCCATTGAAAAGGAAAAGAATACTTGTATGTAGCTGTATTAACTGGGCAACCTCTCATTCGGTTATACTGCGCCGTTGTTGCTAGTATTTTCTATGGAAGTTTAATCCTCTGGTATTGTCGACAGACTATCACTGCCCTTTGGTCTCTAGTTTTTGTGAAGTGCCTTCGTTAAGCTAACAGTTCGAAACAAAAGTTGGCGCGGCAAAGAACTGTTGAGAATTACTAGCGGAATTCCTTGTATGGTTCTCCCATTTGACACCACGCGGGCGGGGCTGTCAGTTTCCTACCAGTGAAATTTGCAATAATTGTTCCTCCTGAGCTGGAGTTGCGCAGGGCAGCTGCTCGTATGGAGGTGATTGTAGCATGAACACTGCACTGCTTGCCGTGCTCTCTGTTTTGCAATAATACTAGTTTTCAGCGTTGTATTAATATTCTTCAGGATCTTGTACACCGATAGTACATTATATCATGTCAAATTACAGTATTTATTTGGTTAGATTGTGTTAGTGAGAAAATTAGTTTTTTCACAGTTCTTGTCTTTTAATATTTTATAAAACTCTGTTTCCTATAAGTAAAATCTATTACTCTGCAAGTTCCGGTAACGTCAAGCTACTAGCGATTGTGCAGACACCATTTTCAAAGTGTGGAGCGAGTTTGATCTTTGTTTTTATTTTATACGCAATGTGTCGCTTTTGTGTAGTAACTAAGCCTATCAAGCTGCTAAACGTAGCATATTTCCTTTCAGGAAGCATAGGATGGGCCATAGGGTTAGATTGGTTAAGTTCGCCCATCCTATGTTTTAACGGCAGTGCCCCTGTAGGGACCCTATGGATTATCTTAGCTAAGCCTTCGCGGCAGCTTTCTTTCGTGCCCGCTCTGCTTCTTCCCTTTTTAATGCTTCTATTCGTCACCTATACTGTTCTGTTCCTCTTCTCTCCCGACTTGCTCGTACTAGGCGCGGTAATTCTGTGTGGGGGCCACTAGCTCTCGTACATAAATGAATTCCTCGTTTTTCTCGACATCCCGCGCATGTCCCTTAAATATTTTTTTCTGTTTGATCGCCTTTGTTGTGGAGCTGTTCAGTATAATAATAATAATAATAATAATGTAATATGTTTTCATGCAATTTCCGAGTTGGGCATCCTAGTCGGAAGTTAGCTGGATTACTTCTGTTGTCTAATTAGACTCAGCAACGAGTTCTTAGGTTTATTGTTCAGCTTATTTTGTACCTCCGATTTTTTGTGAGGTTTCTATGCTTGGGTTTCCTCTCTACTTGGGTTTCTCGTTTTGCATGACACAGTGCGTATCTCTATGTTTTCCATTCTTGATTGGAGCTTGTTGTCTCGGCAAGGACGATTAAAAAAAATCATATTAAAATTGTACGGTATATTGTTCATTGAGCCTATCTTTGGCAGCTAGCAACTTTATTATTATTATTAAATCACACTAGACTGGCGACGCAGGAACGGAGAAACTCCATGAGGTTAACAAACCCCCACGCAACCAGTAC
>LQNS02278171.1:4933450-4957326 GCA_001587735.2 Parhyale hawaiensis
TTCGGAACAGGCGTCACATGGGCAACACGCCAGCACTCCGGAAAAGAGCCCAGCCGCAACATTCGACGGAATACCGAAGCAAGCGGGGCTGCGAGCACACCAGCCACCCTCCGAAGAAATAAAGGAAACATACCCGATGGATCAGTGCCTCCATAGGGGTCCAGGTCAAGAAGAAGAAGAAGGTGCACTTCACTTCTTGTGCACTCTGCTTGTTTTGGCGTTGCACTGTTTATACTGTAGATGGTACCCAATACTGATCGCGTATTATATATATATGGATACATGTAGTATTGAACCCGATGCGGCTAGACAAAACCTGCGAAAGCAAGTACAGAAAGATAACAGTAATTTACAGCTATTTTTTAAAGACTGTGCTATAGCTACATGTATTTCGAAACACAGAAAGTCGGAGGCTACTACTACATCTAGCTAGCCTATCTTCTTCTGCTGCTTGAAGTTGTACAATACACTGGCATCGTTGAGATGTATGGCCCAGCTGTAAGCAGTTGACTGCAGACTGCCGGCTCTTTTGTGGAGTTTCTTCGTTGCTTTCACGTCGGAGCAATTTCCTGTCCCAGGCGTATTCTAGTGCGCGAATTGTGTCGACAGGCTGCCACTTACTCCCATTGAAATGCGCATTGTGTTCGAATTTTGTCAATGTCGCCATGCAAATGTGCAAGTTCGATTGCTCCCAATCCTTTTCTTGGGAGTGAAGCCCAAATCATCCGCCGAAACGTTTCAAGGGTAACGAAGGTTGCGGATACTGAAGTTTCTTTTGTGTCCGACGTGAATAGTGCAGAAGCATGGTGGTCGCTAGATAGAGTCTGAATTTTGTGTTTAGTAAACTCCACCTCTCAGTGGGCATAGGATGGGTCATGGCTGAAATATGTAACAGGTTAACTCATCGCCGAACGAGTTTGAGATTGATCTGTGCATCTCCTTGTATGCCGTCACGTGAAGTGAAATCTGTGAACTAGGTAATTGTGGGCCGGCGAGGTAGAGACAGTTTCGGTTGATAATTACATAATCAATCCTGTCGATTGACGAATATTTCTATAAAAGTCGGGGTGGTATTCGATGGTCAGGTGTTCTTGGAAGCATCTTCGTACACAATGTCTGTGTCCAACACCATAGAGAGGCATAAACAATCTGCTCTGGTAGTTCTTCCTGTTTTGCCTGTTCATGCTATTTTGCGCCTCATTATTTCGTGTTTCGTATTTTTAAGGAAAAAAGCAGGCAGTTTTAGTCGATAGGGCGTCTTTCCTTCGTGCCCACTTCACTTTCTTCCAGTTTCATACTCCTGTTGATGATGCTTTCCTCTGTTCTTCCTCGTCTTTCCCGAATTTCTATGCCCATACGCGTTGATCCTGTGTACGAACACCCACGTGCGTAAGTTCTACGTTTATCTCAGCAAACTACGTGTCTCTTCCTTTTTCTCTCTTAGAACAGCTAATTTGCGCAGGATTAGGGACATTTTAATAAACTTGTATAGTGATAATAATGCATGAGTACTAATCGCATGCTTGATGAAACTTCCTACATAAAGGTGATTCAGATAACCCTCTTGAAGACTGTATACCTTTCTCTGAACTAGACGTTTTGCATACTGTAGAACATTGTGCAAACTGCTGCCGTGACTATAAATTCTCTTAATACTGATAATACTGATTATTATTTGAAAACTGTTTTGCGGAGTGCATGTCTTTCGTTCGTGTAACTGTTACGAGATACAGAGTTATCGCGGCTGACCGCTTCAGATCGTGTGGGCGCTACCTATCTTCCAGTGCACGCACTTTGCATATAGTCAGGTGCAGAGACCCAGTTTGGATCTTGGCTTATGAAGTTCTCTTGCTTACTATTGGACTATTGGCCGCGTCCAGCATCAACTGAACGCTTGAAGCGTTACTGAATTACTTTGTATATTGATACGGTTTTCCCTTTCCTTGTGGTCTTCAAGGCTGTGTGAAGTGTGTGTGTGTGCCTTCGTTTTCCATGCATCGTGATACATCAAGCGATAAAACGCAGAATTTTTTGTCGGAGCTAGTACATCTTTGTTAGTGTGTATAAATTATAATTCTGGCACACAAATTTTATTGTCATGCATCTGATCTGATGCACAATTACTTTTTTCAATGCAGTGCAGCTGCAAAATTACGAAATCACGGTAGTACATCTTTGCAAGTGTGCGATTATAATTTCTCTGGAATGCATCTGCGCAGGTGCACAATTACTAGTTCCACTGGACTTCATCTCTGCATGTATACAAACACTTTTATCTCACACTGTCGTGCAAGCCGCGGTGCTCTAATTGCTGCCGGGAATAATCTCCTTTTTTCCCTCTCTATTTCTTATTTTGTTTTATTTTTACGTCCCAGACCCGGAGCTGCATGAATGACTTGCAGGAAGTTGCTTCATTTGCATTCACTGATTCAGATTCTCTGCTTTTTTTGGGCCATGGCTTCTGCCCGACCATATCACGTCCGAATAGCTACCCATGTGAGGCAAATTTTTTAGCTCTACTGATATTACCATTGTTACCTAATGAATTTGTATATTTTCGTTGTGTTTTTAAAATTTAAATTACTACTGATTGCTTACCCCATACTTAAGAATACCTCTTACTACTTAGGCCTAGTTACGTCCAACACTTAATTACACCCTTGCTTTATTGTCCTCTAGAATTCTTTGTTTCATCAAGGGTCTGTTTTATAGTCCCTACGGAAGTGAACAATTAATGTTTTTCTGGGTCTCGATCGAACATATCGAATCCTAAGAAGGGCTCATTTCGCTTGCTTTGAATGAAATATTATAGTCCAATGAACTTTAACTTGTCCGGAATTTCAGGCTAAAGCGTTTAATAACCACTTTCGTTGAAGTTTCAGGTATTATCCATCTCATATCGATTACACTTGATACGGTCAAAAGACCGTTCTATCGTCTCAAGTATAATCGGTTTGCTATTAACGCTTGAAACCTGATTCAAAATAGCTAATTGAACGGCCGCTATTGAAGTTTTAGATGTGTTACAGTCGATGGTATTATATTTTATCACTCAGGGGGAGCGAATCAAAGAAACCTCTGCTTCTGGTGTAGTATTAGACGACGTCGCACCTACTGGTTGGATCCTCAACAGAATTAGAGGTCGTCCCAGAAGCTGAAAACTTAAACCAGCTGGTAGGACGGCTGAAAATTTTGCTAAAGTGTTGAGCCCTGATTTAAGGGGCATGGGTTGTATACAGTATTGGCCATAGAGTTAGATTAGTTGCAGCTCACTCCATTTAGTGAGTCGTCGTGCCCCCTCCCTCTAGAAGTAAAACGCTGAGTCAGCATTGGTCCTCGAATGCTACTGCGGTGGTACTGACCCTAACCAGGAATGGGAATGGCTGGTGGGGGGTTTGCAGGTCGTCGAAATATGACCCGTACGTTGCTGGAGTCATATCTCTTGACGATCCGTGGTCGACTGCAAGCCGTGCACTCCTCTTGGGCCAATTGGCTTATATCTGCAGCACGAACCAGTGCCTGTCGGTTTCCCCATTGGGGTGAACGGTCAAGCTGACTTTATGTCTGTACATTCCTTCTTTTTCCTATGCTAGTAGTGATTGCTCGATATGATCTTCTTTCTTCTGATTTACTGTCCGCATGCAGGGTTATCCTTTAGTCTACGTATGGGTTTCTTCTGGGGGTCGTAGGATGGGCCATACGGTTTGGTTAGTTAGGTTTGTTCATGCTATATTATGGGGAGTTCCGTTTCCAGCTATGGGGCTCCATAGCTTGCCTTAGTCATAGCTTGGTCTTCGGAAGGTCTTCCTTTCTTTCGCACTTTGTTTCCTTTCATGTCTATGTATGCTTCTACTTATCCCTTCATGTTCTGTTCTTCTTTCCTGACTTGCTGCTAATTTGCGCGTTGATCCTGTGCGTGAACACCATGCATGTGTCCCACGTTTCTAGTGACACACTGTATGTCCCTCATCTCTTCCTCTGTTATATCCCCTTCGTAGTAGAGGTGGAGGCTTAAACATTTAAATATAATGATAATCTATGTATGGGTATCTCGTTTTATTTGAATTATCTCATCTTCTTCTTCACTTTATGTTGATAAGGGCTTAAATAAATTCTCTTGCTGTTCTACCAACTTGGCACAAGTCGAGCTGCTGGCAATATCTCAACAAGCCACTCATTAGCAAGAAGCGCCAAACTTTAATATTAACGTGCATAAGGTAATTTGCATTTGACGTTAAGCTGAACATCTTCGACATAAGCGTGACCAGTTTATAGAGACATGAGGACAAGAGTATGTCAGGCGTAAAACTGGTGAACGATTTGGTAGAAAATACTCATATGGCTTTTGAGACTACAATTTGTTTCTCTTTATAAATAACAAATATGCCAACATTTTGCCTGCTACGGTATTAAATACAGACATTATTAGTTTTTGTTGAATACAAAAACAAGAGGTTTATATAATTACTATAGTGCGTTACCTTTGATTAGGCAAATACAATATTTTTGCTTATTTTTCAAGATAATTGTCAAACATTTAAAATGTTAATTGTAAGTTAGTGCACAGGTATGTTGTAACTATAAAAACAATTAGAGGAAAATAAAACGGAACCATTTCCCAAGTTTTTGGGAACATTTTCTTATCGCACGGGGTTCTGCTGTTACGCCAGATTATGCAACATTACTCCCTAGTCAACATGGGCAAGAAAAGCGGTTTAAAAAGTGAACAAAAGATCAAAGTAACCTCGTTATTGGCTTCAGGTAAGGCAACACTCGAAGTTTTCATGAAATTACAGCGTAATCACCGAACAATTAAAGCTTATGCAATTGAAGGTAAAGTCAACCGGAGAACTCCGGATCGAGCCTCTACGAGGAAATTGACTGCTCGCGATATGCGACATTTGAAGGTTTCTATGGCTAGAACACAACTTTCTGCAAGTAAGACGATATTTGACGACACTGGAGCCCCAGTACTAAGCAGAAAGACAAGATGTGATGTTCTGCAGAAGCTAGGGAAAGTGAAGAAGGCAATTAAACGACCACTTCTAACAAAAACTCATAAAGAAAGTAGGGTCAAATGGGCTGAAGAGAACATGAAAAGTGATTTGTCCAATGTCATATTTACTCGCGAATGCAGAGCCACTCATGATGATCCAGATGGATGGGAATCTGGATGGGTCCTCCATGACCCACCTCAACAGACACGGCTTAAGTGTCAACAAGGTGGTGGAGGTGTAATGTTTTGCGCCGGGATAGTAGGTGACACCCTTATTGGTCCATTTGAAGTGGCAGAAGGAATAAACTGGATGCAAAAAGGTACTGCCAGTTTCTTGAAGCCAACTTGATTCCATGGCTTGATGAGCAGACTATCGCACACAGATCCAAATTGGTATTTCAGCACGATAACGCTCCCTCACGCCGACACGGTACGCTGCTAACTGGCTTACGGATGGAGGATTTAAATCAAAAAGGATTATGGCCTGACCAGCGAATAGTCCGGATTTAAATCCCATTGAGAACCTCTAGGCAATGATCGAAAGGAAGGTTTATGAAGGCGGTCGGCAGTTTTCGAGCAAAGTAAGCCTGTAGAATGCAGTAAAACCAGCTGCAGATTCTATTCCACCATCTGAAATATCAAACCTGACAAAATCTGTTGATTATCGCCTTAAAAAAATCATGAAAAATGGAGGTGCCATGTTCAAAATTAACTTGTTTTGCTTACCACTACTGAACACTTATTTCAGTGTTTATTGAATTATTTTGGTTATAATTTCTTGGTTTTGGAAGAGCAATAAAAATATTCCTGTTCACTTGTATTTATTCTCTCTTTGTGATATTTTTATTAACTTGTTGCATAATCTGAGGTAACAGTAATAAACTCGTAAATAAGCAAATTGTATGATAAACTTAGCAAATGGCTAAATATTTATTTTACAAGTGCTGTTTATATTTGCAACACAGCCATACATTTCGTTAATATTGATGTTTTAACGTTCGACACTTACCTTGAAAAATAAATTTAAAAAATTGTATATGCATAATCAAAGGTAACATACTGTATATAGTCCCCAGGTTGAGACCTTATAGCGCTCATACCTATAATTGTTCAAAGGTATATTTTATATGAGGCTTTAAATTGTTTATGAACCGCCATCGCTGTACAGCCTTGATGTCACTGTGTTCTGTCATTTTTTATTGTGTCAAAGCTGTATTTAGATATAACAATATTTATAATGGGAGAAATTTAGCTGTGCGTTACCGTAATCACTGCCCAATTTTGAAATGTTTGCGTCGTATAGTATAAGAACATATCCTTCGCTGTAAGGGGCACCGTACAGCAGGAGTTGATGAGTTGTTCTTACGATCACGTCGATTGCTAGATCGCTTACTTACATTCACCCGTGCTACATTATGGGGAGTTGTGCTATCAGAGGAGCTCGATGTAGAATATCTTAAGCGGTGCACATGCACATTTTGTTCCCTTCTGCAACGCACTTCTTCGTCAGCTTTTATTCTATTATTCCATTTTTCTCCCCACCTCTACTAACTATTCCCATACGCAACGAATGATACCAACGATTATTTTTGTGTGTGCGGATTCTCTATTTTACTTGAAGCAATACGCGTGATACATATCTCTTGGTCCTTCATCTCTTTGTATCACCATGAGTAAAGGTAAAATCAGTTTGACCGTACATCGCAACAGGGAAAGCCTTAGGCATTATTTCATTCTACAGATGTAGGCAACTTTCCCAGAGGAGTGCACAGCTGCAGTCGACCACAGATCGTCGAATGTGGTGCCGGCGACGAGTTGGTTTTATTTTGTCGACCTGCAACCCAACGATCTTCCTTACTTCCGCTTAGGGTCAGTACCCTCGCAGTAGCATACGGTAAGGTAAGGGTCAGTACCCTGGCATAGCATACGGGCATCACAGCGGACTCGGGCGCTTCAAGCGTAACGACTTGCTTGCCGGCAACAGCCTCGATCCCGTGCATTTTGGGGGGAAGAGCAAACACTGAAGAGCACTACTGCTAGTTACCACAGGAAGGCTTCATGCACGGCTATAACTATCTATACAACACACATACTGTAGATCCACAGAGACTGAGTGATGAGAAAGATGTATACTTATTTTTCATGTAAACAATTGTTCCAGGAAACGTGACTTTAAAATCCATTATAATTAATTTTATTATTGTATTTAGTGGATAACGCTATCCGTTTAGTTGTAACAACGTAAATAATCTTAGTTAAGGCATTTTGGATCCAACAGCTAGATAGTTTTTATGCTCAGTTACCTAACATTATTCTAATGGGGACGTATCCTGTATAGCAATATTTGGAACTACACACCTTTCACCAGTGGAATTTAATTCTTATGCTTAGCTTAAAAATTGCACTTTGAGTTTGCCGGAGCGCTTAAGGTAGCGAATGCTGGAGCCCTTGTGCGTTTCCTGTCACCCAAATAGAGAAAACCAATTAAAATCAAGTGAATTATGCAATTTTTGGTATCTGAGCTATGGATATTGGGTGTTTTGTACTCAGCTACTATTGCTTTGCCAACGAGCTTATGCACTCGCTTAATTACTGATGGTCCGATTATTACAAACCTGAAGACCGGCTCGATAATAGCCACTGATTTATGGTAAAGTTCCATTTGAATATCCATTACTTCTGCGTCGTATTACTTTTCCATCTAGCGGCACTAATTGCCCTTTGTTCATTTATTTAATTAAAGATGTCGTTGTTATGGAATAGAGCGTTCGAGTTCTCTCAGGTATCGGATCGAATCCTTTTAATCCGGGTTAAAAAGTTTAATGTTTCTTGTACCCGCACTCTATCGTTTCTTATTGTGTACCCTAGTGCAGAATTAGATCTTTCATTTTTGGTACGGCTCTGTCTTTGCTGGTGCTGGTTTTGGCGGCTTTAAACGATCTGTACACAGAGCTATTCTGTGATTTCGGATCTTCTTTTTTTTATTCTTTTGTTTTCTCCACCCGCTGGGCTGGTTGCGTGGGGGTTTGTTAACCTCATGGAGTTTCTCCGTTCTTGCGTCGCCAGTCTGGTGTGATTTAATAATAATAATTCGATTCGCTGGGTGATATAATTGGTATCCTTTATGCTGTGAGTTGCTGGTGGCTTATATCAACAGAGAGTATATCATAACATATAGTTGCTGAAGGCTTACAGCAACGAGAATATAATGTGCCATTGCTGGTGTTTTGCAGCAAAAAAAAAAAAAAAAAGAAAACGGATACTTGGTAATAGCCTTCCTTCCGATTTCATACTCCTTCTGGTGTTACTTTCGTGTATTCTTCCTTTTCTTTCCCGGCTTGCTGCTCCCATGCGCGTTGAACCTGCGTGGGAACACCTGCGTACATGGGTTCTACTTAAAATTGTCTATCGACATACTACTGTATATGTCCCTCTCTTTTCCCCTCTTAGAAAAGCTTAGTACTTATTTAGGGAGGTTTAAAATTTTTTATACTACTAATACTATACTTTTTGGTAATGGCTTACATCAAAAGAGTGGGCGAAAACATTCAACTGCTGCTGGCGCACAGCAAGAGAGTATAAACCAGTAATTGGCTAGTGCCTTACATCAAGAGGGCATAAAACACTTCATGAACTTACTCATTCACCATGCGCTGTTTCTTTCATTTATTGCACGCTGGTCGTTCTCCCATACGGAGAGAAGCATGCGGTATAGCTCACTTCTATGACTTCCTTGGCCAAGTTCTTCGAACTCTGAGACTTGAAGAAATTGAAGAGCTTCATTAACCATTATGGTATGCACGCAATTTACTGTCTCTGAGCCGAAGGTGATCGTTTTTCTTTAGGAAATGAGGGGGCTTCCTTCTGTGGAACGCTGTTATTATTCTAAGTGATTTCTGACTATGGCTCTTTAGTTATGCTAATTATTAACGTCGGTTGTTTAAGTTTAGCTTGAAATGGATGAGCTTACCGTGTGGTTACAAGCACTGAACTATTGACATTTTAAAACTGGTTGCACCGATTATGGCCCGAAGCAATGAGATATTGATAGTTTAATTAAATTTATTTCCATCGTTATAGAAGGAACGGAGTTTCAAGATGATATTTCCCGTGTGTGCTACTGACTCTAGCTGACTATAAAGGCCTAAACATAAATATAACTACCTATATAACCATATAAAGAGAACCAGAAACGTATGGTATATGTATAACTCGAAACATGTAACTAGACAAAGAACTAGAATAGTATCAACAGAAATAAACTTCCTATTTTTCACTGTTTGCTTCTTCTTTATGCATAAATATTATCATTAACAGACTTCTTTCGGCTTTTCCTCTCTCTTCAGGGGCATTTGGCCATGGGTCAGGGGTTAGGTGAGTTAGGTACGCCCATCCCATGGCTGAACTATGTTAACAGGTTAACTCATCGCTTGACCATTTTGAGACGGTTCTGCGCATCTCCTCGTGTGACGTCAGGTGGAGAGAAGAACGTCGGTGTTGCACGAGTGTCAATAGTGTTCTTTATGTATTTATACCAATATTTCCGCTACCATGGGCTAATAACTGATGTGCGGCTATTTTGAACTCGGAAAAAAGTAACTAGGCGAACCTTCTTCTTTTTCCTAAAGCTCCGGAGTAGCGAAAAAAGTGGCTTTTGGCAGCAAAAGAGTATACTGTACTAAGCTTTCGCTCTCACCGGTGACATCTATTCTGCTTCAAACATTTTTTTTACCCCTATAAAATGATAAACTACTACGTAGTAATTAGCAGTAATTCATTTTCCCTCCAGATTTTTCCATGTAAAATCAGGAAACGCTAATTCCTCTTAAAGAAGTTATTAAACTTGAAACGAAATCTTTCTTGTTAAAATTTCAACGCATGTCTAGCTAAGTTACCCTAATAATTACGATTTTCTCAGAAAAGTCGAAAAAAATGCTGTGTCGACGGGGAAACTGTTTAATCACATGAAATACAGCCTTCTAACGAATAATATATGAAGCTTGAACTAGTAAAAAACACTTCTCCGCTTGACCATGTGCAATACAGTGACGAGAAAAACTCTTTAAAATACAAATTTCACAAGTAAAGTTTATAAATTTGAAATTAAATTTCTTCTAGAGCGATTAATACTGCCCCGAAAATACGTATGCAACTGTAGTTTTTTCCCTGTAAGCCTTGTTCTTCCGCGGTAGTTTTTCATGACGAAGTGTACTAGTACATATGTAAAATGATATATGATGATTACATAGTAAGCCGTGTCAGTACTTAGGAAGCCATGGCTATGTTGTTGTAATTGATTTTTTTCGCCTATCAACCTATTCGCTTGAGATTTTATTGCATTATTTCAAGCAAACGGATTTTTGTATCGCACAGTTAACAGCTGTGATAGTGTAGAAATGATTACCCTTCTTTTTTTGTTCATGGGTGCCCAGGCTCACCGTTTATTAAGCAAGTAACATGTATGAACGAATTAACACTGTTTGCTATCTATCTCTCCACCTGACGTCACAGATTGGGCGGGCCTTAACACCTACCTGCGCGTGAGTTAACCTGTTCGTTGTTCAGCCATGGCCCATCCTATGTTATGGGGAGTCGCACCTCGAGGGAACCCCATTGGTTATATTTAGCCTTAACTACGCCTTCGGGACGTGTCTTTTTGTGTCCACTTTGCTTCTTTCGATTTTCATACTCCTACTGATAGTGTTTGGTTGAGTTTTTCCTGTGCTTTTTCGACTTTCTGTTCCCTTGCACGTTGGTTTTCTGCATGGGAAAAGCTTCGTGCATAAGTTTCACACTTTTATTGGCATACTATATTGCCATTCTTCACTTTTTTTGGAACACCGTAACTGTGGCCAGGGAAGCTTAACACGCTGGCTAATAGCTACAATGTGCAGCACATATGGCTCGCTCTGTCATAGAATAGCATTATGTATGCTAAGAGGTTTGTTATAACAATGTGCTCTTTCTCTTATTTCTCGACTTTCTGTTCCTGTGCTTGGTTTTTCTGTCGACACAGGCACTGGGTTTTCATCTCTCTAAATTTGTATCACTGCGTACTGTGTGTACGCCTTTAACATTCGCGTAGCTAATTTCTTTACTCTTTACTGTAGCGTCTTGTAGGTTTGGATATCGTTACAGCAATACCTGTTCCTAAGTGGAGAACGTTCTGAAAAATGTGCATAGTCTTTTCATAGTGCAGGCCAGTTCGTTTCCCTGACAGAACTATGGGCCGCCGCAGAAGTTAAAACCATAAAACAGCGTGTAGACTCGCAGAAATGTTGTTAGGGCTGTGACCGATGTTTGGCCTGTTCGTGGGTACAGTGCTGTCATTGAGGGAAGCCAGTAGGGAGGTTTCGGTGACAATTTCACCTCATGAGCAGGGCTGCCAACGCTTGGGTTTTTTCCCGAATTCTTGGGATTTCACTTAACGTACTGGGTTCGATTCTGGCGGTGTTGTGTTCTTAGCCCTTATGATGATAGATATGCAATTAATGAGCTTGTCAAACATACTAAGAGAGTACTACGAGTTATAAAGTATATGTTTTCCTCTAACTTTTAGCTGTTTTGGAATCTTGGTTTTTTTTTGTCGCTTATTGGGTTTTGGTAGACTTGCTCATGACATGACAGCTCGACCTAGTGCCCAGTGCCCCGTGCTCACAGTTCACTTACTAAAGAAAGTTATTTCAGACCTAAGAAATATCCAAATTAAATTCGATTATAAATTTTTTATTAATAACACAGAACGTGAAGTAGGTAGCATAACCTGACATAGGTGGGATGTTTTATTGCATTGCATGTTCATCTTTGCGTAACTAGTGAAAAAGCTTGAAAGGGCGTTTTTCTCTAGTCATGTGCGCGCCGCCATTCCAGACAGTAAACTGAGCAGTCTGAGCTATGTGCGTTTGAAACGAGCTGCGCTATTGGCTGCTACTTGTGTGTGACGTCACTATTCTTCAACTGCACGCAATACTTGTTGGGCATGACTTTCTTTAGTAAGTGAACTGTGCCTATGGGTGTTCACAGATGAAGGGACATCTCATGAACTGGTGCGGTGTCTTGCTTGCATTATCTGCTGACGGGTCAAGTGACATCCTAATCGAAGGCCAATTGTTACATTTCAACCTAGGTAAGTCCATCTTACGAACAGACTCGGTATCTCTGCCAGACCCACCAAGCAATAGACCATACCTGATGAACATTGCACCTACATTCCGCTTGGTTGAGATGAGCTCGCTGTCAAAGTGCACCCAATAAACAACATTGATTGAAGGCCTCGCACTGCATCGCTCGCGCTTGTACGTGGAATATGATACGAAATTCCTACCGTTCTTACGGCGACATCAGCAGTGGTCCTGCTATGCGTCCTGCATCGTCGGACTGCTCGCTGATGGCAATAAGATTGCTCATTAATAAAAATGCGAGCTCTGTTGTTCGGTGTAATTATTCCTGCTGGTATTGACTTACTGCATCATCAGCAGGCTTTATTGCCTGCCTTACTTAATGGCATCCTCCTTTATATGCGCACAATAGAGTTATTATGGAGGCGATCTCAGATATACCTGCCGGCGCTTGCACTTGATAGAAAGTATTTGGTTGGCGTTAGGGAAGATTTATGAGGCCTTGCAAGCGCGTGTGCTGCTCTTCTTATTATGCCTCGTATGCCACTGGCCTCCTATTAGCGTTCTCTTATTAGATTAGATAGGCAGCAGTAGACGGACCACCAGACCCATTCCCAGAGGGCCGCCGAAACTCGCGCTCCGGCCCTCTATGAGCTATTGTCGTTATGTCATTATCATATGGATGACTGACGAGAAAAGAAAAAAGCGGAAAAAATCGAATCAAAAGAGACGATCATGCATGCAAGCACAATTTATAGCGGCAGATCGGCAGAGCTTAGAGCGAACGCTGTGGGACAGCAGGCTTAAGCCTGGGCTGCAGCTCTAAGATAATGACAACTGTCCTCCTGCATGGATTTAACGTTTTGCTTGACAAACGGTGCTTCGTGTTCTTTCTGCCTCTTCTTGTATCATCGCAAACGCTAGGTCCGGGGGCTCGCAGTGAAAATTTAATATTTATATTAATAAATATAACTCTATTAGTGGCTATAACTTCTTAATGTACTTACTCCTGATACAGTTGCTTTGTAAACTTTCTAAGAGATTTGATTCTCCATTAAAGATCTGGAATGTGACTGCGGTGATTGTTTCTATTTTCTGTTTATGATGTATTAGATTATTTAGTGTCTAAATGCATTAATTTATTTGAGCAATTAATGCAATAGCTAATTCAATCCAGCTTGACGCTCAATGTTAATAATGCATATACCTATGTGTATACTCTGTAAGGTGGTTTGGGCAGTATAATTTATTGTTGACTATCTCCTTTTCTACTCGATGTATCTTCATATCTCACTTTTGGTTTGAAGTAATAACAAGCGGCACGTAGTTAATCTCAAGACTATAATTGCATCTCCAACATTCACTCCAGGTCCAGTCGGCCGGCACTTTTTTTTATTAGCATAATAATTGGTGTGAATTAAGCTGCACTATTCTGTGACACGTTCGGGTTTGGGCGCCGCCATTTTGCAGCTTATTCCAGTTCTTCTTTTCCCGACTCGGTGAGCCCTTTTGGAAAAATTTGAGGCCTAAGGCCCTCGTAGTTAAAGTGACCAAAAAATAACTACTTATGAGAAAGCGATGCTTGTAGTTTTCTGCCCTGCTGATGAACCAATTTATATCATTTTATTTCAATAGTTGAATAGAACTGTTGCGGGGCCACTGACAGTAACGTCTGCAGTAAATAAGTGGGTCAGAATCTCTGGCCCGAAGGCTTACAAACACTGCAGGACGGGAAAATCTGAAATAAGAAATTGCTACCAAAAGGCAGAGTTGAGCTAAAACTATTCGTAGACCCCAACCATGTGCGCAGTATTTGGTTGTCACGGTTGTGTTTACAAATGAGCGCAGTTCAGTTGCTCAGAAAGAGAATATAATAAGGGTGCCGTGGGCCACTCACTGTTCAGTCATCCAAAACGCTGACCCTGCTACCACCCAATAGACCGCTCGGTCACGTTGTATTAGTGCTGTTCTTACATAAATCTATTTATTAGAAAGAGTATGCGTGCCAGTAAGCATTGGTCAATTTTATCCTAACGCTGAGCCACAAAAAAAAAAAAAAAAAAAAATCGTTCACGGGTTGTTAGTGGTATTTTTACGACAATCGGTTTGTTAAAAAGAGTTCGCGTATTGGTAATCATTGATTATGCATGTTCCTTGTCGTCTGAACAGAGCATTCGGTCACGTTGTAATAGGGCTGTTATGTGAACGGTTAAGGGTTTCTCGATTTATGTTGTGCATTTCGCTTTTTTTGTCTTATGGTAGGGTAGTTGTGTTACCAGTAGTGTCCATGGTCTCCTCAGTTATGATTCCTGCCATAGGTCAATTATCGACTGTACTAGAAACTGATTTACGATTTTGGCCGTTAGGGCTACTGAAATAATGTTCAAGTGATGCCGTTAAATTCAGCACGTACCCACCGACTGCGCTCATTCGATGTGGTTTCCTACTTCTTTTGCTAAAATTTTCTTTCTTGTTGTTCATTCTGTTTATTTTTTCTCGATTTTCTCTTCCTTCGCGCTGTGATCGTCCTGACTAGTTTTGTTCACGTAATTTTTTTTTTCATTTTCCACCTAGAGGGTGCCTCGTAGCGGCTCTGGAGGCCCCACTACAGCAATGATAATTATAATTGCCTTACTGCCCTCTACCTCTAAATTATGCATTGCTCGACTGGAACGCCGGGAATGCATTCTTAGGCTCACAACTTGGAATGATCTTCGAAGTGCCATTCGTCTCTTCTGCACAAGTCCTACTGTGTTCAGAGATAATCGCCGCCCGATTGCAGTATCAGCTGTATTTTTTCTTTTATTTTTGCTTAGCAAGGTACACCGATGTACCCTTCCCCCTGTTGTCAGTAGTTTTATCGAGATTTTGCGTAAGCTATTATTTTCAAGATTGCTTTTCTTGAAGCCATTCGTTTTCAACTTCCAGCCGCAATAACTCGTTGAACAGTGCGTGTTGCATCGTATCTAGTTATTTATTTACTTAACGCAGAAATTAAGTAAATATTTTTCAGGTGCCGTAGATCTAAGTGATTCTTAACCAACAACAAATGACGGCAATCTGCGCTGCCAGACGTTCTGTAGATCATAAGAGTTATATCGTGGGAAGTCCGGAAGTTCCAGAGAAGAGACCAGAAGGTGTTTCATGTTAGGACATTAACCCTTTACCTGGCTTGACCTTATGTAGTTAGTTCCATAATGCTATTGGGATCTACGAGATCATTTTTCAGCCGCCTGCTGAAGAGTCGGCGCAATTCCTCATCATCACCGTACAATACTAACACCACTATCAGTTTTTCTTTCCTCTCAGCCATATCTCGTGCTTGTTTGGCGACCGTTGTAAATTTGACAGAAGAGTTATGTAGTACGGCCATTGGGTTACATGTATTCTTAACCCTATAAGGATAATTGTGGTTTGCAAACGACGTTTCAAACAGTGCTATTCCTGCGTGAAGCCGACGTTTAAGATGGCCCTAATCAAACGAAGCAATAACGTAACTTAGTTCAGCCATGGTCCTAATAGCGTCAAGGTTTTGCGGAGTTGGGGCCTGTAGAATTACCTTAGCCGTGGATCTTTAGCTTGGTCTTTTTATACTCGTATTATTTTCTATCTTTACGTTACTCTTTCACCGATGTTTCTGCTTTGTATTTTTTTCTCGACTTGCTTTGCGATTCGCGGCTGTCGTAAGTGCATGTGCACAACGGTAAAATGAGGCAATATATTGGCTTTGTTTCAGAGAACTATTTTATGTACCGTAGCATATCATATGCATATCTATTTTATGTACTGAACCGTATCATATGCTTATTTAAGATATAAAACTAATAATAATTAACTAATATCCCGGTTAGCATCACATCCGTCGAATGTACAGGAACTGACGTCCGGTCCCTCCACGTACCTCTGCTCCTTCACTTTTTATACTTCATCCCGAACACATCAGTGCTCCCATATGCTCAAGAATCACTACATATCCATAAAACAAAACCTAGCCTCAATATAATGACTACAGCCGTACCCCTTGTAACGATCCATGACTGAAGCTTTTTCCTCCGACTGTACTTGCCCGTTTTCTTCCGCTTCCATTACCATCCGACGCTTATAAATTATAAGGACCCACGTAGCGCACTATGGTCATTCGCCTTTTAGGTCCCACCCTGTTAATACATGTCCAAACTTAATTCATCTAAAATAAAATTTTTTTAGGCATCTCTTGCAGTTTTTAGATACAACTTTTGATGATGGGAAAAAATTTCCGAAACCTTACATTTTACTAGTTAGTCGACGTTATATTTATTAGTTTGATATGCATATCCTATGTACCGTACCATATCCTATGCATATCTATTTTATATACCGTACCATATCATATCTATTTTTTTTCTTGCTACTTACGAAATCACGACTGTCGAGAATGTGGACGCTTATGCCTTAGAGTTGAATAAGTTGATAGTAAAGTTGCCCCTGAAAGCTTCAAAATTCATCTTCTGTAGAGTGTTTTCGGTCCGGCTGCGCTGGATTCAATTATGTAAATTTATTTTTCTTTCGTCCAGGTGAAAATTTAAAAGCTGGAAACTCACGCAGCGTGGCCAGCGTCACGGGGTCTTCAATATTTTAGGTTGTCCCCCAGTGGCCCGATTAATATTACAAGTATCTTCCAGGTTTCTCCTGTAACGTGACGCTACCCTGTTGTGGCACCCCCGCATTGTAGGCGTTCAATATTTTCAGGTCTTTTGAAGAACATGTCTTCCGGATTTTTGATTTAGGTAATTGGTCAATGAACCGTTCAATAGATATAGTTTTCAAAAGATATGGACGGGGCGGTGCAGTTGTGTCTTTATGTTTATTTTTTAATAGCCAGAGAAAATTTAGCTTCGGCTTGGTTTTAATTAACTTAAGGCTAACTTTTCTGTCGTCCATATTTTTGTTTTTTTTATCAATTGCTCATGCTGATGAGTTTTGTTGCTCCATATGTACTTCCTTTGTGTGCATTACCCATACGCATTGATCTTCTGTGCTTGGCTTTATCGGTTTACTGAGAATCAATCCGTATTTTCCCAGTCCTGAATTTTAATAAACTGACCTCAACAAAACTAGAGTCCCAGCAAAAACCCTCAGCCCGCAGCACAGCACAATATCATGTGACAACATTCTGAACAGACATTGCCCCTTGGCATGAACTGCCCCCTCACCTCGTGTGGAAACACCGATAGGCTACAGAGAGACACTACCGCATCGACATTCTCGCATTGGCTTTGCTACAGTGTACTGTAATTATGGAATGCGGTACATTGTCCTCTGTATTGCATATTTGGCGGTAAATGGAGAAACATTGAGCGTTCTTGTGAAGAGCGTCTTTTCCTAGTTGTGCTAGTACCTATTAAGATCCTATAATTAATACAGTAGTGTATTGATGAAACTATATATCGTATATGCTACTCTAATTAAATGCTAGGAATCGAGTCAGGACTTGAACCTGGGATCTCCATTGACGAGGTTTACCTCGCCGATAGTCTAGCACCGAGCAAAGACGAATTTTAAAAGCAACGCCTTCACGCGTAGTGCCTCTTCGTCCCATCGCTTCGCTGCAATGTCATTCAAGTTGCTGCGATTTAATTGTGTATAGAAGGGAACTTGTCCGCACACTGTTAATTGCAGTACCCTAACAAATCACACAGATACTGTTTTCCTTGTCTGGATGAGTCCATGAGTTGAGACCAACAATTGTGTGATTGGTCAAGTTATTACTTTTTCCGAACGTGGTTTTTCCAGTCGCTTTTTCCACTTGGCATAAAATGGACCGAGCACAGTAGTAATGCAGATCATATACTACTGGAATAATAACTCTTAGGCTTTGTTCGACTCTTATACAAAAAAAAAACAAGCTCGTCAAAGTTACTCCACGCGTACAAAGTAACCACACTTTACGGTATCAACACAATATAATAAACACCGTCGTGTGTTTAGTTGTTTTATCTACAATATAATAAAGACCGATGTTAATTTATCGGTTTCTTTGTTTATGTATTTATCTGTTTATCCATTTTCTGTTACACTTTAACAAAACAGTTGGAAATTAGCCCAGGTTGGAGGCTCTGGTCATCCTCTCAAGCTCCATTGAAAAGTGATCGGTAGAAAATAGGCCGGGTTGCAGAAGATGACAAACGTATCTTAATCAGGGACAGTTGAAATTCAAACAATGAAGATATCGCCGGCATAGTCTGATTTGTAAGAGTAGCTATTAGCTCTTCCATACATCGAACCTACGGCAAAGTATCGGACGACCATATGTTTGAATGCACTGCTTGCTTTGCCGAAGTTGAACTCGCAGCACTGAAGATATCTGAAGCTTCCATTGGCTCTTTCATGAATCTTGATTCGTAATTTCTTCCCACAAACGATTTCGTTGCTTCAACTATTCTCCCAGATTTAATTCAATGGTCGATGAAATAGCTTTCACTCAGAAAAAACCCTTGGACCTGTATAAGCTAGCCTACCGTATCCACAATGCCGATTCTGAGCTATTACTTTGAGCCTTGCTGATCGAGCTGCAATAAGCCATTAATTTTCTCCATTTCAGAGAGGGCAAAAAAAGTTTCGATACTGAGCGACTGTGAAGCCGTAAACGCTCATCTCAGGGTGCTTAGGTTAGCAGTTGCAATAACGAATGTACTATCAACGAAGAAGGTCATCACAAATTCTTCGCTGTCATTTAATGACAACGAGGGCCCTCTAGTATTAATATATTTTTGTGTTTCGGGTTACGCTCTTAAAGAAATCGATAGCCAAAAAATAGGCCAGGTTGCAGATTTTGTAAGTAGGTTGCGTTTTCATGGAGATCGGTTACCAGGTTGCAGAAGATGGCGAAAGTTGGCTCCTTATTCCTTTCCCTCACTGTACTTCTTGTTTGAAACACTTCTTGGAATAAAAAAAAGAAAAATGGAGATAATACAGCTTCTCTTCGCACGGCCATGCAGTCTTATTTTATAACTTTTTTCATACATCGAACCATATGTTTGTTCTCAGTTTACCACGTGCAAATTCAGGAGCTAATCAATGAAGGCCGGACGAAGCGATGATTTTTCACGGGCAGTAGATATATCTAATTTTTTCCAGCTTGCTGTCTTCCTTTTGACGAGCAGATTTCACTTCAACAAAAAGTCTTCGATGTACTGAAGGCCTGTTCGCTATCATGGATATGCGGCTGGTAATTCATTTAAATTCACTAAGGCTTTGCTGCTTGCTAATGTAAGATTTTTTTCGCATGTGATCTATGGTGGGAGACGATTGTGCTTCTTGCATCGACTGAAAGAGAAAGCACCAAGACGGGTCGTCTCAAATTCTTCGCTGTCATTTTTGACAGCGCGGGCACTCATATAATATCATAAACACCGAGTTATTACCCTTGGCAGGAACCTTTTTTGCATTGTAGCTCACTTCGATACTTTTTCTTATACTGAAACATCCTCCTAGTGCTACAATCCTTACCGCAAGCATGATGAATACTACCTTACCTACTGTATTGTAAAGGTGCCAATACATTTTATTTTTTTCCGTCAGTTTTGACTGCAGGGTGCACTAGTAACGGAAGTAATTTATGAAAACAATTTGAACCATTGCACTGCTAGTATAACACAATCGTATGAATTAAATTTCGTGAAGAAACATCTAGAACATCAAAAGTATTATAGTCACACATTGAAGTAGCAACAGCATTGGTATAACCTGCTTTACTGAAGACCATTCGGTCTCGATGGCTCGCAGAATCTGTCGCACCCGGATGATCCATAAAGTGTGAATCTCATGAGTCAATTATTAAGGTAGACGGTAAATAATTGTCGATGTTAGCTAAGTTATTGTAACTTGTGGCAGGAGGGGCCCAAGTTCTCATTTTAGTGCCGTGGTAATGAGACAGAGTTTGGTTCACTCGGGCCTCATTACCGCTTGTTACGATCTCATTACACTGACGCATCGCGCCTCTCAAATAAGAATGGTTGGTTGCATGGTGGTGCTAGCGCCAGGTGAACAGCAGGGAGAGGGTGGTATTAGACATGTCCATCAGCCACAGTGTCCAACTATTTTGGTTACTAAAGAGTAGGTATTTTCTCTCCAATGCTCTAAAAATTAGTTTTTGATCATTAATCATTTTATTGCGCACAGTTCTTGAGTAAACGTAAAACAGGCTGTATTAAAGGCTACGTTTCGGTAATCGACAGATACCTACCATCGTCAAGCTAATTAAAATCTGGTACAAGTAAAAGCTAACAGGAATGAAAGTTCAAAAAATTTTTATAAATTTTTTGAACTTTCATTCATGTTAGCCTTCATTTGTTTCGGGTTATAGTTAGCCTGTCGATTGCCTGCCGAAACATCGTCTTAATATAGCCTGTTGTTACTTTTACTCTCAGACTGGTGCTCAATAAAATAAATAATTACCAAAAACTAGTTTTTTGAAAGCTTAGAAAAAGCGTCTAAGCGTTTTATTAAAGTGAGTGCTGATCTGAAAGTCTTTAATGATTATATGTAAAAACTCAACCCTTCACAGGCCTAAAGAACCATTTGATCCAGTTTCAAGTTTTCAACTAGTACTATGCCTAGGTTTATTTCTAACGGTAATGTATTAGCCCTACATAAGTTTCACAAAATTTTAATGAACGCTAATATTTCACACCAAAAAAGTATTTTTTAGTAATTTTATCTGAATGTAAAGGCAAGAACGATTTGTAATAGATGTCTGCAGACCTAGTAGGACGATGTGATTATTAGCAGTTACAGCTAGAGTTTGAAACAACATTTATGTCATAAGAACAGCTCGATAGGCAATTCCTGAATAAAGTAAATGCTGGTACCATGTTTTTTTTTTGCATTTTTGCTGTAAGCCAGACAAGCTGGACTCATTTGTCTCATAGGCCTCTTTAATGTTAACTGATGTGTACAAAGATTAAATGTTTATTGATGTTAACTGATGTCTTACGCCAAACATTATTTGACTTGCTTGAGTTGAATGCAATTACAGTGTAGCAATTAGTATGTGTATAATGCTTTTTACCTGTGTCCAAATAACTTTCAGTTACGTCCGATATTTGAATTCACTTTTTGCTTTAGTATAATGTTGGCGCTTCGGCAATCGTATTAAGAGCTTTCTGTGATATTGGGATTGGCTTGTTGTTTGTTCATTGCATGAGTTGCTGCGAATAAGAAAGTGATGGTGAGCTATTGGCTTCATTTTCTTTCTTTTTGTCCGTTTCAGTCAGTGGTCACGATTCAGTATTTACAACGCTACATTATGTTCAATGTACTGGTAGCATTTGGGAGAATTTGATGTGAATGCAAAGAGAAACTTCAACTTTCTCTACAAGATTAATTTTTATATTTCCCCGATCACAGAATGACGTACTGGAGCTTGCGAAGAATATATCTCTAGTTCTATTTCAGTTGCATAACTAGTGTGGAATTTTAAATTGAGGGACTGATTGCACAACTGCTGTGACATCGTTACAATTGTAGTAATTTTTTCGTTATATTTAAGGTATTACCAAACTTGTGCTATTAATTTTTTTGAATTTTAACTTGTTGTTTTACTTCAGCTCTGGATTTAGTGCCTCAGAAACTGTATGTACCCTACATTTTATGGGACACAAAACTGAAAATACATCTCCATCTTTATTGCTCAGTACCCTATTAGGATTCGAGGATGAAACCAAAGGCAATAAAAATCTGTTGCTTTATTTTTTGTCGTTGCCATTAAATGGCTTGAGTTCCTTGTTCAGGATTGAGGATAAGAACAAGAAAAATATAAAATCACCATCGAAGGTCTCAATGGATTTCGTTAAATGATTTCAGAACGTCGTTATGCTGCCTGTACAAACTAGTCGATCACTCTACTTATGCCGGGGCCACACTACGCATTCGTGTGCACAACTTGATGAAGATGTTCAACTTGAACATTGTTGGGCTTCCGTATCAACACTGCCGACTTTAATTGATATATAGCAGAATAGCGTACTAGCTGCACATCCTCGCATCCAGTTGCGCGCGAATACATAGTGTGGTCCCGGTATAGGGCTTGTTTAATATCCGAAAACCTTCACTTTGTTGAGAGCTCCATGATATAGTAGTAGTAATAATAAGAGTGCTAAAAAAATCCCATTTTCGATAGTTTCGTCGTGCTTCCGTTCAATGATTCATTGCAGCCTATACTGTACGAACGACTTCTTGGCCTAAGCAGGCCTGATCGTAAAGAAGAAAGCAATTAACCGATGCTGTAAAGATTTGAGTGGCCCTTAAGTACTGTGTTAGTGCCGTACTTTTTGTCGGCTTCATATGGGCGGTGTCGTAAACTTGTGTGCATCGCAGCCTTAGGCCAGAGACCGGCCTGCCTGGTTACTGCAAGTGTTGCCAGATCAGCCGCAAAGTCGCCAGATCTCAAAACTTCGCTTTTTCGCAACCGTATTTTTTTTATCAAGCAACTTTTCAGAAGGCATTGTACTGTATCACTGTATATAAGGTTGCATAATTGCAAGAGAAGAATCCTGCATGGTGTGAATTGTGGCTTTTATTATGCATTTGGTTCCTCTACGTACATCGCTCGTTTGCATTGACTAGGAGTCAGTGTTCTTCATGCTCTAGAACGTATGTATGTAGCAGTGACTCTAGTCCAAATAAAGCACCCAAAATTTGATATTACGCCGTCCAATATATGAAGTTCCAGAATTTGACCCTATGTACGGTTTCCGAAATTTTGGGGCGTTTTCTTAAAAAAATCTGGCGGGTTTCTACAGGCAACATTTGGCAACACCGTAACTGCAACACTTGCTGTGATATTGGACTGAAGTTTTTGTACGTCTGCTCTTGGCTGAAGTTTGGGAAAATAACCAAGAAATATGGCGACTTGGCTGCAGTGAATGGCTGCCCCGAAGTTTTTGTTGGTCTTGTCTTGGCTGATTGGGGAGGGGGGAAATAATGAAGATGTGTTGAGCCTTAGCTGATATTTGGGGAAATAGTCAAGATGTTTTACGTCTTTATTGACATTTGGGATATAGTCGATGTGTTCTAGGTCTTTGTTAGTTTTAATTCGTGGCTAATATTTGGGGCTTTAGTCCCTCTATGTGTTAGATCATAGCTTCGTTAAAATGGAAGAAAAAAATTATAATGCAGATATGTTGAGTGCTCGCTGACTTTTTAGAGAATTGATCATCGCTTAGGAGACATACCTAGTGTGAGTCACGGGCCATCTTATGTTACGGGGACTTGCGCTCTTAGAGAAACCCGATAAGTTACTTTAGTCCTAGCTAGGTCTTTGGAACGTCTGTCTTTCGTGCCTTCCTTGATTCCCTCAGCGCCTACTGATGGTGCGTTGTTCTCTTTTTCCTCTTTTTTTCCAACTTGGGACGCGTTCGATTGGTCTGCGAAATTGAGTCTAAAGCCCGTTGCAGACGATAGTTTTTTGTCGTGCGCTTTCACTGCACCACGTTCGAATACTTCGCTGTGTCCTGTCAAACTCATCTGTGTGTTTCCAAATATTTCGATAAAATGCCAGCCGTGGCATTAGTTGGCTTAGCAAGTGTCACTAGTACTGCTTCTTGTGTTTTTTCAAATTTTTGAGAGAATGATGATTAAGAAAGATAGGTGTTTAGATCAGATAGGCGGCAATAGACGAACCAATAGGCCCATTCCCAAAGAGACACCGGAACATACGCCCCGGCACTCTATGAGCTATTGCCATTATGTTAGTAGGATATAGAGGACAGGAGAAAAGAGAG
>LQNS02278171.1:4959483-4972032 GCA_001587735.2 Parhyale hawaiensis
TAAGGCACTCAATTTTGTGACACTGAGCTCAGATGCCTCTACTGCCTACAACGACTTTCCTAGAGACATTAATTACTGTCCTATGTTTAACCTAGTGGTGCAAATTCTATATTTATATATGTACCTATTTTCTTTTTTTTTTTTGCGTAGTGGTGTAAATTCTATATTTATATATGTACATATTTTTTTTGTGAATCCATGTTTTCGTAACAAAGGGGGGGGGGGGGTGAAGAGTCCCTGCCCAAGAAACGATCTTGAATGCACGCAAGCATTCGTTGCTTGCGAAAACTCTGCCATGCTTTCGAACGCCGTGAAGTGAAAACACAGGATAAAGGACTATCGTCTGCAGCGGGCCTTAGAAACGGCCTAACTTGTGCGGATCTTCTGTACGACCCTTGGCTCTATATCACTTCGCATCGTGCTGCTGGTGTTACACGCAACCTGATTACCATGAGCCGGCTAAAAACTCTACATTACGGAGCAATACGAGTTCCCTGAAGTCTTAGGGGCAAGCGATTCGGTGTCCTTAGAAAGGCCTTCGGGACGTTTTTCCTTCCTGCCCACTTTACTCCTTTTCGCTTTCATACTCCTACTTTCCTCTGGTCTTCCTCTTCTTTCCCGACTATTTCCCATGCGCGTTGATCCTGCGTGGCAACGCTCTCGGGCATGCCTTCCCCGTTTCTATGGACATTCTAGATGTCCCGACTTTCATCCTCTGTGAAATCGCCTTTGTTGTGAAAACGGAGGCTTAAACTGCTGAACGTTGTGAAATAAGGCTTATCGTTATAGACTATCTCGATCAAAGTGAATGTACAGCTTTTACAGAATATACAGTATATGAAATTCCCTACGCCCTGTTTGGCTGAATGTTCGTCTTTGCCTGTCTATCCAATGCAACAGCGTCTCTAGAAACGAAGGCGCGGAACATGTACTATGTGACAAAAAGGGGGGGGGGACCCATGAACGAAGGAACAACACGTACCGGGGCAACAAATTAAAAGCGAAATGTGAAATAATAGAAGCAGAAAAGATGCATTGCGGACGCAAAAAAAAAAAAAATGTTATGGACGAAGCTAAGGCAATGCACCAGGTCGCCTCGAGATGATGTGACTCTCTGTACACACGATGGGCGAACGTATCTCCCCGTTCTATGTACATCCACTGATGGAGTTACTGATGTGCAGTCTTCACCATCCAGTAGGTATCAACATACGAATGAAACATCAACACAGCTGTCTGTTCAGTACACACACCAAGTCATTCAGCCACTGAAAAATGGCAAGAACGAGCCTTGCTGCGGCCTAGCAAGATATAATTTGTCTAAAAAAATGTATACTTTACAGGACTGCAGCGCGTCACTTATCACAGAAAACAAAGCCTGCTCAGAGCAACGCTTGAGCTCAATAGCACACTACCCTTATCTATGACATTTATATTGCAAGTCTATCAGTAGAGACTTAAACATTTGACAAACTGCTAGATAGGAAGCATATCAAGGCCACCATCGGTCTGGTATGCTCAACACATTGTGTGAAGGCTGTAAAATTTTTTCTAGCGCTTTATATACTTATAGATATAATAGCAGCTCTACCAAGTGCAATGCACTTTGATGGGAGGACTCACACCTATACAGTTTTCGTCACCTCTCTGGGACTGGGCCATGGTCCGGCCATCGCCCAGGACATGTATGTGGTAGTACACAGAGACAGTATAAGGCCAATCATAGTTTCCCCTGACCCTAATTTAAACTGGCTGTCCTACCACGCAACAAAGGCTTATTTACCGTAATGATAAAACTGATGAGCTCAAACTAGAGAGAACTCTCGTCTGATTTACCCACCATCTAGGAGTGTAGTCAAGCCCCCGGGCTCGAATCCTCAAGGACCCCATATGCATTTATCTTGCTTAAGCACTTGGGGAAACTGCGCGCTTCCCTGCTGGATAACTCCAGGTGTTCGTAGGGTCTAAAAATCTGAATTTATGTACTTATATAGATGTCTAAATATTCACGGTGGGTGCACCTATAAGACTATAAGCATATACAAGTGACAATTTCAGAGAAATGCTACCATAGCTTTCTTTCATTTGACAGTTCTGTCTCCGGCAAAACATTGTTGTGCTTTCATTGTTGTTGGCGAAGTTGCACTGATCCAAGGGAGCGGAAGATGCCCATATCAATGACAGCATAACGTAGCTACACCTGATTTCGGTGCAAAGTACCTAAATTTTATATGTATCGACAGGTAGCTACCTTACGATTCCTTGATTTCTTTTCTAATTATTTTGTCTTCTTATGCAGTAATTCTATGTATCTATGCTCCTGCTTCACTTAACTGTGTATGGAAAATTGACCGTACATGGTGACTACCATATTGCTATTCTTAAGAGAGTCTTTCAGCATAGCTTTTTTTTGACCACCTCACCATTCTGTGCAAATGTAATATGAGCTGTCTGCATTGAAGGTGTACTGGTAGTATTGGCAGCTTTGAAGTGCAACGAGAGTTGACTGGTCAATGTTAGCTCCCAAAATTAATTCTAGTTGTGACACTTAAATTATTTGTTTACTTGGTCTTCTCTAAAATCTGATTTTGAGAGCCAGTTGTACTGTTATTACTCAAACTTATAGAATAAACACAAATATGTGTTCGTGTAAAATTTATTTTACACATTTATTTTTCAACATTTATTTCTTTTTGCATGTTTTTAAAATATAGTAGTATCTATCGGGTTTGCCACCCACTAATAGTACTTCTTTTTTGGTACCGTTTTCATTTTGAGGATTACTCAAATCGTATACATTTGCCCCTTCCTTGTTCGATTTTATTCTGCTTCTATAATTATATGTTTCTGTCACTGTGCATGTTTTTAGGTATCGATATTTTTTTCGCTACGATAAATTTATTTGTTGTAAAAAAATACTGTGGTTCCAGTTGCTCATGAACCATCAACCAAATTCCTATGATAAAACCATTCCTATATTGCGTGTCCACTCTCAGAACTCCGTCGGTGAAACCATTCATATACTGTGGGGTGGTTAAACTGGGAATATAATATTAATCATAACAACTTTTCGTATATTTCTATTTCGTGTCCCATCTCTGGTAATGTATGACCGGGATGGGGCCGGATAGAACGCTTGCAGTTCAACAGTGTTCGGACTTCAAACAAAACTTAGAGAGTCGAAGTTAATATTTGGATCTGTGTATAGTTACGATACAAAAACAATGATTTGATGGGGCTGGAAATTTATAGTACTTCGTGTTTTGACTACGTCTGAGGCCCGGTATTTCTTGCCGATAGTTACCGTACTATTATATTTGGCAGCCATAGAGAAATTTGTTTTCTCTGGAATTTTTAGCTGCTCAGGGAGAAGGTTGGCTGTGTCTTGTAAGTTGCCACTCTTAAATCCTTCAGTTTTTACCTCCGCCAACGGGTAATGTTTTTGCCGGGGTTGGTTTGTCTGTTATCAACATAACTCGGATAGTAGATGACGGATTTTCATGAAATTAATAGGAACTGTTACCAATGACGCGAAGATCATACGATCACATTTGGTAGTGATCCGTTAGTCTGTGAGTATTTTCGTCTATCGTTCTGTTTTTGAACATTGCGTTGCTGAGCGGAGGCCCGTGCTTTCGGGGTGAAAATCTAGTTATTTATTTCATATTTTTATTCTAAAATTTAGCCGCAGGTGTAAACGTAAATAGACCACTAACTGTGTGGTCATATTTGACAATCGAGTTCCGACACTCTTACTAATAATGATCTTGCAGAAAGAACTAGACTAATGTGATATCATCATGCATGGTATGTGTTCGCCACTTTATTTCCATTAGTGTCTTGTTTATCTAGTCATCTGAAGTTTTGTTTTTTTCTTTCCAGGTATGTTGCATCCAGTCATGAGCTGCAGCTGAAGCTATATATCATTAGGAGGCTGGTAAGATTTGAATGCAAAGTATTTCTAATCGTCCCGCTACAATCGAGGAAGTGCGCCATATTGGAAAAATAGATAAGAAATGAAGGGTGTACCTAAAGTTTCTTTACAATTTTAAAATTTATTACAAATGCAATTGAGAAGATATTTTATTCGGACTTGTTCTGTTATTTTCAGTATTTCGTTTTTTTACTTCATTTAATACTTAGTCTGTAGTTTCGCTGAGTCTGCCTACCTGCATTTAATACTTAGTCTGTAGCTTCGCTGAGTCTGCCTGCCCGATTTTCTTTCAATAAACCATGAAACGCACTGTGCCTTTTCTTGAGGGGACGCCATTTTTAGGGATTCATTCTACAACACCTATCACAAGCTGGAAACTTCAAGCACACAAATACAAAATACGAATAAAAAACTCTAATAAACACTGAATACAATAGAACAAATCCGAATAAAATATCTTGTCAATTCCATTCGTAATAAATTTTTGAAATGGTAAAGAGACTTGTAAACACGTGGTATATTATGATGCTTATATCGGTATTTCAGTTTAATTCCTAGTGTTGGTAAAAAAAAACGAAGTTCTATCATACCTATTGTAATGAAACAGTTGCGCTGTATAAAAAAACCTGCGGAATTGTTCAAATACAGAATTTCGTTTCATGCACAATACCTATAGAAAAAACCTTAAAGTTCTATCAAAGCTATTGCAATTGGGAGGGAGGGGGGGGGGCGTTGGTGCAGGGGGCAGTTGTGATCCCGTGGACAGATGGCAGCTAGGGGTCAGCCCGCCTCACCCGCCTGCTTTTTACAATAATTCCCTTTAAAGCGCTGGTGGGTGGTGGAGTGCACACATATTTGGAATATCGGGGCAGCGTTAGCATGTGCAGTTGTGCTAGCGCTGCTCGGAGTCGTGCTCCGTGTTGGCTCTATCGCGGGTATTCGGGGCCGTAGTTAATATTTTATTATATCGTGCCTATCGGTGACAAATGCAACTGCGCGCGTGCTTAATTCCAGTGGTTTGTTGTGTTTTATAGCATCGTGCTCAAGGGTGACAGATATTACTGCTTTTACTAGATTGTTGTATTGTTATGTATTAGGTGCAGTACTGAGTTTTTTCGAAGGGAGGGAGGGTGGGAGTGACTGAGTTGATGACAATTATCATGGCTATATAAGGCTCACTTGAGATCTACGGATCACGTCAAGGAAAATAATGGAAATTAGATACACTTTCGAAAGTTGCATACATTAAACCTGGTGCAGGCTTGCATCCTATTAGATGTATTCCGCATAATGACTGGGTGTGAGTGTGTATTTAGATGAACACTAATGGTCGGGCGTATGTGCCCCCAGATGCACACTAATGGTCGGGCGTGTGTGCCCCCAGATGCACACTAATGGTCGGGCATATGTACCCCCAGATGCACACTAATGGCCAGGCGTGTGTGCCCCCAGATGCACACTAATGGTCGGGCATATGTACCCCCAGATGCACACTAATGGCCAGGCGTGTGTGCCCCCAGATGCACAATAATGGTCGGGTATATGTACCCCCAGATTCACACTAATGGCCAGGCGAGTGTGCCCCCAGATGCACACTAATGGTCGGGCATATGTACCCCCAGATGCACACTAATGGCCAGGCGTATGTACCCCCAGATGCACACTAATGGTCGGGCGTGTGTGCCCCCAGATCGCTCAGATGGTCGTCACCACACATGGTGGTGAGGGCAAAAAGAAGACCTTGGCTACTGATTGACTTGGTCTTATCAGATGCAGTTGATTATTTGCGTTGGTGCTGGGCTTCATTAAGTCATTTAAGGTTTAAAGAGTGAAGCATTCACGTCTTTGCACAGGAAGTTTCATGTCAGTGACCCAAGTTTGAGTTTTTTGCTCATTAGAGCAAGCGGCACTGGCGCTCTCTGCTCATGTCCACAAACCGTTTGCCAAAATGACGTACGGCGGCAGTGGGCCCGTCTCGCAACGAGTTTTTGCGGTGCGTTGGAGGATCTTAGGAAATCAATCTTGTCAGAATAGGTTACCGCTTCTTTATTACCGCACATCAAGTATCTGAAGCTTCTGACTAACTCTACATTTGGTCTCGTTCATCTTTGCAGGTCGTGGAGTCTCGATAGCGCTCCTTACATTTGTTTAATGGCGACTCATTTGCAGTAGAACGCGCTTAGGTCGCCAGTTCTAAGGTGTTACTGATGAGGTATTGGGAGGTTTGAACTTGACCGAAGAGGCCAAAACACGGTGACCGTATTGTTCTTTTTACTTGATGAATGGAGCCGATATAATACGAGTGCGTAACCTGTACTGTTTTATCACACCATATAGTTGTAAAACTAGGAATATACTACTACTTATAAAAATAGCCATATCGCACGATATAAGGCTCTGCTGGTTCTGAACACTCCATTTGGTTTCATCAATTTTTTCTTATTATTGAGGGACAATACTGTTTTTAATTTCTCTGGCAGTTGAGCGTAAAATCTGATTCTTTTATCAATTTATTTGCACTTTACATCAAGAATGTGAAGACAGACTGTCACTTTGATTGCTCCCGTTTGTGCAATTCAAAAAATGTTCATGTTTTTGCACCCTAAGAAAAACGGATGTCTGTAAGGGTTAACAAAAATCAACTGGTCTTGCCGCAACGTAAAACTTCAACTGCTTTTTCAATTGGTTTACCGCTTCTTAAGTGCTGCTCATACATATCCAATAGTGTCGACTAACAGTAGTTTCTGTACATGGAAATGGTGCGTGTTGATCTTATGCTTGATACAAATTATAGGAATGGATTGTCTAGAAGGCAGAATTTTTTATACAAATTGAAGTGTTGCGTGTTGCTTACTGTTCATTATGACGTTCCTAATATGGACAACATCAGAGGTTGCTGCGCATTTGTTGATTTTGCAAACTGGTCTCGAGTTGTGTGACGTAGTGCAAATATTTATCACTCGCGAACGAAGTGAGAGAGGTGATAATATTTCGTTAAGGATTCAAGTATATATATATATATATATATATATTTATTTGTCTGTCTACCCAAAAATTGGCCTGAGGATTTGAGCAATGCTCATAATTTTTTTGCAGGGAGTTTCGTGGGTTGCCCTTGATGTGACCCATGCCAAAAGCTAGGATGTACTGGCCATCAAAAATGACGGCGCTTAATTTTGTTTACTATCCACCCAAAAAGAGGCAGAAGGAGTTGAGTCATAATAATAATGATAATTTTTAGGCATCCAGATGGGTTGTCTGAGATGTGAAAAATAGCAAAAACTTCGAGTTAGCTGGCCATCAAAAATGACGGCGTTGCATTTGCCTCCTGCAGGGGGTGATGGTCTTACGCCACGAGGCGTTCTAGTTTTAGTAAATTTTCGGTATTACACGTGAGCGGAGTTCAACGATAAAAATGTTTTTTTTAGACCGATTGGACGATTCGAAGACACCTTTCTTCAATGACGATGACCCCAGCCTCCTAATGACCGATGACCCCATAGGAACCTAAATAAACCTAACCTATCCTATAAAAAAGTTCTAACATTACATTGTGCGAGTGCGGTTTTGTTTCTCATAAGAGAACAATGGGAATTTCAAAGTCAAATCAAAATAGAAAAGTGTCTTAGAATTGTCCAATTAGGCTAAAAAACTCTTTTTTTATCTTTGAACTCCGTTCACGTGTAGTACCGAAATAATACCCTATTTTTTATTAGAAACATTTCGATAGTGTATTTTTCTCTATTTATTTCCGCATTACAAGCCCGTACTTTGCCGTAGTCCTACAGTTAAGTCTTCGGGTTGTCCTTCCCTTTGTGCCCACATTGCTTCTTCCATTTTTTGTGCTGCTAGTGATAATATTCCTCCACTGAACTTCTTGTTTGCTTCTCCTATGAATGGCTTGCTCGTTTTACATGATGAACCTACTTCATGTCTCTTCTCTTTTCATACTTTGGATCGGATCACACGTAATGCTGTGCGCAGAGAGGAAAAACTAAAGCTATGCCTGTTAGTCGTTCTCGAATACTCATATCCCAGTATCTTCTTTTCGATTTTGCAACCCTGTGCTTCAGGGATCCAGCTCACAAGAGATACTCGGAGTCCTTGTTGATGAAAATCACAGATTTGAGAGGCCTTTCAGCGCCTGGTAGGTATCATGTGCTCTGTACAGTTTTAGGCTCCTGCATAAGTTCAGTGTTTGTGTTTAATGAGAGTGAAGTAATCCGTAGATACTTGAGTCATGATGCTTTATGTTTTCACGGTGCCTTCATTGGAGTAGGTATTGTTCTCTTGTCGATGCGTCTGATGTTGCCAGCTAGTCACCTTTGTCTACTGGATGGATTCGTCGTCTCAGCCAGTCGGCTGTATGCCCGGAGTAATTAGGTGAATTTCTTCCATAGATGGGTGTGGCTTACCTCTGTATGTGTTGCAAGGTATTCAACAGTGAGGGACATTGGTTGTATTCCTCTATTCGTCCTTCTAAAATCTTTGAGAAAAAAAACGAGCTTCAGCTGAAGCCCATTCCATGCAGACTGTTAGCTCAGGGCTACACCAACGCAACAAGCTGTGCAATGCAATTTTTGCGGGGGACTTAATTGTTGCCTGTGACCGACAGCAATGGTCGGTGTGTCGCGCGATCCGGGTTGCGTCTGTGGGGACAATAAATTGCTGTACCTGACGTTACGCTTTTCGTGCACGTCGCTTGTTGCATTGGTGTGGCCGTGGCCTTAGGAGCCCAGCTCGTCAGTTCAGTCGGTCATCTACACCCAAATCTGAACTGCATGGATTTCCGTGCTTACTTTACCCCCTGCATTGTTCATAATCCTACTGACAGTCTTTGTTCTGTTCTTTCGATCGGTGTTTTGTGTTTGTATATCCCGCTAGTGGCTGTAACGTCATTAAAAATGTCCAGCTTTGGGTTGTGTACAGCAAGATCATCTGAAAAAAGCATCTTTGAGGAGCCCAATGGGCCCAGTTTTTCTTCTTTCGGGTGAATGTTAAGGAGAAAGTGTGGCATAAACGTTGGTGTGCCTTGAGCATCATTAGTTTATTTTGATGGCATAGAATATTGTAGCAACTTTAAAGCTGTTTCTTTATAAAAAATATGTAGTCTTTTGGTCCCACAGGCTCAGTGACTGAATTTGTCTTGTCTATATAGGCCTACTGAACTAAAATTAAAGTTTTTTGAGAACTATACGGTCAGATGGAACCAAAACCGAGGCTCTGGCCCCTCTCCGAGAATGACCTGGTGGTCCGCCCATAGTCCAAGTATAGCTTAACCCTATTTTCACCTGACTTTGATGTTTTGCCTCTATGGTTCTTTGTCCTATTTCAATCTCCGGAGATAAAGACTTTGTAGCGAGGCAGTGCAGCTTGGGTTTACCCTTTCGGTCCCAAAAACTCTGCTCTTGCTTTGAGATTCTAGAAGAAGCTCATAATAGCTAGACTCTCATTGTAGTCACTTGAGCTCTACCTCCAGTTTTATTCAGTCGTAAATAAAATTCAAGCACTGACTGCAGACGGGTTGTAAATTATGTTGTCCAAATTGCCAGAGCGGGAAACACTGCTCTGGTTTCTACAATGAAAACATTGATGCGGGAACTGGAGTTCCCGTAGAGAAGGAAAGCGTTAATTGTAGAGTTAATCTATACATATAAGCCACGGCCCAGAACTCGGCTCTTTTCAGTTGCAGGCTCGCATCTGATCACTACCATGCGTTTTTTTTTCGTTTTGCAGGAGTTACAAGCAGAAGAAACCTATATAAAAATAATAAAAAAAATGTATTTTAGCTACGATGCACCTTCATCCGTCTGTACCTAATGACGGATAATGTATGCCTTTATTTCTCTTAAGAAGAGGACTGGCAATACACTAACGAGAAGTGGGTAGTAAGTGTGTGAATGAGCTGATCTTGACAAACTAAAACTGCGAGGGGTTTCCGGTACCAGTGGTTCGAGAGATCTTGGGTTGGCTGCTCATGGTACAGTAGGTAACACAGGATCATTGGCTGCTAATGGTACGATAACACGGGATCATTGGCTGTTCATGATACGATAATACGGGACCATTAGCTGTTCATTGTACGACAAGGAATCATTGGTTGCTCATGATGCGATAACTCGGGATCATTGGCTGTTCATTGTACGACAAAAGGAATCATTGGTTGCTCGTGATGCGATAACTCGGGATTATTGGCTGCTCTTAACTACTAAAGTACCCTAGCGATGTTGCTTGGTCCCATGACAAGTTGTTTCTATTTTTTTTCATGAATTAAATTAAGGCAACAAACATTATGGTGCAATACCATGAGTAGCCATCCTCACGCATGCGAAAGAATCCTCTTCGGTAGCCCGAGTCGTCACTGCGCGAAGTGTCTCACAGAAAGTCCACTTTTAGAAAATGGAGCTTGAATTATTTCGGGTTTGTTCCCCTATATGAAGTAAGCCTTCCAGTCACCGATATTCTAATTCTTCGACGTTCCGGTTAGCTCTCGCTTGTTTGAGAGAGGCGCGCCTCTTCTTACCGGTTGGCTAGAATGCGCTCTCGTACAAATAGTGTTATGGAAGTAGTCATTTGCCCGGAAAAGGTTTAGCCTAAAGCTTAAAGGTATCTTCCATTCGCTTTTTGTGGTTGAAATAATCTAATTCCATTTGCTTTCGCTTGCTCCAAAGTTAAGCTTGAGCGATGGATGTTCTACTCTGGATTTAGTTGCAGGCGTTAATTGCTGTTTCTTCGAGATTACTAAAGTTCTCTGTCCTACGGATTGTTCCCAGGCTCCAGGCTGTTGTCGTTTAAAGCCCGTTGCAGACGATAGCCGTTTCTTCTGTGTTTTTACAACGTTCGAATGCGTTGCTGTATGTGTGTAAACAACGACAACGGGCGCGGCTTTCTGAGACGACATTTGCTAAATATTTGAAAGGACACGAGACACTGCGCTAGTTACACTTGCTATGCTAGCGGATATGACAGTAATATTTTATCAAAATTTTTGGTAGACACACAGTTGTGCTTGCAAGGACAGTACCAACTATACGGACGTGTTGACGTGAAAACACAGAACGAAAAACTACCGTCTGCAGCGGGCTTAAACACTTTACGAGCTCTTCTGTCCTCCACAAGGTTGATTCACTCGAGCAACTTTTGTTTTTGACACTGCTCGTCGGCCGACAAACGACGCCGCTACTCTGACGACTACGGAGCTACAGCGTGCGACGGCAGAATGTTGGAGGTTGTATTTTTGATGCCGTCGACGCGAACTTTCGGTGAGCTTCGTTTTGTGTAACCCTTAATTTTGAAATATAATTTGCACTTAAAGCAGCGTTGTTTGCTTATGTAAACTGTTCGTTTATCTCGAACAACGAAAGAGCAGCGAAAATGTCCCAAACATCTTAAAGTTTCACCGTAAATCACGTATCACGCCACAGCCATGACTTCACAGCTTCTAACTTGGGTAACCATTTGACAGCGCGCAAGTGAGATTCTGTTGCATGCATATTGTAAAAAATAATGGAATGTTAAAGCAGGTTGGTCAAACTTTATTTTTGCAAGTAAAGGAAGTGCTTAAATGTGCTAATTCTCAGTGTGTTCTTTCCAAATCTGATTTCAAAACTACTTAGGCCAGGCGTCCAATAAAGTGAACCTAACTTAAAATTTATTTAGTGAACGAAAACAGCAAACTATCTAAAGACACTTTACTGGCACTAGAAGATTTATTAATGATTCAAAGCTGATTATTTTCTTTTTACCGTTTTATTGGAGTATATGCAGAATATAAATAAATTGAACCTTTCATATTGCCATAAATATCACACTGCTGTTACGCCGCCTGTCGACGACAGATTGCATCTAAACTTTTTTTTAAGCTCGACATCATAGTGTAGTTAAAAATGGTGATAGTTCATACTAATACACTCCTGTAAATATCTTATAGAGAACTTACTGCACAGGAGAGCAACGCATCGTTCACACGCACAGTCAAGTGTGAAGCCCAGCGAGCCTGTCAACAACATTTTCACTGAGCGACTGACAGGCTTAGGCCGCTTCCAGACGACCAATCTTTTGCTCGAAGAATTGGTCTTTTTCTCGGTTTGCAGCGAGCGTTTCTAAGATTGCCATGGCAGCTGACAAACTTGCAGGAGTACACAGACAGGAAGCTCGAAAAACCTTGAAATTCGAGTATTATTTTGTTGCATGGATAGCATAAGTGTATGCACAGTATATGGCTTCATTATGCTGTGTAATAAAAAAATCCGTGGTTATTAAACGGGACAAGTGTAGTAAATTTTGTCAGCGTTTGACTGCAACTTCTGGTAAACGGTAGGCATTTGGCACTATATGTTGCCTATTAGTTAATAACGGTAACTTTTTCTCCTAGATTATATCTGTTTTTTTATTTCTAAAAGCGACAACAGAGCAAGTTTTACATTTCATGACAAGAAATGTATTATTATCTATATATTAATACGCTTGTATCTACGTGTGTGTGTGTGGGTGTGTGTGTCACGTTCTTCACAAATAGATAGGCGTAAATTAGAGACTTGAGTTCATTTCACCCGTATCATATCTACGCTTTCGTTTTTCTTTTCAAAAGTTTTACTCGCTTTGCTGGTAGCGAT
>LQNS02278171.1:4987131-5001376 GCA_001587735.2 Parhyale hawaiensis
AAGTCATCAACCACAGGAAGTGATACACCATCCAGCATGAGTGCAGGAAAAGGAGGTCCCACTGTACGCGACCTGGACACGAGCATTGTCTTAGTCTTGCCTGCATTTAGCCTCATCCCCCACCTAGAACACCAGGATTCAATAATTTCCAAATCATGTTGAATAGATTCTGAAACCGCTCTTCTCACTTCCGCTCCATCTATATTTTAAGCTCCGCATATCAGCGGCTATCGATCATGCTTGCGTGCATTCATGATCATCTCTTTGGCTGTGATTCTTCTCCCCTTCTTTTTTTCTTTCGTCTTCCATTATTTCCCCTCATGTTTCCCCAGTCCTCTACATCGTACTAACATAATGGCATTAGCTGATAGAGGGCCGGAGCGTAAGTTCCGGTGTCTCTTTGGGAACGGGCCTCTTGGTTCATCTACTGCCGCTTATCTAATCTAGAAAGTTATGAAAGAATCTTCACGAAATTTTCAGGGATTGTTAGGTATGTTAGCAGTAACAGATGATTTACTTTTGGTGGAAATCCGTCCATCCGTTTGTTTGCCTACTTTTTCTCAGTGCCATAACTCAGAAAGTTATTGCCTGATTTTCATGAAATTTACATGAGTTGTTAGGCTTGATACGAAGAGTGAATGGCCTAATTTTTGGGATAATCTGTTTGTTCGTTTGTTTGTTGCGGAGTTTAATTTTTTGCTTGTTAGCACAATAATTCAAAAAGTCTGAATGGATCTTTATGAAATTTGCAGTTGTTAGTAAAGTTAAAAGACATAGGTCCTAGACGATTAAATTTTGGTGCAGATCGGTTGGTTCGTTTTTGTGTTTGACTTATGTTTGTCATGATGTTTGATAGCAGCATAACTCAAAATAAAAATATCAACGGATTTTCAAGAAAATGCAGAAACTGTTAATACTATCAAAAGGCACAAATGATTAGATTTTGGTATTGATACAAAAAATCATGGTTTAAGAGCCTATTTGAATTTTTCGTTGCCGTTTCCATGCTTGGCGGAGGTATGCGCTCTCAGAGTGCTCTATTTTTTGTAAGATTTCAGAATGCAGTTAGAATTCACCCTTGTCTACTATCCATTAACGTCGATTGCCGCATTTATTCATCATTCACTATAGTCCAGGATCTGGGGACTAAATCAAAAAAGTGCAGAAGCAAAATGTGTTTCTTTTTCAAAAATGCATATTCTGAGCAAGTTTCAGAACAATCTGTCAACAATTGATGAACTTAAGTCCGTCATGCCACCCATTTCAAAAATGTACCAGGTGCGAAAGTTCTACCCAACTTTTTGTTAATGTCCTCATCATATGGAATAGGAAGATACATGGTCTAGATGTAAAAGAGAAGTGTACACAGACACGCCTCCCCCTTAGAGTCCGGACTACTATGCATCCAGATGATGCTTCCAATATTTATATATTGAATTTAAACACGAAATTTATGTTTATGAATGTTTTAAGATGGACCACAGGACCAGAGTGATCTGTCAATTAGGAAAGTTATTCTGGTGCTTTTGCGAACAAACCTGTAAATAACTTAGAAGCAGAAACGTGAGTCAGAAACGACAGCTTTTTCGCTGCTGACTCCATCTCCATCTAGCGGTATCAATAGATTATAATAATTGAAAACATCGCACTACAGGTTTCTTTCTTTAATTAAAACCACTGACAGTATCTTTTGCAGCTTGTTTTAAAGTTTCAGCTACGCATTGTTTGTTAGAATAGAAAGATAATCTTACTACATAGGCTGAGTTTCAGTAGTGCGTGCATGAAATTTGCGCTTAACACGGCGTTTTCCATACGAAGCTCCAATATGGCAATGGACACATAATTCTTGCTGCAATCCGCCCACTACTATAAGTGCATTCGCAAAGCATCGCGTGAATTGCCTCCATTCAATGTCCTCAAGCCATTATGGAGCCGTTGCTTGCGTTCTCTGCTTCTCAATTCACCCCCACACAAGGTGCTGCAACTCTCCATTGTTTTCCATCACCTCGACTCGCCATAAGATACGGACTCTTAAGTATCGCGGCGTTCCCCTCACCGGGACATTTTAGGCGCTCTGGCTGCCTCCAATGCTCACTTTACACGATTGCAGTGACCACAGAACGCTGGTTTTTGCCTCCCTACTTTTTGTAACGGCTTCCCTCCAACTCGCAGCTCGGGGTGAGTCACATGCTCTTTATTCGGGTATTTTCTCCGCCGCGGCGCTCGTTGTCTTTAACTCTCCCGCACATTAACGTTACCTTATCGTAGCCCCAATCTGCGCCGGTGCTCAGCTTGAGCCCTTGTTGCTCTGTAGCATTTCGGAACATGGTATCGTATCGGCTTGCACTTCAATTAAAATGCCCACCATTTGCATTCATTGATTTGACCTTTTGGAAATCGGTGCGTGTTTTCATGCAACTCCTCCGTAGCAGCTCGCACTCGTAATTTCTCGATCTGTGGTCGATGCTTCCTCTTATGGACGTAGCAAGTTCTGATATGGACTCATGCTAAAAGACTCTGTTCTGCTTGTGTTTGTGTTCGGATTACTTTACACTTGTAACCTGTCAATGGTTTAGTGATCTGTAGGCTCCCATATCTTGTCTTGCTTCTTCTGAGCGGTTTTGCACAGAACAGGCAGGCTTTTGGCAAGCAGTAGAATTTCTGGGTTAACTGCAGACGTGAAATAACTTGCAGACGAATCACATTAATTATTTGTGATGTTACGGGTTGATCTCACGACCCAAGTTACTCCACTCATTTTCTTGTGAAAAATGAAAGTGATGATCGTAGTGTATTTATCTGTTCGTTTATCTCTTTATCTGTCCATTTCTCGTCACCCTTGAAGAAGTTGCACTGATCATAACGGAAGATACGGGCTGCTTAACCCTCGGAAGGCCTAACTGTGTGTGTGCATACATGTAATATATCGGATGCAGTTGTGGTACAGAATATTTGTAGATGATAGTTGCCGGCCAAATCGTAGGTTAAAATTTATTTTCTATATTCTCTTAGTGCGAGAAATTTGATGACACCACTCGGCCGGAAGCAATAACTGCATTGTTCTCTTCTGATTTTGGAAATGAAATCGTATCTTGCATTCAAAATTGGAGGGGCGACTTGAGCAGATTCTGTAGGTATCGATGCTACGTTGCAGAGGTTTTTTTTCACATTAAAGGAATTGCAGCTACTGAACATCTTAAAAATTTGCGAAAGTTTCCTTGTGATGGCAAAAAAACATTCCCACTGTATCTGTTGCGATTGCCACTCTATAGTAGAACCACCAGAATTGTCACGAATAACAAGGAGTTGGCGCTGCAATTTCTTCGGCCACAGTTTTTCTTTTGACCGCTGGGTACAAAAATAGACACAGTTGTGTGTAGGCATGTTTGCTGGTATAGCCCATTTCCATCATTATATTTCTCAATATCTTCTTACAAGGTTGTCGTAGTCATAAGACGTGTTTGGTTTTTAGAGCGTAGTACTTGTTCTGGTAATAAACTGTCTATATTAAACGAAACAAATATCCTATGTCACCGTATTTTCCAGTATTAGGACGACTGCCTCGCGCACCTCCCTCCCCCCCCCACCCGGCACGTTAAATAAGAACACCCCAATAGGATTGACAGCATATTATCGCTTTGTTCTCACCATTGCTTGTCCAGTCGACGAAGACCACTTCCGCTCATATGCAGTAAGCAGCGCGCCGCAAACAGCACGCCTACACCTCGTCACGAGCTGTTACGCTGGTGGCAGCCGGCAGGGGTGCGGTGATGCGCAGGCGGTTTCGCAATGGCAGGACCAATTTCACAAGTGTGGTTACCCGTTTTAGTATTGCCGGAGAAAATTAATGTTTCACTTAGGTTACTGCATGCGGCGTGTAAACAGCTGTTTAATTAGATATGAGCCTGTGACGTGCAATGCTTTCTGCGCTATCCATGCGACCTGAGCAAGTCAAGTGGAGGGCTATAATTTAATAAATGCGGTAAACCGGTGTTTTGACAAAAAAATTAATGTAGTTTTGTAATCGTTCACGTATCTCTTAAATTCTCTCGAACACCAGATGAGATGTCTGATGCTGGCTGCGCAACATGTAAGCTGGAGTAACTAGAGAGCACTCTGAGAGCTCATACCTCGGCCATGCAAGGCAACGGTAACGAAAAATTTAAATTGGTTCTGAAAACCTGAATTTCTTTGTATCAACACCAAAATCTAATCATTTGTCCCTTTTGATAGTATTAACAAATCCTGTAAATTTTATGAAGGTCCGTTCATAACTTTTTAAGTTATGCTGCTAACAAACATTATGACAAACACACAAACAGATCAACTGATCATCACCAAAGTTTAATCATTCATATCTGTTAACATTACTTACAACTCCTGTAAATTTCATAGAGATCCATCCATAACTTTTGAGTTATTGTGCTAACATACATAAAATGAAACATAGCGACAAACAAAAACACGTACTAACAGATCGTCTCTAAAATTTGGTCATATACTCTTCGTAATATGCCTGGTAACTCATGTAAATTTTATGAAACTCCGTCCACAACTTTTCGAATTATGGCATGAAGAAAACCATCGGCAAACAGACAAAAAGACAGACGAACGGATTTTTACCAAAAGTTAATCATCTGTTACTGTTAACATGCCTAACAATCCCTATAAAGATCCGTACAAAACTTTTCGAGTAATCTTAGTGAAAAACAGAATGACAGACAAACAGAATCACCGGCCGACAAAGAGACAAACAGACAGACAAACACGACAAAAACATAACCTCTTCGGCGGAGGTAATTATTGGTTATTGGGGGACGACTGATACAAGTGATATAATTCTGTCGAAGTCGCTTGTAACTCCTTCGGTGTAATTTACTAGCTTGCTATATATTTACGTACCTGTCTTTCAATTATTTTTGTTACTGATCGATGCTAAATGCGCTCTATTCCTGAATATTCTATAATATAATTCTACTTCAGGCTCCGTCCGTCCATGTGTCTGCGTGTTAGGTACGTTTTTAGTATTAGATAAGGAAGGAAATTCAACCACAGCTGTTTTCTTTTTCTCTTTTTGAAAAAAATTTCAGGCGGTTTCGAAGCAGATACATGAAGATCATTTTACCTGTATCATATTTACCGCTTTTCATTTTTTCGTTACATATTATGTTCGCTTTGCTGGTGGCGGATGACATTCTTGATAAAGCCAGATACGTAGCTAGGATTCGGTACGGGAGAACATAGAGTAGGGTTGGACATCTCGACATAGAGGGTAGTGTTGCACATATCCTCTCTGAAGTATTTTTTTTTAAACGAATGGGCTATGTCTAAGGAAATACAATGGCATCTAGAGAACAGAAGGTTACGCTGCTGTCACTGAAGAAATTTTCCAAGTCTGTTGTACTTGGTTATACAGCTATCGCATCAAACAAAGCAGGAAAATAATGGGCTACTGATCAATATCCAAAGGTTCCGTTGTAGTGAGAAAAAAAAGTCTGACACGCTGACAAAAAATTGATGTGTGTAAGGGTATGAAGGGCTAAATTATCTGTAAACTGTGGAAAACAGAGCTTAGAAAAGGCATGCAAATATATGGGAGAACATTTAGTGCAAAAAGTGCCGTTGTATCTCGACGTCTTTATCAAGACACAAGTGCGGGAAGAATAAGTGCGGGATTCACAGGCGAAATCAGAATACTAAGAGAGGTTCGTCAGACGTACTTGAGCTTAGAAGGGGTAGGTTAAATTAGAGGAGCACTACCTTATATCAATCAAAAGTACATAAAAATATTAGTTAACCGTGGAATTTTATGGGTCCCGCTAGTTGATGCCAAATTGTACTACTGCAACTATCTTGCCAAATTTGTTTGTAATCCCACTAGTGAACTTCAGTTGCTTTCTTGAAATACCATTGCAGAGAGACATCTGAAGAGGGACTCGTGAAAGAAATATGCATTATACTAATGATAGAAATTCTTTGTCTTTGGACTTGTTTTTCCATAGGCAATGTTCTAAGAAAGGCAACATAAGTCTTCTGGTACTGTTGTGACACCCACGCTTTTAACCTCCTCACTTTTGGTGGTGTCTCCTAGTACCATCTGCCATAAAGAAGGTTTTTTTTCTCTCTCAACTCAGTAAAGACCCGTGCGTGTATATACCTCGTAAATGATGTTTCAAGTAGTGCTCATAGCTACCAGTAAAATATACATAACCATATATGACAGTGCTGTCGGTTCTTTATAAATTTTGGAGATTAACTCATTGGGAATATTTCCCTCTCGAAAATGATCTTGACGACCCGCAATCGCATTTTATACAATGGATATTTTATGTCGAAATACTAGATTGTCTTAGTTATTAATAACTAGTGATTACGGAACTAGCTGGGATTGTTCTAATTTTCGAATTTGATTTTTTTTTTAAACTGAAACGTATCGACAACCATATAGTATATAGTTGCACACCGAATATGTTTATTACACCAGACTAATGTACCATATTCGATTAATTTAGCCATTTTTAAACATCCTAATTAAGGTAATCGTGTACAAAATATCAATGTGGCGGTTTAGTCACGAGCGAGAGTGGTGGTCGTAAGGAAACGAGGCCACGGAAAGGGCAGGCTTTCCAAAGCCTAGGTTTGAAATTCCATTCTATTTTTTTTTTTTAAATTTACCTTGCCATGTTTAAAGGAAACGCGGGCGCTCAGTCCAGTATCGTCGTATGAATTACTTTTTTATTGAAGACTTTAAACAGTGTGCTCAGTCTTGTAGCCAGTTTAAACATTTTATTATTATTTTTTTTTTTCAATGAAATTACTTAAAGAGCGCGCAGTCCAATGCCTCGTTTTGAAATTGCATTCTTCGTTTTTTTAAGGAGGCCACCGAAAATATGCTCAGTCCTACGCCTAGTATTCAATTTTGACTATTCCATTTTTTATGGAGAGGTCACAGAAAGGACGCGCAGGCCAATGCCTCGTTTTGAAATAACATTCTCCGTTTTCCTGTTTGTCGGCTGCAGTGCAGCTAGCGTTTCCGGTTCGTGGGCCGCTCGGAAAATTGGATCAAGGCTTCGAGTTTCTGTTAAGTTCAACTGCTATTTTGGGATGTGTTGTTGCGCTGGAATTCAGCTTGCGCTGGCAGGCAAAAATCCGCAGGCCGGAGCCTGAAATGATTGTAGATACTGAAAACATCTTGGGATCTGGTATTAAATTGTTCTACATTCACGATTCACGAGTCGATGTGGTAATTGTTGAGCTAATCCGTACAAAGCCGAATAGAGGAGAATTAAAGCTATAGTTCTGCCGGAAATGGAAACTTCGTACCTTGAAATGCAGTTTTTGATACGTTTAAAGCCCGGTGCTCACATAACGACTTTCGTCGGCGCTATAGCAGCCTGGAGCGAGCTCAACTAATCCGATTGCATATAGTCGGGGCCGTGACGTCTATGAACATTGTACTGCAAGTCCTAAAGTATTAATCATTGCAGATTTAAGCTGCTCATAATGGGAAAATACAATTAAACGCGTACCATTGGCGCGTGCTATGGTGTAAAAATTGCAGTAACCAGTGAGACTTTCTACAATTTTTTATACTTTAATTTTGCGCAGGCTGAAGTCGTAAACGGATTAGTTGAGTTTGCTCTAGGCTGCTGGCGCCATCGAAATTCGTCTAGTATGCACCGAGTTTAAAGCGCATCACAATGCACCCATTTCAATGTTGTATATCATACTGGTTCTATTGTTGCTCCTATTTAATTATTCATCACCTTTAGGCATGGTGTCACCCGAAATAACGGCTTCTATATACGTAAATGGATGAAAATTATGAGGTGTTTAAAGTACAGCTTGGTACATCGTTACGGACACACAAAAAAGGCTGCACCCTGTGGTTTTAGACGAACGATATCACGCGATGTCTCCCGAGGATTGCACCGTTTTATAAGACACGAGTTATTTCAAGTTATTAACCTTAGGTAGCCCCGGAAACTCATATCAAATTCGTACCAATACCAAAACCATGTGGCATGGGTATTATTATGGTCAAAGAGCTGTTGCTATAAATATTAGCGTTCATTGTTTATCACTTTATGATACCGATATTTTTGTAGTTACAATTATCAGTATTCTTTATTGCACAACTCGCGTATAATGAAATAAGTTATCTTTATAAATTTAATCTTGCATAGCAAATGTTAATTTACGATACTAATCTATCCCATAAAGTTTTATGGTATGAATTTCGCACAATCGCGCGAGTCTTCGTTGTAAAATTGATCTTGTTGATCGCTTATCGTGGCTCCCTTCAAGAGTGTAGGATATACCGTATATGGCTGTGTTAACTGGTTTCGCCGAGTGCATGTTATGGGGAATTGTATCCCCACCCCGCCGGAGTTCCTATAGGTTAATAAATCAAGCTTTACATTTGCCGTATCCACTTTACATCCTTCCTTTCCCCACTTCCCCTGACATCTTTCATTCTCTTCTTTCATATTTTCTGGCTTCTGTTCTTATGCACTTTGGTCTTTCAGCGTGGATTCCCATTTTCCGACTGTGCACATGTCCTTCTGTCCATCCCTTTTTCCCCTCTCTGATGCACTGCCGCTGTAGTGTGCGGGGCGTTCTACACTTACGTACATATTAATATAAATAGTCAGTGTCGTTTAATTATATACTTATCTAAATTAATTCATCAGTACCGAAAGCTCAATTGATAAGATAATAAAGATAGCTAGATTTAAATCGTATTCACAAGTACTGTAAATTATATGAAACCACAACGGAATAGTATACTGAACGCATGCTTACCATACATTGAAATCCATTGCTATTGGCAAGTCTTCTGTCACTGGTGACCGACCAGAACTCCAACGAATTTTTTCTAGCTCAAAATCAACACGTTTACTTCACTCTCTCAAAGATTTGATCATTTTAAATTGTCACTCCACAACTTTTATATTCCAGTTTATTCAGCTTGCATAAGAAGTACCTTCTTTAGGTTCTTGATCCTACCGTTCCAATAGGACCGTTTGTCGAGTGCAAGGGAATATAGTCACACTACTCTATTTGGCTTATCACGGTCTTCACTAGCTAAGTAGCTAGTTAGCAAGCGTGTCATTTTAGCGATTGACGCAATATACCATCTGGCACAAAATACACAGTGCAGTTTTGGTTTGCGTGTAGCATCCATCGTCTCGCACGATTGTGCCTCTCACCAAGACATAAGTCCCTTATGACACCCTCGAGAGATACGCCCTCTGCATGCACCGTGTTGTACCGACACTCAAGTTATGCGACGCCAATCCATTTGCATGTCTCTCCCTTTTCAGAATTCCCTGTAAACATCGCTTCGATTGGTTTTACCTGCGTTTTGCTAGCTTGATGAATAACTCATGCCAGCCTTCATCGTTCTCTTCAACTCGTATATTTTATTTCTGTAAAGGGAAAGAGGATCCCAGTAGCGGCCCTCTGCTCAAATTTCCCGTGTTTGACTACCGTGTCGAAGAGAGTTAATGTCAACAGTACCGGGTTACTTGCCTGTTCGGTCCTGATTGGAAGTTACACTTCTTACTAAATCCACTTCGCCTTTCATTAGTTCGTCAGAGCGGATCTGCAAATTTTGGTTAGCCTTTTACCATATTCATCATTGCAGGTCCTAGATAATTTTTCAGCGTGTGCTCCTCGCTGCTGTACCGCTGCAAATAATTGCTTAGGCAGAGCTGCCATACGTGGTAGTGTAAACTGCTCGCTTTCACCTAACATTGAGACGCTTCCTTTTCGAGACTGTTAATACAGGCCTTGTGTTTGCCTCGCTGAGAGCGTTATGGCACCGGTGACGTCACGTGGTGTGCGTGTGGGCGGAGCGTCCCGGCGTGTGGGGTGCCCGATGCTTTTCTTAACAAATCTGGGCAATGTTTTAGCTTCTCTCGTCTGGAGCGCCTGCAGCCGCTGTGGTGCCTGACCCTTGTGTGGTCCTGCGAGTTCGCATTCGCTCGTTTGATCGGCCCGATACATTTTGATGGCCGGCGCGCGTTCCCTTGTCTGATTTGTTGTGCCTAGCGCATGCAGTTGTTAAGCTTGTGCCCGCATCATTTTGATGGCCGGCGTGTTCCCTTGGCTGAGTTGCTGTGCCTAGAGTATGCAGTTGTCAAGTTAGTGCCTAATGCATTTTGACGGCCGGCGCGTTCCCTTGTCTGAGTTGCTGTGTTTGCAGCATACAGTTGTTCAGCTAGTGCTCGATGCATTCTGATGGCCATAAGCGCTTCTTTGCGTACGTAGGTCGCTGCATCTGGCTATCTTCTTTACTGTGAGGTTAGTTTAAAAAAATAGGTCTCTATAGTCTCTGCAGAGTTTACGGAAGCGTGGCGGTATTGGGAGCAAATTGATGTGTTTGTTGTGTGTTTTATGCAGCAATGGTGTAATTTTTTTACTACATATTATGTTGTACATTGGCCTAATATGATTTAATATTATAGGAAAATCTATTATGAACTAGAGCAAGCTGAGAGCACATGCCTCCGCCAAGTAAGGTAACGGTAACGAAAAATTCAAATTGGCTCTAAAACCTTGATTTCTTTTGTATCAACTGTAAAATCCAATCATTTGTGCCTGTTAATAGTATTAACAGTTTCTAAAATTTCTTTGAAGACCCTTTCATAACTGTTTGAGTTATGCTGCTTACAAACATTATGACAAATATTAGTCACACATACAAACGAACCTAGCGATCTGCTCCAAAATTGAATCATTTATGCATTTTAACATTACTAACAACTCCTGCAAATTTCATAAAGATCCATTCAAAACTTTTTGAGTTATTGCTTAACAACCATTATGACAAACACGACTCAAACATAGAAACGAATCAGCCGATCTGCACTAAAATTTAATAATTTTTGCCTTTTAACATTATTAATAACTAAGTGTGATGATGATTCACTCAAAACTTTTTGAGTTATTGCGCTAACAAACATAAAATCAAACACAGCATCAAGTATACGAGCGAACAAACAGATCATCACAAAAATTTGGTCATTTGCTTTTTATGATACACCTAACAACTCAAGTAAATTTCGTAAAAATCCGTCCATAAATTTTTGAGTTATGGCATTGAAAACAATGAGGCAAACAAACAAAAAAACGAACGGATGAACGGATCTTCACCAAAAGTTAGTCATCTTTTCCTCTTAACATACCGAACAATCCCTGTAAATTTCATCAAAATCCGTTCGTAGCTTTTTGAGTTATCTTGGTGACAGACAAAGAGACAGACAGACAAACCTGACGAAAACCTCCTTGGCGGAGGTAACAAGAATCTAGCTTATGCCATAGCCTAAGCCACAGGGCTCATGCATGAATGTATCGTGTAGTCTATGCCTGTTCTATACCCGATGCATTGCCATACCAGGGGTGTTGAATTGTCAAACTTGAAATCGTTGTTCTTAAACTATTGCCTTACCTCAATGTTGGTACAGTATGATAGCAGAACTCTTTCTTGTCTGACTTGCCTTCCGTGCGTATATTATCCGCTTTGTGTACTTTTCTATGCCTACTCTTGTCTTATATTTTGTGATCCTTTCATCATGTACAATACGACCTGAACCGTTTGTGGTTTAGAATCTTCAATTACTACTGCGTCCGATGAATGCGCATCCTCATCACGCTCAGTTTTATTTTACGGAACCGAATATTCAAAAAAATAATCGTTAGATGGACGCCACAGCTTTGTTTCTTGCGTTCATTCAACGTTTTTTTTTCTGGTCACTTACTGCCTGACAGCTTTGTGTTTTGTCCCTGTTTCCTTGATAACTTGGTGTGCTCATGTGCGGCGATCTTTCGTGCGCGAATTTTACATTTTTGATGTGCATGTCCGCCTTCTTGCTTCCTCGCTTTCGGTTGCAGAGCATCCCGCTACTGCTGGGGGATAAAAATCCGATTATAATAATGCCACGCACAGAGTTGTTAGTAGTTCGTTCGGTGGTATGCCTGTACGTCGCTGCCTTAGCACCTGTGTGGGTCGCTCTGGCGTTTTTATCGTATATAATAACACTAATTGTAGTCCATCATGTCGAATAAGGGAACATACGGTACTAAGTGTTTTTTTGTTTTGCAGTTTTGATAACCTGGTAGCAAGCAGTACGTTGGAAATAGCCAGCACCGATGGCCAAGTTGAGTGCATCTCTTGCTACACTTCACCTCTCCATTTTTGTATTTGATAGTCACGCTGCTATGCATCCATTAATGCCACAGCGTATGGTTGCTATACTCGTAACGCTATTATAATATTTCCATGAATGTCTCTGATAATTGACTTCAAACCGTTCAATTATTCTTACGTCGCTGTCCATGATGCCAAGATGCATGTTTACGCAGAAGACCACAGTGCACAGAGTGTCATTGATAGGTACGGGCCACTCTTTTGTTGACAGTCCTAAGCAGTTAAGACTCGTGAGTAGCGTATAGCGTGTACCAAGTTATTAACCCTATAATTCATGACTTAATTCTTGCCCTTTTCGTATACAAATAGCCCTGCTGGGAACGTTGCGCAGTTTATATTCTATGAAAAGAACGGTTAATCCATTAACGGCGGCATGCGTATCTTGTATACCGTTGCGGGAACGGATATTTCCGTTATTCGCAGTTAACAGGTAAGGTTTAGCAACCCGGCTGCAGCGCCCACAGCGGTAACTATGTGCAGTGCTTATGCACTATAATCTATTTCCATATTTTCACTCCCAAGCAATTAGCTCGTTAATCCTTAACAACGGCCTCTCACTACAAAATCTTCGATGCTATCAAAACAATATTAAATGTGAGTCCTTTTAGAATTTATAGTTGCCAATTATTGCTGCGATAAATTCACTGAAAAATAATTTTGCTAAAGCCTATGCTGAAACTCAATATTTCTTATAGAATCTCATGAATCGTGTCATTTGAATTTTTAGAAGGTCTCTAACTCTTAGTTTTTGCCAACACTGTCACAGGGCGCTTGATCCCCAGCAGGCAGTCGGACTCTTTTTGTGGCTTTGTAGAACCCTTTGCCGTTTGCGTCTCCGGTATGTTTATGCCACAAAATTACCCCCCTGATAATGCTCCCCAGCAGTCGGAGTCGTTAATAGCTCGGCACATCGCTGATATTTAGACTTTACATCTCCATGCGCCGCCGCAGGATGTAAAGCACTGATATTTAGACTTTACATCTCCATGCGCCGCCGCAGGATGTAAAGCAGTGCGGTATGATGTGTGCCTTGTGGGAGTGTCGGGTGCAGCAGACCGTGACGAGCACTGCTTGGGGTTGCTGCTGCCCACCCCCTGCCAGGGCTGTTGGCTGGTCGGGTGGCATGCGAGGGGGAACAAGGATAAAAAGGGGATCGCGTAGTGAGTAAAATATTTGTAAAAAGTGCACGTATAAGAGGAGTGAGATGAGGACAGGGAGGACAACTGGTTGCACTTTAGTTTTGTATAACGTCTCGTCCTTATGACGTTTGCATGAGGTAATTGAGGTGTTGATTGCTCAAGGAACTCTTTGTTCGGCTAGTTAGGCACAAGAGCAGTGCATTGCTGGTGAGCTACGTATTGTTTTTTTTTACGCTTCACGTTATTATCAGGGGCACTGTGTTCTTACCAGATAGGAAAGGGAATTTTAGTACGATATCACTCTCTAAGTTAATATTGAATTTGTGAAGTAAAAAAAAAATAGTTAGGGCTAGATTAATCCACTCAACTAAAAGAAATCTGAAGGGGAGCAAAAGAAAAACAGCGTGCGTTAATATAAAGTACGAGAGTTTTCATTCTGAGTGTTCTGGGCAAATGAAATTTTCAAGCGCAACTATGCGTGTGTTGCAAAAAAAAAAAATAATAATAAAAAACAGAGATGGAAAAATCAGAGATGGAATATCATACAACAGAGCTGAAGAGCAGCGCCATGGTAAGGCTACAAAACAAACATGATAAACTCACAGGTTGTGCTGAAATTGATGGGTGCGCTGTGACATAATGTATATAAACTGCAAAATAAACCCATTTTCTTGAAATGAATTTTTAAATACGCAAAACCTGTAGTATGGTGGGTGTACTGCTATGAAATGTGCCCAAAAAGTAACTGGAATTCCGCTGGATACCCAGTAACCTGTGTATCTAGACTTCCAAAAGGCTTTCGACAAAGTCCCCCATCTGCGGCTAATGAAAAAATTGGAAGCTCATGGCATCCGGGGAGACTATTTACGATGGATCAGGGCATGGCTTACGG
>LQNS02278171.1:5011493-5030576 GCA_001587735.2 Parhyale hawaiensis
ATTTAATGATTTCAATTTCGACCATCTTCGACCCTCCCACCTGATGAGCTGAGGACAGCGAAACGTACGTCGTGGGTAACCAAATTTCTTCTTTGTGCTTCTCATCGTATTCTTCAATAATAATAGTAATAATAATAATCAGGAGCAAGTGATGCTTTCACATTTTATCCTACCGCCACGCCGTGCTTGCAGTCATATTATTTTGTTTCAGTATAACTACAGCAGCGGTGTACAGTGTAATCCTGAAGCGTTTCAGCTCAGTCACAGCGAACGGAAAGTTACTTCCCGTCGTTGAGTCGGTGGCCGACAGACATCACTCGATCTGATAGCGTATCTTATTCACTGATTTTAAGATCAACGGAGATCACAGGAACCGACTTCTCTAATTAAACGGTACGCTCGGCTGGCTTTAACTTTTAGTTTGCTCTTCACTTACCAGATCTTAAGTGTATTTAACTGATGATTTTTCATTACTTTGCTCGGATGAATTTCCTCGATGCCCTTCCCAGACTTTGGCAAACCCTCAACATCGCCGAGAGATGAGTTGCTTGGCAGATAGAGGTGCTGAGAGCTTCCGTTAAGCCTTTTATCGGCTAATTAATATCGACACACCGCGAAAATTATCGTCGGCTTTGTAGTTCCGGAAATTATTGTAACGTTTAAATTTATAATCACGAAAGCGTGTATTAAATATACGGCATGAAGTGCCTATACAGTATGTTGTCATATGTAGCTAAATGTGGTTACAGTATGTAGTGCTATATAGCAACTAGAGTTTTTTTTATGTTTGGGGAAAAGTGTAAACTTGATCGGAATATGATCATAATATGTGATTCGGTCCCAGGGTTAATGTAGTTATTGTTACCGTCCTTATGTTATATGGGGAATCGCATCGTTGATATTAGTTAGACTTTGACAATACCTTTTATTCTGTTCACTTTGTTACTTCTCTTTTTCCTACCGCTACTATAATGTTGTTTTTTCTGTTCTTCCTCTTCATTCCCAACTTGTTGTTTCCATATGCGTTGATCCTGTGTGGGAACAGTTTTTTGCATGAGTTCCATGTTTCCCTTGGCATACGCTATCTCTTTTATTTTTCCTCTTTCCTCACTTTGGTCGCCAAGCAGTGAAACGGGACGCTTAAACTTTTCATTATAATAGTTATAAGAGAGTGCGGTCTTTGTTTGAACAAACTGTGTAGTTCAATGAAGAAGAGAAAAAAAGTCAGGGCTGCTCCTGTAATATCTATACGGTATTATGTTATCCTATACTTGCTATTAAATACTAAGTCTCTTAACCCTGTTTTGTGTGCTTCTCCTCGGCATGCTTTCTTTACTGATGGACATTACTGTCGTAGGTCAGTTATTTGTAATGCCCTTGATTTTTTTTACGGTATTTGCACATTTCCCTTTCAAACAATTGACTTGAGTAGGTATTATAAGCATGTCCTTTGACTTCCATTTGAACCATTTACATGTATATAGTTCATGGCGCCTAGAGATAAGAAACATGTTTTCATTTGCTAAAATAATTCATCTCAACGCTCATATTGCTTTCAGGGAATTACTCTACGTATGTTTGGTGAACATTGGCGCTAGTCTGCAAAATGTTCTTAAATCGATCTATTTGCTGATGCCAGATGTGGAGAACCTAAGAAGTAAGGTCATGTTGTGACGTGTGCTACTTAAGTGTTGACACGCCTTCTCCTTGGAGGCTGAGCACGCTGTGATCGAAGACGCTTACGCTCGTGGTTTCCCTTGCTCTCTAATATAATTTTACTTGTCAGTGTACATAAGTTGAAATACGCAATGTGATTACATCTGTTAGCACAACTGCTTAATACTATACCGCTGTGTATCAGTCTCAGGATTTTTTAGCACCACCATATTCTACCGAATTGGCTCGTTTTAGGCTTCTATACTGTAGCTTAAAGTGGATTTTGATTATCACTGTTATGTTTTTGTACTAGAAATGTACCGACTCTATCGGGCATTTTTTATTAGGCATAGGTCCATATCAATTTAGCATCATAACCGTGCTGGCGGCTTGCTTGATGCCGATGCCTTTCTCTTTAATATATATTATTACCATATCGCCGAGCATCAAAATGTAAAGGCCTCCTTGTATCTCTCTGTAGCTCACTTGGACCAAGAACCCAAATGTTACCTTCTCAATGCTGCGCACTGAAGACTTGGTTTTTCTTACGAGCGGAGGAGTATCGTTATCTCGCCGAGCTCGTACATAAGGCACCGCTCGTAAGGCGGTCGGTGAGGTTGTCACCGGTCCCAATGTTTCTATCACAGGTGTCCGTGTCGGCATATCTCGCGTCTCTGCCCCCGGAGACATTATCGCGCTCACATTTTAGCGGGCCGTCGGGTACACAAAACGTCTCGCAGCATCTTCACCCTCAGAAAATTATACCTGAGAAGTGGCTGCGTCTCTTGTGTTATGTGAGTATATACGAAAATATATTATTGAGTTTAAACGTGGCTATGCCTCGGATGGTATGTACGTAATCGGGTGTTGGGTGCGTAAAACGTCTTGGGTCATGTCTACGCTCGAAAATTTATACGTAAGAAGTGGCTGGAGCTCTTTTGCTATGTAAATCTATGCGGGAATAGAATTCTTCGACTTAAAAGGTCGTTTTATCTTCGACAATATGTTTATGATTAGGTTATGGGTACACAAAACATCATGCGTCTAATTCACGTCGAGGAAATTGTATCTAGAAATATTTTGACGTTTTATTAGGAAATTTAAAAGCTAACAGTTACTGTATCTCTTCTGGCAAGACACTAGAAGAACACCTAGAATGTACCTCCTGCCGTTGGATACACAAAGCTTTTGCTTCTTGCTCACATTAAAAAAATGGTACTTGAGAGATTAATTCATGATTTTATTTTCTGTTTCTCACAATAAAATATCTGGAACTTTGTGCATCGGATACACCATGAGGGCGGACGGGTTAACAGTTGCCAAGGCAGTTATGTATTTACAGAAAAGTAAAATAATTTTCTGCTGAAATCTGAAGTTTAATTAAGATTCTTATCTTTAGTTCAGTGATTACATCTGAGACCCTATAGAGCCGCACTACACCTATCCTGCAGGATACTTGCAGCTAATGCGCTGGTAGAATTTTGCTCAGTAGCGTTCTCTTGTAATTAATTGTACAATAATCCAGTTCGGCGTCGGTGTAGTACCGGTATGCTGGCCTTGCTGTTCTCATGCGTGTTGATCCTTCGTGTATGTATTCTTTTGATATTCTGTACATCCTTTCCTGCTCGCTTTAGATCACAGTGCATCTTGTTGGACGCTAGTGAGCTTAAACAAGGAAAATAACATGAATACTAATGAAACATGTGTGCCGGAAATTCAGTTTGGTTTTATAAACCTATTCTAGCTGAATGGGACCTACCCCAACATAGTCCATTCTCCACGTGTATTCTCGAACCTCAACGTAATATAATAATAATTATCATTAACTATCCTATACTAACCTAATTTGCCCTTCTTAGCAGATACTTTAAGGTAGACCGTACTCAACCGGGAATTTTAATTCTCTTTCTATAAGACATGTTTCTATATAGAGCAGCGAAGTTGTTGAAAATATTTTTTTAATTATAATTGTGACTGTGAAAATTTTGTGAATCATTGGCTATGGAAACAGCATTTGAAAGTGGTTGTGAGAGATTTAGTTAATAGTGGTACTGAAAATTGTATTTAAATGCGGTTATAAAATTGTTTTTATTAATACCCTAGTAAAGTACCGGTGCAAATGTAGCTTACAGCATCACTTTTGATGTGTTGATGTTTTCTCCTTTGGATACATAATATTTTCTGCGCTCAACCCACATCGGAAACTTATACTAGCAAGTAGCTGCCCTGTTTTGCAGGATGAGTGCACACGCAGATCGTAGAATCTACCTTCTACGCTTTGCTCAGTAAGGAAAATTGTACCTATAAGTGGCTGCTGTTTATTTATTTTTCCAACTAAATCGCGGCTACGCGCCTGGTTTTTCTCACTTTGTTTACACGAAAACTGCCTTTGAGAGTAACTGTAGTCATCAGTATCCACTTGAAATGGGGCCTAAGAGCTGTTACATCACTGCTGAAGCGTCCAAATCTCATTCCTTTTCACACCCTGCTGCCAGGGTATGGTAACACAACGGGGTAGGACAGACAGGAATTAGCACAATTAGTAGGGGTGTACTGTGACGTCATCTGGGTCGGGCCAATCCACATCACCAGAAGTTTTATAAGCAGTCAATTTCTCTTCTTATCAATCTGAAACTTGGCATTCAGAATAACTTTTATTGTTCGCTTCAATGTATCTTGTTATATATAACTTACCTGCAGAGCTGCAAATTACAAAGTAAGAAGCAATCTATTTATGTCGCGAATTGACGTAACGCCATCTTTTCGGCTGGCTACTCATACGTTCGTTAAGATATTGTGCTCCCCTCAGGGGGCACACCATAGTTGTATCTAGGGAGGCTTAAGCATCTGATATAACAATAATAATAAGATACTCTAGCCTCACTAAAACTTTCCGCTTCTAGTCTCCTTCTTGAAAAGGTGCATGCCACCAAAAATAGCTCATATCACTATTCCTATATGAAACAAATGATACCACCTAGGTTAGTGATGGGGCGAATATCCACATCTCCACCCACGGATATCCGTACTTTTTGAACATACGTGCCCGCGGATGTTGAGGTGGCGACATCCGCAATCGAATCCGCGGATGTCAGAACTGTAAAATCAGCTAAAAGTTCCGCAGCCGCAGTAACGGCGACGCGGAGGTGCGGGTTTATCACAGTACACGAAAGTCATCCAATGTTGCAGTGCAGAAAACTGCAGATTCTCATTTGGATTGAAATGTGTGCAAGCGCCGTCCCTGTCGACTAAGCACCATCTAAGTTTTTTTTCCTAAGTGTTGTACAAACAGCCGGCGTGAGAGGGTGTGTATGTTTGTGATGGGGCGACTATCCGCATCTGCATCCGCGGATATCCGTACCTTTTTTGACCATCTGCATGTGCGGATGTTGAAATTGTAGCATCTTCAATCGTATCCGCGGATGTCAGGACTGTAAAATTCGCTACAAGACCCGCATCCGCCCAAAAAATGACTTCAGGCCCATCACTAACCTGGGTATAAGATTTGCACTGTCTATGCTGCGTTACTTGTTATAGCAGTCGATATTTTCGGCACTGTCTCTTGGTATGTCAACTAATTGATGTTATTATCGGTTGCGTTTCGTTTATGCAAGTGCTGCAGCCACTTGAAAATGTTATTAAACGCATGTCGGTTGTAATTTCTGATACCCTTATTACGATAACCAAAAACAGCAATTAATGGCTGCATACTAATGTGAAGCTGTCCTCTCCAACCGCTGCTGGAATGCCAACATCAAACTGCACTGGCTCTCGAATCCCTTCCTATACGTCCCAGCATGATGCTATATGCTATTTTTTTACAAAATGACGATTATTCTACCGCAATTTCGGCTCAATTCGTCCTGACTTATCGCACAAGTCCTGCGAGGTACATGCTTGCTCGTTTATTTGATCTAGTTTATGGAAACAGAAAGAAGTGGAAGGTAAATTATTAACTACGCATGCAAAAATTTCTGAACTTTACCAGATCTAACGTGTATGTAATCTCATGCCTGTAGAAGGCAGACAGCGTGCAAAGATATTTAGGAATGGGGCTGTTGATGAGCTCAAGAGGGTGTACTGATTTGTCCCTTAGTTAAACAGATGACTCTACCTGACCTGAAGACTTTGGTTCCCTTCTTAGAGTGGGCCTTTCTTCTCAGGCGGTTGAGACAAACATTTCAGCTGACTATGATCGTGAGGTTCTTTCATTATTTGATATTAACTGCCACAAGTAACTTGAATGTAGGTTGCACTTTGTTAACTTAATAATGCCCGAAGAATTACTGGAAATTGCTTAGGAGTTGAGCTTTCATGCGGGTAGTGAAGGTTATCTGGTGTAGGACTCCGGCTCTAACAAGCAAGTTTTGATTCTTCTCTACAGTAGGAATGTGATACGGCTCTATCAACATTTGGGGCCGCCGCAGCGCTGCCCCAGAGACTATATCGTTGCTTACGTTATTCAAAGAAAAAAGGTGGCCTTATTTGGGCTGGCTTCACCGGCTCTCGTGTTCAAGGGTTAGGAATAAAGATGGCTTTATTTCGTGCTGGCTTCGGCGGCACTGTTTGATGAATTAAGTTTACTTTATGCCGTGCTGATTTCAGCGGCAGAGTCTGTTATAGAATCGCGCATGGTCTTAAGTAACTGCTTACCCTTATTGCCTCTCGTGCGAACTTCAGAGGCGCCTTGGTTTGTCGCTGTAATTTGTGTTACCTGTATCAGTTCCCGGGGCTTTGAGGCTAGAAAAATGTATGATATAAAGTTTGATTGCTTGCTTATTTTAATTTAAATATTTGCTTAATCTCAGCAAAGCATAAAATGACCAAGAGATGAGCAATAAGCCAAACCTGATGTGAACGTAGTAGTATTGAAGCTTCCATTGCCTAAAGCAGTAGCGATTTGGTTTCATGAACCTTTACAGGCATCAACTGTTCAAACACAGACTTTATACAACCATAGTCCTTGCAACTTCAACCTGTATATTGCTGTGCACTACCGCTTACTCCGGGAGCACTATGATCAGCATTATTCTAAAGTTGTCCGTGACTGTTCCGCTGCTGCTTGTTTCGGGGGTAGTATGATCAGTATTATGCTAACGATGAGTCTTAAAGTTTACCTAACGATGAAGTTAAGGTTTATCCACTTTGGTGCCTGCTTCGTATTGCAGATTTTATACATTTATTTGAGAGTAGGTGACAAACATAGCGTGGAATGTGCAGGAGTGTCGCACGGTCATTGCTTAGTTTTAATACCTACGGCTGGATATTAGGAAGAAAACCTTAAATCCTTATTTGCATTTTCTGAAATGAGTTGTTAGGCCTAATGTGAGAACTTGGGGGCATCACTTCGTAGTCCTCACAAAAAGAGTAAACTTTATCGCTTCGGGCCCTTGATCACTGGCAGCTGTAAGCTAGTAAGGCTAGGTTGACGGTTATGTTCACCTTAATGCAGGCCAATAGAATGGAACTGCGTCTATGGATAGCAGGTCTGCAGAGCAATAAGCAGGATGCGTTATACGTCATATGTAGCGTAGAGACGGTTTTCCACTACATGTAAAACTGTGTCTTTTTGGCCATCATTGTTAGATAGTTGATTTGGTCTAGGAACAAGTCATTGTCTCAAAAGTCATCTTTTCTTGATTATTAATAGGTACCAGATTTACTGGTGCGACGTGAGCAAGGCCTTTGCTACTGTAAATTTCTCTTCGGGATGGAGCAAGGCCTCTCCATGGGAGGTTTAACTGCCTATCATGACGCGCTGTATACCTTTTCAACGAAAACGACTACAATAATGGAATATAAAAATTTCACTAGGGTTCCATAGATAATTTCTGGACTTTGAAATATCCAGTAAATACATGTAAGATTACAATAATGACATTTACTGTAGAGTATTCTGAGTTGCGACTCGGAGGCGGCGGCGGCGGCGGCGGCGGCTTGAGTTGTACGCGCAAGCTTTGATATCTCAAGGAGTCACGTGGACGATTTGAGCCGAAGTTGCGGTAGAATTGTGAAGCCAAACGAAACTCACCGAGTTGAAGTTTAGCTGCAATTCTGCCGCAACTCGGCGACAGCCAGGGACTACTTGCCTGCCCCGTTTTAGGAGTATTGGTACTGCCTTGTATCGTAATCTCAGATGCAGTCGACTGCCCTGCCCTGATCTGGTATCAGCGCGTAGCTATATCTCAAGCTCTTCAAATACTGCCGGAACCACGTCGACGCTTTAGCATCTCAAGTAGTCCCTGGACGTCGCCGAGTTGAGGCAGAATTTCTGCTATACTTCAACTCGGTGAGTCTCGTTTGACTTCACAATTACTGTATGTCTTACCCTTTACTGTTATTACATTCTGTTTGCTGTTTTGGGCGAGCGATGTATCTGGGCGAGCGATGTATCTGTAACTAGGCATAACAATTAACTTGTTCGCCTTGAGCCTAATTAGTATGGAGACTTGGGTAAATTTCATTACGGTAAAGGGTGACCCCACAATATGTCTGGATGAAAGTTCCAGTACTCATCGGCTAGCTGTAGACCTATATAGATCATCACCCTGCATAATGGTCCAACCGAATAGCTCCTACGCTGCTGGAAGAGTTTATGTATATATATATATGCACAGTGCTTATCATCAGCATTAGGACAATACCCTTTTTACTTCTATCGTATGTAAGTAATAAAAAATAACATCAGTTAGCCTATGCCTAGGTCAGACAGGCAACTGAGAGATAAATACACTGCTGTGCTACCAACTTGAATGTGCAAATGCAAATTTAAACTGAAATAGTACCAAAAACGATATCGTTTTTTCTACTTCGCACCAATATTAACCATTTAGCCCGTTTTCCTTTAAATTAACGATTGTGATGTACACGGTTTTTTCTTCCAAACTGAACAAATATCAATTTTGTTTATTGCTCTATATTTGTTTGCCTTTCAAAAATACGAATTTCTGAAAAGATTTCAGAATAAACATAGTTACCGTGTTCTAAAACGTTTGATCAGTACCATAGGTATACCCCTTAGAGGGTATATAGGATGGGCCATATGGTTAGGTCCGCTGTCGTATGTTATGGGGAAAAGCGACCCCGGGGGATTATGTAGCTTACCTTAGACATTAGCTAGGCCTTCGGGACGTCTTGTCTTTTGTGCCCACTTTGCTTCCTTCCGATTTCATACTCCTGCTGATCTTACTTTCCTCTGTTATTCCTCTTCTCTCCCGACTTACTGCTTAACAAAAGGGTTGATAGTCTATATAGATGAGACGTTATTAAGCGACATCACCCGTAGCACCGTTGAAATGAAACTGAACATGTCCAAACACGGGCATGCAGGCAAGCGCCCAAGTGCCTCCCCGTATCCAAGATACCCTCTCTGCAACAAAAAAGTTGGGTGCCTTGGAATTTTTTTCTTCAGTTTTAGATAGGGGAAAAATAAGGCTTCGGACAGACGGACGGACGGACTGACAGACAGCTCTCTTATTATAGTATAGATTGTGGACTGCATGCGTATTGAAAATTGAAGAATTAGATGAGAAGCAAGATCGTTACTTGAAATTTTATTACCCATGACGCGGGTTTCACTGTACCTCAGTTCATCTGGTCGGAGGCTCGAAGTTGCTGAGAGTTATTTCATGAAGACCTTATTGAAAATTTCAGAGGTCATCATATGTATATGTTGTATCACGAAAGAGTCAGTGGTCGGACTACCATCTTCGCGCAGATGGTGAAGCAAAAGATTTGGATTGAGATATCCATGATGGAATCTTATATCACGGACCGGCAAGCCCAATTAACTCGGTGAAATACAAGCAAGAGCCGTGTAAGCAAGACCAGTACAACGCTAGCATACGAGAACAAGCTCGCGAACTCTCACGCAAGCTGCATTTGGAGAACACCGAAGAATATTTACAATGCAATACATAAATTTAACATCAGCAACAACGACGTCGCCTGATTTATGAGGAGCATGAACGACCTGGAGCTAAGATTGGTTCACCAGAATCAATTACCAGCAAAGCAATGCGGTGATGATACGAAGGATTTGGATGATTTATTGAAAGCATTCACTGCTGTGGAACTCGCTCGTTGAAATCAATTACATATGAAGTTGAAGATTATTTATTAAAAGCTTAAGAGTTCGCCTGCCTAATTTGAAATTATCAGCGAAGCAGAATATTTCTTCACTGATGTAAAAAAAATGAGATGTTAATGCTCAACTGCGCGGTTTGCTATCTAAAATCATTGACGCTTGATTATAAAGATGACTATCTAATATTCTCAAAATTGCAGGCGGAAAAGGTTTACCAAATAAAGCAATTACAAGACGATAAATTTCAGCGAGCAGAAAGTTTCATCGATGTAATAAATGGGATATTTTAGTAGAAATATGCAAAGCTAAATATTTCTCTTGCGGAATCAATTGAAAGTTAAATTCAACAATGCGTCATTGTTATTATTTTCATTGACGTAAAGATACTTGACCCACAAAAGCAAGCAACCAAGCTGGTGTATCTGCACGCTAATGAAGTAATTGTAAGCAAAGTCAGTGTTCCCATTTGAGTTATGTTATTCCATCCTTGTATGGTCCATTTTTTATAAACTGTATGTCGCCCTCAGGGGTATATTCTGGCGGGCCCTTTCCCTGCCACGATATATATGGGCCTCACGAACCCAAGGGCTTTCCCGAGTGCTATCTCCGTAAGGGATGTTGCAGCTAGAGGCAGTTTCTGCTGAGCAGGTTAGTTTGTTAGGTTAGGTAGGTTCTCTATACTTCCCTTTCTGTTCCATGAGGTGGGCTGTGGATCGAGATAGCCGACCTAGTCCGTGGGACTTCTTTACTCTCTTTCGTGTGGAAGGCTTAGAAAGGGCTCATCCATTCGAGTGTCGTTTTCTATTCTTTACACCTTGTTCCTGCCAGTAGTAGCGCACTGAAAAAGTCGAGTTTTTCAGGCAGGAATGCCGTGATAAAATATTCCTACTAATGAAAAGCGTTATACACTTCGCTATTGAGCTTCACTTTTGAATCGCTTCACTGTGTCTAGGGTGGTAAAACACTGAATCTAATAATAATATACACTGTATTTCTCTTTTTTTCTTCCCTAATACTCATAAGAATATGGAAGAGGGAAATCCGGCATCTTATAAAAGTATAACTTTTTTACTCACGGTCTAAAAGCCGTCAAATTACCAAACTGTCCAGTGCTGCAAAAGTTCTGGGGAAAGGCCTACAGCTGTTTCATGTATTATCGATGTTACCGAAATGTTTTGGAAACAAAAATAATTTCATTATCTTTCAATGCGAAGTCTTTACAAGACCGTTTTTTTTTAAACAGAAACTGTTTTCCCTTTCAGCTGCTCGGTGTCGCTCAGACTACTTGAAAGTCAGTTTGTTTCATCTCGTGTGGAAAACAGCTCACTGAAAGCGCTTAAATATATTTCGAAACATTTGTTACTTCACAAAAACAAAAGCATCGGCCATTGCAGCGTCAAGATTTGCAGATGCGATTGTTACCGATACTCAGGAGGCCAAATTGCTTCACCGACTCGTTGGTGCGCCGTAAAATTAAAAGCACCCGGAATATTCAGCGCCAAAACCAACATCGTAAAAACCCTAAGTGTTGCCTGGGCTTCGCTGTAGTGTGAGTCGTCAGTACTACGTTTTTTTCGGATCATTTGACTCAAAAAGGACTACTTTTTACAGTGATAAAAGCATGTTGCTCGAGTTTGTTTAAACGCGAAAATGCAAACCGTAGTTTCCTCGCTAAATATTAACTCATTCAAGAAATATTCGTATTATTACGCTTTTTGTAGAACAAAGCTGCTCGTGAACGCTTTGAATAAATTTGGCCCTGAAGCGCGAGACTGCTGTAACGCTTTAGCTTCGTGTTTGCCGAAATCACGGTCGCAGCCTTTTTTTGTAGTACCGCAGTGCACAAACATTTGATATTGTTGTATAGTAATTCCTATATTAGCGTTCTCTGTGGTAATATTATCGTAATCATTTATTATACCGTGAAGTCTGCGCACTGTACCTCACGTTTTGCGAACATAGTTTGAAGAATGAAAATTGTGACGCATCATAGATAGTGCTATTATAACCATTCATAAATGATACTTTTATTACAGCACCTGTCTTATTATCTAGTCATCAATAATTCTGGGCCCAAAGGGATAAGGAATTTATGTAACGGACATTGACACATTCCGAGCTTTGGATCTCGCGTGGAGCACTCGCCAATGAATTATTTCTTTAAATTCCTAACATAAACAATATCAAATTTATTACTGCCCACCGGCTCATCAGAACCTGGAATTATAATATATACGATATAAATTTGTTACTTGCCTCTGTCCCACCAAAACATGAAATTAACATGTACGATATTAAATTTGTGACTAGCAACCGTCTCATCAGAACCTGGAATTAACATATATATACGATATAGAAAGTTATTACTAGCGACTGTCGCATCAGAACTCTGGAACTATCGAGAAATTCAGCTTATCCGTCTATCCTGATGTTAGTTTTAAATAATTATTGGAGTCCGGTGTGTTTTTCCGACGTTGTTATTTGCAGTTCCCGTGCAAGTGCTGTGGCTCACACCCTCTTGATGAGATGAGCCGTAGATTTTTTTACGGTTTCATAGAATACTTGTAATTGGAACACTATGACAAGCTTATATTTAGATCGCTTTAAGTATTGAATCTTTCCACTCCCGCGAATATACGCGCATTTTTTTTATCTTTCTATTGATTCAGGTTTTGTCGCTTTGATTAATTCTTTCTTTTAAGTTACGATGCTGTAATTACCTCCGTCAAGGATGTTATGTTTTTGTCAGAGTTTGTCTCTCAGGTTGTTGGTCACCATGACACTCCAAGATGATTTAGAAAGCTACGGACGGATCTTTATGATATCTATAGAAATTATTAGGTATGTTGGGAGGAATAGATAGTTAGCTTTTGGTGAAGATACACTAAACCGTTTATTTGTGTACCTGTTGTTTTTTTTTGGCGGAGGAAAAGACCAAATTTTGGCGATGATTTATTCATTTGTTTATGTTTTTGTCTCTGAATTTGTCATTTTGTTTGTCAGAACAACTTGAAAAGTTATGGATGAAATTTCAAGAAATTTGCAGTGTAGCTGCTGTGAATGCTACGAGGAACTAATGACACTTTTCTTGGTGATGATGAAAAACGAAATTTTGGTTTCAGGACCTGTAAATGTAGGCTATAAATATATATATGAGCTTTTCACTATCATTGCACATTGCTCGGCGGAAGTATGCACTCGCACGATGCTTCTCTAGTTCTTTGTTTTTTTGGACCTTGGAGGAGCAATCGGTGTTGTAAATGGAAGGCCTTATTTCGAGTCTTAGCTACACTGTACTTCTCATATTGTACATGTCACAGATTACACTGTACTTTGCTGAGATTGTTTGGTGTAACTTCAAGAAAATATTTGCTTATTAACACAAGGACTCCGAACAATAGTGAACCGTTCGTTGTGATGGAAGGAATGCGTTTGTTGCTAAGAAATACACGTTCGCAATTCTTGATAAGCAGAGATAGATAATAGTCATTGAAGTTTAAGATAAAGTACACATACATTGGCTCAAAATTCATTCAACCTTTATTAATGGCCTTTACTAATTACTGCGTGTTTCTTGCTGTAAGTGCATTCAATTTTTACGTCTCCATCGACAGATTAGTTTCAGTTTTATCGAAGCTTCGTTACCATGCGTAGAACCCATTGGTAGGACTGGGGTTGTCAAGTATGACGTAGTCTATGGCCGTGCGGCACTGCGGCATGGGTTCCCCGTTTCTCTTGGCATACTATATGTCCCTTGCTAAGCTTTCCTCTGTGATATCGTTTTGCTCGGAAACGGAGGCTTAAACTTCCTAACTATAACTAACTAACTATGGCCGTGCGGATCCCCCAATATCATCACATTGTCTCAGATGCAACCTTGTTACGATGACAATTTCACAGTCATGGGCCCCTGAACCTCTCCCATGGCATATTGTAGTCTATTTCTATAACAACTGCTGCACTAGCTGTCCGCGTGAGACGTATCTCGTGTTATCGTACTTGTAGTAGCTGAGGCAACTGCTCTGTTTATTTCATTCTAATTGTGTTATATTTTTTTCCGTATGTTGAATAAAATACATCAAAGTTTGACGTACATTGGTGTAAAATCTTTTAAATAGGAGTTAGAATATCTCACCTCAGGTGACATAGAAGCTAGGGCTATAGAGCTCAGTGAGTTAGGCTCGCTCCTCCTTTATTGTGAAGTTGCGCTCCAAGAGCTTCTCTTATAAGGTTGCCTACTTAACCCTTATTCTACGAAAACTCCGCTCTTAGTATGAGGTTCTAAAAGAAGCTCATAGAAGACACTATCATTGTAGTCACTGGAGCTCACGTACAGATTAGTTCAGTCGTAGATAAAATACTATCACTGACTTCCTACGGGTTTTTAAATGTGTTGTCCAAATTTCCACAAAAGGAAACAACACACTGGTTTTAATAGTCAAAACTTTGATGGGGCATCCGAAGATGCCGTCAGTACACAAAGGGTTAAGCCAGGCCTTTTCAACGCCTGTCTTTTCAGCCCACTTTGTTTCCTTTCATTGCCATACTTCTACTGAGGTTTTTTTTGCGCTTCTTCGTCATTCTCGACTAGCTGTTTCTGTGCAGCAACGTCGTTGTACATAAGAGGGCTTCCCGTATATATTGGTATATATTGCCATACTACGAGAGGTCCCTTCCTTTTCATCTCGTGCAGCACTGTAGCAACACCGCAGTTCTGTCTGATGGCTTTAAATTACGTGTTTCCTAACTACTTAGAAGACGTCGACTTGTGAGTTCCTTATATGTACGATTATACCTGTAACTTCTGCTCTTTTTTTCAACTTAAATTTGCACGGTAATTTCTTATTGTTGAAAAGAAGGGGTACCTGGGTTCCATGTTTTCAGTTATTTTTTATTGAAACATCTTTGAATAATCAAAAATGTAGAAGTTTTAGTAAATAAAAGATTGATAATGCTTACCCCCTGAGTCACTCTATCCCGCACCAATATTCTCGTAAGTTGTTGCCATCGCTTAGAAAAACGGTAATATCTCTTTCAAGACTGTAAGCACTTTCGTTGTCCAGTGCATCCAGGTTTTACTACAACCCAAGTAACTTAATCACTCATTTACCTACGATAACACTAGTTTACGTATTAGCTGCTGGAGCTAGTGTCATCACTTAAAAAACAGCAATATATCTCTCAAAAGTATAAACACTTTCGTCGACCAGTGCGTCCTCGGTTTAGTAAAACCCAAGCAACCACATCACACGTTTAGTTACAGTAACACTAGTTCACTTATTATCTGCTAGAGTTTGCATTAGCGCGGAGGTGCGCCGGAGTCGATGCTAAAACACTGATTGGGGCAACGCCTGATAACGAAAGAAGGGTAAAGGTAAGCGTGAGGTGAACGTGTTCCAGGGTCCTGCACAATGCCTAATATCGGCGTCAGCATAATGCTGCTCTTCACGAAGTGAAGGCTGGACAAGCGAGCTTTAGCAGTTACCGCCTCGGCAGATACTGTCCACTGTAGTAATGGGTCGGATGTAATTTTTTGGATATCCGCGGATGCTCGTGTGGATGTTGCCCTGTTGACATCCGCGGATGCAGATGCGAATACAGATGTCTAAAAAGGTGCGAATATTCCGCGCATGGGGATGCGCATATTCCCCCCACCACAAACGCACTCACTCCCTCTCACGACGGCAGTTTATGCAACACTTGGGGGCAAAACTTAGATGGTGTTTTGTAGACAGCGATAGCACTTGCACTCATTTCAGTCCAAATGAGAATTTGCAGTTTTCAGCACTATGGATAAGCTTAGTGTACAGTGATAAACCTGAGCATCCGCGCCTCCTTTGCTGCGGATTTTACAGTTCTGGTATCCGCGAATGCGGATGCGATTGCGGATGTTACTATCTTAGCATCCGCCGATTCGCATTTCGGCTGCGGATGTCAAAAAAGTGCGAATGTTCCGCGGTTGCGGATGCGAATATGCACTCCATCACTAGTCCACTGTTGACGTGCTGGATACATTCTTAACATATTTCCGTGTGTAACTCCTCAGGGGATATTCTAGCCGCCCCTAACCCTGTAGAATATCTTGGGATCTCACGACTTCGAAGGGATTCAGAGTGACTTTTCTGCATGGTATGTTGAATCTGGCTGCAGCTCCTGATGAGAAGGTTAGTTTGGAAGGTTAGGTAGGTTCTTTATACTTCTCTTGTGATTCATGAGGTGGGCCACCGATCGAGGTGTCTGACCTGTTCCGCGGGGCTCGTACTTTCTCATATGCGGATGGCCTCGGAAAGGGCCGTCCGCTTCAGTATCTTTCTGCTGTTTTCTCCTCCTGTTTTTTCATCTCTTTGAGATGCTTTGCGTCTCGTTTCCCTACCTATAATAGCGCGCGTGGCCGTCTCGTCGAGACGAATTATGTGTCATGGAACCCTTGGTCGTCCGTGGTATTCGCCCCATGGCGGCCATACCGAGGCTCACTCTTTGGATCACACTTCACTGTGGGTGCGGCGGTAAATCTACGATAACAGTACTGCTACTTTCCGTGAATAAAAGATGCATTATTGAGTGTTATTAGTTGTTATCGATTATGGCGGTAAGATTATTTTGTGAAGTTACTAAGTTAGGCAGGGCTTTTGTGCTTCTCCTTCAGCCCCTTTCGGTGGGCCGCCAACGGTAATAGTAACCTACCCCACGGGACTCCTATCTGCCGCGCAAGCGAGGTCCTCTATACGCAAATGTATCTATTGCCTATTTCCTTCTTGTTTCTTACTTCGTCTCTTGAAGATGGTTTTCGCATTCTTTTCCTGTCTATATAGTAGAGCACTTTTTAGATTCGCGAAAATGTCACTTCCTAGCGGTTAGCGAGCTATTTCGGGTAGCATTAATATTTAGCCCTAATGTTGTGCCCCTAAGATAGGAGAGGTTAGACAAGGCCTCTTGAAGCGCAGGCCATGGTCTGGGTCTTGAAAATGGTCCGATCACATTCAGTCCCTGGACAAATTATTAGACGCACCCTGATATTTTTGGTTTCTACTCTGCATATTTCAGACATATCTCGATAGAAAACGTTATTTTAACTACTTCCACGTTACAAATTACGATATTTTGAGTTCTCTATCCATATAAGCACAAAATATGCAGAGTATGTACCAAAAATATCAGGAAGCGTCGTATAATAAGTTGTCGAGGCACCGCACTGATCAGACCAACTTAGTGGCGTACGGGCCAATGTTTGTATTTTACGGTCTTGGGTTAGAGCACAGGACTGGTTCTGCTAACAACAATTATAAATTGATAAGTATCATACGTCACGATCCCCACGAGTATAGTTATCCGCGGTTGTCTGCACTCCGCTAAATAGTGATACCCCTTTATGTTTAAGCTTACAGGTATTCCTCCACGACTTCGCACTCTTCGTTCCAAGATTAACCGCCGTCGTCAAAGCGCGCCTTCACGAAATCAATGTCAAAATGATAAGTTCTAGTTACAAGTTGACCGTTTTCTTTCCTGAATTAAGAGAAAATATTTTTCACGGGTTAACTAATAGAATGTTAAAAAGGGTACGTTAAAAGACTGTAACCCATGTTCATTTTGTTCTAAAATTCAAAGTTATATACTTTAATATAATTTACAAATATACATACTGAGTTATTTGTGTGTTTCAAAATTAACAGATTGCAAAAATACATACTCACAAATACGTATACGGCAATTACGTACCGTAATGGAAATAGTATGTTACCTAACAAGTTAATGATGTTTAATTTTATCGTATTAGGTTTTATAGTGGCTCACCGCACCATCAACTACTAAAACTTTCTACTGCTCTCACAATGTTTTGCGATGCATTTCTTTCGATCCATTTCTTAATAAGGGCCAAATGTTAGAAATTTGTGGAAGTTTGTTATGAGCTGCGTATGCTGTGGCCAGCAGCTTTCAAAACAGAACAGAATAAGATTTTTTCTGCAGTGTCTACTGTATCGCACTGGGGCGTGTTGCAATCAGGCCTTCGGTGTCACTTGTGCTGCTCCGGCCTCCAATGCGACACAGGTTGGGTAACACCAGGTGACACCGACAATCACCCACCAAAATTGTAGAATTATGAGCTGGGTAACACTGCCTTTGTTTAAAAACATATTGACTTTGATACTTGATACTTGACAATTGGTATTAAAAAATGTGTGACTGGCATATATAGTTTGAATTCCTGCATTTGAAGCACTTTTGTCCATTTTTAAAACTTGATACCCTAAAACATAGCCATAATAAGGATCCGCCAAAAATGTTTAGGTAAGAATTTTCTGCAAAATCCGCAGCACTTCTTGGGGCACTGAGATCTCACGCTGCATTCACCGCTACACGGGGTGACACCGGGCAACATTGTGAGGGTAACAACGGCGTCCGATTGCAACACGCCCCTGAAGATATTTAGCGCTGTGGTGAAAGCGTGGTCACAAAATAAATGCGCGATAACGAAATCACGCGGATAAATATGTCGCGATCGTGAAGGAATACCTGTATACTGTAGCAGGTCAAAATAAGAGAACGACTTTCATTATTTGAAAATAAAGTTTAACCATTTAGAGTAGGTTAATGAATCTTTTGATGGGGCCCTAAGGAACGTATTTAACATATTTTTACAAAATATCAGGACAAACATATCTATATTTATTACATTACAGCAATCTAACAAACAATAACAAAAATTGATCAGTGCAAAATAAGAGAACGACCGTCTCTAACACATTCTCACATTTGCCCCGGTCATCTGGCAACATTCCATTTCGTGCAGCTACATGCCTTCTAGAACTGCCACTCTTACGATTACACCATTCTAGAAACATGGCACCTCACGTGAAAGTTACTCCTGAGCTGCGGAAAGAAATTATTAATCTCTGGTCCTCAGGAATGACTCTTTCGGTCATATCAAGAGAGGTAAACCGATCCTAGAGCGTCGTTTCTCGTGCTTTGAAGCTCTATGATGAAAAGAAACAGCTGGAATCACCGGTATCTGTAGGCCGCCCTCGAAAAACCACCGTACGAGTTGATAGGATTATGAAACGCTATGCCCAGAAGGATTCTTTCGAAACTGCAGTGGGAATTTCAGAAAGCTGAAGGTCAATAACAACATAGAAGTGCCTCGCTATACAGCTTCTCGTCGCCTCTATGCATGTGGGTTAAAGGCACGCAGTCCTGCCACTAAACCACTTATCAGTAAGAAGAATAAGAAAGAAAGACTTGAATATGCGGAAAGGCACATCGTTTGGAGAGATGAAGATTGGGAAAGAGTGCATTTCAGCGACGAAAGTAAATTTAATTTGGTTGGATCTGATGGCAGACGGTAT
>LQNS02278171.1:5031033-5046382 GCA_001587735.2 Parhyale hawaiensis
TGACCATTGTTCCATGTTATTTGTTTGTAAAATTGTATTTAGAGACGATCGTTCTCTTATTTTGCACTGTTCAATTTTTGTTATTGTTTGTTAGATTGCTCTAATATATTAAATATAGTTATGTTTGTCCTGATATTTTGTAGAAATGTGTTAAATACATTCCTTAAGGCCCCATCAAAAGATTCATTGACCTACTCTACATGGTTAAGCTTTATTTTCAAAAAATGAAAATCGTTCTCTTATTTTGCCCGGTAGTGTATAGGATGACGCTGTCAATGGTATGCACATAGCTTTCGCGCTTGCGCGCAAGTCATTCTTTCGAAAGAGCAGGATTGTGTTTTGGGATTATCCTCTCAGGGGTAATCGGTTTGTATTTAACACGTAAGTCTCATTCGCACGTATCTAGTCAAGTTACATTAAAGCCGATTGTGTTAGTTCCTGTTGATGCATGTGATGAATCGAACCCGCCTAAATACATGCTCCCATGAAGAATTACGATTTTTGCTGGCAGGTAACAGCTTCGCTATTCACCGCCAAATGGGCCATACGGTTCCGCTTCAGCTAGCCTTAGTTCAGTGATAACCAATGTGCATTGTGTACGAACAAGGTTAATTGAGGTCGTTTCTTTATGCATTACGAAATTATCCCCTCGTACCTGAACGTGTCAATTCTAATAAGGAGAGCACTAACTTTACCAGTCTGAAGTGGCCTCAGCATCGGATTAAAAAAGGGCTAAAGCATAAACGATGATGCAATTTATATGATAATTATCTAGTGCAGAAATGCTTTGTGCAAGCCGTGATTTCTGTTTGGAATAAAAAGTTACCGGTGCGTTTCATAAGTGGCCAGTATCGGATCTTGCGATCTCACCGCATGCGCCCGCAGACGAGCGGCGCTCTAGTACACGAATAGAACGCAGATACCGAAGGTGGGGTGTGTCGTAATTTTATTTTTAACGAATATTTATTGTGCTTTCGAAAATTTGTTTTTTTATTTTAAGATTTATTTGCGTCTTGGTAAATATCGGGTAAGTTATGATACCATGGTCAGTCCCATAATTTGTTCGCAATACGTTTTGACAAAAAGAACAAGTTACGGGTTTTGAACAAATTAAGAGCAAGTGAGCTTGCTATAAAAAAATTGGCAAAAATTCCCTCCCAAACTTCCAAATCAATGTAATAGGCTGTGATTCTTTGTCTTAAACTTCACGCATAATACTTATAGCTATACCATATATCAATTATTGTTGTCTGTTAATTTCTGTGAAGGACGAAGCGCAGCATTTGGTCTATGTGTGCAAGAAATATTCAGTTTTCAATGTGAATAAATTTAGAGATAAGAAGCAGAGTTCAGAGTAAGAGCAACGGTATCAAAATTTTGAACGAAATAAAGCAGTAAGCCTGACATATTAACGACGGGCGAATTGTGGGATTTGCCAGTACTAAATTTAGCTATTAACCTTTATTTCTTAGTTTACCATTTAACTTGGGTGTATCGCGATATTAACCTTAAACCTCGACTGTATCTTGTCTGGGAATGCGTGTATGGTGGTTTTTTACGCATCACAACTTTCTATGTTGACAGTTAATTTTACACATGTTATCTGCATCAGATGCAGTCTGAGTGAGCTGCATGAAAGTGTCGTTACTATAAAGAAACTTTACTTGCTGAAGATAGTTTCTTTTTAGCTGCCCCGACCACATCGTGACTTTTATTCTATCTTTTATGCATTTATTTCTTAGCTTCTCCTTATCAGACTCTGTGGTCTGAGGGCATGCGCAGAGGTCAGTGCTATATACAAGATAATTCTGTATTAATATGCATTGGGGCTTCGCTATGTTCATTGTGATGTACTTCACGTCACCTGCAAGTGACATCGCTGTACGTTGTTCCTTTGTGAACGTGACTCGCCGTTACCCTATCTGATGTCACCCCGAATATGGGTCCTGGAATAGGTTGAGCTTGTATATTCGTGGCAAAAGCACATGGTTAGCTTTTGTGCTGCCCAGGGGGTATTATTTTACGGAGGTGATTGTCATTTGGTGGGGGATAACCCGGTCCTTGATAATCGGCAACGCTGGTAAACTGATCTGCGATCAGGAGACGTAAAAAGGACTTAGGGCGCCACAGGTTAGGTTAGCTATCGGCGTGTCCATACTGTGTTAACGTCCGCGAGCACCATGTGTCGGTCGCCTTTCAATTAGTGCTATTTAAGAAAAATAATTATGTGGGACGTCAACGGGTTATTGGGAGTCACTCTCCTCCCAGGTAGACTCCGTGGCTTGCCTAAAAGTACATCCAGCTCTTTGGAACGCACTGCTTTCCTTACTCTTACTGATATACCGTTTGTTCTTCTTGTTTTTGACATGCTGTGCCCGTTCTTGATGATCCTCCGTACATGGCTTTCAAGTTTTACACTGACGTTTAACACGTTTTTTCCATTTAATTTCGTGGGGCACCTATTATGATTATAGGAAGTTTAACCCTGTCTATAGTTTTTCATTAAATTTTTCATCTCGTCTTTCACTTTTTCCCCTCAAGTTGGTTTCGGGTTCACACAGGACATGCATCCGGTCGTCAAGCGTAGTACCCAGTCATCAACATTATTTTTCGTGACCCTGCACACATAACCAAAAGGTATATAGACTTGCTCAACATGTATTCCAGTTGTTCCGAGCAATCTGCACCACGAATTTTTCAGCAATCGCTGGCCACATCCGGGCTCGTTAGGATGGACAACCTCCCATCAGCTGGCACGGCCTCTCAAACGTGCGGCGCTCCTTACACGGCCCTGAAGTGGTCTCTCACCTGCCACCATTTCTATCTGATCAATCAGCCTCTCCTTTGGTGTTCCTCCTCATAAGGAACTCGTCTGCCCTAACTGCAGATGACCCTACCTTGCCCCAACATGTTAATGCTCCCTACGTATGTGGCGGGATTTGGCTGTGGATCTATCATCGAGTAAAGTGCGATGCTGCACATGCTCTTCCATCCTCCTAATGCAAGATCTCTGATACCTACGTTTATGGATCCATCATCAACTCGGATGCGTTACAACACGCGTCTAACGCAAGATCTATCATAGTTACGGACCCATCGTCTCAAAAGCGTTACAACACGCGTGTAACGTATTAAGTTCTGTGGGGGAAATAATGATCGATTTCAAGAAATTCGCTTTTGTTTTTTTAAAAGTTAAGTAGCTTCATTGATGCTTTAATTACGAGTTTGGTGTCTGGGCATTCATGCATCGCTGCCCTCAATCAGTAACGTCACAAGATGGGAGGGGCACCTGGGACTATTTGCGTCACAGCAACGGAAGTAAAAAAGAACCGGGGGTTTTGAGCCCTCAGCCGTGTTTAACTTTGTCACTGGGTTCCAAGAACAAGAAAGGCCGATTAATGGAGGTTTTCGGCTTTGTTACTCTTGAGATAGTAAATTCCTTGGAAATTGAAATCCACTGAATTCTAGCACAAAGAATTCTTGAATCCACCTGCACATGTCGAATCGGGTTTGACCGGAAAGTTTTATTAGTCGAGAAAAAATTCCGAGCATCTAAGAACTGCAGTTGGTGGGTTTGAGATTGAGAAAATACCAAGGATGTGAGGAACAATTCTTATGCCTATCAGTAAATCAGTTCATTCTATGTCATCCTTGCCGTTAATGTGGAGCATAATAGGACCGTGGTGCTTCACTGTTGTAGAATTTTTTCTGTCACGCAAATCAACTGCGTGGGTATTTCTTTAAATTACTTTTAGTCGTGACCTACGCCAACTGTAAGTCTTCTTATAAGCCTTGTGAAAGTTTTAATGCGCGACACCAATCGTTGTCTTGAAACTGTTAAAGAATAGCAAATGCTAACCATTTTTTTCATCACAAAACGAAGGGTTAATATGCACCAAAATTGCATTCTCCTAAAATATTACCAAATTTTTCAAGACTACTAATTATTGCAAATGTCAGAAAATGCGTAAAACATTACACGAGCCGCAAGTTAAAACAGAATTTTCAGACACTGGCTGCGCCATGCAAATCAATATATTTAACCCAGTCACCCGTTGGAACCAGTGGACTTTTGTGGGACGCCTGAAATAATGCCATCCCTGCCACCTGGGTCACACCTCTACTTCTGATGCCGCTGCCATGCAGGGCTGCCAGTGGGGTTTTAAGGTATAAAAAAAACTATGATCTCAAAAAAAAAAAAATACTTTGGTAATCCTGGGTGCGAAAGAACAGATACCCAGACGGTGTGAAAATTCTCAATCCCACTGAATGATCCACGGACCGTACATATTAAGATCTGTCATACCTGTGTGAGTCCTTCGTAAACTTAAAATACAGTGCATCGCATTTATTTATATGCTCTTGAATTAAGATTTATCGTCAATGGATCCATTATCAACTTATATATGAATTCTCCATTGTCAACTAATACATGAAATCATTTGCACTATGGATCCGTCATTAACTACTCTAAGATGAGCTACTACTATACGTCATGTTAAATTGTATTTTGAATCTAAATTATTGAAACAACAATTTCCCTCTGTTCCGGAATAGTTCTGCCAAAATGGCATCCAGGTTGTTCTTATATAATTGTTCCTATGCCAAAAAACGTGTAAAGGAACAGACTCGAAAGGTCTATCGGCCCTAATTCAGAGGGTGAACTGGATAAAGAGCTTGGCTAGAGGTTGTTTGCTGCTTGCTTTTTGGTCCTGAATTTATCTGCAACATGTTTTACTGCATAATAGGGCGATGGCACGCCTTATCAATCTTTGTCTTTTACGGTTTTGTTCAGGATTAAGTCCAAATTTTAACTTTTTCCATTTTAGTGTTTTGAAAGCAGTGGTCTATAAAAAGTTACATTTTATTGTGTTAGGTGATTATAATTGCTTCCGCCGAGGATTTTATGTTTCTGTCGAGTTTGTCTCTCTGTCTGTCACCCTAATAACTCAAAAAGGTATGGATTTAGGAATTGTTAGGCATGTTGGGAGGACCAGATGATTAAGTGTTTGTTTGTCTGCCTCTTTTTTCTTGGTACTTTAATTCAAAAAGTTATGGACGGATGCACAAATTACTAGGAAACATAAGAACGGCAAATCCCCAAATTTTTGTGATCTGTTTGTCTTTGTTTGATTTTATATTTGTTAGTAACATAAACCAAACAGTTATGAACTGATCTTTTTGACATTTACAGGATCGTTAGCAATGTTAAAGATATAAACAATTATTGAATTTTTGGTGGTGATCGTTTCTTCCGTTTGTGTGTGTTTGACTGATGTCTGTCTTAGTGATTGTCAGGATATATAACCGAAATAGTTACGGACGGATCTTCAAGAAAATTACAGAAGCTGTTATTAACGCCAAGAGACTCGAGTGTCCAAATTTTGGTGGAGACAACTGGCTTTTGAACAAATTTGAATTTTTTATAAGTAATGACGTGCTTGGCGGAGGTATGCGCTCTCAGAGTTCTTCTCAAATTATTGCTTTAAAGTGTTTTAGATGAATAAGCTATCATAAATATTATAAATCAAGAACACCAATATTAACCTGTTACTGTAAACAAGTACATTAATTCACTCAGAACTACCAAATTCAGAAAGAATGTTTGGTCCAGTAACAACTATTTTGGGATAGAGAGTGTTCGTGTATTTTTATGTATCTAAGTTAGTCTCTCGTGTCACGCTCTGATGAAGACAAATACCCGAAAATTGGAACAAATTCGAGGTGGTAGCGACCTGTCACTCTCTATCGAAAACCAATATGCGGTTATTATTTCTGGTTTGGTTATACAGATCGCGGCACAACTAAGGAAACATGGAACGTAAATGCGCTTCTTACTTTGATGCATTTGAAATATCAGTAGGTATTGCAGATTTCTGCACCACTCGTTACCAGTTCTATGGATCGTGATTATCACTTTCTTTCCACCTCGTCGCTTATTTGCTCTGGTCTCGCGAAATCTACATTGAGTAAACGATCAACGAAGCACATTGGTATATTGTATTTGTATTGGCACGGAGATTAGAGAAGAGAACTGTTTCTCTAAAATATATTATGCACTCCTGATCAAAAGTTTAAGACCACTTGAAAGCCTTGAGTATGTAAAAAATAACGTTTTAGTGATAAATATACTCCTTCGACGAGAGATCAATAATTCCTAAAGGTAAAAGGTGAGAAAGACGGAAAATACCTGCTGTAACAATTTATCAAGACTTGTACATTTTTGTCAAATAATGAGGTTTTTCAATTGTTCAAAATTATGAGACAAGGGTAATATATGTTTAGTTCTAGGGTAATTTCCGGCGTTTTGAATCAGTCACAGGCTTGCAATGATGGTGTGAAGTGTCACTATGCCCAAAGCAAGAAAACTTTCCGAATTAGAATGAGGTCGAATTGTTGAACTGCATAGGCAAGGTTTGTTGTAGCGTGCAATCGCAGTTGAGATTCACCGCAGTAACTCTGGGTTTTGCAAAGGACCGTGAGAGTTATGGAACAGCAAAATCTAGGGGTAGACAGACAAAAATTTACCCTACATTGAGTAGAATTAAACAAGTTGTTTCACTAGACAGAGGACGGTCTTCCAGGCAAATCAAGGGACTCACAGATGCTGATTGCCGTTCAATAATCATCAAGCGACACACGAAAAAAGAGCATGAAGAACGAAAGGCGCTTGAAACGTTCCCGGTTGTTTCCGCGTTACAAAGTGGCCCGTAACAGTTTACTCGAAAGCACCAAACATGGGGCAGTGAAAAGTGGTTCAAAGTTTTGTTTTCTGACGAAAAAAGTTCAATCTGTATGGCCCTGATAGCACCCAACGGTGCTGGCATGCATGGCAATGAGATGCATCTTGAAATGTTTTCCAAACGTCAGAGCGGTGGCGGCTCCGTTATGGTGTGGGGTGCATTTTCCTACAGGGGAGCAATGAAGCTTGAGAAGGTACAGGGACGTCAAACAGCTGCTGGTTATTTCACAAAGATCATCTTTAAAGGAGGGCCCCTGTTTGTGTGGCGCTGAATGATACTTCCAGCAGAATGATTTCCAGCAGTCCTCACTGCCCGCCAGACTATGACCTTTCAAGAATATGGGGTCCCTGTTTAGCGTCACCCAGCATGTTCGCCAGAATTAAACCCAATAGAAAATCGTTGGGTATGGATGGCAGGAGATGGTTACGGAAATGGTAAACAATTTGTGACAGTAAATGAACTTAGTGATGCCATTTCCAGGTGCTGGGACGACGTTCATCCAACCCTCATGGAAACCCGCATTTCTAGTATGCCACTAAGAATTTTTAAGGTCATCAACAAGGATGGAGGCAGTACCCATGTTAATGTTCAAACTTTGCTTACCTCAACGTCCTTGTCGAAAGGTTACATATGATTTCTGTTTGTGTTTTTATAATTTTGATCTACTAAAAAACTCCTCATTTGACATAAAGGTAAAAGTTTCCTTAATGCACATTCGAAAAAAATGCTTTTTTTTTGTTCTTAATCTACTCATTTTTCCATGCAGATTACGAATCTGAAATCGGTTTGTGGCGGTCGGCTCTACTTTTTGAAATATATAACTTTGAAGTCCCTATTGTTTTCCTACGGAGAAAATACCCGGCGATGGCAGAGTGTAATGGAACAGCTTTTAAATAAGTTTCTAACATAACTCAACCTAAACCATGCTATAATTCGAAAAAATATTGTGAAAATCGAAACATTGCCGGGGATAAAATGTTAATAAAATTCAGTTTTACATATACTGTGCCAATTTCATGACGATCGGACTATAAATTACGGAAAGATACTCCCCACCTCCCTAGGGGGGTCATAACTAGAAAACTAGGTCCGACCGCCAAAAATGGACTTCGGATTCTACATCGAAAATTAAGTATAAGAAAGGAAGAAAATAAAAAATATGTGCTTAAAGGGAACTAATACCGACAAAAATATACATTTCCTAATAAACTGTTACAGCAGGCATGTTTCGTCTTTCTACCCTTTATCTTTATAAATTACTGATCCCTAGTCGAAAGAGTTTATTTAATTGTCACTAAAACGTTATTTTTTACTTGATTAGGAGCGTATTCCTACAAATAAGCGCTTACTCTCACTTTGACGCTACAAGTTTTCGTAAAGTGAAAAAAAAAATTTGCTCCTGGTAGATAAAAATACTACATTGTGTGTGTATAAGATACGTTCGTGCACTTCGAGTTTTGAAGGAGGCTAGCTTGACTGCCTGCACAAATTGAATAATTTCGATGTAGGTTGCTGAACAGGAGGGGAGATTGTTGTGCTCAGCAGAATTACTATCGGCCACGCTCACCTATATTTGGATCTATATAGTTGGTAGTTGCAATTTACCTTTCATAGCCAAATCATTACCTCAATTATGAGAAATGAAACTATATCATTACAAGTTGTTCTTCATCATATTTGACGGCCTGTTCAAATAGTCAACAATAGTTGGCTGAAGAATTTTTTTTATCGAACGGATGTTCCAAAAAAATTTTTAAACAGAATTTTGAGAATATGAAACACTTTCTTTTCTCGATACTTTTACTGCATCAGCAAAAATGTTTTCATGTTCTCTTGTATTCTTTCTTTGCTCGAGCGTAATATTATTTAATTATAATGTTATTAAGTCTCTGAAAAAAAAAAGTTTCTATTACACGCGCGTTTCAAGCAACACAATTGCACAGACAACATTCGTTTATTATGTACTGAAGTCTTTTTTGTACAGCCCATTTGTGCAAGAAAAAGTATTTGCTTACCGAGACTTCTGCCTGAGCTGGTTTATTACATTAATCAAATCCTTACCTCTAAGTCCACAGCGTTGATCAGCTTCTCCACCCACACTTCCATATCTAATTGTTCTATTACCAGTATGCGTTTAGTTTTTCCTATTCAGAACTTTCCAGTCTCATCGATTTATATGCACTGTATTATAAATATGCACAGGTGCTTACCATGTTTTACCGCCTGAACATCTGACCTTAGGGTCTTGTCAGTCACTAAATAATTGCTCCTTCACGCATTACATGCACCGATGTGACTTTATATAGCCACTTGCCTGATAGAGGGCCACTCATGAGCTCTGTGTGACCTCAGTCGTCTCTTCAACATTGGTAAATTTTTGCTCGTAAGACATTGCGGATTTTCTTCGAACAACAGTGCCAACATTTGTCTTACTTTTGTTTTGTTCATTGCTTTGCTTGGCATGTTACGTGCCACCTGTTTTGAACTATCACTAGGTGACGATTGCCTTTTGGTAAGGCTTTGCCTAAAGCTAACAACATTGTGATCCCTCTGGACAAAACTGTTTTACTCCTTACAAATACGATATAAATTAAAACCCTTATAAGAGATAAGTTAAGCTCGCTCTTCCTATGTCATGGGAAGCAGCGACCCCACGTCACCCCAGGGGAATATTGTTGGTTATCTTAACCATAGTTAGACCTTCGGAACTTCTTTCCTGTGTGCCCACTTTGCATCCTTCTACTTGTATGCTTCTACTATTGATGCTTTATTCCGTTCTTCTTGCCCGACTTGCTGTTCCCATCCTTTCGAGTCTGTGTGGGAACACTCTTTGGCCTTAGTTCTACTTTTCTCATGACGTACTATGTGCCCATTCTTTCTCCCTCTGTGAAATCGCCTTGGTAGTGAAAACGGAATCTTAAACTACTCGATGTATCAATATCAACAGAACCCTTGCAGCCGATGATTGGCTGCCCTGAAGAGGGTTAACTCTGACGCCTTCAAAATGGCGCAGGTTTTTCTTTTGCTGGTGCTATTGATGCGAGTAGTTTTTTAACTCTATCTCTCTCAAATGGTTTTTCCGAGCCAACATTGCAAATTATGTTTTCCCATGAGAACAGCAGATTAATTAACGGGAGAAAGAGTTCATTATCTGGGGATTTAGACTTCAGCAATACGACGTTTCATCTCAATATTTTCAAAGTAACACAGACATTTATTGCTATGATGATCATGTGAGAGTGTTAATTGTTCTTTTTATTTTATTCATAGGCACGTCTGATCCCCTACAAGAAAAAATAGTCATCTATTCGATATGTATAGGAGCGGCTTTGAATAATTCCGATATTCTTTGAACAATTTCTAATTGGGTCGCCTTCCGTGTTTATTTTTTTCGAACACGATGATTTCATTTTGTTGCTAACCATTTTGCAATACCTCGACCATTTCGATTATCCTGTAACTGCACTGGATCTTTTTATGGTTATCTTGACATATTTGCGATGCCCCTGCCTTCTGTGTTAGTAGATCGACGAGTTCAAAGTCGATCTTTTTAAAGCTGCGCAAGCTTCTTTCTCCTTTTGTTCTCAGTGTAGTGCTTACCCGCAAATGAAGTCATACCTGTGCTCAAGGTTTCATTTCTGCGTAGAAGCCTTACGCTGCAAATTAACCCTCCAGTCTGTCGTATCATTACCACTCACCGCAGCGGACCCGCAAATTCCAGTATGCTGATGTTTGCTATTCCTCTTTTCTCACACACAAACTGGCCTGTATTCTTGGTCAGTGATGGCTGTTTTGCATGTGTTCACCATGGCATGTTCACAGTTTCCTATCTATCTGCTGATGACAGTTCATGGTCATACAGTGACCTGTATTTTCCCATCAAAATAGTGTTCGCTATGGTTTCTCTATAAATATATATACTGTCCAGTTCTGGCTCTCTCTGTCACAATTCCACGGGAAACGGGGAAGTCAGGCGCGGACGATCGTAGATGACAGGGGTACCTTGAGTTATCTGGTGGATCTTTATCCTGGGTCCAGGGGCTGTTATTCACGCCACCCCTCGTGTGCAGAGCCACCACGATGTTGGCTGTCTTCCCCGCTGGGCTCTAGCTTGTGACGTGCGGAAGAGCTAGCAGCAAGTTATCTAAACAAATGGATCAATTAGTACATAAGCGAATAGCTGGATTCGACTTAGGGCTTGCTCGATTGGGCCCCGAAATTTAGTCTTCGAGACTTAACTTGTCCGATACTGCAGGCAGGTGCAACGGCTTCAACCCGTTAATTCAAGTGTCGGACATTAACCCCGTATTATTTTTTTCTTAAGACTTCCAGAAGCTGAATCCTGCTCCAGAAAATGGAATTTTGACGGTCCCAAGGTAATCGTGTTGTTTTTAGTACCTGCAACACGATGCGAAGTGGCCAAGCCGATCGAAGCTCGAGCCTGTCGGCATTATTTCAAACAAATGACTTTCACTTTGAATTGGGAGTTGGGCTTTTACTACAGCCACTTATCCCTTTTTACATCCAGTTTACTAAAAATTCAGCTGGCAGTAGGTTTACTTCACCATTACCATTGTCTAGGCTGTCTAGTTGTACCCAAACAACCATGATAGTCACCAACCTGATCCCCGCTATAATTATGGTCACCATCCCCCACAAGGGGGACCCGCTCTAACCCACGTCTCCTCCGCGCAGCCCCAAGGAAACACTTCACCGCCTCCACAACCCCACCCGGCAACCCCTCCTCCAAACCCAGCACATACTTTAGCCCCTGATCACCCAGACTAACAATTTCCTCCCACTTTTCCCTTCCAACTATCATACTAATATGATCCATCATATGGCCTCGCTCTAACCTATAACATTGACATTCCACCATAAAATGATAAACAGTCTCTTCCTCCACGCTATAGCACCTCTCGCATGTCCTCCTTCCCGACACTGTACCTACCTATAGGTTAGATAGCTCTTGCGATAAAATCTTCATATTTTCTCTCTGGTCAAATTTTTACTTAATGGCCTAGAAACGTGCGTTCGATATAGCTGTTAAAAGAAAATCTGCACTTTTCGTGCTGGTAAATTTTCTGCTTCAATTCGCAGCGATGCTAGGCTACCTACCCAAAAGCTTCTGCCCCAGCGGTCCCGCCCTGCGACTTATTAACGAAATGAAGACTTTTTATTCGATTTCCATTTGGCCAGATTGCTTGGTCTGGAGGCCATTACGGAGCTTCCTGAGAGTTCTTTGCCTCCCTCCATCTCTCTTGGTGGAAGTTCGATCATCATCTGGTGCCAGGTTCCCATGCACTTGTACTCTTATTTTAAGAGTCTACAATAGTCTGTTCTATTGTGTGCAATCATTGCCAGTTAAAAATTAGCTAGGTACCTCTGATATCTAATTGTATAGTGGTGTGTCTCACTTCTTCTTGCACTAGCGAAGTTGTAGATTTCTAAGTAAAGAAAACAAATAATGCAGTGCTAATTCAACATTTTATATAATACTTTGTTCTAAATAAATGGACGAACAAAAATTTGGGGTCATTGTCCTGCGTGCCGCCTGTGCCGTCACGAATGATAATAGAAGGAACGGAGAAAGTTCCCGGAGTCGGTGCTAATATTTCGATAGTAGAATAGGATAGCAAACACTGTTAAATATTGCACATGACTAGGTGTCTCACAAAATATTGTGACTTTTTTCAGTTTGCTGTCGCTTTCTCTAGCTTAGTATCTGGAATCTTTCTACGAATCTATTAATGAATGCAGTTTTTCCTGCGGAATTTTGTTCTATGCCTTCATTAGGACAACTTGAACTTGTTCACCGTGGCTTGGAGCGATGCGCTGGCATTAGGCTCCAACATATACCAAACACCGACGTCCATGGGCTACATGTTTGGAAAATATGAAGACCGCAATTTCTTAATCATGAGCTAACGAAAATTGGCTCAACGCCACGCTTGAGTTTAGTTTTTTGAATGTGCTTGAGGGCGAGCCCTCTGATTGAAAGGTGAAATAGACATTCCTACCTTATTTCTCCCTTTCACGAAGAGCATGGACCACAGTTTTATTAGTCTATGAATTTGAATGCAGTTTTGTGTACCTTCTGTAACAAAAATCTTGGGAGATTCTTACATTCTGAAGATAGCGGTCCAAACTTGACCTTTTTGATTTCTCATACTATCTAGGATCTCTTCAGGTGATTTTTCAGCTCTCTGCCATCTTGAACATTGAATTTAACCTGCACTGTGACCAGTTGCCGTCAGAAAAGACAATCTCTCGTCCTGCCGTGCTATCCTTCAGAAGTTCGAAAGAAGCTGAGCTCTGTCTGCTCCTTTCTGTTTCTTCAGCTTGAAGGGAGAAAGCTTGAGGCTATGGTTGAAACTGTGGTTTATAGCTTTTAACAGATATCAACACCTATATGCTTGGCCATCTTCATCTTGGATTGCGTTGGATTTCTCATGATTCGTGCGCGGCCTGTACTCCATTGGGGGGGGGGGGGTGTGAGCTGAGCGCTCTTGTCCTCTTTTGTGTTCGTGTTTGAGTGCCAAGTTTGTTGAAGCTGTTCAAGCACCACCTGTAACAGCGGATTCACACGAGAGGCAAATGAACGAGGTTGCGAGTTTTCACCAGCCAATCGTCAGTGTCCACGAAGTTGACTCAGTGGTTCAAGCTTATGATGGAGTGTGGAGCACGCCGCATTTCTGAACGTGGTTGGGCTAGTAAATTGCGATGAATTAGGTGAAAAATACAGTAGTGTAGAAGTCGGGGTTAAATTTACTCTCGTCATCGCGACAACCCATTTTATTTGCGGTATCGAATTTTACAACAATGACTCGTGTGCTTTTATCTTCTTAACGTATCAGTTCATTTCCTGTGGAGCTTTAAGAAACACGATCCAAAATCAGGCCATTGTGGCCATTCTCGTCGCGCTCTGTTGAAATACGTTGGGGGGAAATTAGACCAGAGTGCTGATGATAGCAAATTAATGATTGTTCAAAATTGAATGCAATTCTTGCTTTACCAATTGGAAATCCAGGCCACGAATACGTTTGAAGTATTTCTTGATTCGCTCATGGTTCTTGAGTTTACTGTATTCTCATATCAATACTTCCATAAAACGCAACTCGATCAGATAATCAACGGAGCAAAGAGTAAGACATCAGATATTCTTCAGAGAAACAGTGGAAACGAAGGTTTCATTGCAGTCATTAGTTTTCTTCGGCTAAATTGTTTCCTCTGATGCTGCAGCCTCTTGGGCGGGCGACAGCGTTTCGATAGAAGTTAGAGAAGTATTAAGCTTGGCGTGTCAATAATACACCAGGGAACTTTAATTTTTCTGCGTTATTTGGCTGTCTGATCAGTAAAGGACTATATCTTACTTCAGTATGAAATGAAGAATAGGTTGTACTGCTCTGCAAACTTCTACCGAGCGTGCTCACCTTACCTCATTTTAATATTATAGCAATTGCATTGTTTGATTAATAATCAACTAAAGAAATATAATCAATGAAGAATCATCGCTAATTCTTTGTTGGCATTTTTAGCGGCCAATTACACTAGTCATAAACTTCTGGTTAATATTAGTTGCGATATTATTGCCTATCGTTGTAAATAAATATTTTTATTTGCTGTTGAGTCTGTATCCATGAAAATGACGGCTCTAGAACGGAGTTCTTGGGCAGTTCATCAGACCATTCCCTCGTGTTACGAGGGATCGAGTGTGTTCTCAGATGCTCTAGGGCGCTAACCATGCATCACAAGAAAAATGGTTGTTTGCCATTAAGCATAACTAGTTAATTGGAGAAGTCCTCCAATAATACAAAAACTGAACTTTATTTTTATTCTCTTTATTCTTTGCTAATATATTATTTGTAGTGTTTTGTTGGTAGTTAGGATACCTACTTTTAGCAGATAGCTCTAGCCGGGTAAAATTTCGTTCCCCTGAAGACGAGTCGTGTTTAACGGCTCGAAAGCTCGGGGTCTAATAAAACTAAAATCCCAGAAGGCTTTCTTATTCACTTCTTCAATATGACCTAGCCTGGGAGTCCTCCAATTTTCGAATCAATACACAACTAGTTAATTGTAAACTACCTTGTCGTTTGAATTTGCGTCAATGCACATTGTCGTTTGTGATGAACAACAGATGAACAACAGCGTTGTGATGAACAACAGTGTCTTTTACGATTAATTATTATGGCTTTGAAGCTAAAATATTACTTCGTTAGTGATAAGAAACCAGGTGTTTTTTTTATCGTAAAGAACATACTTTTCTGTGTGTGGAGTAAACATACTACTGGAGCGCGCCTCCAGCCACCATGGATCGCTGGCAGCCGCTGCCGTAGGTTCTGGCTTGAATTCCCTCACTTTAATGCCTCTAACTTCGGCAGTCAACTTGGCTGAGTGACTAGGCGACATCCAGTTTTATGGTGCAACTAGTGGACCCGTGCGTGAATAATTCACGCAATAACCTATACGTTTGTCTAATGCCTCTAGGCCGGTTCGGAATCTCCTCTTCTCTTATTTGCTTCTTAATTTTCTTCTTTTCTTCATTGATCCTTTATCGTGCTGGCATCCTTAGGTCTTCTATATAGACAGGCAGAAGTAACATCTTG
>LQNS02278171.1:5047863-5062399 GCA_001587735.2 Parhyale hawaiensis
GGTGTTTTAGAGTTTATTAGCTGAACCAGTCCTTGCCTGGAACCTAACCAGATGAGAAAAAGCTTATTAGGACGTTAGCAGAACCAGTCCTTGATTTTTACCTAACCTTACACGTAAGGATTCATTGGACGTTAGATTACACCTAATGGGAGAAAATTACACCTGACGGCCTTATTTACGTCTAAACCCTTAATTAGCTATATATATATACACATATATATTTATATATAAACACACGACGGTCATTCTTAGTATTAGATTAAATGGCCTGCACCACATCAGCACAAGCCGCTGGCTTACTCAATCTGCCTGCAAAAAATCTCGGCGTGAATTTTATTTGGAGAAAATAAGTAACGTTCAAGACGGGACGCAAACTTATAAGGGTTGATAGATGAGATACCGGGTTCTACGTTGGTCGAGTTTTCTGAAGAATATATGAAAATCTAAAATTTAGTACGCATGGATAGTTTGTGCAGCCAAGACAGTTGAATATCAGCATAAGCCTCATGCCACCGGCTACCTGCCAGTAGCTACGGACCACAGGGACGCTCCCTTCTATTGGAATCATGAACAGACGCGGGCTTTCCAGTAGGACATTTACTCCACGGTGTTAACAGATGTTCGGAGTATTCCGTACATTCCCATGAGTTTCCTCAATTTTTGGCTAGCGTGTGAACCCTCACGTTTTGCCGTACAAACCTACTCTAGCTATTTTATCTCTTTGAATCTCGGGGGTGAATTCTGGATACGGAAGAGGAGGTCGATTCTGCGACTGCGAGTTCAACTGCATCACCTAACCTGGTGTCCCCCTGCAGAGTGATCCTTCTGTATGAATTCCTCGTTTTCGTTGACGAACTGGATGTATTTGCTCTTACTGCCACGGCTTTAGTGGATTCAACTTTGACCTTAACCAAAGAGGTTTAATAGATTATCAAATCTCCTTGACCATATCTAAGGTATGAATTTAAGATAGCTAGCCCACGGTATAGTTTATGTTACTCGTAGTGCTGTACTTTGCATAGGAACACACTCGAGCACGAGTACCACGTTTCTTCATACAATATGTCCCTCCAGTTTCTTTTCTCGAAATACCTCGTTGTGTCTAGGAAGGCTAAAACTGTAACATAAGATATAGGTAGTATTTGTTCAGTTGGCTCATCAAAGTCGATTTGGGTTAAGCCCACTCGTCAGAAACCTCAGACAAGAGGGATAGTTTCACCACTTTGCATCGCACCGCAGGTGGTAGAAGCAACCGAAGTACGCTCGAGACGGCCGGAAACTCGATTTTACGAAGAATGATTGAGTTTTTGCTCGTCTCGTGGGCAACTGTTTCAAGGTTAACACCTAAAATTTGAATTATCAGTGTGAAGCCAAGGCACTTGCCCGAGGTTTCGGGCGAGTGGGCGTGGCTTAGATCGACTCTGACGGGCCAATCGAAAGAGTCCTGATATTATCACGCGCAGTTCAAATTCATCTGTGCAGTGAGTGAATGAAAATCACCGTACATTATTATTACTTTTACTAGGGTGCCTCCGCTCTCACAAATGACAGTGAGGAATTTGTGATGATTCTTTCTCAGTGGTACTAATACTAATAAATACTAATACTAATATGCTTCTGAAGGATACTCTAAACGGCGAACTCAAATTGTCATACAACATGACTGCTCTGTTTCAACTGTTTCAGTTCATCTCAGCAGCACCTCCTTCCTTCCAGTAGATGACATGTGGAAAAAATCAATTTACATACATCAGCAAGCACTGAAGCTTCGCTGAATTTTAATTAAATTCCCCGCAACGTATCTTGTATATACGACGGCAAGATAGAACGTTAGTACATCGATAATTTTGCTTTTAAGCGAGAACAGCTTTCTCAAAGGAAAAAAGTATGCTGGAAAAATAATTCCTGCTTCTACTGCTCCGTGAAAATCGCTTATCCTGCTCTTCTTTCGTGGAGAAATTTACAACAATCAAACCCCATGGCAGCGGTAAGAAAGATGTAAATATCTTCACTGAGTGGATTTTTTTGTTGATTGAGCAAGAAGTGCATTCAAGTAATTATTAAAATACATTTGTCATCATCGGCAACCTGGTATATTTTCCGCTTATGATCTTTTAGTGAAGCGTGATAAGATCACCACAGTTTCCAACCTGACCTAATTTTCGCCTGCCTTCTTTAAGCCTACCCTTCATGGGGCATCAAATGGGCCTCATGGTTAGGTTCGCCCATCCTATCTTATGGGGAGCAGCACCACCAAAGGGATTGTTTAGGTTACCTTAGCCATTAGCTAGGCTTTCGGGACGTCTGTCTTTCGTGCCCACTTTGCTTCCTTCCATCTTCTTACTCCTACTGATGATTCTTTGTTCTGCTCTTCCTCTTCTTTCCCGACTTGCTGTTCCCATGCGCGTTGACTCATGCATGGGCTCCATATTTCTCTTGATATCCTCTATGTCCCTTCTCTCTTCCTCTCTTTGGATCACAGTGTACTCTGTGGGTAGGGAAGCTTAAATTATTAATATTATGATCATAAAATAATGTATACTGTAATTTTTATGTAATGCGCAATGAATTGGTATTTATAATTTTCATCATTTTTATTATATTGATATCTAATAATTTTCCATGTTTTCATATTCTTTCAGATTCTTTTGACACCACGTGCAACATTCTGTGCATAATAATAGCTATTGGCGGTGCATATTATTATTTCATTTTATTACATTATGGTTAGTTGGTATCCTACTCTGAGTGTTTTGAGTACATCTCCTGCGATGGGCGATTAAAATCAACGTATATTTGTATGCCGACGCTGCGTGCAGATGATAAACGATCCATTACAGAGGGCGCGTCCGACAGATTCTCTAGCATATTCATGGACTATATATAGGGCCGCTGCTGGAGCTGGCGGTGCTACAGGTAGTCTCTAGTCAATTACTCGTGCTTTTTGCTCCATTCTATGTGATCTGAACTTGTCTGCCTTGTCTGGAGTTGAAGTTCGGACTTGTCAGAGGTTGGTGTTCCTTTCTCCCTCTTGCTGTGACCGTCGTGTCTAGCGATGACGTATCGCTTTCAATGCATGTCTTCCTGGCTAACAATGCAGTAGTAGCCTTAAAGAAAGGATGTATGGCATGTGTATAAATCGCTTCGTTGCAGGTCTAGATTTTGTTCATTTCTGTAGTAATATCTATAAATCTCACATAAGTGCAAGTTGGTGCTCTGAATAACCACAACTTGGCACGCAAACTTATCACTATCGCTTGAATTCCTACAATACTTCAAAAGTTATGAGTTGTTCTGTGTTTTGACGTGCAATAAATCGATTTACTCAGTTTACTTTATTTTGTATGATATGTCTAACCTAGCCGCACTGTTTTTATTTTCGGTCTTCATAGTCTATAGCTATGACTTATCTGCTCATTGAACAACGACGGTCTGGCAATGATGTCGAGTTCACTTCGGTATATCATCTGCTGGTCTACAACGTATAATTCCAATATACGTCTTGTACGCAAATTATGTAGCATCCTTTTCACTTTGCGTCTCACTCAGTCAGCAATGCAGAAAGCTTCACACTGTTACGCTACCTGACGTTCAAGCGAAGATGAATCCTTCTCATTTAATTCCTTACATATCTAGCAGTGAAGTAGCCGTCTCTTTGTTGTGTCGTTTACGTTTTCTAACGAAGACGTATTGTTCTCGGATCAGACAGTGTCTTACTGACCTAGCAATGATACAGCCTTCGCTTCGTTATGTTCTCTTATCTTTTGTATGGAGATGCAACTCCATTTTACGTTGATTTTCTGCCTCAAGGAATAAAACGCTAGGGAAGAACTTTAGCGGATACTCAATTTATTAATGCTGACTGCAGTGACACCGATGGGCCTACCTCGAAATTCCGGAAGATGAAATAATATTGCAGAAGTCGGAAATTGAGTTGCGCGTGTAATGCTAGTAAAAAGACGACAATGCTGTGAGAGCGATGGCATTTTTCGTTTGTGACGAACGTTCCAAGTGGTTCTAAATGATAAAAACATTGTACGGGAGACTTCAAAAACAGAACTTAACACTCGCCATCTAGGTTGTCAAGGGACGCGTCATTTCGATATCAGCGCAGCCGTTAAGTCAAGTATTAATAGAACCCTTTTGGTACGGAAATTCTGACTCGTTCTGTTCATATTTTTGGAAGCTCATACAAAACACTTCGCAGTATTTACTTCAGCTCACCTACAGTTTTATTAAGAACGTACCGTCGATAGAATACTACTACTGATTTAGAGGGTTGTTACGCATACTGTCCAAATTTTCAGAGAAGGAAACAACGCGCTCGTAATAACCAAAACTGGATGCTTGCATAGAGAAATGCTTTCAGTGCCGAAAGAGATGAAGACGAGGAACTCAGGACTATTCGCGTGAACTCATCAGTATGTGTGCGGGATACTGAAGTGTTCATTTACAATTAGCCTCAGTTTGTTGCAAGAAAAATGCCTCTGTGATGTACAGCGTTTGAACTCTTCCGCTTGGGACTTCTTTCTTACTACTACGGCAACGTGAACTGCAATTTGTCAGCTGAAGAATGGAACAAAAGTGGGCTATTGTCGGTATCGGCAAACAAGTAATTTTTCCACCTCGTAGAAAACGTAATGGACCTTTTGGAAGCCGAGGGTTCAATTAGTCAGCGCCCGCTGGCAACACCGCTGATTGTGAAAAGTGTTCGAGGGGATCGGACTGTTCGCCTTCATTCGTCTTTGTCTCAAGACGCTCCAATTAAAGAACGGCTAAGCGATCCATCTGACGTTATGGTGTCAATTTCGTTACTAACGCGTTCTGTAGTTGCAATTGCAGTGTTATGTCCTCACGTAGTCTATGCGTGCTGGTGCGAGCAACTTTCTGCTGAGGAAATGCTTTACAATCACACGCTGGACATGTATATTAGTGGACTTGCAGCCCGCACCTCGTCCGATATTCTGTGAAAGTCGGTAGCCCCTCGGGCAGCGTAGGATGGGCTTTAGGCAATAGGGTTATTTTAGTTTAATTTCGCAATCCTATGTTATGGGGAGCGGCGCCCCCAGGGGGACCCTGTAGGTTAGCTAGGCCTTAGGGGCGTCTGTTTTTCGTGTCCAATTTGCTTTCTTCTCATCTCATACTCTTACTGATCTTTCTTTCATCTATTCTTCCCCTTCTCTCCCGACTCACTGTTCCCATGCATGTCGATTCTGTGTGGAAACACCCTCGTGCATGGGTTCCACGTGTCTGTCGTCATACTAAATGTCCCTTCTTTCTTCCTCTGTGATATCGCCTTTGTTGTGGAAACGGAGACTTAAAGTTCTGAAAAGTAATAATGTGCAGGCTATTTCTTTCCTCCCGTCTTCTAGCCACGCACCACGAGTTCTGTGGGTAGAAGCTCCAGCCGAGACGTAGAATTAAGTACTGTTAGGTCGACTTGTACTGGAATCGTATAATGATGTTAATAAAATATAGCACAAATGGGTAAACTTTAACTTCTGCTGACGATGCCGAGCTCATGGCTGTAGTGCAGCTACAGGTGTTCGAGAGCCATTGTGATGACATTTTCGAGCGTTCTGTCGGTATCAGTAATTGTAGTGCTTCCAAGTGCTGCTCAAGTGCATGCTGTTCACGATTCCAATGATGAGGGCTTTGAGCAAGATACGCGATGGGTGAAGACTTGCATGTAGGGATGGAAAAACAGCCTTATTCGCTTCGAGCTTCGTTGTTTAGTGATGCAAAAGTAGCTACTCTATGCACACTTCCAGAAAGTACATTAGAAAGAAATTTTATTATGGGCGTTGTTATTAATCGATAAAGTGCATTAAGAGGTTCCTGAATATTGCTAACCGCACGGAATTTTTTTTTCAGATTTACTTAAGTTTTTGAGCTTAGGCCTACACCCACGAAGGGTTTTCCATGCAAAAACATGTATTACTAAGCACAGTTTTACATTTTCACTTTCATAATGAAGAGTTATGTCAATTAGAAAAGAATTGTCTTTACGAAAGGGAAGTTTAGTCACCTTCATACTGGAGAACTAGGCTATGTCAATTTAGACTAGAATATCAGGTAATATAAGTTAAACTGTAGATAGTTTTGCATGTACTGCAGCCCTTGTAAATTGAAATGCACATTGCATGTTAAACTACACTTCTTTAACGTTAAATTGAGATTGTTTCAGTTTAGGGTTTGTAGTAGATACAAGCAGCAGTACGGAAGTGTGTTCCTTGGCGCCCTCTAAATAATAGCTGTTATATACTGTGCAATATTCGCATTTAGTTTCGTTTACTTGGCGGCGGGTAAAAGTACTTGGTGATTTACCGAGCTGCTCTCGCCGCAAGCAAACTCACCCGAGCGTTGGGTTAATGAGTGTCTGAACGAGCGCTCGCTGTCGCAGCTTCTGTGCTCAATTGAATGATGAGCCGCAACGTACGGGAGGGCGAGCGGGTGTACAGCTGCTCGTCACTGGTGTTGTTTGTGCTGGTGTAACTGCTGCTGCAGTTGCGTGGTTGGTATTGCTATGGTTACATGGTGTTGTCTGTGACTCTGTGCTTGTCCTGCAGGTGTGATTGCTGTTGTTTGGCGTTGAAAGGGCAGGTGTGTTACTGAGGCTGCTGCACGGTATTGTCTGTGCTGGTGTCACTGTTTGGTATGGCATGTGCCAATACTGCTGCTGGTGTTACTCTTGCTTTTGGGGTTTCTCGTATTGCTGCTGGCGGTTTTGGTTTCTATTGCACTGTAGCTTTTTTAAAGCCTGTAAATATAAATGGGTGACCAATATGTACAAGTAGAGAAGTGCTTAAAGCCATAAATGATTTGGTGACTGCATGTTGCATCGGCCAAAGGAATCCAGGAATTCAGCTGCACTTCACACCAGTTTTCTTACTCGGATAGTAGATGGACTGCGTGTAGCGAGTGTAGTAGCATGAAAATGAGCACAATGGAAGTCCTACAATTAACGACGCAAATATTGTTTCTGTTTCGAAATGACATGTTCCTCAGCCCACCTCTTTCCCTTAAGTCCAGGAAACATTTTCATTAGTAGGCTAAACACCATAACAAATAATGAAGTTGCACTGTAGTAGACATTAGTATTTAATTTCTGCAGCACCGTTCCGCTAGTTGCTCTGTATGGCGTTGGTGATTGCCACTGGGTCTCATAGAAGGCGTTGCCTGGTGCCTCCAGTGGATTATTTCTGTTTCAGGAATTTTATCCATTTTGGGAATTTAGTTTTAGCAACATTCTCGGTTACGGGTAGTTTCAGTTTCAGGAACTTTCACCGTTTCGGGGAGCCTTTCATTTTTTACGAAGTTTCTCCGTTTCAGAAAGTCTCTCGGTTTCGGCAATTTTCCGATTGAGGAATTCTATTTTTATATTGTTTTCAAACTTTACGACGCCTCTATACTTCGCCCATGCCTACTAAGGACAGGTACCGAAATACTGTCAACGAATACAATATAAGACGTGCGATATCTTACCTTGCCACCTATTTTGACAGACGACGAGAAGACGACGTGGAGGGTATTTGCCCACAACTGAACTACAGTGTAATAAGCGTGGGCGCTGTTAGCAAACACGTCTTCGTAGGACAAACAAGCCTACCGTAATTTTTTGTTCACAGTGAGAAAACGGGTAGGTGTTGAAGGTTGACGATACTTTCGCTGTAGAAGTGCGAAGAGGATTTTTAGGATAATTTTATTTTCAGGTACATTTACGTATATCAGGTAATGTTGCTTTACTTATTGTAATTTAAAAGTCAGTGTAAATTAATGTTAGAGCTTGGGACAGGTAGCTCAGGGAATATGTTTGTTTTAGCCTAAATAGATATTAAAACCAATCGAAAATATTTAGACGACTCCAAGGGGTTTGTGTAGGTCACTTTAGCCATTAGCTTGGCCTTCGGCACGTCTGTTTGTCGTGCTAACTTTGCTTCCTTCCGCTTTGATACTCCTTCTGATGTTACTTTCCTCTGGTTTTCTTTTCCGACTTGGTGGTCTCACGCGTGTTGATCTTGTGTGGGAACACCCTCCTACATGGGTTCCACGTTTCTATCGACGTATTAAGTGTCCCTTCTTTCTTCCTGTGTCTTGCGAGGTTGCCTTTCTTGTAGAAATGGAGGCTTAAATAATAAATATTTCGAGATCTTTAGCTATAGTTAATATCGAGAATAATACCAGAAACACTAAAGATTTGATGGTTATTCGAACCTTAAGAGACTTAAATATGAAAGAAAAAAGATATATGCAACTGCAAGAAAGCTCACTTAAGAGGTCCCTGTTCCAAACTAGTGACCGTTTTTCTAGTTTTAAATTTGTTCACTAATTTTTTTTTACGAATGCTGTTGTTTGTACCATGGACAATCTATAGATTAAGTGCAGGCACGAACTAAAATAGGTTCCCTTTTCATTTCAGTTGAGGTGCTCAGCGGCTACCATTTGAAGTGAGAGACGCTCGTCGTCTATCAGGTAAGACTTTCTTGCACCTCCTTCAATGCTAAACGTTGGTTCTTCTTGTGAACTGTTACTGCCATTTACTCGTATTATCCTCCATGGTTTAATAATTACTGCCTGAATATTCGTGCAAGATTTACCAATAACTGATCGGTTAATTGAGAGAAATCTGTCTTCGCTCCTGCCAAATGCGCCCCTAGGACGCCCTCTCGTCCTAGGAGTCGGACCCAGGCCTACACCATTCCAACTTAGCTATAGTATACAAGGATGTACATATATATATATACTCCTAAATTGTATAGTGTCTTGACTATTACCTTGTGACTTTTTGTCGTCGTTTGATGTTTATTTATTTCCTTATAGCTCGATAATCATACCAAATTTGGTGTTGCAAGTTACACTTGTTGATTTATTTCTGGCTTGTGCTGGGTCCAAAATCAGCATACCTTGTCGTCCATCTTAGGCAGCCTCCTTGTCTTGGCGTGCCCTTGCAGCACGGGCGCTGTGCTATATCATGCCCATAGAACGTCTTCGAAAGCCGCGTTTTGCGAGTACCCAGTGCATGATTGGCTTCCATCAAAATTGTCGAATAAAAAGCGCCTTCGATTCGAAACCTACTATTGAAATAAGCTGATCCGCTTAGCTTTAACTTGCCCGGAACTTCAGTGGTGAGCTTCCGAATGGCTACTTCGGATTGTCAATTGGCAAGCAATGGCAAACCGGTTGCGCTTGAGACAACTCAAAACTTGACTTAATGGCCTCAGTGAGTCCTGTGACAACAATATTATTCAATTACTGCAGCTATTACATCTGCAGAGATCCTGTATAAAGAGGACTAACTATATATCTGTAACAGGACCAAATGATTCCAAAAGACGTTTTAATGCTATTATTAGTTCAATAAAACACCATTAAATGCAGGCACTACTTGTAGGCTCAGCATCAGCGCTATTTGAACCATGAATAATAATTCTCTTGGGTGTCTAGGTAATAAGAATTCTTTCCAATTTTCTTCGTGCTGCCGACCTGGCTGCAAATTTTGTTTCAATTTTACTGCAAGTGTCATCCGGCGGTGTAGACATTTGTCGTACGTTTATGATTACTTGCGGGACGACCTCGCTCATATTCACGCTCTTGCGACAGAAGACTTGGTCGCGTCTCTCCCCAAGGCTACCACCAGCAGCGAGCGTGCATGCGGTGCTCCCAAGGAGGTCTTTCATTATGCCTCCCATGGGGACATTTTTTTCCGCCGTTGTAGATGATTGTGCGAGCGCTGCGTTTGTTCCTGTTTTCCTGGTTGCTTTGTGAAACCTTGACCTGGGTCTGGAAGTACGAGTGATACGCTAGGCTGAGAGAATATTGGAAAAGAAATCTTGGTGAAATAACCGTACATGAAATGTAATTTTCGGTCTTGCATGGATGTTCATGTCATCTTTTACTGTAGTGGGAACAAGTCCAGCTTGTTATTAATGTTTCAAAAATATTCCTAAAATATTAATCGGGTTCTTGTCAACAGGATGACATGGTCTGAAAGGCGTATTTTTTCAGCATTGCAGGCATAGAAAAGAGAGGAATTGAGGGAGAACTTCTCTCGGCTCCTTGTTTGGTTTCTGTCTGGAAACGCTAAGTTTTCCACAGCTGTGTGGTGCGTACAGACACTGTGGTATTTTTCCTGCATGTTGCGTCATCAGGGTGGATTAAGCCCTCTAGAGGCTCCAAGCACTAAAGATTTTGGTGCCCCGATGTACCGCGACGCCAGAAAGAAACTCCGGACTGGCAATATTTTCATTTGATTGTCAATTGTGAGAAATTTGATGTTGCTGACCATAATGACTGGTATAGCAATAGATTGATCGTCGTGTTGCGTTTCAATTTTTTAACCTCATATATAAATTTCGATGATACTTCAATTGATATTTTTTTTAAAACTAAAATGGATACGACAGCAAAAAACTCCACACTGCAGTTTAAAATCAAACATTAATGCACTAATTTTTTCTTTTGCATTTCAGATGATAAGGCATCTTTAGTTGTGATAACAGTTTCTCCATTGCATTAAATTTTATCCCTGATATAATTTATATGTTATTTTCTCAAAAGCCTCGCCTTTCTCTCAGTGATCGTCAGAAACTTATACGACTCCATGGTACTGGACTTTCCAACTGAGGAATAATCAGAAGACTCAAATGTGATGAGATAACTGATTATTCACAGACTTCAGAAAACTTGTAGTATTCAGGCCTTCCAATGGCAATCTCGTGCAAAGAAGATCGCGTACCTATTGAAAATCCAAAGTATTAGAAGTTTACTGAGCTGGAACTGTTCCTGAGATTCAAAACCGTTGTAACTTTAGGGAAAAGTGTTCTGTTTCTATAATCAAATTAATAATAGATTGAAGGTAATTGGATTGAGAGGCTGCGTCGAAAGACGCAATCTGAACGCGTCGTTTGCAGTTCGTCAAATATCATAAAGCTCATGATGCGTCTTACTTCACGTATTTACTCACGAAAGGAAGTTAAAGTAGGTAATTAAGTAAGGTTAGGCGGTGATGAAAGGGAGATTCTTCGACGAAGGAATGGTAAAAAATTTCGTCCCAGGTGTACCGTTTCAACGCTACAAGGCGTAGGAGGTTCTTGGTACGATATGGGGAGCAATCAGCGATTGTGGTCTAAGACCTCTGGCTCTTCTAAGCGACCGATCTAATTCGTCCAAAAATTGATGAATCATTGACAAAAATAATAGTGGTACACTCTTTCAGAGGAGTTCTGTAGGAAACTAATCGAAAATATGCCAAAGAGATTGCGTGCTCTCAAATCACAGGAGGTATGCTACTAAATATTCACAACTCTTCTTTATTTGTTTAAAAACTAATTAAATTTGATTACATTTTATAGTTAATGTCGTAAACGTATGATTAGTTTAATTGGTTAATAATGAAGCGGTATAGCACTTAAAAGAGGAAATATTGATTAATCGGCTGCTACAGTTTGTTTCATTGTCTGTCACCAAAATAACGCAGAAAATTATGGGCGCATTTCAGCGAAATTTACAGGGATTGTTAAGTATGTTAGGAGGAACAGATGATTTACTTTTGTTAAAGATCCGTTCATTCGTTTGTTTGTCTGTTTGATTGTCTGCCTCATTTTTTCCTAATGCCATAACTCACAAAGATCTAGATGGATTTTTTGAAATTTACATGAGTTGTTAGGTTATTACGAGAGTAACTTCAAGAAAAATATTGAAACTGTTAATATTGTTAAAAGGTACAAATGATGGGATTTTGGTTGTGATATAAATCTGTGGTGCCCAAAGCACGTGCTTACCTTGCCTGAAGCTGAATTCCGAATTCAACATGCTGGTCAATTGTATCCTTCACCTGTGTGGTGTCATCTCGTGTCCTGTGTTACGAGAAGTCGCTCCCCCAATGGCCATAAAGATGGCTTTGTTTCAGACCTTCTGAACGTCTTTTCATTTCTGCCCGTTTGCTTCTTTCGTTCTTATGCTGGAGTGGGAATACGTGAAGAAGCATTATTGTGGGCGAATGTATTGAGTGTCGGGCTCCCGCCCCCTGTTTCTCTCGGTGTATCTGTCGTGTCCTCCCTGGGAGAGAGGGGATAGGATGGCCCATCGTGTTAGGTTATAGTTAGGTTCGCACATCGCATTTTATGGGGAGTAGCACCCCAGGGCCGGAAACCCATAAGTTACCTTAACCTTAGGACTGGGGAGACGTGCGTGTCCATTCGTGTTCCCGCGTGCGTGTTCACACTTTGCTTCTGTCCATTTTCATAGTCTTGATGATGTTGATGCTTTCTTCTGTTCTTCCACTACTTTTTCTACTAGCTGCTTCCATGCGCGTTGACACTCTGTGGGAAAACTCGTGCATGAATTCCACGTTTCTATTGGCATAACTACATGTCCTTTCTTTCCTTGAAACTCCGGACTTGCCTCTAGGGGGCTTAAACTACGAATTCCTTCACTCTCACCTAGAGGGTACTCCTGCATGACTTTTCCCTAGGTTCAGCAATCATGCGGGAGTCATTCACTACAGCAGACAACACGTGTAGGGTTGCGTGCGTGTGAACATGTAGCTGCTGGGGGNGGGGGGGGGGGGGGGGGGCGTACGGACGGACGCAACATATTGAGTGCTGTGGCGCACCGGCCGTGTCCGTGAGTGACAGTGGCGCCGCCCCGACAACGAGGCTGTCGTGCGGTCACGGTTCACATGCCGTGCTGTTGGTAGCGTGTACTGGTAGCACTGTGTACTTCTGGCGCCAGTACATACGAGGTGTAGACAAGAGTGTACATATATTAACGACATTACATAAGTTATGTTACTATATAGTCTACTCTGCCGTGACTGTATTTTTTATTTTATTTTTAGATTATAGAAATTGAACGCTTTATTTTGGTCGATCGTGTTCGCTTTAGTCCTGTAAAGACCAGCGTCCTTCATTCAGGACGTCTCAAATAACGTTATAACTACGGGAAACCGACATTTTACTCGGTTCTTTTAGGTAGGGTAAGTTTGACTTTGAGATGCGTTGTCATCTGCACTCGAACAGAGCCAAAACCGTATGGGTGCGTTGGGTGCTATACACGATGCTTGCCCTCTTATGACAACGCAGAGTAGCAGTAAAGAGTCATTACTGTCATGGCATCATTAGCAATTTTGTTGTGGCGTCATTAACTAAAAAGGCGACCTTAATAAGGAGCGCTAAATGCTTTGATGTCTTCTCAAAAGTGTTCACACGCGGACGGCGATCGTTACTATTTTTCCCGCAATCCCACTACTGATGATCGAAATGTCTGCCACTGAGGCGAGTTTGTTGAAATCTCCAGACACTGAGTCCAACTGACGTGATGATGAAAAAAGTGTTTCCTTGTAATTTTACTTTTGAGAGGTGCAGTGCATTCAGTGTGGGGTAGCCTTCGTTGGCCCTCATAGCGCTTGATGTACATCAACATTATATTCTGATTCTTATGGACCTAACTGGCGTACTGCTCGGTTTACGAGTAAAAGGCCACCTTGTTTAATTGGTGGACTTTTGAAGTGGCTTTTTAGTTAGGATCCTTGTTTGCTTCTTTTCGTTCACTTTTATAGTTATTATTCCCACGTACGTATGGATACACAGTTTCGCTTGGCGCAGTATTCATGTCCATCCTTTCTTCCTCTCTTGGATAACGAACGCTGCGGCTAGGGAGGAGTTAACTAGGAAGATGATAATAACAACTACCTGAACTCGATTAGGTAGAATATTACTATACTAACTATGCACGACTGATGTAGATATTTCTGTTGCTACCATCCTTCCTTCCTGAAAGTGCCCGAACCTCCTCTCTTCATTTGCATGAAGCTCAAAACAAACTTCTGTTGTGGTCGGACTTGTATTATCACTCTCATGGAAATGTTCAGTCGGGACGCGTGTCACGCACCGCAGATGTAAGTGGCTAAATACATTGACTGCTTCTCCCACAATCGTTTATGGAAAAAACTTTTCAATTTTTAACCATTTTTTGCCACTTTATCATTCTCGTACTAGTTATATTGCTTCTACAGTATGTTTCATCAACACTGCTATTATTTTTTAAAATGCCGTCTTTTCATAAATTATTACAGTAATTCTGACTGCCACATCTAGCAAAAAAGAGGGATAGGTAAAAAAGGAGTATGAGCGTGTTCGTCGGTAAAAGGTTAATTATTATTGAAAAAAGCAATAATTCACGTTTCTTTCGCACACACACACACGCGTTAGTCACACTGCAGCCTGAGTTGAGTGAACCCAGCGAGGGTGACACATGGCGTGCCGGTCGCACTAGTCTGAAGCCTGGACATTCTCGGTGATGGTAGGTGATGGTGACGTGTACGCGCGGTGCGCGTGTACGTGTCTGGCTGTCTGCAGTGCAGTGACAATTTGACGTCCACCTTGTGCAAGCTTGGTGTGAGGTTCGCGCTGCTCTCTATATGGCTGCAGACTATGAATGGGACTTTCATATGGCTGCAGACTATGAATGGGACTTTCAGTGGCCAGATGCCTACGAACAAAGTTTACGTTATGGCGATAAAGCATGTAGATCAACG
>LQNS02278171.1:5074697-5090732 GCA_001587735.2 Parhyale hawaiensis
CATTTTAGTTTTACTTAGATATTTTAGGGGCACTCAGTTTTCCAAAATGGAAGAAAGCTACACAATCTGTGAGTGTGGTCTAACACAATGTTCGCCGGGCTGAATTGCATCAATTGTTGCACTGGAAAACTCAGGGCGGCAATGCTCGACAGTCACAGAATTATTCCTCTCTACGGGCATAACTAGTAATCACAATACGACGGCATAAGGCTGCAACTTGTCAACTAAGGGAACTTGTCAATTATTCTTGGGAGAAGATAAACAATCTGAAGGTGCTGTCTAACACAATGTTCGCCGGGCTGTTAATTCAATCACTGAACCCAAAATCAGGACGGCAATGCTCAACACATACACAGAACAAAATGAAGGTCCGTGCAATATAGCGGCACTTTAGATTAATTCACTCCGCGAGCAAAAGGAGAGAAGTTCTGGTATTGTACACATTTGCTGTTAAATCATGCACGACACTAAGTAAATTCTGCGTGTCGTGCCTATAGCTCACTGGGACTTTGAGCTAGAGGGGAAAAGTATAGGCGTATTCCCCCAAATAGCAGAGGCACGAGGCGCCTCGCCCCCAGAGAGGAGGGCAAGGGAGCACGAAAATGTGTGCTCGCTCTGAGCTCTAAGCTATCACTAACTATGTCTTACAATCTAAACTCTACATTCTAAGGATTAGTCCCCACCTTTCCCAAACTTCGCTCGTTCCGATATATTGTTTGTTTACGCGACACCAGCCGCCGAGCCGAAATGAACAGACTCGCTTCTTTCTAAAGTACTCAACCGCGTGACACTGAGCAGATGCCTCTACTGCCTACAACGGCTTTTCGCGTCGAATATCACACATTTGTGGTGTATACGTAGTCGTGCAAATCTATATTTATATATGTACTTATTTTCCCATTTTATTTTTATGAATCAATGTTTTCATAACAATTAGCTTCGATAGCTGCGTGTAGACGGATCATTGTGTCTATTCCTAAAGAAGATCCGGAACTGCCCCTCCGCCCTCTATGAGGTATTGTCGTACTGTTGACTAAATAGTTACTAATATAGCTTGAAAGTTACCTGCTAAAAATAACCTTTTGTCTTCAGTGCACCCTAAGAACTTGAACGTCACTACATTTTGCCAAATATCCGTTACAATGATGCCACAATTTTGAGAGGGGTTACAATAACGTTGTGGATCGTGTTAACCACAGCCGCATTGTTATCATTTTTTGAAACGTGTCCCGATGTCTGTAAAATAGCGTAGCGACTTGCTCCACCCTTACCATGCTGGTAATGGGATTCTCTAGAACTGATGTCAGTAGTAGTCCAATGTAAAATGCAGCTATGTCTTGAATTGCCTGTTTTTCAGTCTTGCAGTGGTCAACTAACCGTCATTTAATATTGCTTGAAAGTCGCTAAAAATCCCATTTACGCCTACAAAAGAGCGCAGCGACAACGCTACGACCTGATCACATTTCGGCTATCACAAGTGTCGTACCAGCACTGCACGGAACTATCATTCAAATATGTACTAAAAAATTCTCGCGTGAATAACGAAGGGTTTTCACTCCTACATTGCAATTGACCGTCGTACCGCACCGAGGCTGGTTAAAAACGTTCTTCTTCAGCACGATATGTGTAAAAAAAAGTAACAACTTCACTTCAGCCTTGTAATAGTCAAGGCAACATCGGCAAGTATCGCACAATGTTGTACTGGTCGGAACAGCCTGGCCTCCGGCAGAACATTGCGCTCGTGGCCTTCACGAAGTGGGGGAAGACGGCGAACTGTAGAAAGTGCAGGTCGTCTGCTCGTGTCGTAATGGTAGGGGTGGAGGGCGGTGGTGATGACTTCTGCAGTACTGATGGTGACGGAAATGGCTTTTGGAGCGACGATGGTTTGTATTTTCTGTGGAAATTGTACTGTGTCGCAACGGTGCGGCTTGTGTAAGACGGCAGTTATATGGGAAAAAATAAGTATGTATATTTTTGACAGCAACAGTTTCGAGTTTGATAGGTTTCGTTCTTTAAATCTACACAGATACATTTGAAGAAAAACAGTGTACACGCTTCCGCACGAATAACTTTGAATGACCCCTTAGGAGTTATAGGATCGACTATAAAGCTTTTAAGGTTAGCTGGGGGTAGGTTCGCCCAACCTATGTTATGGGGAGCAGCGCCTCAAAGAGAAGTCACAGATCACCGTAGCTATAGCTAGGCCTTCGGGACGGCTGGTTTTTTGTGCTTACTTCTCTTCCTTCCGTTTTCATAATTATAGGGATTATAATTTCTTCTGCTCTTCCTCGCCTTTCGTAACTTGCTGCTTCCTGACGTGTTGGTCCTGTTGAACGTGTTGGTCTTGTGTGGGACCATCCTCGTGCATGGGTTCCACGTTTCCATCTTTATACTACATGTTCCTTTCTTCTTCTCTCTGGAGACACCGAAGTTGTGTCAAGGTCATTATATGCAACGTGTTCATTCCTATCCAAGAAGGTCCATGTACTTCATCAATTTAATTTTTTCTCGCCAAACACTTGATTTAAAGCACATTTTTCACGCATTGCTGTTTTCATGCATCTGCACGAAACATCAAAACAGAATTTTTATTTTTTATTGAGGTATTCTTCTGCAAGGGCTGCAAGCACAAGAAGATAATTGCGAAGCTGCGGCAATATCGTTTCGGGTGGAAATCTGATTTTGCTCCATTGAATTGATAAGTTCGTTTTTTAATGATCAGTGATTGCAGCGTGTGTTTCAAGGGAATTTCAAGATACCAGCGTAATGGAATTTTAAAGTCGCAAAAGTAGTATTGCGTTTTAATCGTTTTGAGTGTCTATTGGTTGTTCAAATGTATTTCATAAAATAGTGGGTTTCTAATTCTGTTATAATATCTGCTGCTGACCACTTCCTTACCCCTGCTAGACTTCATGCCTAACGTTTTCACAATTGATTCCAATAATGAAAGTGGCGAAGAAACACTGAAAAATCTGGAAACAAAAATTAGGTGGTAGCGATAACGAAATCCTGCTATTCTGCTGCTATTCTATCGCAGAACAAACATAACTTCTGTATGCGACCTACCGAACATAAGCTTGCCTAACAACTCAAGTAATAGCGTTTAACTATGTTTATGTAACCCAAATATGCCTGACCTAGCAGTTAAAATGTATACAATGAAGGGCAATAGTTTGTATTTCTTCTTCTAAATTCTTCTATCAGCACCAGCCAATCCTTACCTAACTCAATGCACCCTAACTTAACATTTAAATTGCATAAAAAGATGCTCAGTAAGTTATTTTCCATATTCTGAATTATCGTCAGAGCCCCTCGGGGTCATAGGATGGGCCATAGGCCATAGCGTTAGGGTGGTTTAGGTTCGCCCATCCTATGTTATGGGACCGGCGACCCCAGGGGGCTCGTGAAGGTTACCTCAGCCATTAGCTAGGCCTTCGGGACGTCTGTCTTTCGTGCCCACTTTGGTTCCTTCCCGATTTCATACTCCACTTGCTCATGCTTCACTCTGTTCTTCCTCTTCTCTCCCTACTTGATGTTCCCATGCGCGTTGATCCTGTGTGGGAACACCTTCGCGCGTGGGTTCCCTGTTTCTATCGGCATACTATATGTTCCTTGCTCTTTCCTCTGTGATATCGTTCTGCTCGGAAACGGAGGCTTCTTTCTGGCTATAATATTATCGTATGAGCTTTGGCTCAAATTTTTATTTCTTCATTTTTTAATTCACAGCATTACGTGAGTGTTTCGAGAGGATGTTTGTCACTCATGCGCTGCGGTTACATACTGCATAGGCTGTGCACTAGTATAACTTTATTAGCAACAAATTTTATCTTTCAGCGAAGATTCTATTTCATCAACCATCACACACGAAGGTATTGCACGTGTAGGATCATATCTCATAGTCAAAGCTAAGAGCCGGTTATCTACGCAGAAATGTAATTTATTTATAGTGCCTATAATCAAATAATTTCACCTGAAACATTTGGTCGTGACGCCCACAAACGGTAGGTCATTATTGTATCAAGTAAAACCTCACACGAGAAGTACTTTGTAACTTAATAGTCGCCATGTTTTTGTTTTATTATCTGGATAGTTGATGTTCTTTCCGGACGTGCATCTAGGTTTTCTTTTCTGTATGCTTTGGCCTTCTATATCGTTTTTTTTTCAAGTTTGTTTGCGTAGATTCTATCCTTGAATCTGGGTGCATGATTTCTCAGACGACATATGGCGTTCCGCGCAATTTTATGTTTTCCATAGCGTTACCGGCTGCGTGCGTGACCGAAGTGCGCATTTTTTCGTGGTGAAACGGAGTTTCCCAAGATCGTACTTCTTGCTGTTCAGATTTGGGTCTTAGTCGTTCGATTTGGAAAATTTTCTGACATTTAGTATTGTTTTGCTGATTATTGATTTACAAGCTTAAAGAAAAATAATGTTGGCTCTGTTCGAAACTTGGCACCCTGAAATTGGAGGCTTTTTGAAAAAAAAATATTGCTATAGTTGTAGCCGAGTCATTGCTTTATCTTCTGACATCGTTATACTGAATTGAGTTTATACCAGAATGTACGATATATAAGAGTAATAGAGTTTGCAATGAAGCGATAATAGTGAAAAGGCTACTCATAACTATAATATATGCCTTACCGTGTGACACAGCGAGAATCGGGGTACACGGACTTGTCGCCCTAGATTGATTCTGGACTAAAATTGCCGTCCGTGGACTAAAACAGCAAAGTTTTAGAAATTATACGGATGGGAAAGTCACTTTTCTCGACAGATAAACGGTCCAAAACACTGTTGGTGCTGGCACCATCCGCGCGCCCCCATCATATACCGCTATAGCAAGGAGCTTGCCAGCATGCAATGAGCTAGCTAGCATTAAGGTTAGGCGAGGCCAGAACTGATCCGGCTAGCATTCAAAATTAAGCTTATTTCATACGAAAGTCTATTGGAATGTTAGCAAAACCTATAATAGTCGAGACCTCTGAAGTTCACAAACACAAGGTTTCTTCGTCATTTATGCATGGCAATTGTCGTGGAATAGAACATGAGTAAATTATCGTCGAGCCACACAGCACATCTTTGAGTTTTGAGTAGAAGTGTAAAACAGACTGTTTTACCCGACCCCGCGTCATAGGTACGTTATTTTTCTCCTCTCGAATACTAAAAGCGTCTCGTGCAGAGTAATTATATTGGATGAGCGAGACAACTATTAAAATGATAATAGAAGTTCACATTGAGTTTTTGCGGTTTTTGGAGGACATGAATATGAAGAACTCAGTTTGTTTTAAGCCCTGACTAATAAAATAATTCCTACCTGACCTACATGGCGGAAGGAAGTCATTGATAGTGACGTTTCTCAATTTCCGTAAGCGCTAAACGCCCGTGGGCACTACAAACAATGCTACGAAAAGTGATGTCTAATTCTAGCCCCATAAAGGGTTAACCGAGCATCGTGTGTTGCACACTCTGTGTTGCCGGCATCACATTCTTCGTAAACAAAACGTAGAGCCTGATCTTCATATCAAAACTGGACGACGCCTCCCAAGCGTTGCCCAGTTCTCGTAGCTTTTTCTGTGTGTGTGTGTTTCCATATTCAAATTAGATCTGATCAAAACAGCCTAGAAGCGCGTAGCTTGTTTTTCACATTTGATGAATACCTTTTGAAAATTTAACGCGAACTGAGCGCTGTGATTTACGTTTTTTCATAATGAGCCATTTCTGGGATATTTCCAAACATATAAGCACCGAACCCATGTTTCGTTGTTCGTAGTTATAGCATAGTTTGTTAAGTGGAGAATATTGTTCCCATGGCGATATGAGGTTATATCTCAAAGTCATGTATTAGCTTCTATTCATCATGTACCTAGTCATATATATGCAAATTAAGTATGCTCAAGTGTGCATATTTCTCTCGGTAAAAATAGGATGGTGGCGATGCGCTGACTGCAAGCTAGAGTCTGAGAATACCTGTTTATAAGATGGATGTTAGTTAATGGTCTTTATCGCCTTTAGAAATACACGAACAAAAGTTATTGAGCTGTCTTTCAAAATGTTAACCCTTTCTGTCCGGAAATTTTGCTCTTTTATGCTTGAGGTTCTACAAAAAGCACATTGAAAACACTATCATTGTAGTCACTTGAGCTCACCTACAGCTTAGATCAGTCATGGATAAAATACTGTCACTGACTTCAGACTGGTTGTTAGATTTGTTGACCAAATTTCCAGAGAAAGAAACAACGCACTGGTTTTAATAATCAAAACTTTGATGCGGGACATATACGTACCGTCAGGACCGAAAGTATAAAAGTGTAGGTTTTAAATGTTTAATTAATTTGTGCATTATCACAGTGTAAACGTATGTTTTTCATATTGAAAGACGTCATCAGATATTTGTGTGTCATTGTACTTCTAAAGATGATCGAAGATGGTGCTTCTTAAACTTGAAGTTTAACTAATGTTTGAACTGTCTATCTTAATTTCGCTGGTAATTCTAATTCTTGTGATAATGCAGTTAATTATTATCGCTCTCTTGGATCCTTATTTACGGTGGGCCTTCAGAAACATAATTTTTCTGCGTAGAAAATCTCTTTGAAAGATATATGTGTGGGTTGCCCTCTATAATAACTTACTGAATTTTGCTTAGCAGGATTGAATTTTCGGACATCTCCATTGTAATAGCTTTGTAATGATCGCCTACATCTCCTTCCAAAGCGGCGAACCGTACTTTCAGGACTGAAAATCCATACAAGCTCAAGCTAATCCGATTAGACGATTTCAATCGCAATAGGCGAATTGACTCCGCTTTTAGTTTTATCGACTTCATCTTTTTATTTATTGTGCTCAGGAGACGTTTTTTCTTTCGTAATCAGTAGGCGTTCTTGAATTCTCCTACCTGTACCCTTACCTTGATTACTCTGATAATTTGATTTTTCGGACGAGGTTCGGGTGGTGTTACGCACACACCTATGCATTGCGTGACCAGCGGGAGGGCTGTCGAGTTACATCTTCTTTGCCAGCATTCTGTGTATCTGTTCGGTCATTTTCCGAGCTACGGTTCCGTGTTGTGCAGTAAACAATCCCTTCTTGTCCCTCTAGTGAAACACGGATCGCTATAGAGCTGAACGAGGTAGGTTTAATCTACCGTAAAATCTAACTCGGATTCATCAAAAACGGGGTTTTCCACAATCTGTTGCATCTGTCATGCGTAACATAATATATCTTACGTACATTCTTCAACCCTCTGCCACCCGAAAGAACGGCATTCATGTTTTCTTAATACTGTTCTTACGAGGATCCTTATTAAAATTCAAGTCCTACAGAGCTTTAAGAAGTTTCCATAACTCTGCTACCTCATAAGCAAACTGCTGCCGATAAACAAACGATCGACGAGTTCTGCACATTCTCGTTGCCGAAAAGCAGCCAAGACGCTAGTAACTTCACATTGAAAGAAGGTGCTCCGTTTCACCTCGGCTGCACACCAAGCACCGGCGCTGTTACAGAGAATGACGCGCCCATTTGGGCGATGAGGAAGACATTCGGTAAATATTGCAGATATTATCGGCAGTAACTGCCCCAACACGGCACGCGTAAATCCAATATGCAGAGGTCGTTGGCAGAGTCCCGCCACACAGCGCCAGTGGTAAAACGGGAGCCAGTGCAAAGAGATCGGCAATGGGTGACTTTTTAGTCTGCTTAGCCTTAAAAACCACTGACTTCATATTCGGTTTGTTGTGAAGAGAATATTGTTTCACAGTGGGCGTCTTATGTGTACTTTAAACTTAAAGTACTGGTGGAAGCCTTTTTTCTTGACAAAGAATGACATTGTTAGAAACGTCCTCCACGGTGAGTAGTGGGTATAGTTAAGGTTTAGTTCAAGTCGAGACCACACGATGGTCACATGATCGACTTTCATCAGCTAATCTCATGAATGTTCTATTGGGCCTCGTACGCACAATATTTGTAATTACTAAAAGAGGCACTGAAATGTTATTCGTTAAGTCAGTTGCCTATAAAACTGTTACAAGTTCAGCTTCGCATGTCTTTCTTAATTTCGCGTGAATTAAAATTCAAGGAGCTTTTTTTTTTGTTGTATAAGCGGACACTGTAGCACATGCGGACTCGGAGCTGAAGAAATTAATTCGTTTGGCTCTCGTGTAAACCTCCCTTTAATGTACCAAAGCTAGACTTGATCTGGCAATGGAATAATACCGCCAGAAATGTCTTTCGTAGAAGGCAGTTTCGGTTCACCTGGACTAAATTGCTCAACGATAATTTGCCCTCGAGTAGAAAGAGCATCGGTTTGAAATTCCATTAAAAGCTGATACTGGGAGATTCTGTGTTTAATAACAGTGGTTAGCCGGCTCCTTGCATATAGCAAATTGATAATTTTTTTTGGAGAAATAAAATTAATTCGTTTCGTTTGGTTAACTCAAAATCTGTATCAAAAAAATTTTCCACAGATTTTGAGTTAACCAAACGAAATGATCGCGTCGAGCATAATGATAATATTTTAGGTAGTCTAAGATGAGTGAGACGCTCAGAACCTACTTTGTGACTGCATGAAAAGTAAAAAAATTGCCATGCGCGAACCAGACAGAGAAATCTTGTTTCGCCAGAGCAAAGAGGTGTTTCTTAGGGGCAAATGATAACTTTCTGCAACTTTTTAGACTAATAGCAACGTTATGACAAAGTATGGAGTAAATCTGAGACCTTCGATGACGACTCGAATTTTTTTCCCTGATGTATATACATCAAGAAAATTTTTGGAAAATTTTTTGGATACAGATTTTGAGTTAACAAAAAAAATATCAATTTGCTAAAATAAACATATTCTTCCTACTCGACTTGCTGTCCCCAGGCATTTGTTGTTCCGATGTTGAATTTCCTGTATTAGACATTCTACTAATCGATTCCTTTTCTCCACTTGAAACACTTGTACAGGATAGAAAATCTTTAGTATGTACGAGTATTATGGAATTGGACAACCAATGACTGTAAATAGTTGTTTTGATATACAGTCAGCACTTATTATTCAAGCTTTACATCCATCTCCATTTTGCGTCCTTTAATTTTTGTACTCTAACTGATATTTTTTTCAATCTTCTTCCCTCCCGACTTGCAATCTTGTTATTTAGTCATGGGAAAAAATCTAGCTTCATTAAAGTCGCTTTGCAACCTCAGAAGTTTCAAGTGTTATTTTTTGTCAGATCAAAACAACTTGTGTTGCAAAAATAACCTAAACTGTATGGCACATTAATTGCGAATAGCAAATAAGAAACTTACAAAATATATAAACGAATGCGAACGGTTGTTTTGCACTAAGGAACCTGCTATCAAAGGAAAATTCGAAGAGTCAACACGGTGAGAGGCTAGAACCCCATTCAATGGGAAGCCTCGGTACACAGCACACACACACAAATGAGTTGGCAAAGGTTTGGCCTTTGTTTACACAGGGGCACATTGTGCGAAAGTGCTCAGCCTGTCAGCCGAGAGAGTTTATTGTGGTAAAAAATTGGGTAGAAATAAACAGCGGGTCGTTCTGTAACAGTCCGTTGCAAAACCCGTCACGTCTGCCTAAAAATATGCGACGTTTACTATCATAGCATTGCGGAGCGGGATGATAGAGGCAAGACTATAGTTATTGTCGGGCCGGTCGGGTCGTCGTTCTGTAACAGGCCGTAGCAACAATCCGTTTCACCTGCACAAAAATATGGGACGTTTCCGATCATAACAACGAGGAGCTCCAAAGCGTTGATAGAGAGGGTCGTGCTATAAGGGCCCGTGGCAAAACCCGTCACATCTGCGTGAAAATATAGGAAATTTACTCTTTATGAGGCTGCGCAGTTGAAGGATTGTTGGCCCTCGAGGTAAAGGTAAAGTCAGCTTGACCGCAGACCCAAGTGGGAATTGTCGTGCACATGTTCATCACGTGCGAACGAAGGGATATGTTCATCGTGTATATGTCTATATATGGTTGTTAATGTATTTATATTTTCTTGGTATAGCATAATTATTTGTAGAACTCGAAAAAAACAGTTGAAGAATTTTGTTACCCACGACGAGCGTTTTGCTGTTTTTCTGCTCTTCAGGTAGGAGACTCGAAGTTGGTAAATCTAGTTCTTGAGACTTTTGTGAAATTTAGAAAGGTTTTCACAGGGAGGTGTAACTTTGATATCGGATTATCAGAAAGTATAAATGGCATTTTAGTCAAGCCAATGTTTCGTCAAAATTAACCTACACTTAGAACAGAAATATAGCGTTAGCACAAAATTGACCATGTCTCATTTTTGCGCGATCAAATTTGCATGAAACTTGCAGAGAAATCGTGACATCTTCTGGCAACACTGTTGAGTTTGTTTACATTTTGCTATGTCTCTTGATTGACAACTCTGCATTTTTTCTTTTTTTGAGGGGAACGACAATACTCGATTCATGTATATTCTGCTAAAATGGGATGTGGTAAAGCTCTAACTAACGAGGAGAAAGAAATTATCCTCAAAGAAACTGCTAAAGGCACCTCTCCTGATGTTGTTGCCTGAAAAATAGGACGCCATATTGACACAGTGACAAGATTCTTGAAGGACGCTTCACCACAAAAAAAAAAAAAAGAAAGATCAGATGTTGGGCATTGAAGGACTGTTACTGATAGAGACATGAGAAATGTGGTTCGTTAGCTGCGCAAGAGATCCGGGCTAGCAAGTAAATCAATTTTTATGGTTGCTGGGCTTCCTGAAGTGCCTAAAACCACAAGAAACTACAACCTTCGCTCCATTGCATCTGTCAAATCCCCTCTGAAATTGCCTCCTCTGACCCCAAAACATGAAATTTTGAGGATGGAATGGGCAGAGAAATGCATGATCAACATATGAATCATGTTCTTTTTACTGATGAAACCTGGACAACCCTTGATGGACCTGATGGGTGGAGTAAGGGTTGGGTGCTACCTGGAGGTTAGGTTTGATAAGTTTATTACACACAGACTCATTGATACAATACAATCATCGTTTTCGTACGAGAGTAAAAAATAATTATAATGACGTATGTTATCAGCGCGTAAAACGTCACTAGCAGGGAAGTGGTGTTATGCTATGGGCTGGTATCATAAGAAATCGACTTGTAGGTCTGGTTAGAGTACCTGATGGCGTGAAAACTACATCTGCATGATATTGTTAATGTTAAAGGACGCCTTGGTCCCATGGCTGGATGGCATACCCCTTTCGTTGTTTCGAAACTTGATTTTCATGCATGATAATGCGCCTTCTCACTCTGCCCGTACTACCACAGCATTTCTGGACTCTTTGGTGTTCCATGGAGAGAAACTGATGGTTTCGCCACCGTGCTCACATGATCTAAACCCAATTGAAAATTTCTGGGCCCTTCTGAAAAGGAACATTTACTCGGATGGAAGGCAGTGCAACTCAAAATCTGTATTGTGGGATGCTGTTGCTGCAGCAGCAAGGGCAGTTCCACCTTCTGCAATAAAGAAACTAACTGGCTGCATGGATTCAAGGATTATTGAAGTTATTAAACGACATATACTCATGTTAGCAAATAAAACTTTTTTCAGTCATTGTAAACTTTTGATAAATGATTTCTTGTTTAATACATGTTTTTCTCCTTTGTCTTGTTCATTTATGCTCCTTTTATGATATAAAACTGTGAATATTTTTTTCTTTATCAAAAAGCTATTATCGCTCCCAGTGAAATTAGAAAAATTGAAAACAACGTAAATGTTCTAGAACCAGCATTGATTAGTCGTTTGAAAATTTACAGACACTATAAGCATCATAAATTTAACTTTCAGTGAAATTTTCACTGAAATTTATAGCCAAATAGTCGAGCTGTGGTCAATTCTGCGATAAGCTATTATTTCCGTTTTAAATGTATGCTCCACTGCGTAGACTCCAGTCACTGCACGGTGTACAGACACAGAGACGTACCACCCAAAAACTGCCGGAAGCAGTGGAGCTATCATCATAACCACTTGCAAGCTGCCAGGTCGCTTGGCTTTGTTGTGAAAACGCCGAAAAAATCTTACTTAACACTTTCAGTCCCCTTTCTCCCTATCGCGGGTAATGGTTTTCCGCCACCAGGCGTTATAGTTTCTGCTGCTGATAATTCCACGCTGGGCTGGGAGTTATACACGGCTGCAATCGACCACTAATTTCCAGAGCCATAGCGTCCAAGATTAAAAGATTAAGTACGACAATAGATCTCCCCCAACATGTTGTTTGTTAGGTTAGTTAGTACCCTCGCATTGAATTTTGAATGTCAGATACCCTGCGCGACGCTGCTGTGCCGAGCATCACAAGACTTGCTCCCTTGGCCAGGAAGCGAACCAGGGACCTTGAGATAAGGAGCGCACTGCTGATTTTTCTACTCTAGCACTTCGGGTGATAAATTGCATATGAACGTGGGCGTGAAAACACTTTCTGCAAGAATTATCATTCCATTCTGTAGTAAGCGCTAGTAATGTAGGTTCACTTGCAATGACTGTTATCCTGTTTAAAACAAACACCAATGTCGCTAACATTTCCTCTGAACTTATCTGAGCCTCAGTTAGTAAGGCTATCGAGGTATTTTCCCCCCAGAATACTGTACTCCCTTTGTTTTTCTTCTACTATTCACAGTTATACTGATATTCTTCCATTTTATCTTGCTGTAAATCTGAGAGAAATTGAGCCCGATACTAGGACGTTTAACTACTCAGATTTTAACCAGCGGTTATGGGAGGTCACTTTTGTAGATTCAAAATAGGTCATACGAAACTGACTCACTCACGGCTATCGTATGAGTGACGATAACTTACTATATTGTCTGGACTCCGTTAGTAAGACGTTCTGTTATGCAAATAGTGCGGGAATGAGCAACCTGTTCAGTAGACCGCCATCACTACTTAGGAGACTTGGCTCTCCTGGACATTTTTGGTGATAAGCTTACCGCCTATCAAGGACATAGCTACCTGTTCTTGCATAAGTGAACTAAACCAAATGCCTGCAACGTAATGTAACGGAAAATGTAAGAAATTTATTGATTCGTTCTCGGTTGACGGTCTCACCTCCTGAATCACTGTTATTGTGGCTGGAGTGGTTAAATTTACTAGATAATAATAATGATAATTTTGACTTGTGTTTACATTCGTAGTGTTCTGCATTCCATGTTCTGCCTTTCTTGACTTATTACATACTTCAATGACGTACCTACAACGGGACTCTTTGCAAGAGACCTTGCTGATCGTTTGCGAAACAACGGTCAAAAATCTAGCACAGAGCTCGAAGAACGACCTTAAGTCAGCTTTTTTTTTCGTATTTTATAGCCAGCATTTGGAATAGACTCCCTTCCGACGTTGTTAGTGCGGAATCAGTCAACGCGTGTAAAATTCGTCTTGACATACATTTGGAGAGAGATCCTCCACAGCTAAGAACTCTTCCTCCACTAGTCGCAAGCACTTAACGGCCAAAGCTTCCCAGGCCATCTTAAGCCGACTTCTCCCTTCCGCTCCATCTATATTTTTAAGCTCTGCATATCAGCGGTTATCGATCATGTTTGTGTGCATTCATGATCATCTCTTTGGCTGAGGTTCTTCTCCCTCCTTCTTTTTTCTTTCTTTTTTTCTTCTTTCGTTTTTCCTTTTTTCTCCTCTCGTTTCCCCAGTCCTCTACATCCTACTAACATAATGGCATTAGCTCATAGAGGGCAGGGGCGTAAGTTCCAGTATCTCTTTGGGAATTGGCCTCTTAGTTCGTCTACTGCCATCTATCTAATCTAATCTTCCTTTTACATTCTGGAAACCTGTATTAACAGCCAGCCGGACTTGAATTAACGCATCGTGATACGTATTCTTGTGCCTTATGACTACAGATCCATGAATATTGCGCCTTATGAGTGACCCCCGATGCATAAAATAGCATAAATGCTTTTTTTTATGCTCTGTTTGATTAAGGAAATGAATATTGAGCCTTATTGATCGCTTTAGCTCGAGAAATAAAAAGCCTTTTGACTTGTTTTGGTTAAAGAAATGAATACTGAGCAACTTTTTACTCAGTTTTTCTTTAAAGAAATAGTGCGCCTTATAATTCTGGTTGAATAAATAAATATTATCCATTATTACTCGGTAGGGTTTAATAGTAAACCTTTTGACTCTGTTTGGTTCCTTAGAGAAATTAACATTGAAATATTACGATTAATGACTGTTAAATTAGAGAAGTAATTATTGCGGTGCATGATTCGCTTTAACTAGAGAAAGTCTTAAGCCGCGTCTACACGACGATCCTTTTCGTCGAAGTTTGTGATCGCGGACAGATTTTGATCGCCAAACACACGAGGAGAGCCTTCGAAGTCCGTGATTTTTGATCGCCGACATTGCTGGAAATCACGATCAAAAATCACGATCACAAAAAGTTTGCAAACTATATTACGCTTTGTAAATAGATGTATCTATTTTACAAATATTATTTAGTAATTAAAGCATAATTTTCTATTGAAATGTGCCCGCTTAGCGAATTTTATTTATGTTTGATTCGAATTTCTGTACTGCGGGAAGCATTNCAGTGAATGAATTTTTAGCTATACTTTTTGCCAGTATACATAAAGTTTAGCCCGCCAATCACCATCTACAACTACAATAAATATCTGACGGTTAATGTGAGGGTGGAATATCGATTAATAGTAATGGTATGCTGAATTTGCTTTCGTGACCTTGAGTTGATCGTGGCTTCTGTTTTTGATGCCGTTGGGACAAGTAGGCGAATTTGATTATGATTTTGATCGTCGATTCTTGTGTTTGTGATCGCTGAAAAGATCGTCGTGTAGACGCGGCTTTAGCCTTATGACTCAGTTTGATCAGAGGAATGAACATTTTTTAGCCTGATTCGATTCAGTTGGCTCCCTCGTGCCTGTATGGCATGACTCCGCTTAGTTACAGCGCTTCAATTTACCTGTAAGCTCGAACAAAATCTCTCCTTCTAAATCACACGGCCATTCATTTTAATTAATTCGGTGGCTCATTACGCCTCTGGAGTGTCTTTTATTATGCTAGGCTGCAAAATTCAGGAAATGTCGCTCCCACTCACTCGACGTAGTAATTTTCTCGTGAATGAGTGCTTCGCTTGCTGTTAATTGTACCTCGCCTTTATCGTGTCTTTCGGAATTATAGTGCGCATTTGTTCCGCGTCGGTTGCGTACACATGGCTGGCATGCGTCAACGTGATTTAGACATGTCACCTGCGCTTTGTGTCCAAACGCTGTGTGGGGAAACAGGGTTTTTAGATGCTGCACAGTGTTGGTATCTCGGAGCTATATTTATGTATAGTGTTTTGATTATCAAATTATGAATGTGTCTCGATATGGAATATATATTTTTGCAATTTACATTATATAATATATATTCCTGAATGAATGCCGGGCATGTTGTACTCTGCTCCAATTTCTTCACACTATTATCAGAATTAATTTTTGTTAGTAGATTATGCTGTGCTATTTGTAGGAAAAGTTCCATTTCGAATGCGTAATAGTTTGATCTGTTGATGTGCTGCTTTGAGGTAATCATCTGCAACATTGCCTGCACTGTGCCGTACAGTCCCTATGACCCACAACATTGCCTGCACTGTGCCGTACAGTCCCCATGACCCACAACATTGCCTGCACTGGGCTGTACAGTCTCCATGGCCCACAATATTGCCTGAACTGTGTTGTACAGTCTCCATGACCCACAACATTGCCTGCACTGTGCCGTACAGTCTTCATGACCCACAAGATTGCCTGCACTGTGCCGTACAATCTTCATGACCCACAAGATTGCCTGCACTGTGCCGTACAATCTTCATGACCCACAACATTGCCTGCACTGTGCCGTACAGTCTCAATTACCCACAAGATTGCCTGCTCTGTGTCGTACAATCTTCATGACCCACAAGATTGCCTGTGCTGTGCCGTACAGTCTCCATTATCCACAAGATTGCCTGCACTGTGCCGTACATTCTTCATGACCGGCAACATTGGCCACACTGTGCCGTACAGTCTCCATGACCCCCAACATTG
>LQNS02278171.1:5095909-5134506 GCA_001587735.2 Parhyale hawaiensis
CCATGACCCACAACATTGCCCACACTGTGCCGTACAGTCTCCATGACCCACAACATTGCCCACACTGTGCCGTACAGTCTCCATGACCCGCAACATTGCCCCCACTGTGCCGTACAGTCTCCATGACCCACAACATTGCCCACACTGTGCCGTACAGTCTCCATGACCCACAACATTGCCCCCACTGTGCCGTACAGTCTCCATGACCCGCAACATTGCCCCCACTGTGCCGTACAGTCTCCATGACCCACAACATTAAGGCGCACAAGAGCGTCGCTCGAGCAGCAATCGCAGCGCCAGAATGACACGTCTGGCAAACATCGATTTGCTGTCCCACTTCTCCGGCCGCCCGGAAACTGCGGCATGCATTTTGATGGTCCCGCCGACATGCGAACACTTGACGCTCGCTGATGGAGCGGATCTGGGCAGGCAGTGATGGCTGCTTCTTGATGTTACGCCATTTGGGGAACAGAGCGGCGAATTGTGCGGGAAAACTTTATTGTGTTTATGTTTTTAGGGATGTGGAGCACCGATGACTTAAATCTGGGCGGTGTTTTGCTGAATATACTATGACTTATTTTGGGCGGAATAAAGCAGTTATTGCTTAATTTAACCGAAACGTTCTCTGTGTGTGCAATTGCCGTGGTAATATATTTTATCGCAACCGTTTTTCACAGGATTATAGTCACTGCTACGAAACTCAGCAGCTACTGCATACTACTGTGAACTTGCTGACACCCTTAAAAAATATTTTTCGTTCTTGAATTTTAATGATAAATGCATATAAGTTACCTTTATTTGTATGGCAAACATTGTAGTATAATAAGGCGGCTACCAATGTTCACAAATCGTTCAAGTAATCAGCTCAATTACTTATGTTTACTAATCACTCAAATACACCTACGTATTAGCTGAAGTATTTCTAATATTCAGTAATGACTAAAATAACCAGGTCAAGTACATCTAATGTTCATAAATCACTAACTGTATTTCTATATTGAAAACCTGGAAATTTGTGTTGAATCCTTCAATTCCCGAATGAATCATCATTTTTCGTTAGTAAAGCATTCCTTGTAACGTTCACATATGTGGACCATACCCCGTCCGCAAGTATGGAGCTCTCAACTAGAACTATCGCTACGAAGTTCAACATATTCTATCCACGTGTTGGAGGATGCAGCAATGAGCTCGCTGGCATCCTAAATTAAAATGTGTGTTCCGATTCCGAGTTTTAAATTAGTTGTTGGTCAACACCGCCAGGTGGCGTTTGATCCAATTTTGCTTCATTTAGAAACTTTGCAGACCTGGAGGCTCGCTGCCTCTCGCCAATAAGCCAAGCTGATGTTGCCATTCCCTTAGTTCGTGTTTGAAGTACACCTAATTTTACCTTAGCTTCAGTTTACCTTTGCGTCGTGTTTCGTTTCATGCCCGCTATGCTTCTCCATTCTCCTACTGGTTATCTGTTTTGCTCTACTTCCTATTCGTTCCCGGTTTTCTTTTGCCTTTCATGGGTTCTTCGTTTCAATTGCCATTCTACATCCCCCTTCTTTCTTAATATCTTGGATAGCAGTAGTACACTGCGAGGAAAGAGTCTTATACAAAGATTGAGTACCTATATATAGGTATACATACATTATTTTTGTGATAATAATTACTTGATAATTTAGCCATTCGAGTGATTGTGGACATTATATCCTCCACTGTGACCCAAATCTTGGAGCTGTGGCACTGTACCCAAGCAACCTGGGGTGTCGCATCCCACCGGTTGCCGCACTTCATTGTTAGTCGAATCAGGTTACCCAACAGGAGCTCATTCTGACTGAGACATATTCTAAATTCAGCATTTTGTTTGGTAGCTCATTAAGGCTTTCTGTACTTCACTATATCTTCTAGAATTTTTCATGGCGTTTTCTGTGAGGAAACCTGAGTATAATATTTTTTGAAGATCTGCGATGGCTCAATTCTGCGAGCTACTTTTTACAAAAGCTCCTTAATTTTGTACCGTCTTATTCGCAAGGCTCCTCACGTACCCAACTTTACGTTACTTGGACGAGAAGGAGAAACCAATGACATTATTTGGGTCTTCGCGAAAACCACCCTTTGAACTCACTTTCTGCACTTCGAAAAAAAAGTACAAGTAAAAAATATATACTTAAAGGTATCTTTCCAGAAATCTGTGAAAACTTGGTTCAACGCTACCCCTATGGTGATAGTAACCACTCCTTATTGCAGTAACTGTTTTTTCTAATAGTTTATTGTACTTTCTATTTCTGCAGCAGCCAGCAACAGTTCATTAATCTTCTATTTCGAGTTTTCGTTAATGGTTGAAGTAATTTCTCATCCAGTTGCTAAGGTATATTCAACGCCCTCCATTCAAGTCCGTCAAGGTTTTAACAACTGAATTTTGCTATTCTCCTTCAGCTTTTTCTTCGATCGGCTCAAGTGCTTGTTTTGTCAGGGTCCCTATTCCACCTACCGTACGATCAAATATTAACTTTTTTTTTTGCTTAGAAATTTGAGACCGTCTACCAATGTGCGGCATGTATTAACTTTTTTTGGGGCCCACTTTTTTCTTCATTCGCTGTCAGTCTCTCATAATGTGCTGATTGCATTAGCTCTCCGTTCCTCTGTTTTTTGCTCGTACGGCCCACAATTGCACCCTACATTTCGGAACGCAACAAAAGAAATACGCACGTCTGTAATCCATCTCTCTCGTAACCCCTCGAGCTCCCTCAGCTTCTGCTGCACGGACCGTCTGTCTAATGCTGGGTTTGGACTTGCACCTCTAATCTATCATTTATTTTTGTGCCGCCGAGTTTCTCTTTTCCAGAATTTGATGGATATGCCCTCTGTGTGGGCTGACGCCACCATTGCCTGTGGTCGTCCACATTCCCGAAGTATTATAATTTTTGCTTCGGAACTGCACAGGCGAGGCAGTCCTGTGGACATCTTATTATACCGAGCTGATAGACTCTGGGTACTAGACGGGTCCGTAAATATGAATAAATGGGATTTTTTTTTGCTGGTTTGGTGCCTATTCGGTCGTCGTCCTCGGGGATGGACTAGCCGGTAACTGTTTTCACTGTCAAGTGGATCGCTAAAAACAGGGAAGTTTTGAAATCTCCATTTGCTATTCATGATATTTCTTTGTATATCTTCTTTTGTACCTAAATTCCTGTTCCCATGTGCTGTGATTTTCCGTGTTGGCCTCCCCGTTTTTTTACCATTTGACATATCTGTACTTTCTGGAGCACCATAGCAATGGCCATGATAGCTTAAACTGTAGTGTATATAGTAATGGAGTTCGTACTTATATAATGCTAATTCCGCAAGTATCAAGAGTAGCGAAAAGAGAGAAAAATCAAACAGAGAAAATAACTTGGAATGCGCACATTACCTTATGGAATGAAGACTCCGTTTATTCCAAGAAACCTCGCCTACAAATGAACTTCATTCATAAATATATCATTTTTATTCCGATTTTGAGTTTTTAAGTTTTGGTGGGCCGGGGTATTCAAAAATTTATGTTTTAGCGTCGTCTTACGCGTAATGTGTGAACTGTAAAGTATTTGCACAAATATGTGCACGGCGGAACAAGTAGCAAACGTATCAGGTTCATTTTCTAGTAGTTATTGCCATGGATGGTCATCTGTGCCGACGACTTTTACCCGCTCACTACCGTACTTGATAATTTACTCACAAAATTCGCTGAAATATTTTACTCTAAATTTAGTGAATCAAATTCCTTACAAAATTCGATAAACGATTTGCTCGAAAAATTTGATGTAGCAAGCCTTTGAAGTGCGAACAATAGTTTTCTTTTTGTGTTAGAACATTTATTTGTGCAAACGTACCAAGTAATATGAGCTGTATCAAATTTTAGCTTGAGAATAATATCATTTTGAGGGAATAATTGAATTACAAGAATGTGTAAATGTCATCGCTGGCCTCTTGGTCTAGTACCACCAGTATGCATTTAGTTTATTGCTTTGTTCACAGACTTTTCATTTCGTAAAGATCTAGTAATTGTATTATACAGTTGACCATAAACACTGTGAGGCTTGATTGTGTCCAGCATGAATTCAGCACAGGTATAGGCATACCCCGCTTTAAATAAGAACAATAGCCATTTAAGAACTAACTTTACTAATAATAAGCCTCTCTCGTTTTTGCAGCATCTGTTATTACGCTCACTATGGATTATTCTTACACTAGATAATATGTTAGCTTGAAGATTATTCCCATTGCATTACTTTTTATTTAGAGACACACGTGTTCCAGGCAATTACTAAGACATTTGCTGTATTGTATTCAACATTTTCGTAAACTAAAACATAACAAGAATTGAAGTTTAATTCTTTGCTAATTCCAGTCGCATTTGTATTTGTAAATCGAAGCATACCGGTACCTGGTATATTGAAAAAGGAGTTAGTGTATCCCGCGTCGAGAACAATGCCAGGGTAAGTAAATCTCTTTGTACGCTAGTAAATAACTTAATATATAAATTCACAAATAGACCGATAAATGAATAATTGATTCACTAAAAAATGTATAAATAAATTCAACTCGTAAATAATTTTAATTAAATAACATGTGTCTCACATTATAGTTTTAGGCTGAAGTAAAATGTCCGTCTGTTGTAGGAATTCATTACTTTTATTTAAAATGTCTTTAAGAAGACCGCAGGTCTTTATAGATCTAACATAGTTTGTGTTCTGCGCACATTTTATAAGCGGTTTATAATGATTAGTGATTATTTTTTTAAATTCAAAACAGGTATATATACTGCACCTATATCGTATGTTAGCACAACTGATTTAAGCTTCCCCCAATTGGAAGAAACCATACTCAAATGATATAAAAATGTACGAAGGAATAATTTATTGCTAGCTGACGTTGGCATTCTTCACGCCGTACGGTTTAATCGACAAAATTCAACGCTTGCGTGCTGAATTTGAAGACGAAAAAGCGCGAAGTTATGTGACCTTTTTTGACTTCTTATTCCTATTGGGTGGATACGAAATGTCTAAAAATACACAGTGACCTTTATTACAGGGTTTTGATTTCCATGATGGTACTGGTTCTTCTTTTTCCCCCGACGAGCTGGACCCTGGCAAGACACTGACCCTATCTCGTCAGTGATCACGAGGCGTCTTGCCTTGTTACTCTATCTCAGGAAGTCCCTTAATGGTTCTTTCTTTGGTCATGAATCGATGATGACCCAGTGCTTCTGACCTCTCCTGACCCACATCTTGCTCTTCTTGCGTTGCCCCTTTGGCCAGCGTGCCCTACCCTCTACCCTATCATGCTTGGTGTCCAGCCATTTCTGTGCTTGCCATCTTCTGCTAGCGCCTCATCGGCCTTTGGGATCGGCATGGTAGAAATAGAGTGTGTTTCCGGTGCATGACCTGCCTGCTTTCGGTGGTGATCCTTGTGCTTGTAGTCCTCTCTACTGACGCCTCATCAGCTTTCAGGATGGATATGGAAGCAGTTGGGAGCACTTCTTGCGTCTGAACTGCAGTGCTTTGGAGTCAATTTTTGCGTTTACACTCTCCTTCTGGTGCCTCATCGGTCTTTGGGACTGCCTAGGTAGAAGTGGGATGTGTTTTCGGTCCCTGAGATGCACCGCTTTGGTGCTAATTCCTTCGCTGTCCATTGTGGAAAGTTCTCACTAGCAGTTGAAATCGGCTTTGTCATCGTGATGGTACTGTTGGAAGAGTACGTACAGTATTTATCGTCCCTAACTTAAAGTGCTTGATTCTTATTCCTGCACTTAGTCTTTTTTTCGGTGCCCCTCAAGCTTATGCAATCAACAATATAGAGATGTTGCTTGGGTTTGTTTCTGACGGCACTGTTACACATGCTGCCTTGTAACGCCTTCTGTTGCCGCCTCACCAACCTCTTTTGCTCGGTCAGCGATGGCGGTAGGGTGCAATTCCAGCGCCTCACCTGCAGCTTGTAGTCGCCCGTCGTAATTTCCTTCTTTGCCATTTTTCGACCCTTAATTATTAAAATCGGTAGTGTGATTGTGTTGGTGGGGCTTAGATCTAGTGATTTAGGCGCTCTTGCTGCGCTTTCCCTCTTTTATAGGCGCCTCACCAACCTGCGAGATTGGCAATTTTGACAAATCTTCCCGTTTCATGCCCTTTGTACACCTGCGACTTTTTGTAGCACCTTGCTAGTTCTACAGGTTTCGTTGTGTTGTGAAATGGCTACGAGTGTGCTAAGACTTTGAGTTTTTTCGTTCACAAACTTTTTAGCATCTGCATTGTTGCTTGACTCTTTCTCATAGCAATTTATGATCAGTATAGCTTGTCTTCTCAGGTGATTCTTATGTGTGAAATTTTAGAGCTATTTGCTGACTGTCGACATCTCGAAGCGCACTCATTTTATGGATTCTTCTATGATCAGTTTCTTAAACTATGAAGCCTCAAAAATCTCTTCCTGCACTCATTCACTTCTATCGATCTATAATTCATATGAGAAAATTTATATGGACCGAAAAATCCTAATTCTCGTGCATTCAAAATGTTTGCGTATATCCTATCAATCTGAATTAACTCCGTGTATTTTTCCGAAGCACGAGACAACCCTTTCATGTGGAAATGGCTAGGTAATATTATGCAATAAAAGACCAATTTAATTCGGTAGGTTTGTTGCTCATAAAGTCAGTTTGAATCTGAATTTATTTAGCATCGTTAATTATAATTTTTGAGATGATGCATACGAGCACCTAGTAACACCTAGTACTAGGTAACACCTAGTAACACCTAGTAGCACCTAGTAACACCTAGTAACAAGTCTCCGGTCGAATAAAGATCCTGATCTTATGGGAACAAGTTAGGGATGATTTTAAAGTAACAAGGCGGGAATAAATTCTAAGTGCTTTACATGCAGGGAAAGGAACGGACTGGGTCACCCACTGCACTCGCCTTTGGTAATATTTGCAGCCCATCGTAGCTCACTTCTAGCAGATTTCTTTCTGGGTTCATCTCCTTATGTCAAGAGGCGAGAGTGCAGCAATTATAGGTTGTTTTCTCTTCCATTTGCTGGAGCCGAGTGACAGGTCTTCGCAGAAATCCGGGAAACCGCAGGCGCCCTCCGAGGAATGGGAGCAAACAGGCGCTCGTCTGTCCCTCCCCTGTCATTGTACGGTGGCAAAGGAGACCATTCCTACACGTCTGCTCGTGCTGCTATTGCTTGTTGTTGATGCTGCTAACAACTTCTAAAATACGGTACTTACCAAATATATATATAAAGCTATATATATAAAGCTTCTGCTCAAGTAGCTCTCTGTATCTCATCAACACGATACTTAGTGCATTTGTTTGTGTTTTGCTTGACATGCTCTGTTTATTAAATTAGATTGGAGACTGGAGCGAGCATAATTTTGATGTACGGGTGAAAACCGATAGGCGAAAATTAGGCCTGGATGCAGATGATGATACCAGTAAGGGAGCTTCCAAGCCGAATGTACAGTACTTCTTATTTTTCCCAACTTCAATCAAAGCCCTGAAGACTTCTGAAGTACTCCTACATCAAAGCTTTGTAGGCGCTGGTAGAGTAAGTGACCCACCTGAAATTCAGGTCTCTTGCTGAACCGAACCTATCCTAACCTATTCTTAACTAACGTAGCCTCTTCTATGCTGGCGTAACACATACTCTCAAGTAAGCTCCACACTATACCAGGATCGCTTTATTTGCTATAAGCTCACGAGTCTCTCCAATTTGGTAAGAGCACGATAATCTTCACTAGACAAGCATGAAGAGGGTTTCTTTCATCTTATCTCTTCATTTTTCATCTCTTTGCCTTCTCAGGCGTGGCTGAACGGACAGCCGTACCGTAGAGGATGTTCTAGCTGCATTTTCTCTAGCTACATTACTTGCTTTGTTGATATTGCCATTGTGTATCAAGGATATGCAATGCAGTTCATGTTTTGAGCGTTGCTGCACTGCCTGTGTAAACAAAGCTGGTGCGTTGCTTGTTACCGAAAAATGTATATTATAATTCTGCTTGTGGCTCTATCCGTACGTCCTTCCGTGTCTCTGCACGTAATGTTTTCCAATAAAAGATAGAGGGAAATCCAACTTGTAAGAAGCTCTGATTTTTGCTGGAACGAAGCTCAACCATAGCGCGTCTTGAAAAAAAATTCAGTCGCTTTCAAAGCAAAGGCATGAAGACCGTTTCACTCGTATCTTATCTACCGCTTTTCATTTCTTTCACAACATATTACGTTCGCTTTGCTTGTGGCGCTGGACGTTTCTACAGTAATAGGGCCAGCCATGCATATAACGTATGTAGGAGACGCTGCACGAGAATAGAGAGGATAGTGTTGGACACATGGGCTCCAGGGTATTCTTTCAAGCGAATGTGCGATATCTCAGCAAATACAATGAAATCTTCAGTATAGAGGGTTATGCTGCTTTCAGTGAAGAAATTACACGACTCTGTTTGTTGTAGCCTACAGCTATCGCATCAAAGAGAGCAGGAAAAGATGGGCTGCTGATCAATATCCACGGGCCCCGCAGCCGCGAAAAAAAACCTGACATGCTGGCAAGAAAATTAAAACGCGTAAGATTATGATCGGCTAAATTATCTGTAAGCAGTAGAAAACAGAGCTTAGAAAGGCATGTACAAGTAGAGGAGAACAATGCAAGAAGTACCGTTGTATGCAAGATTCACAGGTGAGAGAGGCTAGAGTCCGCGAGACGAGGTGTGTTGTGGTACACGATCGAGGTTCGTCAGGCGGACTTCAGATTAGACGATGTAGGTTAAGTTACAGGAATACTACCTTATGCCAAACGAAAGTAGGTGAAAACATTAATTAACCGTGGAATTTTCACGGGTCCCGTTAGTTGACCTAATTTCGCGAGTACGAGACTTTCTTTTGATGCAATAAAACCCCATGGCGCTCATGTGGGTGATAGTGAAGTTGTTCCAGAAATGTATTGTGCAATTGAAGCTTCTTAAATATACTCTGCGTGATTCTTGTTAATACCGTAAGTTTATTCCTTAGCTACACCAACAAAAGGTAAACATTTGGGTACTCCAATGAAAAGCTAGTTATTACCGTCGTCAGTCAAAACCGAATGATTTTTTCAACAGATTGTTTTTGTAATATTAACGTTTGCCTCATGTCTAATATTTGCCAACGATATTGCAGTAACGTGCCAATTTTTTTTTTTTATATTTTAGAAATCAATTCTGAGACTGCTGAGAAATCATTTTTAGTAGCAAGCTATTACCGCTGGTCGTAGTGTAGCGCTCTTTCCTGCATGTAATAGAACTTTTTTTTTTACAGTAATGAGTTGATGTTGACAGGCAGCTGTAGAAAAGCGATGCGAGGATGTATAGGCAACCGTATGACGAGTGTCTGCGAGCCGGAGGCTATGTCTGTTCAGGGCTCAGCCTCTGTCATAATATTATCGAGTGAAGTTGTGCTATGCTGCTGGCTGTAGGTTGCCGGACCGTAGGACTCTCGTTTCTAGCTTATTGTGTTCGCATTCAGTGTGATGTCGTAGCTGCTGGTAAATGCAATGGAACGCCGTTGGAAAAGTCACTGTGGAGCTAAGTTTTTCTCGTAATAAAAATGCTATTTAAATGCTAGAGGACTTGCTGTAGCTTTTGTTGCTCAGATACGCCGGGTTAACTTTTGTTAAAAGAGATTGCAGCTGGAACAGTGCTTGCACATCCAATCCAATGAAAATATGCAGCTTAATTGTCCCTAATTATGCATTCAGCGAAGCACAGAGATAGATTTTAATGAAATTCTTTATAAATTATGAATATATTATGTTGACATAATGCATGATAGATAATTATATATGAAGAGAAATACATAAAATGTTAACAGTTTATTAAGATGTGTCGCAACTACACTGCTTAGTTTGCGTTATCATCACGTGGTAGGGGATGGTACTTTATGTTAAATTTGACTTCTCTGGTCCTGTCAGGTGTATAAAGCTAGCAACTTCTCCAGTCATGTCTCAGTATTTTTATACTTTGGCTTTATTTGTTACCTGAAATCGAAAGTGTGCGGGTTTTGCGGTTTGGCCTTGACACTCGGCCGTGAGTTTGTGTTTGTCGCCTGACCGCAGCAGTGTCCTGCGGTTACCACCGTTACTTTGTAACTCTGCTTGTGGGGATCAGTAATTCTCTACCTTGCGATATTAAAAATCTTTTTGATATTCTGTCAGTAGCGCTGCCCCGTCACTTTGTACCTTTGCTCGTGAGGTTCAGCAATTTCATTTTCTAACTTGAGACTTCAAATTTACTTTGTTAAATATCGTTCATAACTATCTGTTGCCATTCGGGGAATTTTATAATTTTGCTGTTAGTAGAAGTAATGGGTGCCGATTTTGCGCGTTACGAAGCCAGCGCACCTCTGGCCAACTTTCGGAATTAGATTTGCTCATTTTGTTTTTAGGTAATCGCACCTCCAGCGGACCGCATAAGAGATCTACACCTCTAATAATTAGGCATTGAAGTTTTACTGCTGCATCGGTCGGGCCCATCTATTGCTTCTGAACCAGTTCGCGTCTACAGGCAGCGATCAACATAGGCCTTCATGTTTTAGGTATTTTTATGATTTGTCTTTGGATGCCTGTGTATTTAATGCCCAGTCCCCTTCAGGAGCCGTAAAACGGTCAATAATTTTTTAGGGATAGCTGAGCTGTCGTGCCCTGAGTGGTCTAACCTTCGATACATCTTACTGACGGCTGCCCTTCACTTCTTTGTTTATATTGACATATACTGAGGGCGCGTTGGATTGGGCCCTAGAAGTAAGCTTTCGAGGCTTAACTTGTTCGAAACTTGACGCAGGTGCGCTGGCTTCGACAACTGAATTGAGCTGCGTGCATTGACTCTAAGTAGGTTACCATGAGACTTTCAGATACTCAATCTTGCTCCTTAAAATGAACTTTTATGCCGGTTTTACGTAATCGTGTTGCTTCCAACCCTTAATTGTGACACGATTCAAAGTGACAAAAATTTAAGACAAATCAAGCTGCGAAGGTTTAAATTTGGTGCCCAATCGAACGTGCACTACAGCAGTTATTATTGGGTTTCCTCGTCTTTCCCGACTAGTTGTTTCAAAGTGCTGTATGCCAAGCATATATTCTCCGCATTTGTTGACACACTATCTGTACCGTCCGTTCATTTACTTCGAAGCTCCGCATTGCGTCTATAAGGGGCTAAAACAATCATTTGATCCAATCTAATATAATCTTTAATTCGCAGTCTGCATTGAAAGACATACATGATGGGATTGGGAGTTTTGAGTTGCGTGTCCTGAGGTGCCCATGGCCTACCTGACGGTGGTTCCTAACGTTTTCTGTGCATGAAATCCTTGGAGAACTTTTAATACGTTTTCGCACCCCCATATTAGTAGCACACGTATATGACGAAAATGAGATTTATCGTCGGTTTATATAACAAACTTAAGTTAATTTTTATATGACATGGAAATGATGATAGACATTGTATCCCTTACAGTGTCATCTCTCACTCTCAGAGGGTAGGAGCACCCTGGTTGGCAACTCGTGGCGTACCGTTAACAATCCGTCGTCCAAGCTTTGCTTTTTTTGGGGGTTCCTTCAGTTCATTCATTATTTATTGGGTTCATCGTATTCCTACTGATAATCTTATTTTTCTTCCTCTTCTCTTTCAGGTAACTGTTCCTGTACGTACATGGGTTCATCCTTTTTTAAAATTCTTAATGAGTGTCTTTAATAATGGATCCGGTATTAATGCGCTGGTCGTCGTCCAACAAGACAATTTCGTTTGCTGGCAGCTGCGTTTTATTTTTACGATGGATAAAGGCCCTCACGATAAGGAGCATTGCGGATAGAGACCACAAATAAGTATCGCTCGTCTCAGGATCTTCTGATCCGACGAGGCCATTGGAAAAAGATCCCCGAAATTTGCTAAACTTCGCCTGTGAGGACACAGCTGCGTGCTCCCATGGCTTAGGCAGGAATCAGGAAGGAGACAATAACATTGGAGAAAAGCTTGTGTTGCGAGGCCGTATTCTCAGCGACTCCAATAAAAAGGTATTCAATTAATGCATTCTCACGTAATTGAATTGAAAAATACAGTGCAGGAAAGCTTCTTCTAGATTTTGATATTCAGTGAGATTATGTAATTGCTTAGCGTCTGTGTTTCTAGATCTGGGACAGCGCTGAACTGTATACAAGTGATGCGTTGTTTTTTTTTTTTTTCGAAGCGTTCTTTTTTGTGCTAATCATGCAATGGATTACAGAATAGTACTAAGCCTGCAAAAGTGTTGGATGTACAGTGAATTAGGCTAGCTCTGGTCGTCCATCACATATGTTGTGCTTTACTATTATTAGACTGATGTGTATTTATCTCTTTCTTTATCTGTTTACTTATATGTTTATCTGCCCATTTTCTTTCACGCTTCAAGAAAACAGATTGACAAAAATTATGTCGAGAAAGCGACTGTTGTCGTCCTATCGTGCTTCATTGGAAAACTGAATGTAGAAAATAGACCAGGTTGCAGATGATGGCACGGGTATACACCTGGATACAGTTCTTGCTTTGCCAACGCTGAAATCCAATTAATGAAGATATATACAGCTTTTCTTAGCACTCTCATGCATTGTGATTTGTAGTCTCTTCTCAGTTCCTTCATTCCAACTTCCGTAACTCTTGAGTTCACGCTGATGCTCTACTTGACTACATGATAAACGGAGCATATGGTAAGATATTCTTCAGCGGCCGCTAGGTGGGTAAAGAACACGACGGTTCTCTTGGCAGCAAATAACGTTTTTCCTTTTTGGGTTCTTCCTTCAACAAAACAACTTTTCGGGGTTGAGCAAAAAAAAAAAAAAACTGCTTACATGATATCGAGAATCTCGGACACAGAACTCTATTTTTAATAGCAGCGATGTCGACTGCAGGTGAAAAAAGAATTGCGGAATTGCTTTTCAACGTATCACCCAAGAAAAGATTGGCGTTGTTCTGCAGAAGTTACGCCTAGCACGCTTATCTCTTTTATTCATTCAAGTTGGCAGCATAAACAAATTAATAACGACATTATAATCGGTGGAGCAGTGTCTTCACAATTTTCTTGCCGTCATTTCGTCATTTTTTAGGGCAGGGTACACTAACTAGTATATGATGTATAGTCACATTGGCTTCGCTCGTGGCCGCAATTAAGCCGTCTGCACATATTTATTTCCGTGTCCAAACGTTTCTGGCGTCTTTTGTACTTCTACTAATATGTTTTTCATGCCTTTCCTCTTCTTTTCTCTCTCTCTTATTGTTATGCATGCGTTCACTGTTTTGGTTGACATACTACACGTCCCTTACTTTATTTCTCCCTTTGGATCAAAGCGAGCTGTGTTAATAGGGAAGCTTATTACAGTAAATATATTTTGCATTTCCTCCATCTCATGGTATTGTCATGTGGTCGTTTGTACCGGGTAACCAAATATATTGCTTCCCTGACTCAATTAATGGCCATCCCACTAGGCAAGATCGTAAAAGAGCTACTGGGGCGGTCAAAAATTGTGTTGGGGTACTTATTTTGATAGAACTGTGGTGACAAATCCCTGATAATAGGAAGCTGTTTCTGCTCGCTCAAAGCTCATTTCTCGAACACACTAGTTCATGTCAGTAAGTTAAGTAACAAGAGCTACAGTCTGTCGAGGCTGCCATGCATCTTACGGCCGTGCTGTGTGTGTTTGTTTACAGCCTACTGGAGCAAAGCAAAAGCTATGCTGTATTGGCGACAATGAGGCCTTTGTTCGTGTGTCCGCAAACCGCAAGCAATGTCTGTTCGGTATTCAGTATGGACTCTTTGGATCTTTGTTGCGGAAGTTGTACGATGCTGAGAGGTATTTGTTTCCGTGAGAACTGCAGTATACAGGCGAGCTCCCGCAGCTCTGTTTTGGAGTTGCGAGCTCCGTTTAAACCGCCACTTTTCATGGAACGAATTTGCTTATCGCTCTATAATTGAATTTTCGCTTGTTGTCAGCCGATAGCTCGAGAGTGGCTTCCTTGGAACAACCAAGGAGAAGGAAACCGTACTGCTGCGGTGCCTCTGGCCTGGCCGATGTTCAAGTCAATGGGGAAGAAAATTGGATCTAAGCTCGCCAGTTTCTTTTTGGGTTTTGTGACCGAGGACGTGGCGGTCGTGGTGCACTGTTTGTTTATGGTATTCATTGACCTTGTTTTGTATATTATGCATGGTGGTGGGATGTTAGTTATATTTTTAGGTGTACAATTCAAGTATCTCCTGGAAATGAAGACAAAAAGGTGTAAGTTATGGAGAAAAGCGCCGTAATTAAGGCTAGGGGAATTCGAGTGTTGGGGATTCAAGCTCTCTTTAGTTACTGTAGCCCGGTATAGTTAATGTAACCAACTGCTTCAAAGCAGAACATTTGGTTGGGAGAATGGAGAAAAATTGTGTTTTGTGCTAAGTATAATACACATAGTCAGATCATTTACCTCTTAAAGTGAAATATTCTGTTTATTTTATTAAATTTCATTTAGTCGTGTCTTTCCCATTCGAATAAAATTTTTTAACCTTGATTGTCATTAGTTGCATTGCACAAGATGTATTGAAAGGTTAACACTGGTACACAGTGCAAGTGCTTAAGTCTACAGTTGGTGGACGCGTTATAAATTAGCTATAGTTATTTGACATGGGACAGTCAGTTGCTGTACATACAAGAGTTTCGTGAGTTACAGAATTCACTCATTTCAGTGAAGCCAGTGCGATAATGGGACTGTAATTGGCTTCGTTTTTCTTTTTCAAGTTTAAGGCGTAACGACACTTGTCAAAGTTCACGTTTAGTAAATAATCTTAGAGTGTTCCTTTCCCCCTTCCGATCCGTGTTTGCATCGCTCGGAAAGAAATCGCCTACAGTGAAGGGGGTGGTTGCGACAGTCAACTTCCGCATCATTTTTCTAACAATGAAATAGTGCACATGTTTGCCATTTCGACCAACCCTGTCCCTATATTTATGCAGATGGACGGGCCGACTGTGAGCTCTCTTTTCACGTCATAAATTGAGCTCATTTTAATGGGACTGAGGTCACTTGAGGCTTATGCCTGTCCCGAGCTCCGCAGCTAATGTGACGTGGAACCTGAAACTCTAAGTGCCTTGTTAGGGCTCGGTTTGTGTACTATATTGCTGCCCTGGTCTTCGGCACCCGGTCGTGCCGAGCGTCCGTGAATGTGGTATACCCCCATCGGTGCACAGGGGCGCCGGGCCCTCATCAATGAGGAATGGCCCTTGACGTCCAAATGTACACACCAACTTATATGTAGGGTGGCGTATGCTTAAAGTTCATCAAACTAATATGTTGAAATTCCTACGTAAAGAAAATTTTGTGAGCCTCTAGAAGAGCCCGAAACAGTTGAAAATTTCTGGTGGGTGTGTCAGGCGTCAACAAGAGAGTCAGGCCTGTTTACCTTATACTTTATAATGCATTAATGAATGTGTTTCTACCACGTATTTTGTGTGCTACATAAATATAACGTTACGCCATGCCTAGCTTGTGACGTTCAAATTGCTGCTTTGAAACTCTGCATTTGCATTTGAATTATTGCACAGTCTTGCCGTGCGTCATGCAATAATCGCAAGGTGCTATTCAGGAGAGAATAATTCCTGCATCTTTTGGGAGCCACATGTAAATTCTCATATTGGACTGGACTCCCTTGGGGACGCGTCCGAGAATTGGTCTTGTCTCCAGTTGTATCACACCTTCAGGGGACTCCTTGCGTTGCAATGCTGTGGTTGCTGTAACAACTGTATGTCTATTCACCCCTGCATTGGTAGCATCGTGCAATTTTTTAAATATATGTAATCACCAATGCAATTTCTTGCGCGCAAGTTTGGTTCTTATATAGTGTAGCAACTGTGAACTAATACTAGGTGACGCTTGCTCTTACGCAAGTATCGATGCTCTTTTTTTTGTAATTGCAAATGCATTTTCAATCACACTATTTTGATTTCTATAACAGGAGAATTATCCATGCGTCAGTAATAATCACATCCACCCCTAGAAATGTATTAATTTATGACGCCCATGCATGACCCCCGTCATAAATGACAACATTAAAATAATTCGCAAGCGGAATTACTGTTTTTTCTTCGCTGCTATCGACTTTTCACAGAACTTCTCACACCAAAATTTAATATTATACGTATATGCTTGGATGTATGAAGTCAAGTGGTATTTTCCCTCTTTGCATGTACGAACAGGCTCATAGAGGCGGGTTGAGTTTCAAAGCAATTAATAGGCAGTCCCCAGGTTTGCCTATTTGCTACCCCGTATCCTGGTTATGTGGTAGTTTCCTCATCTTATACCATTAGAGCGTGATAGGAAATACTTTATATATTTATGTATAAATTGAATATACATCGTGCTTTATTAGGTGATCCTTATATAACAAAACGCTTTGTGTATTTATTTCGTGTCCGTATCTTAATGAAATAGGTGAAAAATAGGCCAGGTTGCAGAGTTTGTAATCAAGTGTCGTTTCCATGGAGATCGATGACCAGGTTGCAGAAGAAGGCAAAAGTGATATCCTTATCCCTTTATTATCTGAATGCATTTCTAGCCACGTTAGAAATTTTCGCGATCCTGTTCCCTTCTGATGGAATTCAGTACGCAAGAATTTGACCAGCTTGCAGTAGATGGCTAAATTAGGAATACATATCGTTATTAACATTGAATGCAGTTCTTGCTCTTCCAGCTTCTCTTACTGATGCTCACATTCAGTAGAAAATCTACAAAGCGTAGAAGAAGCGATTTTTTTGCTGTGTAGTAGGCGTAGTAATTCTTTATTCCAACTTCTTGGGAGCGAATATTTCGTTCTACTAAAATTGTCACTGTGTATTCAGTATACGCAGCGTAAATTAAATCCAGTCGTGTTTCAGTGCTTACTACTATAGTTAATTTTTTGCATGTCATCTCAGGGAATGATGGAGTGTGCTGAAGACGAATTGATGTGTACTGCTCAGTAGAAAGCACGCATCTCTTACTATAATTTGAGTTGGCCGTCGTAGCGTTTTCCTCTATGTGCATATTAGTAGCGAAAGTACGGTATAAACAATGGCGAAGTGTCATCACAAATTTTTCGCAGTCATATTTGACAGCGCCGACCCTCTAGTGTTGATAGCAGTGTGTTAGGACATTACCTATAGTGAATTATTGCTAGACAGCAGACGGACGAACAGGCCCATTCCCATAGAGCATCCGGGAATTGCCGTTTATGCAGTAGTGCCATGCCGTCAGAATCATCGAGATAACTGAAAAGAAAAGAAGGAGATGAGAATCAACTCTGCCGGAGAGTTGATCGTGCAAGCACAGACAATCAATGCTGCAGGTACACGGAGCTCTGTAACGTTAAGTAAGTTGGGGCACAAAAGAAAGTGACTTACGGTGGTATGTAGTTACAAGTTTGGGACTCCTCTTGGAGGAGTCCGTAACTGTGGAGGATGTTGCTCCGAATGTTTTTACACATTGAATCAGTTTTTGAAAGCATTGAGGCGATTATCGAGCTGATTGAGGACAGTTTTTGAACTCATCGGGACGATTTTTGAACGCTATGAGACTGTTTTTGAATGCATTGAAACAGTTTTTGAAGGCATTGAGACGATTTTTGTGGCGCACTCGAGTACCCGTATTGTCAAAAATGACAGTAAGGAATTTGTGATGGCCCATCTTCGTTGTGCATACTTTCAATATGAATTGCTTCTGAAACATACGCTACAACGGCCAACTCCAATTATCGTTAGAGGTGAATACTCTCTGTTTCAGTTCATTTGAGCAGCACACTTTTTCCTTCTCTTAGAGGACATGCGAAAAAAATCTCGTTACGTTAGGGAACCGCGAAGCATAACAACAAACTTCAAATAAATTCCGTGCAGTATATTCTGTATACCCCTACCTAGATTAAACTTCACTTTATGAGATTTAAGCTCAAGCGGTAGCTGCTTCGAAAAAGGAAGAAAACAAACTGGGAAAAGTAATTGCTACGCTATTGGACAATGAAAACGCTTCTCTTGTGCTTCATTGATAATCTCCTCAATGTGTACTTCGCCAAGAAGTGCGAGCAACATTATTCCGATGTATGGAAAAAGTAATAAAATCAAACTCCTTGGGAGTGCTAAGAAATACTGTAAATATTTTCATATTTGACTGTCAACGTTGACTGAGCGAGAAGTTCATTCAATTAGAAGGATATGAATTCCAACTGGGGCCATCTTCTTAGCTTGGTTAGCGCGACATACTTGTAATTACAAACCTACCCTATTTTCGCCTATACTTATATATAGGTAATCTTATTGGCGTATAAATGCATTTATAAAAAAAAAACAAACTGCCCTGTGTGCTTTTTTATTTGTTGATTTTCTAGAAGTGTGTTAGGTCATTCCTTGAAGAGTATTATTATTATTATTACATATCTAAAGCTAGAAATGTCTTATTGCTATTATTGTTTTATGCACGCATTGCTCTGCGCCCACCTGCCTAGGCAGTATTGGCATAAGTCTCATGCTCTGTGTGTGAGTGTGTGTGTGTGTGCTGCACGACCCACATGCTTTATTGCAGTTTATTGACCACCGTCCCACTGATGCACCCCACTTTTATGGTTCCCTGATATGACACAATCAGTTCATAAGCCAGACACGTGATCTTGTGAGGCAGGGATGGGCGTTCTGAGTAGTCGCGTGCCAGGCTGTTATTGCGCTTACTCATTTCTAGGTATAGTGTCTTAGCATCTAATGTCCTTCGGGACGTCTTTCTTTTCGTACTCACGCAGCGGATTATTTTTTCTCTGCACCCCAGCTGACAATATTTTTTTGCTGGAGGTATACAGTCATGGTGCATCTCTAGTTATTACTACAATCATCTGTGTTGTTATTACTAATTTTTATTATACTGATATTATGATTATTACCTTCGCCGAGCAGGTTATGTTTTCATCATGTTTGTCTGTCTGTCACCAAGATAACTCAAAAAGTTATCAAGCGATTTGGACGAAATTTATAGGGATTGTTTGGTATGTTAGGAGAAACAGATGATTAACTTTTTAGGAAGATATCTCCATCCGTTTGTTTGTTTGTCTGCCTCATTTTTCTCAATGCCATAGCTCAAAAAGTTATGAACGGATTTTTATGAAATTAATATGAGTTGTTAGGTAGCTATATAACAAAGAGTAAAAGACCACATTTAGGTAATGATTCGTTTGGTCGTTCGGTCATTTATCACTGTTTATAATTTTATGCTTGTTAGCACAATAACTCAGTAAATAATGAATGGATCTTTATGAAATTTATAGGGGTTGTTAGTGATGTTAAAAGACGTAAATGATTAAATTTTGGTGCAGATCGGTTTGTTCGTTTGCATGTTTGACTCATGTTTGTCATGTTTGTTAGCAGTATAACTCAAAAAGTTATGAACGGATCTTCAAGAAAACTGCACAAGCTGTTATTCTATCAAAAGGCACAAGTGATTAGATTTTGGAGTTTATACAAAGAAATTTATTGTTTCAGAGCCAATTTGAATTTTTTGCTACCATTGCCTCGCTTGGCGGAGGTATGCGCTCTCGGAGTGCTCTAGTCATCATTACTATTATTTTCCAGGTTTAACCAGCCTGGCTACTCGCTAAAAATCAGCTAAATAATTTCAATTCAATTTTTTATTGAAACTACGATACACACAAAAGTTTCAGTACATCTAATGTTTAATGAATACACAAATAGAAAGTTTTTGTCGTGTTACGACGCCTGTCAAATGGACTCTATAGCTGTCTGTCCGCACCAAGTGTCTCAGCAGGTCAGTGTATTCCACGTTTTTTCCCAGGCAAGCAACGTGTCCCGTCTTTCTTTTGTGAGTCATTACTGGTATAGTCTATAACTCTGGTACCGAAACTATGATTATAATGTTTTATGCAGAGAATTTGCAAGCGGACTAATCGTCTCATCGGTTAGCAGCTAAATTTTTTTCACTGTTTTTGCAAGCATTTCCAAGCATCAAGAGCGACTAAAGTGATTGCCCTCTCTTTGACTTGACAGCTTCTAACTGAGCTTTCTCTAAAGTGGAACTGAATTAATAAAGTTAGTTAGAGCTCGCCAGTGCAGCAATTACTGCAATTTAGTCGGTTATACCAACGCTTTACTGTCCTTCCCCTTACTGTCTATTGTAGGCCTTCTGAGCATTCGTGCTCCGTGCTTACTTTATAGTATTTCAATTGATATTTGTTCTGTTCTCTTTCGTTTTGTACGTCTTGTTGCTAAGTGAGGTGATCCTGGATGCACGGGTTCTCGTTTTTCCTGAAAGTTTTCACGTACCTTCCGTTTCCAGGCTCGAAACATCGCTGTGATTGCTATAGAGTCCTGCACTAACTGATAGGCTAAATGCTCTTAAAAAATTATATCGATACTAACAAAACAGCGATGAAATTACAACAGTGCTTTCTTTTACAGATACGACTGCAGTCATGCATTTATAAATTATAATGCTTGCTCACTAAGCATGTTTTTTCCCCAACAATTAATCATTCGTTGATCATTTTTATTTCTTGTTTGCTTGTATGATTGGCATTAATTTTACTGGAATATGCTTCCTCTGTTTACAATATTCTCTCATTTATTCGTAAAAAATTTTACGTCTGTCGCCTTCTTATCATTTAAAACCATATACGTCATCGTTCAGCTGGGTGATTAGGGCAACGTTCAAGTCGTATCTTATCTTTAGCCACATTTGAAGTTATTGCAAGAATGTACATTCTCGAGCATCAAATGCATATATGTTTTCTTATCTAATGCATATCTTACGATAGAATGCTTAGTTAGTGACTGTCATCACATGTGCAAGGATGTAAATATTTCTGTGGTGGATGATAGGTTTCACCTGAGCTGTGTCTTATTTATTGCAAACTCGTGGCATAAAGTTGTTAGTTTTGAAATTTTAGTCACGAACGACTTTCTGGTATTATACAAGCCTAATTGTTAATGCTATATGATAACATACTTCATGTGCGAAATAGAAAAGTTGTCAGAAGTCGTCTATTGGGACCGTCGGTTCGACACATTCCAATTAAGCTAAGGAGCAAGAATCACCCACACCAGGTGCATGCATAATATGGTGTTCTAAAATTTGATTTACACACAAAGAATCTCTATAACGGTGAGTCCCTTTTAACAATACATCTTTAATTCCTTATAAAAAACGACTATCTTAAAAGGTAAATACAAATTTACCGTTATAGCAATTTTTCTGTGTATATAATATGGTGTATCTGATGATTCCGAACTAGAATAGAGAGTTCCAAATTACTTAATTAGCCCTCGCAAGTTCCGGATGTGATCTAAACTTCTGTATTTGGAATGCACTTAGAGTGCTTGACTCCTCTTACAATAATTCAATAGTGCTTTAGTTTCCGTGTTCAACTTCTTCCCCTACTTAAATGTTTTCCTCAAACGCCCTGATCTTGTCATGGGTTCCTTGTGTTTCTTGATGCGCTTTATACGTGTAATCTCATTGTTTCTTTCTTAAGTCTCTATAGTTCATCAACCTTTCCTTTCGTGCTGTGCACATTTGTGGGCGTAGCAATGTGATGTTTAGTTCAGGCACCAAAGTGTTCACTCTGTTTGCTCAGTAAATTTACAAGCTTGACCCAGTTCATGAACTCATAGTCAATACCACTTTGCTTATGTGTTGAAGCTGTATGGGACAGAATTATTTTAGTGATATTGTCCACTAAGATTCTATGTCGTAAATGTAAGTTCAATATCCTCATCTCCTCATATAGCCCAAGTAGCCTAAGATCTCAGCGAGTGGTTTGCCAAATTCTGTACCAGGTGATCGCATTAAATTCCATCTGTGATATTTCAGCCCCCTTCTATTTCGGTACAGAAAGTATCCCTGACAGAAACTAGGCATGTGGTAAGGGCCGTACATAAGCAAAAAGAGCCCCGGTTTCTGAGATTCGCCTATAGTCTGACCATTTTATGAAGGCGGTTCGGTCGTGTTCAAATTCCTCTACAGCGGGGCCAATCCTATGGATATTTCTGAGATTTCTCTATATGCAATAAGTGGGCGGGGCTAAGATACGGGCCGAACAAAATCTCAGATATACGCATAGAATTGGCACCGCTATAGAAGAATTTGACCACTACCGAACCGCCTTTATAAAATGGTCAGACTGTAGTCTCTTTTGTCGGAACTTCGTAGGTTACCTTGGTCTTGTGGGCCTGTGGCCCATCATTATTTCTTTCTCACCTTGGTTCATGAGAAATAGCGCCGTTTTTATTGTGCTCTTTCTCATTTTACTGTTCTCACGTGCGATATTATATGTTGGTGCTCTTCGTGTCTTGACATGATCCATGTCACTCTCCTAAGGTCCTTTTCCTCACGTGACTCAGTATTGTGACTGGAGATCTATGTCTAGGGATGTAATCTAATCCGTTGGTTATGAAGTCTATTTCTATAGGAATCCTTGTAGTTGGACCACTAAGAATAAAATTTTCATTTTGACATTCTTGTTCTATCATCTAATGCCAGCAAAGTAAGAACTTAAAATGTCACTGCACTGTTGTTTACATTAACTATAACAAGCACAGGAGGGAACAACACTGTTGCGGTCGGGCAAATGCTGCCTTTATCTTTTAGCTTGACTCAAGCTCGTTTACGTATTCTGATGAATGAGTATTCACGAGGTTCTGAACTGCACAATATTGTTCGCGTGACTATATATTGCGTGACATACTTAATACGTGATTATTGCTAAGCAAACCTATTACCGAATTGTGCTAATAACTACTGAGCACTTCTGAAGCGAAGCTGCAAGTACCACCAAAGGTATTACTAAGTCCATATTTAGAAGGCCATCCATCGACTAATTTATGATCTCGTTAGTCAGTGGTATAAACAGAAGAATATAACTTCACTGATATAAGCACAGTGCCTCAGTGTGACATGACCTAGTCAGCACACGACTCAACAGTCGTTAACTGCACTGCTGGGGAGCAGACTTATTGGTCGGTCGAAGTTACTTGGCAACCGTGAAAGACCCTCTTCTGCCATGTGGCTCGATGGAGGCGGGAGGTGATGTTAGTAAGGGAACTGCTGCCCACGTTTATGATTGGGTAAATAGTGCAAGGAGGTGAGTAGATTTATAGTCCACTGCCTATTTGGTGAGAAGAAGTGATTGTGAATCTACTTCGTGTGGCTGGTAATATAAGCGTGGCGTTAATTAAAGTGTTGAATTGTTTTGCACTTTGCGTCTGACAGATTTATAAGTGATGACAGCGAAACCTTCTCGTAATGTGTAAAGATGGTGCATGGACTAGAGAAGCTTAAAGTCTCCCACCACTTAGATTGCTTCCGATGACTAGGAAAGTGCTATGCACTTTCGCTGCTCAGCAGGTGTCGAGAACACTCCTCTCTTGTGTTCCTCTAAATTGGTAGATATAACAACGAAAGTGCGGCAATGGAGAAATATTACGAATTCTTTACTGTAATTTTTGACGGCCGGGTATACTAGTATAATTTTATTTTTGGATAATTATATTTTGTAGTGCAACTTTTCCTATATTAATAATGCAGACTTTTATCTTTCAAATGCTGCTCTCAAAATTAAGTCATTCATTTATACTTTACTTCTTCACAGAGGAGATGGCATCGTTTTGAATTCATTTTTTTTGTGACACTTGCTACTGCAGATGCTCTCAGTTTCAATGTCTTCGTTTATCCAGCTACCATTCTATTCTTGCAGTGCCAATATCCTTAATTTATCTCTAAACTTACTTCTTTGTAATTGCCGCGCCTGGGAATGCTGCTCAGACTTGATATATCCAATTTTTTGTTGCTACAAAGTTTTTATGTGCATGGAAGTACTTGTAGTCTAGCTACTGTGTTTTAAATATGCTTTTGTCGCAATGGATAGAGTGAACTTTGTTTTATATTGTAATGTTTGCTTTGTAAATAAGGAGTTGATAAGCCATGACTTCATGACAGCGCTCTTCACAAATTATTAAATCATCATATGAATAAAGATATCTACTTCAGCAAATTTCATGGTATACGTACTGTTCACATTTCTATTGATAATAAATATTGAAACATTCACAGTAAAGATGTTTTTCGAATTTGCAGCTAAGCTTCACAGTTGTACCTCAATTTTACAATGATTCATTTCTTACAATAGATACGCGAATTATTGTCCGTTGAACCTGATAACAAACTATAGAAATACACGTAAATGCGTCACTGAGTGCAAATACCGCAGCCTTAGAGACTAAAGGAAGGATAAATTATAGACCCATCTGCCCGCTGTTTCCCTCACCTCGAGAATTAGACAGCCCCTAAAATAAGGGCAGCCTCAGCCACCGTTGCCCTCGCTATATTACTTAACTACCCTCACACACGCACACCACGGCTGAGGGTTCACTGACCTCGCCGCAGCTGCTGCTGCTGGTGCGTGCTGCCGCTATCTACCCACTTTCCGTATCTTGGATACGAGGCGCAGTCGGCTAATTTTAGAGGAGGCTTTTCCAGACGTCAATAAGAAATTGTGCTCTTAATATCTGGAATGCTCTTCCTAAAAATTTCTCTATTAGAACTGATATCAGCAAACTAAATGCAGAGTTCAGCAAATTTTGGTTCTGGCGAAAGAATGACGCCGGTATTACCAAAGTTCACTTACTATTGTTAGTTAGCCCAGTTCTGAATGTATACGCTCCCCACTGAGATCTTCAGAATTGTGACGTCAAAATTACGGCACGCCACTGTGGAAATATCAAAGATTCCACGCTGCAACAGTGGCGTGACGCAATTGTGACGTCACAAGTCTGGAAATTCAAGGGCGTAGCGCATCCACTCAAACGTGACGCAACTATTCTTTGGAAATGAAAAAGTTGTGGTATTACCTTCAGGTTCGCAAACGGGATGTCAATTTCTGCAAGGCTTATGCAGCCAGTTCACGAAGCTCTATTTCATACTTCCTGCACTACGAGGCGCTCGTGAGGCTGTTTACAATATAATTGTAGAACACGTGACTCCCGTCGGTGAAATAGCTTAACTTTACGCGGTGACTGGGTCTCTGATAGATTTCCATAATGATACTAGACACGGAAGAAAAATAAAAGGTAAGAAATAGAATTTGTTTTTCAGCTGAAGTTGAGTCATTCACGACTTTATGCAAGGGTGAAAAATATTTTTATTTACAAAGCTTTTGATTTATTGCGAATTTTCTTCAGTAGCCACATTGGAAAGGAACAAATGCTTTAAATTTAGAGCTGTGCTCAGACCCAAATAATTGTTTACCTAGTTCGAGCAAATTAGTTCCAATACAAAAGCATTTTGCGTTCATGGTTTGCAACCATACATAATTCCATGATTTCAGAAGTCAGTTGGGCAGAAATTTTCAGTACTAATTTATATACAGTAATGTGGAATGCACCTTCTGCACACAATCTTGGAGCTGCAGGAAAGACAGTGCATTATGAGAGGAGCGCAGGGCGTAAGAATAGGTTGGAAATCGTTGGTGATAATTTTCAATGTCTGCGAGACGAGTGCGTGGAGGAAAAAAGTTAGATTCACGGGTGGGGTATTTTCGTGTGGTACAAGCATAGAAGTATGCAGTGAACAACTAGTGTAGAATCTTAGTGTGGTAAAGCGAGCGCAGAGCGCGGGTAAGGTTGAGCGCCAAGGATGTAGTGTTTTCGAGGAGTGAAGGGAACGCACGGGCAAGCAGAAAGGTTAGTGAACCACGGGTGTAGAATTTGCGCGGCAATCTTTGTCTAGCGCTTCGTCTGTCCCAGGAAGTTCATTGATCATCAGCCGTGTGAGTCACGCGGTGCTATGCGACGCGGCACTTGCCATTGATTTATTGCTATATGAAATAACTACCTTCAGCTCAGTGGCTTGTGGCCTAGAAAGAGGTTGATTTTCATTGACACGTGCAAAAGTCTTGCATGCAGTGTTGGGCCTTTCTAAATAGACCATAAATCAAATAAGTCCTCTAACGCCGAAAGAAAAAAATTTTTCTCATGAAAATAGCACTATTGAGGCCTTCTGGAAAAGTGGACCGTACGCGTTAATTAGATAAAATAGGCTTCCAATGCATTACTTACGCTTTTGATACGTTTATCTTTTGTGCCCAATTTGCTTTCTTCAATTTTCATCTGTACTTTTTCGACTATTTGTAGTCATGCGCGTTGGTTCCCGGTAGTAAGTAGATAAATATTTGTCTCTGGCTTTTCGTGTCGTGGTGTAACCCATGTCGGCTTATGTGTTGTGCTACGAAAATGCTGATAGTATTGGTAGCATATTACTACTATCATGAGGGTTTTGATTGCTTTGGTGAAAATTGTAAGAAGTCCATGAAACGTTCCTGCCTTTGCTTGTAATTAGTTCTAGAAAAATCCGTAGCAAAAAGCCACTAGTATCGCGTATTTAATTGTTTTGTTAAGTACAGGTTTAGTGATGTTCTTACTCTATACTGAATCTTCTAGCACTCCTTACCGCAAATGAAAGCAAAGATATGATTTTATTCACCTGTTTATTTTTTTTGAGCACTGACAAATACTTGTGGAAATTATAGTATCAGTTGCGAATTAGATGATTTTGAGAGCGCTTATCTCTGCCAAGCGAGGCAATATTGACTAAAAATTCCAATTAATTTGTTTTGAAACGAGGATTTACTTTGATCGCCACCTAAATTTGGTCACTTGTGCTTCTGCCGTTTTCTTGAAGATCCGTCTGTAACTTTCTGAGTTGTGTTCTAACAAAGATTCTGCCATACAGTAGTCAAACACACAAACGGACAAACCAATTATAACCAAATTTGGTGGTTTTAGTTCTTTTAGTATTTCTAAGAATTCCTACAAATTTCATGAAGATTCGTTGATACATTCATGAGTTATGTCACAAACATTCCGACAAACGTAAAGACAAAAAACGGTTTCATAAAAATTTTATGATTTACTCCTATAGTTACAACCCCGACAATTGCTGAAAATTTCATAAAGATCAGTCCATAACTTTCTAAGTTATCTTTGTGGTAGACATATAGGAAGACTAAGGGACAAACTCGATAAAAACAAAGCCTCCTTGGTGGAGGTAATTCCTCATTGGCCTTGTCTCCCCTGACAGACTGCGCATTGCTCAAAAACCAACTTTTTAAATGAGTATGATTACTGTACTCCTTCTCTCGAATAATATTCAAAATGGTAATAATAGTGCAACTTCTAAACTCTAACTGTAATCACTGTGATAGTAAAAATATAGTATACGGTCACAGCTCGATAAGACGGACTAATTGGGTGGATGGATGGTCCGGATTAGCCTATTGTTTGGAATCACTGATGTGCGTAAATTCTTTTAGACCTCTTTATATAAAGGAATGATCACTTTAATATGGCCGCATACATCTTGCTTTACTCACTATGCTATTGCATGCTTTAATAACTAGCTATCCCTTCCTTCCACCAATAGAGAAAGTTCTAGAACCACCATCCACCTTATATTTGCTGAGCAAAAACACTTATTTTATCCTTTGCCTTGCGTATGTTGGAAATTGTTTAATTTTTCATTTCATGTTCACGACATGTATTATCCCCAGACGCGCCGGTCTTCAATTTTCTTGTAAGTTCTATTTTCTGTGTTGCAGATTATGGCACTTTTACCCTACCAAGACTGGTAGCAGGGCCTCTCGTAGACGTAGGTAGTAAAAAAAATAGAAGTTTAAATTATACCTAAACCTCGAAATATTCACTAGAAAGGCTCAGCAATACAACACTATCGTGTGAATATGGTGGGGGTAAACTGGTAAAGAAATTGAGTTGTGGTGGGAGCGCTGGTGTCCGATGCGTGGATCATATCGGGTGTAATTGTCACTAACACCAGTAATTTGGACAATCTCCCTTTACCGCGGACAACGTCCGGCTTATCCGGTATCCGAGTCGTCCGTCTTATATGATGTTCGGGCTATCGGGGTCCGGTTTAACGACAGTCGACTGTACTTATAATTGTGTTAATATCGAAATGCAATGTAACCACCGTAATGATATTGTTGTTGTTCAGCATTAACTGGGATCATAATGTTCTTAACTATAAAATTATATTCTTGTGTACTGAGATCATAATGTTCTTAACAATCTAATACTAAGAATGACCGTCGTGTGTTTATATATAAATATATATGTATGTTCGGTTTCACGCTCTTAACGAAATAGATAGGCGGAATTTAGCCCAGGTTGGAGGCTCTGGTGTCCTCTCAAGCTCCATTGAAAGTGATAGGAAGAAAATAGGCCGGGTTGCAGAAGATAGCAAACGTATCTTAAGCAGGGACAGTTGAAATTCCAACAATGAAGACATCGCAGGGTTAGTCTGATTTGTACGAGTATTAGCTTCTCCATACATCGAATCTTCGGCAAAGTATTGGGCGACCTTATGTCTGAATGCACTTCTTGCATTGCCGAAGTTGAAATCGTTGCACTAAAATATCTGAAGCTTCCGTTGGCACTCTCATGCTTCTTGATTCGTAGTTTCTTCCCACAGATGATTTCGTTGCATGAGCTATTCTTCCCATTTGATGCAATTGTCAACGAAGCTGACGAAACATAAGTTTTCACGAGCAGTAGACAATTATTTCATCTAGCTTACTGTTTACCTCTGACGACGCAGTTTTCTCTTCATAGGTCAACATTTGAGCACCTCAAATGAAACAGACATTTGAGGTGGAAAGACGGTATCAACGGTATCTTTGCTACGCAGCGAACACATTGTACCTACATAAGCTGCTATTTTGTTTAGGTTTGTTGGAGTGTTTCACGCAACATGTTACTTCTGCTTGTCTATATAGAAAACCTAAGGATGACAGCACGACTAAGGATCAATGAAGAAAAGAAGAAAATTAAGAAGCAAATAAGAGAATAGCAGATTCCGCACCAGCCTCGAGGCATTAGGCAACCGTATAGGTTATTGCGTGAATTTTTCACGCACGGGTCCACTAGTAAAAATAATAATCATTTTCTTGTGTGGTGAGAAACATATACTGTACCACATCAGTCACTGACGAATGATTCAGAATGTTTGTTTTTTAGTTCGCTGCACAGGGAAGTGTTGCCTTCACTGTATGAGGCGACCGTATATTGGACAATACTGTGGAAACCGGCCTTATTGAGTAGTAACAGCTGGCCTTGTTGGGCAGTAAGAACCCTCCTTATTGGACAGTAACAGCTGGCCATATTACAAAATAACAACCGGCCGTATTGTACAATGACATTCAGCCGTATTGTACTGTTACAGCAAGGCGTATTGTGCAATAATAGCCGGGTGCATTAGACATTAACTGTGTCCTTGTTGCGGAATAAGAGCCGGCCGTATTGATCAATAACAGCCGGCCGTAATGAACAATAACAGCCGGCCGTATTGTACTATGACAGCATACAATGCCGTTTCGTGCGACCAATACTCCACGGCGCTTTACAGAGCTGTCCAGTGATACCACGTTATTCGAATTGAATTTCTTCATAGATGGGGTCATATTATTATCAAATTTGAGTGACGCTGTGCCAATTGTTCTTTTGTACAGCCTTATTGAGATATATTCGTTGTTTGCTACCAGTCGTCACGAAACCGAAATACACTTTAGTTAGTCACTATCTTAATTCCTCGTAAATTTTTCCGTCCGCGTGTAGATTTTTCAACAATAAGTTATCGATGTCGCCATGGAGGTCGCAGCTGTACCGTATGTAAGAAAGAATTTTTTTTTAAATCGACCGAGCGCCGCACGCCGCCGGCTGTCCGCGGCAGACTCCCAATTTCCGCGCATCCTTAGGCGAGCCACTGATCCCCAGCCTCATCCCTAGTTTGCCTAATGGCCAAAATAAAGGCTGGACCTTAAGCAAACACAGATGACAGGATTTTGTGGCACATTTACTCAGGAAGATGCTGTATATTGAGAGCTGATCCTTTCACTTGATACTAAGCGTTTGTTTTGTGCTGTTCCGGGACCTCTCACTTACTGCTGAGCTGGGGTTTCTGTGGGGCGGTGGTCTTGTTTTTATATATTTTGTGATGGTGGTTAGGCTTTGAGGGTCTCTTGGCTTCTGCGCAGTTAATAGGAAACTGATACACGGCTTCTGACCGGGGCTGCAGTCGGCCGGGGCTCTTATTTATGATTTCATACCTTGAAAGAATTGCCAGCTGTCCCAGAGTGTACAGGGATCGATGCCTCGACTTGCTCGAGTTCGGCTTGCGCGAATTTGACTGGCACGAGATAATTTTGGATACCGGGTGCTCAAGTTGCGAGGGCTGTGTTCTCTACTCACGCTGTTATTATCCAATATTAATATTAAATATTCTAAAAACTGAATAAGCAAATTTAATATTTGCTCTGCGTATTTCTATTTTCTGTTTACAATTAATAAACAATTTGCGATAGTTTGTAATATTATTTTGCAAATCTGTCACTAATGAAATTGACATAAAGTTTTTTTTCAATACCTGTTCGCAGTGTTTTTTTTTAATTGAGCAATATTAAGCAGTTATCGCTGAACTTACTTATAGAAAATATTGGCTGGTTGTCGGTTTGCGCGAATTTCGAATTGCGCGTCGCCCAGTTACTCGCGCAAGCCGAGGTATGCCTGTACTCGTAGCACCTAAAATCAGCTTCTAAGGTGGCCAAAAACCATGTTAGGTTATGCATTCCTGGCTTTAGTTATTTTCAATACTACCTTAAACTTAAGTTGTGTTAGGTGCGAATTTCGTGGTTTTTGGTTACATCTGAAGTTTCCTGGCCGTTTGTGAACTTATAAAAGATAAAGTTTACCCTAGGACATTCCGCCACCATCCGAAGGCATTAATTGCGAGCTCTCCTCTACTTGAGCGCTGTACCTCTAGCCTTCTGCTAAAATGTCTTCAATATATATTCTAGAAAAGAGTTGATACAAATTAATATTCACATCGACAGCTCAATAGTTTTAGTGCTGCAGGGCTGAATTTTCGAGGCTAAAATACTTGACGTGCGCACTGGTGAAAGTCGTGAGGCTCCTGCTCGTTTATGAGAAAAAATATAAGGACTTCCCCTACATCTGTCATTGAAAGAGCCATTAACTTAGTTGCTGGGTCAAGGCGTTTGATTTTATTTTCTTACCATCCTATTCGAAGGCTAGTTCGGCAAGTGTGATACAGCTACTTTTCTTCACTCGGCGTAGGCTAAACTGGTATTTTGTGACGTCAAGTGAAATAATTTAAGGTTGACGTCCTCTGAGGCAAGAAATTATGGCCCATGGGACCAGCGTTGTTACGACCATCCTACGTAATTGGATGCCACGCCCCAATGAGGATTTTCCTGTTTTTTCCCTAAATTTAACCCTTGGTATATATGACGTATCGTGTCCACTTCCATTTTCTTACCTTGACTAATGCACTATCTCTCGTTTTCAACTTCCTTATATCAATTCCTGACTTACTGTTTCCATACGCAGTGTATTGTGTACCTTACGAACTTTTTTCCTGATATAAGCAACGTCCAAAATAGTATTGTTCGTAGAAGACGTGAATGAATTAAATTTAAAGTGGCCCCTTCAATTAATGTTAAATCATATCTTTCTCGCAGAAATAACACCTTAAACCAATGTAGAAGCAATATACGACATTATTATCATGCCCCAGTCATAAATTAATTTGGCCTTATTCTATGAACATTGTTCGTACTTCTTGTTACACTGACGACTTATAAATGTTTCTATGTTGCTTTGATTTTTTATTTGATCGCTATGTAATGTAAATTCGATTGCATGGTATATTTCTTTTTCATCACTAGGCTCAGCTGGTGTTATCCTAGACTGAAGATTGAAAGTGTATCCAGAATTTTGTAGCACTTGTTTTTGCAGACTAAACGTACCTACGTCATTTCCGTGAGTAGTGTCATTGAAATATAGGCGAAATTCTTCAATGATCGACTGTACACTGAAAATAGTTTCCGTTCAAATTACCACTTATCACAGTACTTATGTCCATCAACTATGGGTAACGCGGAAAGTGTAATGGTTATCTTGGCGAAACTGTGCGGCAATAATACTGGTATTTTTATAGACTGAGATCGTTTCCGAGGGAAGTATCACCGAAAACGTCGGGATTCACTGACAGTTTGTGGATTGATATTTAATTACGGCACGGGACCTAATGGGCAATCAGCCTCTCCGTCAGCTCTGGAAGGAATGGAGCCCGCAATGCCTGCGGTCAGAAGAAAGCCAAGCGACCGTTGCTGACAATGTGAGTTGTTTCATTGACATAATTTTGCGGATTTTGTCGTGATTGTCCTAAACTATCGCACTAAAATGTAAATTATTTCTCAAGGAAATGATACTCATTTCAACGCTTAGAACAGTTAATATTCATCAATGTAGATATGATATACGGTTACTATTCTCCGTTTCACCTTGTGTCCAGTATTGACTATTTTTGGCTCTTTCGAGCTTGTGTAGAGTAGAGAATAACAATTTACTGTGTTACATTTTTAATTTTGCTTTATGATGTGATCGCAATAGCCTTCCCACTGTTACTGCCAACTTTTATTGCACATCCCGCGACTATCGACCGATCAGTCATACATCGGTCGTCAGCAAAACCATCGAACGCCTCTTTAAAAAGCGCATCACTGATTCACCTGAGGAAGAATCAGCTCATATCCGACACTCAACATGGCTTCCGAGTTGAAAGAAGCTGCTTAACAAACCTACTGGACTTTTTCTCAAAGTTACTGATATTAAAGATGAAGAAACGGGTGTAGACCTTGTGTCTCTAGACTTCCAAAAGGCTTTTGATAAAGTCCCCCATCACCGGCTAATGAAAAAATTGGAAGCCCATGGCATCCGGAGTGACTATTTACGATGGATCAAGGCATGGTTTACGGGTCGGCAGCAGCGAGTACAGCTTGAAGGAGAGACGAGCGACTGGACACAGGTATCATCAGGGTTCCTCAATGTAGCGTGCTTGGCCTACTTCTGTTCTCAATTTGCATCAATGATCTCGATCACAACATCCGTAGTAAAATCAGTAAATTTGCGGATGAAACTAAATTATGTCATCCTGCCACGAAAAGAGCCGAGCTCCAACAAGACCTTGACCACCTCATAGAATGGAGCGCAACGTGGCAGATGAGCTTTAATGTAGACAAATGCTCAGTAATGCACGTAGGGCTGGTGAACCCTTCACCCCCATTGAAAATGAACGGGACGGAATTGGCTGCTGTCACCCAACAACATGACTTGGGAATCCCTATTACAAACAAACTACAACACAGGCAGCAAGTTGGCAAGAGTGTGAAAATGGCAAGCAGAGTACTGATATTCATCACCAGAAGTTTTGAATACAAGTCCAAAGACATCATCGTTCCCTTGTACAAGGCATTAGTGCGGCCACACTTAGAATTTGCTGTTCAATTCTGGTCGCCACACCTCAGTAAAGATATCGATAACATGGAAAGAGTCCAACGCAGAGCAACGAAATTGATACCTCAGCTGAGGAACAATTCGTATGAACGTCGCCTAAAAGAACTGGGTCTGATCTCTCTCGAGCAAAGACGACTCAGGGGGCACTTAAAAGAAACATTCAAGTACTTAATGGCTTTTACGACGTACCTACCGGGACTCTTTGAAAGAGACCTTAATGATCGCTTGCGAAGCAACGGCCAAAAACTCAAGCATAAAGCTCCAGGAACAACCTTTGTCAGCAGTTCTTTCCCTATTTCATAGCCAGCATTTGGAAAAGTCTCTCTTCCGACGTTGGTGCAGAGTCAGTCAACTCGTTTAAAAATCGTCTTGACATACATTGGGAGAGACATCCTCCGCAGCTAAGAACCCCTCCCCCACGAGTCGCAAGCTCTTAACGGCCAAAGCTTTCGAGGCCATCTTAATCCGTCTTCTTCTCACTTCCGCTCCATCTACATCTTTAAGCTCCACATATCAGCGGCTATATCATGCTGTATTTGCATGGGTTCTAGGAGAGCTGGTTTTTGTCTCTAATATTTCTCAAGAGGCATGTGATGAGTCGTAGGTCAAAGGGTTCTACCATAGCTGGGACACACGCTAATAAAAAACAAGTTTCTTCATCGCGTCCGTGATGTGTCCAATGTAGTAGCGCAAAAGTGCAAAAAATTTGGAGTCGTATTTCTCTCCAAGTTTCAAAAGAGAGTCCAAACTGAACTAACGGCCCACTGAGCAACTGAACATGACTGCTATCATTTTAACACAGTTTTCAATGAGCTCAAAGTTCTTTTTACGAGGGCTCAACAAAACATTCGGACGATAAGCTGAAGAAATTCATTCTTTCGACTAACGTGTGTCACAACCTTTCGGTAGATGTTACATTCTTTGTTATTGAGAGCTCCACTTCAGGTATAAACCCCTCAAATCCAAAAATTCAAATAATTTATTATATTGTATGCAGCGAGTATGCGAAATGTATTCTATTTGTGCAGCGAGTATGAATAAATAGAAATCACAGCAGAATTACTCGCTTTGCCAGCTTCTGCACACTTAATTAAGGCAATTTCTAAACTTTCGCTGCCGCTAGGTTACGACGTTTCCTATTTTACCTAATTATTTACTACTAATTGTATTTCGATCTTCTCAATCCTCTGTATGTATAGTACAGTTATGCGCTGTATGTGTGTTACAAACTCCAGAGCAGAGTTACCAGGCTTTCTGAAAATAATTATTTCCTCATATAGGCAATGCAGAGCATAGTTTTGGGACTTACTATGTGTGCAGGCCGTTACAGCTGAGTCTGATAGCAGAACTGAGTAACTTATTGCTACTGTATAGATAAATCTCTCCAACATGTGCTTACCATGGTAAGTTGCTTATTTTTCTTCGCTGAGCAAATCTCAACAACTTCAGTATCAATAAAACGATAAGGTCTTTCCGAACTAGTTGTTACTCAGGTTTGCAGATATAAAATAACAATATTCTATTGTGATGAATTTGTCAAACGATTGGGTAAAGATTTAATCGCTTAAAGACTGTTTTGAATACAATGTGAAAAAAATAAAAGAAATGATCTGCTAGCTGAGTGGCAGTCTCGAGGTTACAACGAAAATATAGCTTCATTCATCTGAGTGATCTGACCTCAGCTGTAATAACATTTTGGCAGTTAACGCAGTCGAGCACTTATGGTTTCTTTTGAATATTTTTGCGATTTTATGTTTCGTAAGTGCCTAAACATATGAGGTAAGCATGCTCTAACACTGTACAGTTTAGTTTTAGTTTCATCTGCAGTTACTAATCGATACTATTTTTGAGCTCTCCAGTGGTAGCTTTTGTTTCAGTCTCCCCTCCAAGTTCGCTGCTACGGCAATTTTCTTCTGTAGCAAAACATAGAAAACTGACACGTTCATTCATAAGCGAGGCTACATACGTACAAACGCAGGCACGCACTGCGGCTTTACTCCAGCAGACGTGTCATGGCCAGGGTCAGGCACTGAACGAAGCTTAGCTTCGTGAAGAGTATAATTTTTCCCCCCATCATTTGAGCTGTGGTGGGCATCGTTAACTTCGTTAATCCGTTTAGAAAAAATCATTCGATAATAGTTAATCCGTTAATTCTCCAGGAAAGTCACGGAGAGATGGAAGTCAAAGGTAATCCGTTAATATTAATATTTTATTACAGAAAAATTTAGTAACTAATCACCTAGAAAAATATACCAGAAGTATAATATGATCCTCGTTGGTTCTTTTCGAGGCCTTAGAATGCCAGAAAATATATTTCTTTAAATTTATAGTGAAAAAATGTTTTCGAATATATGAATGACAAAGTATTGATGTCATGAAGTTAGAGAATCAAATAGTTTTTTTTCTCGGCGCCGATCAACACTATAATATAATTATTTCATATCCTTGTGTTGAGAGCTCGAGATACACATTTACTGGGAATCCCAAGTTACTGCGTCCAGCGATTTTTGCGTAATTCTATTATCGATTCAACGAAGAGACAGACATAGGGGTCGAGAAGATATAATTTCCGTAGGTTAACTGCATTTGTAGTCCTTGATAGATGAACGAACTCATTGCTTTTTATTTGAAATCGCTCGTTTATTCTTAATTTGGTTACACACTTCTTAGTAACTTTATCTACACTAATATCGGTGACATTAAATAAATTAATTTTGAGCTTATAAAAATAAAAAAAAATATCCAAAATAGAGAAACAACGAACGCTTTCGTAAAAACACCCTAGTGTTGCCCACCTCTGATACTTGTTAAAAATTCTTATAATTTGCTTCATGTCTGTAAACAATCGTAATTATATCAGCTGCATACTTATTAGAATATTAAGCAATTCGATATATTAAGTGAACATTGTGATACATCTGGCTGACGCTGCTAGTAGCTAAAAATGTCAGGAATATACTGCTGTAATTGACACTCACCACTCTCCTGTGCACAGGCATACCGAAGACAGAGTTTAGTGCCTCACCCATCACGAATGATGCGACGGAATTGACTTGCAAAAAACAATTAACAAAAGCATTTATTTCTCATATGGATGCTGTGTCCAACATGTTCCGGGCACAGCATCCTGAGATATTCATGTTAAAAACTAACTCGACAAGAGAGAATTTCCAAAAATAAACTTTGGAACTTTTGTCTTTGTTATTCAGTTATTTTATGGTTAAAAGAAGGGCAATCGTACGGGAAGTTTATGAGTCCATTAATGACATCTAGATTTAACTTAAAAGTTCGATTACCAATGTAAACTTCGTTAAATAAAATTAACGGTTTAGAGCCGAGCTGTGCGCTTTGAGGCTACTGTATCTATTGTTCAACATTTTAATTTAGTCTGTACTCACCCAGGATATCTCCTGGTGTATGGTCTCGAAAATTTGCCCTTCCTACGAGATACCTAGTGTTATCGTACGAGTGGTAGCATAGCTAATGGTGATGGGTCAGATATAATTATTTGGACGTCCGCGGATGCGGATGCACGTGCAGTTGTTGCCATATTGACATCCGCGGATGCAGATGTCAAAATAGGTGCGGATGTTCCGCGGTTGCGGATGCGAATATCCGCCCCACCAAACACGCACACACCCCCTCTAACGACGGCAGTTTATACAACACTTGGGGGAGAAACTTAGATAGTGCTTTGTAGACAGGGACAGCACTTGCACACACTTCAATCCTAATGAGAGTTTGCAGTTTTCAGCACAGTGGAGGAGCTCACTGTACAGTGATAAACCTGCGCCTCCTTTGCTGCGGATTGTACAGTTGATATCCGCGGATGCCAATATTCGCCCCATCACTAATAGCTTATAGCCATATGCATTTCTAAATCCTTTATTTGTCTTCATGGATACTATACTATTTAAATCCTGACCAATTATTGTACTGTTCTGCGTGGTAAAGCGTCGAGGGGCTTTACGTCTCAGCATATAAATATTCAAAACTTCGTTAACCATTTAGTTAGAGCTCTACATATGGCGTATATATTAAAATGCACTTATTGTAGGAAAAATAACTCCAATTTAAACTGGGCCGTACGGTCCTTTTGAGCCTAAGAAGCTGAGGAAAAATTAATTATTTCAGATGTAGAGAATAGTAAATAATAGTAAGTACCTCCGTTATGAGTAACAAATACCTTTTTGATTTATACCTCCACCAAGGAGGGTACGATTTTTATCACCCGCTAACGAAGAGAGATAAGTGATAATGTTTCATTGAATATTTAAGTATAGATATTTGTATATTTGTAAATATATGTATATATTTGTCTGTCTACCCAAAAAGTGGTCGAAGGAATTGAGTAACGTTCATAATTTTTTGTAGGGAGTTTGGTGTGTTGACCTAGATGTGACCCGTGCAAAAAACAAGGCCTAGCTGGCATGCAAAATTATGGCTTTGAATTTGCCTCCACCGCGGCAGTTTGTCTTACGTCATGAGGCGTTCTTTTTTTTCCCTATGTTATTATTGAAGTTCTACTCTGATGGGATCTGGGCTTTGACCTAACATTGTTCATCAAAAATGACTGCGTTAAGTTTACCCCCACCGCGGGTGATGGTTTTACGCCACGAGGCGTTCTTGTTTTACAGGCGTTTGTTTGTCAGTCTTTCTGTTAGTAATATACCTCAAGAAGTTACGTATACGTTACCTTAGCCTTTGCTCAGCCTTCGGAAAGTCTGTCTTTCGTATCCTCCATGCTTTCTTCCCGTTTTCATACTTCTTCTGATGATGATTTGTTCTTTCTCTTTTCTTCCCGATTTTCTGTTTCCAGGCACGTTTATCTCGTAGAGAGCACCCGGGCTCCACACTTCTATCGACATACTGCATTATATCCTCCTCTTTCTTGAAACACCATATTTGCGGATAGGGTAGCATGAACAACGTATTCACTCACACTCACTCTGGGTTAGTTGGGATCGACTATCGTGTATGGGAAGCTGTGCCCCAACGGCAGCAGCCAATCTCAGGGAATGTGAGGAGGGGGGGGGGGGGCGTGACAGGGCCTTATCACAGCTGGAACTCGATGAGAACTATTTGATGCAAGTGTCGTTTTAAAGATATTGCGTAATGCGCGAAAAATTTGCTAAGAATATCTGACAAGA
>LQNS02278171.1:5136529-5167509 GCA_001587735.2 Parhyale hawaiensis
CACAACTGTGTAGTGATAGACGGTGTTGGTGTCGTGCGATAAGCTGGAGTGTGTAGAGTGCGGTACTGTGACGTCACAACTGTGTAGTGTTAGACGGTGCTGGGGTCGTGCGATAAGCTGGAGTGTGTAGAGTGCGGTACTGTGACGTCACAACTGTGTAGTGATAGAATGTGCTGGTGTCGTGCGATAAGCTGGAGTGTGTAGAGTGCGGTACTGTGACGTCACAACTGTGTAGTGATAGACGGTGCTGGTGTCGTGCGATAAGCTGGAGTGTGTAGAGTGCGGTACTGTGACGTCACAACTGTGTAGTGATAGACGGTGCTGGTGTCGTGCGATAAACTGGAGTGTGTAGAGTGCGGTACTGTGACGTCACAACTGTGTAGTGATAGACGTGGGTAGTGATAAATAGAAGTGTAGCCAGAAGTGTAGGGCATGTCACAAGTGTGAAGTATGTTTGCATCACGGTAAGCTAGAGTACATAGAGTGTGATACGGTGCAGTTAGCTCTGTGGCTACTGGAATTAGATTCCATTTCAGGTCATTGCCATGCTTCCATGTAGGCATGCAGCACATGTCATAACTAGAGCACTCTGAGAGCGCATACCTCCGCCAAGTGAGCCAACGGTCGCAAAAATTCAAAATTGGCTCTGAAACCATAATTGTCTTTGCAAAAACTCCAAAATCTAATCATTTGTGCCTTTTTATATTAATAACAGTTTGTTTAATTTTTTTGAAGATCCGTTCATAACTTTTTGAGTTATACTGTTAACAAACGTTATGACAAATATGAGTCAAACATACAAACGAACCAACCGATCTGCACCAAAATTTGATCATTTATGTCTTTTAACATTACTAACAATCCCTATGAATTTCATAGAGATCCATTTATTATTTTTTGAGTTATTGTGCTAACAAGCATAAAATTAAAGACATTGACAAACGAACGAACAAACAGACCATTACCAAAATTTGGTCATCTACTCTTTGTTATATACCTAACAACTCATGTTAATTTCATTAAAATCCATCCATGACTTTTTGAGTTATATCATCGATGAAAATGAGGCAGAGAAAAAAACAAACAAATGGATGGACATATCTTCACCAAAAGTTAATCATCTGTTCCTCCTAACATACCTAACATTCCCTGTAAATTTCATCCAAATCGGTTCATAACTTTTTAAGTTATCTTGGTGACAGACAAACAAACAAACACGACGAAAACATAACCTCCTTGGCGGAGGTAACTAGAGCCCGGACATTGCTTGAAATAAATGCTTAAAGCTTATTTTGCTTAAGCTGCTCAAAAAATGGTAAGATTTTGTAGCGCTTAAAATGCTTGTAAGCAACATCCAAATTTTTACAAGCGCTTAAAAATTTTTGCTAGCGCCTAAAAATTGTTGTTAGTGCTTAAAGATGTTTGCTAGCGCTCAAGTTGTTCCAGCCACCCAATCGAAGATTTATAGGCATTTATCGGATACCTTTCACTCTTATCCTATAGGCAGCCGATTAATGCTCTTCAATTTGCAATTGGGCTTTTAGCCAACCTTTCAACTTTAAATTATTTGGAGGCCTTTCTAATTTAGAGAACATCGTGTACCTGCCTATTCATTGTGCGCAACAACCTAACGAGATATAAGCATAGCGCTACATAAGGCGTCTTTTGGGGCCATATTTGTGATCAGAATCACCGTGATCATGATCATCGTGATCACTGAAAAAGCACAGAACCGTCCAACACCCCAGAGACGCAATGTCTATTTTCAAAATTTGAATTCCAATCGTATTTACACAAAAGACGGCGAGGAATGGACTTTTAGAAATTTTTGTTTATTTTGAAGTCAATGAATATGTGAACTAGCAGTATTTAATGTATTTCGAACATGCACTGGCATAAAACAAAGAGCTTGGGTTGGGCACGCGTACGCCAATATTGCATTACAACGTAAGTTAGTATTCGATTGCGCTGCAGCGCTTTATAGGCTTCGGCTTAGACTGAAAAGAATATGAAAATAATACATAAGTACGAGTCATTTTTGTCGTTTATACGTTTTAACAAGCAACAATGGTGAAGGTTTTAGAATACCTCCTACTTCTGTGTTAGTTTAAGTTGAATGATGCACAGTTTTTGACTGGCATTCAAGTACCATGAGTAGCAGTCATGGTTGACGGGAAAAGTTACGTGACTGAGCAATTTTTGTGATTGTGTGAACACGCTATAACGAAACTAAAATTCTGGAAGTCAGTAATACAAACAATCATAATATTGTCCAAGTTGACCATAAACATAAGAAAATATCACGAACTTTGCTCTTCAAATTTTGAATTTTTGCTTGTCTAACGGCTGGAATTACTCTTTGATTATGCATGATCAGCCCGCTAGTGAAATCTCGGTTCGAACAATTTTTACCAATGACCACGGATGATTGCTATCAGAATCACGCCAAAAAGTGGTCATATAAGCGCACGGATCAGGCAGAATCAGGCAGAATGATTCGTAAGATGGTCACAAAAAGACGCCTATAGACACTCCATGCACTTTACGTCGCTCTGTGGCACAACTCTGATAAAAACAAAACAAGATGGTGTTGCTTCTGTAGCTTGTGACATGAAGAGCCCCATTTTCCCAACAAACTTACAAAATTTTTTCGAGCTAGCCTATGTCGACTGAGTTTGTTTAAGGACTGAAATTCACTTACAATTTTTAACTGGCTTTTTCAACTGTTGCTTATCTTGAAAATAATTTTAAATGTTCTTTGCACTCCGTCACCGAAACTTTCAATTACTAATTGAGCCAAATTTGTAGGCTTACAGCGGGAAAAAAGGCTAATTCCATGATGGGTATTGCTTATTGTTACCTAGAGCGGAACGCCGAAGGTCTATACCCCGAATAATGCCCGCTTAGAGTTGTTTTTCGTGTGGACATAGCTCCATAAATGTTTGAAATGATATCCTGTTTTTGTTTTAAGCGCTTATAATAGGAAAATGTTGGTGCTTATTTTGCTTTGTATTTTTCTTGCCTAAAGTACAATGCTTAAATTCGTCAACATAAGCGCTTATTTTGGATGCTATAATTGCTTATTTTTACTGCTTAAAGCGCTTAAACCGTTGTTGCTTAATGTCCGAACTCTAGTCATAACTTTTGATTTGCATTTTGTTTTGTATGAATGCAGTATTTTCATCAGTAAGCTTCTATTCGCTGAGATTTAAAATGTTTTCTTCTGGTGTACGTTAGTTGACTTTGTGTTTTTATGCGGGAAAAGTTGTCTTTAGCCGTTCGCGGGTACGTTTAATAATACCCTACGAATTAGTCATAAAACCAGAGCCGCAGAACTTAGGCAGGAGATGGCGGAAAGCAGATTTAAAACGTTGAAGAAGCTCTCTATTTTCTAGGAACAATTATTTCGCGCTATATTTAAGCGTTCGCGACGTACTTCATTTTGGACTTACATTGCTGCTTTTCTTTTCCGTGTTTTGCCGTCCATGCTCTGTTTCCCAAAGGAAGCATTTTAGGCCCGTTATTATTTAACGTTTTTATTAATGATTTTACTACCCTTGGTATGAATTGTGCATTGTATGCGGATGACGCAGTGTTCTACACCAATAGTAGTAATTTTCAAGCTGCTATCACCGATATGCAAACTTTTTAAAATATGTTGTCCGAATGATTACCTCAAAATAAATTAACTGCCCACGAGAATAAAACAAAATTAATGCTTTTCTCCCCCTCTACTCTCCAACAGTAGCCACATATTTTCTTTAACAATAATTTACTAGAGTGGGTGACCCAAATAAGATATCTTGGACTGATCCTGGATTAAAAGCTGAATTTTAAATCCTATATTGAAGACGTGGGGCGCAAGCTTAGCAGGGTTCACGGCATAATCTATGCAATATCCAATTATGTTGATCGTGAATCATTAAAAATAGTTTACTACTCATTGGCTCATTCAGTGTTGGTCCAGAATATCATCGTTGGGGGCGAAGCTCCACGTTGTCACATTCACAAACTTGAAGTAATACTGAATAATATACTTAGGCGAATACTACGTGTTAGACCTAACGAAAACAATGTGCCTGTAATGAGTTGCAGTAACATGTACTCGTCTTTACAAATGTTGCAATTTCAGGATGTTTGAAACTAGTCCCTACTTAAATTTTGCGATTTGTGTTTTATAATCATCCTGAAGTATTTCTAAAGTATTTCAGCCCCCTTATTCCCCAACAAAATTACAAAATGAGACGTCCTGTTCTCAATCTCCCAAGTGCGCGTGCTGACGTTGAGAAACGCGCTACAGCATTTCAAACTGCAATGCTTCTCAATAAACTTCGTGAGTATTTATTAGAACCCATTTCTGATTACGTTTAAAAAACGTTTTAAAGGATACGTCATGCAATTATATTAGCTTTTGCACGTGTGGCCCGAAAAGTTTGTTTATCTGTTAGTGGCTACGCAGATTGATTATTCTACAGTGTATAGTACAACATTACCAAATACTTGTAATGTATCAAATATGTCTGTGTATAAAAAAACCTATCAAACCTGTCAATACCTCTGCCAAGGAGGTTTTGTTTTTGTCGTGTTTGTGTGTCTGTCTGTTATACTGCCTGTCAAAGACTGTCATCAAGATAACTCAAAAAGTCATGAATGGATCTCTACGAAACTTACAGGGATTATTAGGTATGTTAACAGAAACGGATGATTAACTTTTGGTGAAGATCCATTCAACCGTTTGTTTGTCTGTTTTTTTTCTTAGTGCCATTACTCAAAACGTTATGGACGGATTTTTATGAAATTGACATGAGTTGTGTGGTATATCACGAAGAGTGACTAATCAAATGTCCGTGATGATCTGTTTGTTCGTTCGTTTGTTAATCTCCGTGTATAATTTTATGCTTGTTTGCACAATAGCTCAATAAATTCTGAATGGATCTTTATCAAATTTACAGGAGTTGTTAGTAAAGTTGAAAGACATAGATGAATAAATTTTGGCGCAGATAGGTTGGTCCGTTTGTGTGTTTGACTTATGTTTGTCATAATGTTTGTTAGCAGCATAACTCAAAAAGTTACGAGCGGATCTTTAAGAAAATTGCAAAAACTGTTGATACTATCAAAAGGCACAAAAAAATACAGTAATTAGATTTTGGAGTTGATACAAAGACAATCATGGTTTCAGAGCCAATTTGAATTTTTAGGTACCGCTGCCTCGCTTGGCGGAGATATAAGCTCTCAGAGTCCTCTAGTTTTAATTTTGTTCTCTCATACATGCATTTTTATGCACATTTTATTGATTACTTTGGCTTACCACCGATTTGTTTTTTATTGGGAAAACCTATAATATAACTCTTCTCTACTTTAGGCGGCCCTTAGACGTTCAATATTATTGCGTAATGTGGGTTACACTATATTTTGGCGCCAGCCTCTTGACGGTCAATATTATTGTACAATATTTTGGATTGTGCGAAAGATTGTGCCTTATGTAAGCAATATTGAAGGTTGTGCAATATATTGCGCAATCGTGAGAAAGGACGTGCAACCGCACTGTGCAGTCAGGAGAGAAATTTAATAAAGTAGGCCATTTATCCCGCTGGCTTCATTTGCTTCTCAATGATCCTAGTTATCCTGAATATGTTGTGCGCGATCAATGGATTTGCGCGATCGATCGATCGATCGGGCTTGCGCGATCGATCGATCGTTCAAACGCCTAACCTAACCTAATCTAACCTAACTTAACCTAACCTGACCTAACCCAACCTAACCTAACCTAATTTGTACCTAACCCCATCTCACCATTGACTAAAATTGACGGTGCACGAAATTTTAAAATGGAAAAAAAAACAGGCATTGCCTCCCCTAACCTACCCGATGTACTCAGAAATAGGGGAAACTTGAACAAAAACATTGATTAGGTTAGGTTAGGCGTTTGAACGATCGATCGATCGTTTGCGCAGCGCGATCGATCGCGCACAACAAATATATTCAGATAAGTCCATCGTGCTGATTGAAGCTGTAGGTGTTTCCTGAGTTACAGGAAACCTCATCTCGTCAAAATATCCAGCGTAGGTTCCACATCCTCTGCACTGGCACCGTTTTCTTTCGGCATCGCGAATCCTTTTTAATTTTTTCCTGAAAATTTCCGCAAAGAATTAACTTTTTGTTGCTTCTTATTTCTCAGCAGCCAGGTATTTTTTGGCGGTACTTTTCTATCAACATTTCGTACTGCTTCCCTTTTCTGGCACGATTAGTAGACATAATCTTTGCACTTCACATTCCACAGTGCGGGAAGACTACGATACACCTCAATAAATTCAACAATGAATTTTTTTTCGGCTTTCTTGTCACTCATGATAATGAATGATTGAACAGAGCTAAAACCAAAAAACTTCACACGACCGATGCAGAGAAACTGGCAGACTACTGCACATTATAGCCAACAGACGACACAATATTATCCCGTTTGCGCAATATATTTCAAGTTTTTGAAAATCACACAATATTTTGCACAACCTTTCAATACTGCCCACACACGATCAATTATACTGCACAAACCAAAATATTGGGTAATAATATTGAACGTCTAGGGACGGCTTTATAAAAAACAGAAAACGCAGCGATGCAAGCATGTTTTTGTTCTTGAGCGAACTGAAGCTATTTTCTTTTTTGCCGACAGCCCTAAAAATGCTAGAAATGAAAGTCCTTGTATGAAGCTGAAGTCTGATTTTAATCTCGCCTTGCAGACCTTTAGGCGCTTCAGAACTCACAGTAATGTGTAATTAACATTCCGTTGAGCCTCTTGCAAGCCGTAATGACGACCTGCTCGTCATGGCAACTTTTCGCCCCTCTTTAATTCGTCACCCATTATCCGTGCGGCGCGGCGCAGCTGGCACGCCATTAGGTGCCGCTGACGGTATCTGTAATGCATGGAGAAATTTGCATCTCATGCGCTCGCTTCAAAGCTTCGTACGGTTTCTTCGTTTTTTGGATCGTATCTATATGTGTCCACACGCAGTATGAGAGCTTTTGTCTGTAATACAAGTGGGAATTTACAGTATATCTCATGCGTTCGCTTCAGTGCTCGTCCTGTTAATTAATGGCCGGCGTCTTCTTATGTCGATCTACCGTTTTGTCCCTTAATGGCTTTGAATCAGTCTAGTTGTGGATAAGGACATCCATTAAGCCCCAAATAACTAACACGCTAGCATTCAAATAATAAAAAGAAAAGACCTAATCCACTTCAACAATAAATTATAGATATTAAAAGTTTTTTTTTTTTGCTATAATCCCGTCCGTCAGGCAAAGTCAGTCTACTTGTACCTGCTTGCGAGCAGGTTCATTTAAGGTGATATCCCCGTTTTTTTTAACCATAAATATATGCCAGTGTGTTCACTCGCTGTTTTGTCTCTGATGACAAGTCCAAATGGTTCCTTAAAGCTAGTGCTGTTAACACCTTCACTGCCGCCCCTCTGTATTCATCCAAGTCCCATACCGCCATTATGCCTGCTCCGTTCCTTAGTCTCCTGCCCGACGTTCGCACAGCAAAACTTTCAAGTGTTTCATGGTGTCATAGCAAACTACTGTGCATGTGTACGCTAAATGGTTACTACAATGGAAGCTGTCAACTTAGTTTCCTTACGGCTTTCTTGTGTCTTATTGGGTTTGGAGTGAATTGAAACTTAAACAGTGGTGCACTTATTCCTGTGTAAACTCAAACAGAAACGCATTTGCACGGTGTGAAATTTGAACGTAGAGCGAAATGCTTACGTGTGAATTATTGTTCTTTTGGAGCTAATCTCTAATGACTAATGCCATGGCTAGACTTGGCAGCCGCACGCTCAACTTGTGATCGAATATGCTGCTCGCATATCGTCCCGATTACACAGTGATTTTCCATATGTTTTCTCTTCAGTTTCTTTTCACGCTCCTATTGATGACTTTCTTACTGCTCTTCCGCTACTTTTTTTCTATCGGCTGCTCCCAGGCGCTCGTACCGTGGTTTGCTTCTCCCACTGTTTGTCTCTTCATCAATCTCTTAACTGCAACGACCTCTATTGGTATGGAGGCTTAAATAAAACAAGCGAACACTTCTACTACTGCTGCTTCTGCTCTTTTTCATTTGTTTTTCTGAAGTACCTGATATTTGCGAGCAGTAATTGCAGCTGTGGGTGTTTGGCAGCTGGTTGATGTTATCTGGCGCCCTGAAAGCGCCGTGACACTTATAACTGTGCCCGTGTTTGTGCTTACGGTGAGTTCTCCTGGCGGTATTTCGGTCTCCACAAGCAGTAGCTAATCAGCGTTCGAATGCATCGCTGCGACCCTTTAAACAGAAGAAAAGTTAACAGCTATAGGCCAGCTGCTGAAGTGTCGACTGACGGCTTAGTAAGTTACAGGTAAACCTTGTGTAAAGTGCACTCATACATGAGGTTTCCTGTATTGGGTTGCAACCGAGGCATTTGAACTTATATAAGGTAGGAAGGATGTACGTAAGTCATCCATTTAGTTTTCATTTATTTGATTTTTTGAAGTTTACTTAGTTTATTATACAGTGCCCCATCGCAAGTCTTTTTTTATCGTTTTCTTCTTCTTCTTCTTCTTGCGTTCCCATTTTCATATGGGGTCGCAGTTTCTCGCTAGCCTCCTTCACAGCTCCCGATCCACCGCCCAATCGTCCTCCAGTTGCTTCTCCCTGACACCAGGTCGCACTCGTTCGCTCCATCTCAGTTTGGGGCGTCCCCGACTCCGTCTGCCGTCGATTTCCATGGCCATATCCCTTCTTACAATATAGTCTTCCGTCCTTCGTTGAACGTGGCCGTACCACTGCAGTCAGTCGTCTTTCCTGTGCCTTCGCTGATGCTTCTGTTACTTTCGCTGTACCTCGGACCCTTTCATTCCGTATTCTATCCTTTCTAGTAACTCCACACATCCACCGCACCATCCTCATTTCTGCTACATTCAACTTGTTCTCTTGTGCGTTTTTCAGTGCCCAAGTTTCTGCTCCATGCAGCAAGGCCGGTCTTACTACCGTCATATAGACTTTTCCTTTCACTCTGGCGCTCACTCGTCTGTCGCGTACCGTCTGAATAGTATAAAAAGAAAGAAGGATGACTAAATTTTTTTAATAAGGTGCCTTTTCATATGAGGTCCATATATTCGTCCGCATCTCCTACTATTTAAGAGGATCACTTGTATTTAGTAATCTAGCATTCGTACTTACTAAAATTAAAAAAGTGGACGTTGAGTTGTACGTATGTGGATCAAAAACAGTCGTGTGAACGCGACGTTAGCAGACTGCGATGCCTAGTCGTACAATACAACCATCAACTCATGATTTCGTTCGATGATGGTTACACTGGAAGTGTCTAATGGTAGTGACACTTGTATTTTGCTTTATTGCACTCATATAGCTCGATAAATAAATACTAAAATTTTTAATTAAATGCGATTATTTTGATTAACTACCGCAAAACTATTTTTCGTTTATAATTCTATACAATCTTTGTACGGATAGATACTTACCTCGGCCTTTACTCTGCAGAATCGAGTCTTGACCTGGTATCAGCTAGCATCGACTTACTTTGTCTTTATCTCCATCTCCCGTTATTATCACCCGCGAACAAAGTGAGAGAGGTGATGATGTTTTCGTTGAAAATTTAAGTAAGTATATTTGTATACAGTACATGTTTGTCAACCCAATAAGTGGTCGAAGGAGTTGAGCAATCTTCATCATTTTTTGTAGGGAGTTTTGTGGGTTGACCTAGATATGACCCATGCAAAAAAACTAGACCTAGCTGGCTATAAAAATTGCCGGCGTTGAATTTTCTCAACCGCAGTGAATTTGCCTCCGCCGCGGCAGATCGTCTTGAGAACGGGGCGTTCTATTTGTTTCATATGTTATTATTGAAGAGCTAATCTCTGGGAAGGAATGGGGCTGTGCTCTTGCCTCGTTCATCAAAAATGACTTCGTTGAATTTGCCCCCTACCGCGGGCGATGGTCTTACGCCGCCGCGATGTTCTAGTGTTCCTTAAGGGCTTTGAATCAAACCAGTTGTGGAAAGTGACCCCAAACCCTAAATAATTAACTAACTAGTATTTAAATTATGAAATTACAAAAAGAAAAGATCTAAACAAGTTCAAAAATTTATTTAAGGTTTTTAGATATTTTTGGTAATAAACCCGTCTTCCAGGCGAAGTCGGGCTTACTCGTTACTGTCCGTTAATTATGCGTGTGACCAGTTTTTATTGGCCTAGTCACAAAATAGTTGTTTAATAATCACATTGCCATGCGAAGCTTTAGTTTATCCGCAGAACAATCGTAATAATTCTAAACTTTTCTGCAATAAACTTAGAGTAAATTAAATGTTACACGATATGTCCGTAGACTTAGTGATGTTTTAGTTAAGACCTAGGTATCAAATACTGTATGTACTGTTGCGTGAACGCGATTATTATTTGCTGAGTTTGAACGCGACCCTCCTACTGAAATTGAAATACTACTAATAACCATGGAATGAGAGTTACGGTAATGTTATTTTTTGCACATCCCGCGTTTACCCCCACCCCACCTCTTTGGAGGAGACTGTGCATCCTTAACCAAACATCGGACGTTTCTAGGGGTCAGCAGAAATAGCATTAGACATTCACCTAAATTTTTTGATTGGGATAACACGAAGGTTATCGTTACACCAGTTGGGTCTTGGGGCAGCTTTGTTTTCCTTACTTTGCTTCTTTCCCTTGTCTGACACGAAGAAAGTGTTTTGATATTTTTCGCTTTGCTGACTCTCCATTCCCGTGCTCGGTTGTGCTTCCTGTCTTGGACCTACATGTTCCTTTCGTGATATGCTGCTAGCCCTTTGTTTTGCCCTCTTCATAACGTCGTGAAGCCTATACTTATACGCCGTGGAGGCCTATAGGCTAGGCTAGTGAAGTATTATAGTCTTTCTTTACATATCTAAGACTCAAACTGTTGAACTAACATGTCCTATACCAAAACCTTACACTCTACAATACTCTCTATACTCTTTTTCGGAAATATGTAATTATGACTAAGCCACGAATATAATAGTTTTATAATTTGGAAACGTACCTGTATAATCTCGGTATGTGTAATGTCCCCAATCGCGCAACGCTATTATAACAGTTTATGCCTTTAGAAATGAGCCGTCTTGTGCTTGAGGTGAAGCAGTCGCTCGTTGAAGAATTGCATTTTCTCAAAGTACCAGTAAATGTTCTACTTGCGATGGGCAGAAACCCTCAATGGACTATTTGTACTTCTAGCAGTGGACGTATTTATTGGACTAGATACCGAAGTCCGACTGTACCCTCCACATATGGCACTGAGTGCTATACACTCTAAATCGCCTTCTGTGCAACGGCATTACTGCTCAAATAACCGCACCATCATCGCAAAATGATCTTGCTTTCCAGTCAAAAGACAGCTTTTGGTCCAGTTCATTAAAGTTTTTCGTCTTTCATGTCCCTTCTTTGATCCCTTCATTGGACCACAGATAATATTGTTCTTTAGGAGGCTTTAATTAGCAGTAGCTATTAAATCGCATGCTATGCTAGCGGTTCCTCTCTTGGGATCGCAGGCAATGTGCTTAGGGACGCTTTAATTAGTCATGGCTAATCTTAGTGTACGCTTGCGATTGTAACTTAAATAAAACGCCACGGTTAATTTATTAACCTATTGAGGAAAAAAAAAACACATAATGCACTCATATTTCTCGCTCGTATTTCCTCCTCTTAATACAACTGTCGGTGTTAATTTCGTTCTATTTCACCTTTGAGAAATACATTGTCGGAACTGCTGTGCACTGAGCAAAAATCGTACTCCGTTATCACATTTTCTTGAAACAATGAAATATATATAATTTTACGTACCGGTTTGCCACCTACTCCTGTCGCTAGCGGTGTTAATTACGCTCTATTTCCTCGAGTAACCTAAGCGCATTTAACCAGTCCTGCTGGCTACCATGGCAATGAGTGTACACACAGAGAACTTTCTGTCGCGGAAAGGTTATGTTTACTTATATATAGGTAAATCTTCGTAACAAGAGTTTGATTATAGTTGCCTTTAAAAAGGTAAATATAAACTTATCGCAACAAAGATTTTTCTGCGTGTATCTTAATTAGATTTTTCTGCCGTTCTATGCTGCTACGTTCTTCCTCTTTGGTCACACACTGTTACCATGCACGTTGTTATTTTGTACAGAAGTCCCTGGTTTTCCTGGCACGCTTTTCATGCAACCATGCTGTTTCCTTTATATGAAACTCCGCTACAAAGTTACATTCATAATAAGTCCTGTTTTTATTTTTTTATTTTAGCCAACTATGTGTCCATAACTTTTCCTCCATTTAAAACACCGCTGCAAGAGCTAGGTATGTGAAGCCCTAAGAAACAATATGTGACTCTAGTAATAATACTGACACTTAGTACATATCTACTATATAATAATTCACGTCGTGTTTTTATTTATTTATTTCTTTATATATTTATATCTTTCCTGTCACGCTCTATGGGAATAAGATAGGAGAAAATTCAGATTTCAAAATGTAAAAAAAAAGTGGGGTACCTTGCAATTTTTTTTCGGCGAAAAAAANTGCAATCTTTTTCTTCAGTATTAGATAGGGGAAAAATACAACTAATAAGATAGGAGAAAATTCAGATTTCAAAAGGCGAAAAAAAAGTTGAGTACCCTGGAATCTTTTTCTTCAGTATTAGATAGGGGAAAATGAGGAAGCCAGCGGGGGTTTTGCTGAAGGGCTAACTTACTGCCGTCATTTATCGCACACGTGCACCAGTCATTACTAACCCAATATGCCGTCATTTACAATGACGGCTCGGGACACTAGTATCGTACATAAAACATGAAGGTAATTCTCTTTATCTTTTGGTTCTGTTGTGGTGCTTAATGCAGCTTCCGGTACTGCCTACAGTGGAATACTGTGTATTGCGTTATGACGCGACCATTGTAGTCATGACCTTACCGATATTCGTGTTATGTAAAGCAAAAGGTGATGGTCGAGATGTGATCTAAAGATTATTCGAAAACATTCCAACTCCGATGCTGGAGAGCCAACGCAACAACGCTGTCGCACTTTCAGTGACTATTACTTGTTAACAAGGGTTACAACAGTAATGCTATTTTCGTTATTATAACTATGTGATTCTTGAGAACCAAAAACGGCTCATGCAGAATTCACAATACTTTTGAATGGCGTTGCAGCTTTCATTATTACTTCCGCTAAGGAGGTTATGTTTTTGTTGCAGTTGATCTGTCTTTTTGTTACTTTGGTTGTCGGTCAACCAAGTAACTCAAAAAGCTATGGACGAATTTTTATAAAATTTGAAGAAACTGACGTTAATGTCAAGAGGCACAAATAATCAAAGTTTGATGGCGATAAAAATGAATTTCTCGTTTCAGGACCAATTTGAATCATTCGTTAACATTGTCCTGCTAGGCAGTGGTAAGCGTTCTCTGAGTACTTCTCTATTTACGGCTATGAATCTTCCATCAGACGCCAAAGCAATGCTTTCAATGCAATACCATTTACTCGAACAAATTGTTATTTACAATTTTCGCCGTGATTGAGCTCCCAACCTATTGGGAAAGCTACTGCAAATATCTTTGTGGCGCAATGTACCCAACCTTTACCCGAAATAAGAAAGTAAGTTCATATTTCCACTGTTGTACATTATTCTATGGTACTGCTCGAGTCACATTCTTAGCGAGACATGCCCCACACTAAACCATACTCATCTCAGCGAAGAATGAACGCTATTTTTCGCAGCCGGCGAGACGTTGGCGTTTCTTTCGCGATGGCCTCACGCCTGTCTTTTACGCTCCTTTTATACCGGCGTGAACTACTGTATGATATCGCAGTGTCTGTGTTCTGTCATCGCTGTTATTTGAACGGTGATTGTTTACGCCTTCTCTGCTCATGATATTTTTTCTGTGAGTGTTAGTGCGGGGGTTCTTTTCTAGGTACAGCGCCCTTATTGTTTGTCTACAGCTTATGCTGACCAAGAGCTTCGATCATATAGTTTTTTGTTTTAACTGCTCTTCAATAAGTAGTATAGAAATTTTTCTCACTTGGATTGTTCTTTCCATTTTTACGTGGTTTTTTAGTTTCTGTTACTTTTTCACAGCTGCAAATTGCTCTAAAATATCCGAAGAGTTTAGTGTTCTAACGTCAATGTTAGTAAAAGACGATTGAGTTCGCGCTTTTAAGCAGTGTCATAATTATGTGTGTGTGTGTTCGTGCGCGACTTCTTTTCTCAGTATTGCTTTTGATAATGTATAGCATGAATTATTTGTACGAGCATATATGCGTGCTGATCCAGTGTGGGAATTCCCTAGCTCGTGCGTTGATTTTACGTTTCTATTGACATATATACTGTGCGTCCCTTCGTTTTCTACACCTAAAGTAACATGTTGTGCCTAGGGATGTCTAGACTAACGTATGCTAAGTTTTGATATCGGTGTGCATTGAAGGATAAATACCTACAGGGATCGCTGATCAACTAATGCACATGAAAGTGAGTTAAATTTTAAGCCCGATATAGTTACATGCCATGGTGGTTGCACGGTACGGTATAAACCACGTGATATTACGCTGCTTTATACGTTTATTTTACACCATAAGTTGGGAATTTTTACTGTCACGGTCATCCAAGGCTCATGCCTAAGAATCACTTATTACTGTTCTAATAGACGTCATATAGTGTTCAATTCATATCACCATCACAACTGTTGCAAACCATTACTTTTGCTACTTGATAGTGAGGGTATAAAACGAACCAGTCATAGCTTATCTAACCTTTCCTAGTTTAAGAAAAAAAAAAACACCTTTTCTCACCTTACAGCGTTACGAAAATATTCCTAAAAAATATACTCTGTCTTGCAAATGTCATTTCATCTCGCCAGTAAAAAATCTGTGTTGTGAAAATCACGTTTCCAAAGTACCGGGCGGCATCGGTTGATTATTCTTTTTTGTGTCCAATTTAGACGTGACGGGGCTCATTGTAAAAAATCGACACGCTCATTGTATTAATACAATAAACACGAGTGTGTATTTGTGCTTTAAATGTTTATTTACGTATACATATATTGTGTATTTTGGGAGCAGCTTTTCTGATATGCAGGCTTGGTTGAAGGCGACTGAAACAGTGTTGATGATATGTTTATTCGATTTCTCTAATTGTCTGACAAGTTTCACATGGTTATTATTGATGATACTGCGCAGTTGCTCGCCCACTCCTGTATGTGGATAAGCTTGGCAGTAATTCGACCTTTGAATTAAGAAATATAATAGTTAGTAAAACCTACCACAAGTAGACTACATGGCCCGTAATATATAATTTAGCTACCAATTTCAAGATTCCACTGGTTAGAGCTGCTTTGACATCCTAGGGCTATCCAGTAGCGCCGGGTGACTCACTCTTCCAAGAGTCTGGGTCTAATCTGATAAAATACTTTCTACTCGGGGGCTGTTACTCTGTGCTTTTTTAAATTACTCTTCAATGACTTGCGTAAATCATATTACGAAAAGTCTGTCCGCATTTTGGATACGGCTTTCGATTTTGACAGATTTGCTAATGGTGTTGCTGCGCTTCGTATGGCAACTGCTACTGAGTAACCAGAGGTATCTAATGGCCGGTCTTTACTTGAGTCTTTTGAACGTGTTCACTCGTACAGTTGTCCGATTGTGTTACTGTACCGCCGAAAACAACTGAAAATTGCCCTGTTTTCTGAGTTTTGAAAAGATATCCGTGACTTAATTAATATCATATTTGTCTCTATTCATTCATTCGAAGATATGAGAACGTTCATTGACGTCTGTGCTAGGTCATCTTGATAGATATTAATAATTCTCTCCAGACTTACTTTTATTGGGTCAAGCTGTCGGCACTGGATAGGCAGCTTATACAAAAAGTTGTATGTTAAAGAAAATTAAATTGCTGGCAAAGTCCAAAATTCAGTCAAGCATTAAAATGCGTATGTCCCCCGCTGTAAGTTGAGACAGAGAACGCAGTGTTATTTTTAAAGCAATAGTTGTTCAACCTCAGTCAGTTATAAAAAAGTCCTTGTTTGTTGAAAAATCAACAGCTGTAATGATGTTAAGTCTTCATAATTTACGCCAATTTCCCGGGTTGATTGTTTCTTTTATGAATGGTAGATAAATGGAATTGATCTGCGGATGTCGACTGAAAACATTCTTATTGGCGATGGAATGAAGGTCTCAATTAATTTTCTGTCCTTCCCATTTTTACATGACGATAGTACGTCCAGTGTTATTCCATAACACGATGTAGCCTGTACGTTTACATTGTTCATTTACTTTGGAGGCAAGGCCGTTTTGTTCAGCATTCCGTATAGGTTCGTTATTATATCTTTGCCAGTCTCTCCAATATAACTCTTACCACAGTCATTACAAGGATTTTATTGATAGAATTTCTGGTATTTTCAGTCGATCTTTTATCATTCAATCGGCAAAGTTGGTACCTCAAGGTGTTAGAGGAACTATTTGCTACAATGTTTGGAATTTGCTGCCAGCGCTTTCGACACTGTAAACGAATATCTAGCAGCCAAGTGCAATATATCCTCCCAAGTAGAATAGCGACCACTGGCATGATTGATAAATGAAAAGGAACTATGCATTTTCCATTATTTTTAATGGCCAAGCCCACTAGTGTATATATGAACGTGCTAATAGCTACCTACAAAATGAATTTTCTCCTATCTAATTCCTTAACATCGTGACGGAGAGACGGATCAAGCAGCCAACCAACAAGTTGCGTTTGATAATGTAGTGCATTCGCTGCATATGCACCGTTTTACTTATGAGGTTACTTTGGTATCCATGATACAGGTCCAGGCGCTGCAGAAATGGTTGCTGTGCTCATACAATGGAAGGGCGTTCAAGAATCTCGAGAAAAAAAGAGGCTTGGAATTTAATCTATCTATCTATGCTAAGAATGACCGTCGTGTGCTTATAAATATATTTATTCTAATGGCCCGTGCCGTCATTATAAATGTCGGCAAAAAATTAACACTTCACTAAAACTCCCGCCGTCTTTTGGGCTTCCTCATTTTTCACCTAATACTGAAGAAAAAGATTCCAAACTACCCAACTTTTTTTTCGCCTTTTGAAATCTGAATTTTTTCCTATCTTATTAGTTCTATTTTTCCCCTATCTAATACTGAAGAAAAAGATTGCAAGGTACCCAACTTTTTTTTTCGCCGAAGAAATAGATTGCAAGGTACCCCACTTTTTTTTTTTTGCATTTTGAAATCTGAATTTTCTCCTAGCTTATTCCCATAGAGCGTGACAGGAAAGATATAAATATATAAATAAATAAAAACACGACGTGAATCTTCTACTATATAATAATTCACGTCGTGTTTTTATTTATTTATTTATATATTTATATCTTTCCTGTCACGCTCTATGGGAATAACATAGGAGAAAATTCAGATTTCAAAATGTAAAAAAAAAGTGGGGTACCTTGGAATTTTTTTCTTCAGTATTAGATAGGGGAAAATAGAACTAATAACATACGAGAAAATTCAGATTTCAAAATGTAAAAAAAGTGGGGTACCTTGTAATCTTTTTCTTCAGTATTAGATAGGGAAAAATATATAGAACTAATAAGATAGGAGAAAATTCAGATTTCAAAAGGCGAAAAAAAAGTTGGATACCTTGGAATCTTTTTCTTCAGTATTAGATAGGGGAAAAATGAGGAAGCCTAAAAGACGTCGGGGGTTTGAGTGAAGTGTTAATTTTTTGCCGTCATTTATAATGACGGCATGGGCCACTAGTTATTATATAGTTCTGATGTTCGGTGTCACGCTCTTAACGAAATAGATAGGCGGAATTTAGCCCAGGTTGGAGGTTCTGGTTGTCCTCTCAAACTCCATTGGAAGTGATAGGCAGAAAATAGGCCGGGTCGCAGAAGATGGCAAACGTATCTTAAGCAGGGATAGTTGAAATTTCAACAAGAAAGACATCGCAGGCTAAAGTCTGATTTGTACGAGTATTAGCTTCTCCATACATCGAATCTCCGGCAAAGTATAGGGCGACCTTATGTCTGAATGCACTTTTTGCATTGCCGAAGTTGAAATCGTAGCACTGAAGATATCTAAAGTTTCCGCTGGCACTCTCATGCTTTTTGATTCGTAGTTTCTTCCCACAGATGATTTCGTTGCATGAGCTATTCTTCCCACTTTGATGCAATTGTCAACGAAACTGACGAAACATAAGTTTTCACGGGCAGTAGGCAAATATTTCTTCTAGCTTACTGTTTTCCTCTGACGAAGCAGTTTTCTCTTCATAGGTCAAAATTTGAGCACCTCAAATGAAACAGATATTTGAGGTGGAAAGACGGTATCAACCGTATCTTTGTATCTTTGCTACGGAGCGAACACATTGTATATAAGCTGATATTTTGTTCAAGTTTGTTGAAGTGTTTTACTCAAGATGTTACTTCTGTCTGTCTATATAAAAGACCTAAGGATGACAGCACGACATAGGATCAATGAAGAAAGGAAGAAAATTAAGAAGCAAATAAGAGCAGAGGAGATTCCGCACCGGCCTAGAGGCATTAGGCAAACGTATAAGTTATTGCGTGAATTCTTCACGCACGGGTCCACTAGTTTTCAATGTAATAAAGACCAGTGTGCATTCATCTGTTTGCTTGCATATTTATTTGTTTAGCTGTCCATTTTTCTATTACGATTTAAGAAAAAAGATCGGCAAAAATTAGACCAGTTTGGAGACTGTGGCGATTCTGTCACGCTTTAGAAAAACAGGTCAAACTTGACCAAGTGCAATTAATAGCAGAAGACTGCTACTGCATATTTGAATACATTTCTTACTCTGATGACTTCGAAGTACCAGCAATGAAAATATCTACGACTTCTTTTAGCTGTCTGATGCATCCTGATTCTTAGTTTCTTCTCACATCCAAACTTCAGGTGGTCTGTTTTTACCCGTAAAATGAACGGATGATCGACGGGATAAGAGGTACGATGCTCTTCAGAGTACCGTAAAAACAAGAAGACGGGCGATGAACACGAAAATTTCGCTACAACAATTATATCTTCCAACTTAACTTCTTCTTATGACGAAACAGATTTTCACGAGCTTGAAAAAAATTGAACTGATACGATATCGTAGTGTATTTACTATACGAGAGCACAATTATTTTTATGGTGACATTCGAGCGCCTGTTAAAATGAGTCAGTTTCTGTGCACGTCACGGAAAGGAAGGAAAAGAAAGGTTGCGCTGCTAAGCACGAGCGATGCTGAGAACGCTCATCTCAATTTTTTTTTTTTAATTTAGCGGTTGCAACGTATCTTTTCTAAGCAACACATTGACGGATCCTTGATCAATACAGAAGTATCATGACAAATTCTTCGTCGTCAATTTTGACGGCCTGGTATACTATGTAGGATCTCATATCGAGTCGCCCACTTGCGGTGACGCCGAGCCAAAACTTGGAAGTTTCATGAGTCCAGCTAATTACTGATATTGATATGTTTTGTACTCCAAAAGTATTATTTTCCCCGTCTCTCTTAGAGTCTGTAATTACTTTGAAATTGTGCTACCTGGAAATTTCCCCCTCGCTATTACCCAGCAAAACAGTTTCATTGCTGGAGAGTAAAATTTGCCTGGGCATTTTGCAGACCTGCTGGACTCTTCTGAAGTGCAGTCTGCTGCTGTTGGAAATCGCAGTTGATTTCTTCATTGCAAAATTAGTACGGGTACATACTTTTAACCTGATTTCCTTCAGCATGTAAGTCTCGTCTTATTCGATATCGCCGAGTGCCAGTCCTCCATTGTTTCAAGTTACATCATTCTTTCAAGAAACAAATTTTGGAGTTTTCGGCTGAATGGTAAAGGCGCTTTCTTTGTGCACGGGTGTAGGTTTGTTACTTCTTAGTCTTGTTGACAGTCGCACTGAATTTTGTATTTTGTGACTGAATTTTTTTTAACCACTCTAGCACCATTTCTATAGGTTTTCAGTTGCTAGATTACTTCCAACAGAAAATTAAATGCATTGCTCTAACACTGTTGCATTTTCTTTGCAGATGGGTGAAAAATACCCGGACAGTGTAAAGGAAATGAGTCGATTACTGAAATCAGCCTCGTCTAAGGCCGATGAAGACGATTCGGCCCAGGATTCAAGCTCTTTCGTCTTCTCTCCCGTAACTGGAAGCTCGTCTTCTTCTTCTCCTGACAAATCGGACAATTGTTCATTTAGTGAGAGATCCAGTGCAAGTAAATCGAACAAACGAGAGGGCAATTTCATTAGTCTAGCAGCGTCGGTAGGTATGCAAAGTTCAAATCCTATAAATGAGCAGAGCGGCAGCGGCAGCGGCCCAGTCAGTCTGTCGCAGATACTCGACAGGGACGTACAGTCTCCCTTCTCCTCTACCAGTGACTCTCTTCGTTCTGACTTGGTCGACCCCGATCGCGACAGCTCCTCTAGTGTTATCAGTGGCAAAAGTGGTGGTGGTGGTGTTAGATCGGAAGCGTTAGGAGGAAGTGGCGGTGTGTTGAGTGGCTGTGAAGGTAGTGGTAGTGATAAGCCATGTCGTACTGGTAGTGCCTACCATGAGGAGGATATGCGTGGTAGTATGCCCATCGGCAGCAGCAAACTGCCTCCCTTAGCTAACGCCGGTCCACGAGGTGGAGGAGGCGGAGGTGCCCTGGAATTCTTTAGCAAAAATATGGGCAACGGCTCATCTGCTGCTTCAAGTCACAGCGGCAAAAAAGACAAAAAAACCAGTCCCTCGAGTGCGTCGTCCCAAAAACCAGACAATATGCCCACTAGCAAACTACCCCAGGGGTCCGTCTATCCCCCTGACTACATCTACTTGAAAGAAAAGGTTAAGGAGTTTAAAGAGCAGAAAAAGGACGATGACCGCAAGCTCGACGAGCAACAATCCATGATCAACAGTCTCAAGCACGAGCTTCGCACCAGGCACGATGAGGTGTCGCATCTCAAGCGGGAAGTGCATAAACTTAAGGTAAGACCTGTTTTTTAGTCCTTTAAGACTAAGATAAGTAACTTTTTCAATATACACTAACTGCAGCATTCAAAGAGTATATAAGTTAATCTACGTTCATGCAAAATTACACTATTTGCTGAGCTCAATTTCTCATATTTTCACGCTTTACAAAATATGGAAAGAAAGGAAACTTTTGGAATGGGTTATGATAATGTTATAAATATTTGTAGGAAAAAACAACGCGATTTTTTTATGATATATACTCTAACACTGGTGCCTATCTAAAAAGGCCGGCAGTGAGGTGAATAAGCTGATTGTTTCAAGGCTAAATGCAAAAATCTGTTTTCCACTCGTCAGTTTGACCATGGGTAAGCATATATAGTTTAGTGGCTAATGTTGTAGCTCCTAACGCTCATCGAAGAACAGAAGAATACTGAATTATTCTCACGAATCATGAAAATTTTTTTTTATTTTTTGACAAATTTTTTTATCTGCTGTAATTGCCATTACCGTGTTTAGGATATGAATTTCCTTAAATAGAACAATAATTGAAAATAAATTAGGAGTATTGCTTATTTCTCTGCCTGAGTATTATCCTTCCACAAAAGATTTTTTGGGGTAGTGTGGACCAAATTGAGTTGCATATTTTAATAATGGGATAGAAAATATGTGCTTCCGAGTCAAATATCGTAACATACTTTGCTGATTAGTGTAGGTTGTGTTGCTTCATAAAGCTCAAATATAAATATTAGAGCAAAGACTATAGTTTCGGCCATCTTCAACAACTGAAAACGTAGAAGAGAGTGTTAAAATTTGTCGAGGATGGCTCTGCGTCGATGACGTAAATAGGGGAATTATGTTGCCTAAGTTATAGTTTCCATTATCATTAAATGTACTTCTAACGAATGCAGCGTTTTAAATTCCAGTCCGTTCTGCAGAGAGATGTCACAGCTTACTAAGGCCCATTTCTATTTTTGGCGTTCTTCGACATACAAAGCTAGTTTTTTGTTTAAACACAACGCTAGCTGAAACCATCAGTAAAACGTCGTAATCATTTGTACTAAAATACTTCCCTAGAGCTAGGACTATCCCTTTAGTATTTTAAATCGCAATCTTCAAGCCTTTCATTCTTGTAAATGGCTAATATTTTAAGCAATTAGGGCGCCTAGGGGTGGGTCTGCCGCATGACTGTTCATTCGCTAACGTTATTTTGTATATCCCATGATGAAATAATTGGCTACATGAATGTCCGGCCTGTTTTAAACCCGTCTTTTATCTTAGATCTATCGATGACACTCTTATTTTACTGTAATAGATCCCATGCTTTGAACTTGCTTAATTATCTGAACTTGGTAGAACCTGGGGAAATGTCACAGAACTGAAACAATGTTCTTTAGGATAGCTACAACCCGCGTTATGCTTTCGAAGTGTGAAAACATGTTCCACGTCAGACTGCAAATCACAGACGAATGAAAACACAGACGGGCAGTTTCTAAGCGCAGTTCAGCTGTTCCTGGAGCTTGTGTTACGTCATAGTTAATTCATGAGCGTTGTGCCTTCAGCATTTTTTTCATCGAAAATAATATTTGAACTTGGAAAAACGAGAAAATATTAGCCAACTAGTCGCTAATGTGATTAAAAGCCGTCTGGCTTCAGAGTTTTGTAGCCAAGAAATATCGATGAAATTTCTAACGGTTTCAGCTATAGAGATGAAACTCGTATCCTGCATACCAAATTGAGATAAAAAGAACAAATTGCGGATTGTGACGTCATCATTAAGACACTATTTTCTTGCAAAAATACTGAACAACTGCCAGTCTGTGTCTTTCTTAGTCTGTGCTGCAAATCGTCTACTCGCGATCAGTATCAGCTTAAAAAAAATTGACGCATTCTGTTCCTTTCCAATATCGTATCGAGGGTACCCTAAAGTTCCCTTATCTAACACTAAAGGAACCTGCGGAAATTCCGCCGAGCGGAAAACATTCCTCTTCTATCATGATACAATTGGACCCGTATCATGCAGACAAAGGGGCCAAAATGTTCAAAGTCGGGCAGATACCTTCTGCTAAGATCTGTGACTAGTAGCAGCTCAAATTTGCACTGGACTCTTTCTCCTGCTGATTCCCCCCCCCCCCCGGCCGTATCGAGGGTACCCAAATTTCCCTCTATTCAATACTGATGAAAGTATTTCGGTCGTATTAATTAACGAACGGAGGGACTAGCAGAACTTATCAGTGGATGAAAAGCGTCCAGATACCCTATACATTTCACTATAGAACAGAAGAAAAATAATGAATTATCGTTTTTAGACTGCCACATTACTAGAGGAAACAATTTCATTTGATTACAGCAAACCCAATTTATTCTGGCATGGGACGACTAAGCTTTTCTATTTTTTACGTTTAGGTTTCAAGTCAATAGTATGCAAACAGTTTCATCATGAGAATAATTATGCAATTGCTTAATTTTATTGCTTTACATTCAGAGTTTGAATTTTTAAGTTCTTTGTAGAAATGATTTCGCAATACAGTAAATTTTTCCTATAAGGGACTAACTGGATAGGCCATTATCTTATACAGAAATTTCCCTGGTATAGAAACACCTCTCGATAAGGGAAAATACCTCTCTATAAGGCACCCTTATGTGGTGTTTTATTTCGTGAGAGGGATCGAAGATTAGTAGAACATTTAAGTCAATCTACATGTACATACAACGTCTTGCTAACCCAAACAACCACATATGTTTATTAAAAACAGAGCACCTTACATAACATACTTTACTACATATGTGCATACGTACTACTGTATTTACATATACTGTAGTACGATGTACGCTGTATGTACATATGTATTGACTTACGTACCTAAGGTATGCAAAAACGTTCATTAACATAATACATACATGTGCAGTATATATAATGGGTACTCGCCACGCCAATGGACGATGCTTTGCATGACTGCTTTTTTCTTCCTCTCCATGTTGTTTGTGTATATACAGAATGGTTGTGTATGTACTATACAGTACCGTTCATGTTTATTGTATGTTACTAGAAAGTACTTCAGTTTGATGCAAGTAGTGCAATTTAAGTGAAATATCATGACATAATAAATAAAGTTTATGAATTATTCCTTCTCAATTGAATAAAACGTAGGCAGTTCACAATTAAAAAGACAACACAAAAGTGCGGTGCTGACTGAATATACTGCGGGAATGGCGCGCTAAACAGGCGCAAGTCCCATCTTCTTAGGGAAAACAACTCCGTTCAAGGTACCTTGTGGTGTATTATGACCAATAGTAGTCAAACACACAACCAGCCGAATCGCCCATCACTAAATTTAGTCAAATTTTAAGGATTCCGGCAAAGTTTGTAAAAACCCGTTCATAATGTTTTCGGTAATGTTTTTGGCAAACACAAATAAAACAGGCAGACAAACTAACAGATCACCCCAAAAATGTTGTCACTGTTCCTAGCATTCTTAACAATTCGTTAAAATTTTATAAAAAAAACTGGCCGTAATTTTTTGAGTTATGTTACCACGGCAAAAAAAAAAAAAAAAAAAACGGAGTCAGACAAACGGTTGACCGGCTCTTCACCAAAAGTTAATCATCTTTTACTCTTAACGTGCCAAACAATCCTTGTAAATTTCGTGAAAATTCATCCCAACTGTTTGAGTTATCTGGCGACAGACAAAGGGACAAACACAAAAACAAAGTGCACAAAAATATAAGCTCCTTGGCAGAGGTCGTCATGACGTGCACCCTCGATGGACTTATAGCTGGGATATGTCAAAGTGCAATATTATTATTTTTTATTAAAGTGGATACCGCACGAGTAATTTGTTTTTTATTACGTGCATTGCTTCGTGATGATTGCTGCCAGTTTAATTTGTCAAGTTTTATGTATCAAGAAGTACGGCATCTGATCATCCCTAACGTAAACTGTGCATATTTTGATAGTATTAATAGTGGTACTTTTCCGAGCAGTAAGAGTTTACTTGTAAGTTATTGAGTACCTAATGAAAATATCAAGTCACCCTATACTGACCCAGTAAAAGAGCAAGCGGTAAGAAGTGCATTACTTACGTTGTACGCAAATTATTCCTGATCACAAAATGAGACATTTATTGGTTATCTTGTAGGAGTTACCTCAAAAGATATGACTAGGGAGTGACTTAAAATGATTTGGTAGGGGTCGACATTGAAGCAAATGATCTCTAAATAATAAACTAAGACTAACTAATCACTAATCAGATGAACAAAGAGTGTCGACGTATAAAATGTTGTTGACGTTTCAAGATTATATTCCCGAAGATGGGAATATGGGATTATAATCCCGAAACGTTATCAACATTTTCTGTGTCGAGACTTTTTGTATGCCTGTACATTTTCGAGGGTTAAATACACACACACACACACAGTCTGCATTTGATGAAGTTATTAGTTTTATAATTATGATAAATTAACCGATTTACCTGGCGGCTAAAACCCTTTCATTGGACTAGAAGTGACCAACATATACGATCACTTGCCTGGTAAAGTTTAAAAGCTTAATTTTGGCATGATATATTGCACCAGCCTGAGTGTGTAGCTGCTTGCCTTTAAGGCTCTGAAGTCGAGTCCTTTGCTATAGACGAATTTTCTGTGGTCAGGCGAGCAAGTTTGTCTTCCCATCCTTCTAATCTTGGCACGGCCTGTCGATTGGCATTGGCCGCACTTTGCAGGGCTTGAGAAGTTCCGACATTAAAAAATTCTTGGGTGGTTCTCGCAACTAACGACAACTATCTGACGCTTATTTGGGAGATTTTCAGGAAAACAGTTCATGTTTGTTGACACTCGTACTTTCAGATGTTTAGTAATATTCGAAAACCCGCTGTTTCTCGCAGGCTATTTACAAATTATCTTGCCACAAGCTACTGTCGTCTCAGTAAAACAAATTTTTTAATAAGAATAACACAATTTAACGGTATCAAGACCATTAGGCTGGAGAGACCCGGTGTTAGTGTGTATTCATTGTTTGTCTTGGATATTGTTAACACCGTGTTGACCCTCGATGGAGTAAATTTATCATATGATATCACTTATAAGAATATTGACTAAAATGGAAGCAGTGTTCCTCCTAAAAGCTGGAACTTTGAAATCCCTTTTGGTTTTGAAACTCCTTTACAACCACAGATCTTCTTTCTGTTATCCAAAATACCTAAACTTAAACATTTCGAGTTCTCTGTGCCTGACCTCGACCCTACTGCATCATGGCCATCTCTTTCCGCCTCTGCAACCACCTGTACCTTTCGTTATGCGCTTCATTTGTAACACTCCTATCACATGCACTTATTTTCGCATTTTCAAGTATATACCGTGCCTACCCGCTCGCTGGTAACGCTGTCTCTGACTTATCACGTCCATTCCCTTCCGCTTTTGCAAGCGCTTGGCCTTTCGCCATCAATATCGCAGCATGCCGAAGGCAGCAAGTCAACACGATGGCTTCCGTGAGAACACTGACCTCAAGTTACTTTACATAACTTTATCAAAGGTCGAGTTTTCTTTGCTCTCTCATGTCACTCGGATACTGACGACGTCTTTTTAATATCACTGCACAACCGGAACCGCAAAATTGACGTTTTGTTTACTATTCAGTACACCATTTATGACCGCTCTTTCCTACTGGTATTCTACAACCACTGCATCTCTCCGTCTGTTCAGTGAACGCAGCGCTGCATCGAGTTGCTCGACGTGAGCGCCACTTCGTCGTCGCTGCATAATTACTTCGCCGTAACCTCATCATAATTATGCCCGTCTTTATAATTACCTTTCACGGCTGCCGTCCTCGCTGTCATTACGGTTCGACAGGGGATGTCCCTCCTCAGTTGTCTGGGCGTTTGTACTGACATTAACGTACTTGGTAGTGAACAAACACGCGTAATGTTGTGCAATACATGCGGTGCTGCTGAGAGGTGTGTATGGTAGTAAGTTATAATATAATGACACAAGAGACTAGTGACTGTCTGTTGGTCATAAATGTGAAGCAAAAGAAGGAACGATCCAGAAGTTGAGAAGATTTGAACATGGCTGCGGGTGTAACTAATATATTAACAACTCTGTTGTTTCATTTAAAATTCAGTATTATCCAGACATGAACAGATCTACTATGGCATGTACCATCACCTAGACAGAACGCAACCTTCCATTGTCACTGCTCAATCGTAACTAATAACCTGGGCAGACAGATGCGGAAACACAGACTCACTCAATAGGCATCTCATTGTCCTCTTTCAGTCAGCTTATGCATGCGAAACAGCGGTTGTAAAAACCTACATGGCGAAACTTTGTTTCAAGGAACGATCCTCACACTGTAATTTGCTTCTCACTGTATAGGAGCGTAGGCTTGTTTACAGGGAGCCGTCCGTTTATAGCAGCTATTTCTATTTACGTGCAAAAGTTGGAAGTGGCTGTCAGCTTAGTCCCGTAGCGAATAACCTTTGCATTTTCCAATGAGAGCTCAACGACTCTCGCATGAGCTGCCAAGTCACTTGGGGATGGTTTAAATTCTTCAGCAGTTGACCTTTCCTGATACGAGCGTAAGCTCGCACTCCCTATTTAATGATTTCTTCCTTGCTGTGCTCTCTGTTGGAAATGAAAGGAAAACAACAGAAGCAGCAAACTTTCATGCTTGGTTGATACAAAAATGAATTTTCGAACCAACGGCTTCTGAGTTAAAAAGAAAAAGAAATGCAAAGAGCATTGGGCTTTGTAAGGAACCAAACGACTTTACCAAGCTACTGACATATTTTGTTTTAAACATATGAATTGAAATTAGTGAGTTATATAGCGCAATGGAATTTTATGCTATGTATGTGACCGCAACTGCTGATGTTCTCGTTTCTTTCTGTGCAGTATTCGCGCTCCAAATGATCATTTCACGTTTCTTTGGAGCCATCTGCAACTATCGGTATTATTCAGAGTTTTCCGAAAAAATTACAGTTCAAGAATTACCTGCGAGTCTAGTACAGTGCTGTGATTATTCATTGTATATTCTTATTAGTATTTGAATCACATGGAATTAAGACCTAGCATTTTCTTACGAAATTGTGATATTTTATAAAAACTGAAATATACTGACGGGCTAAAGACATTATTTTTTTTTTGCAACTGGCAAACGATGTAATTTTATGTGTTATTTTATGTCTATTTGTGATCGCCTCATTCTGGACATTACAAACATTACAACATTACAAAGCCCGTATTGACCAACATTTAGGTATTTCAAGTCGAACCGGTTTACCACTCACAACCCTCACATTCAGCTCCCCATCTTCATGCTGAACACAATAACCATCTCTTCTCAGTCATTGGCTTCTCTAACCCGATCGAACTCACAACTTTGAAATTCCTCTACATCCATAGAACAAAGCCTGGCCCCAGTACAATGATCTCGGCTGTATCACTACTCGCAGTTCGTAGCTGATCGTAATCCTCTGACTGTACAAGTACCGACATCCGGACCCTCCGAGCAACTTCAGTCGTTCGCGTTTTTGACTTCGTACTGGTAACACGTTAGAAATAGGTTACATACATCTAAATAAATGCTTCAAATACATTATCCTTCAAATTTTCTGATGACGGGAAATTTCCGGAAACGTTAATTTTCTTAAAAATTTGGTAAACTCCTGTGTTTATTTAAGAAAACAATTGTTTCGTTACTAGGTTTTATTAATTCTGTAAATCGATAATATATGTTCATATATAATTCTGCTTGTTCCTCCCTACATTCCGTCGTTAATTAGTACCTCAGAAAAATCTAAGAGGAGTGAGATTCAGCGTTTTATCTCATTCAAACAAAAAAGTAAACTTTTGTCCAATTCTGGCGTTGATTATACATCACCGAGTCAGAGAGCTAAAGAGCATTGCTGCAGGTTGTGGCATAGCCTGGTAACTAAAATTTGTAACATGATTTTCCTCTTGCGGTTTGATCCATTTATTCGTCCCGTTCCAGGTGAAAATAGGGTACGGTATTCTTGATACGTTCTCGTGATGACAACGTTACCCGTCAACGCTAGAGTTTGGAGAAAACGCTCTATCCTCTTCCAACTATTTCGGGGAGACTTCTGGGCCGAGTTTGATGCTAAGCCATCTGAGCGCTCTTCTGCCAATTTTAGCTTCTCGAATTCAAGCATTTCGTCGGTTTCTCTTACTTGTGGAAAAGGAACTGACGCTTAGTCCTCCTACATAACCTCCGTTTCCTCGCAACATGGGAACGTTTCTCCCTGCCCACTTCATTAAGCTGCTGTGTATGCAGTTTCGGCTTGTCTAATATTATTGTATGTAAAAACTGTTTAACCCATTGCCTCCTGAAATTCAGATAACGTTTTTTTCACTTTTTTTTTGTTAAATTTATGAAAAATTGGTTAGTTAAACACATATGAGAAAAATTTTTGTTTTACTTGCAAAAACAGCATTTTTTTGCATCGGCTACTACAGATGCCGTCAGTGTCTTGGGTAATTTACATGATGCATAGCTTTTGCATAGGGAAAAATAGAGAGTGACATCTGATGATGCCGTCAGGAGGCAAAGGGTTAAACTCCGAGCCGCGGCAGCTGTTCCGCTACAACAAGGACCACTTGCTCAGTTCCGAATCACTTAGTAAATTTCTACCGAGTTTCATTTCGCAATTGTACGTATTTCGAATCGTTGTGTCTTAATAGATTCAGCCGTTGTCACCTGCACAGAAACATGGATTCCAAGAACGTGAAGCGCTTCCGTATTTCCACTCGTACGAAGGAGGCCTAACGTAGCCGTGTATGCCAGACACTATAGCACCGGTGGGCCTCGCAGATATTTTACCAGTAAAATTTTCACCCTAGTATTTCATGATATAGCTAGACATAAAGACAGCATAGGATCCAATAGACTATAGCAATCTTATTCTTCGGAAGTACTCTTCTCATTGTTTTCTTCTGTATTTACACGCCTTCGCTAACCTTTGTTTCTCATCGTCTGAAGATGTTATCATTTAGGATTTCATATTTTTAATATTTTCATTTTTCATCGGTGAATTTGATGATTACAATTCAATATCGGGACCCGCGACTACTTTGTTCTTAATATGTGCGATAGCTTTCACACAAAATAAAAATGCAACAGATTCAGCTCTTTTTTTCAATAATTGATTCATGTTGCCGAAAGCACTTTTTCTGTCAGCTCACGGGATTTCTTTAAACGTTGCGCTTTCACTTCAAAAATGCTTTGGAATGAAATAGTTCAGAACAGCTTGCTGCACCTTAGTCTGGATACGAATTTTCCCCTAGTTGGATCATTATTCGACCTCTGCAACGTGAATATTTCAAGATATGTAAATCGCCACGGTATATAGGTATGATATGTGGACAAGGAACTTCATGTCTTTGCTTCGAAACTGACTGAAAAATTTTTTAAGAGCAAGTGAAAAGAAGACAGATATTATTGAGCTTCCTCCCAGAAAATGCAGAACTTCTGGCAAGTTAAATTTGCCCCTAGCTATAGTGAAAAGCGTCACGTACAGACGCATGGATGGATGGATTTACGTACGGATGGATGGAGCCTCAAGCAGAATTATGATATAGATTCTGCTGCTGCTCGCCGATCATATAGGTAGAAGATTTACCGTCTGATTTCGAACGTATGTTCACACTTTGCATGCATGATACGGATCTGAGATATCATTGAAGAATAATATTTTGTTCTGTGGAATTTACACAATATACGCAATATACCACCAGCGATGGGCATGAAATTGAGAGAAAGACAGTTTTAAGAGACCTCGGAGTGAGAATGCAAGACGATGCTATGTTCGAAGAACATATTGCTGGAGTTATCGCTGTGGGAAAAAGATGGAGTGGATGGGTTTTATGAACTTTCTCGTCACGCGAAATAGATGTAATGCTCACACTATGGAAGCAATTAATCCTTCCGAGAATAGAATACTGTT
>LQNS02278171.1:5167779-5186813 GCA_001587735.2 Parhyale hawaiensis
ACCAGCGGTCAGCGGTTACGTGCACTGTGGAGATAATTCGCTGCTGGCTTTCTCTTTGGTCGCAAACTGCGGCACCACAGAAGACACCCAGCAGAGTGACTCCACACACGTGGGGTGACGTGAGCAACGTCACCTGGACTTCTTCCGAATACTCTCAAGGTATAAGTTCCTGTTAGTTATGGCATGGTGTAGAGCTTGTGAGGCCGAAAAAACGTAAGGACCAATCAATAGGGTTTCAGACTTCTACCGCTGAAGCCTAACGAGAATCTAGAGTTTTTCATTTTCCGTCGTAAAACTAGTTCACGTTGATTTTCAACGTGGATTACTCTCGTGTTTGTCGTTCGGTTTCCTTTATGCTATGCTTAAAGATTGTCTTCTTTCCTGGGCAAAATTTCTGTGTGATGAATCGTTTAGCGCTTACGTTACGTGTGTTACCGTAAAGTGGGACTTCTTTGACCTCGGTGTAACTTGGTCCTGCCGATTACTCTGCAGCTAGTTGCCGTAGGAATTATTAAATGAACGTTGGAAAAGGATTTCAACGAGACGACCGCTCTCTCGTTCTTTCTTCTTCAGAGTTTTGTTCTCAAGAATATCTTTTCCTTTTTGTTCGTTGAGCTTTTTTCTAGTTTGGCATCAAAAGCTTATAGAAAAACAAATGCATTCGAGGAAAAAAGTAAAATTCACTAGCCTGTCTATGCTGCCACTTAGAGATTTTCGGGATGTCTTTAGTAAGTACTTAGCTTTCTATATTTTAGCAAGACAAGTATCCCCCTTGCTGTTTAGCAGATGATTTTCTCCTTTCTTGTCCTTCAAAACGGCATGGCGAGATGCCAACAAACTGTAATATTGTATCATCGGATTGTATAAAATGGACACTGTGAGCTATTATAACAACAGTTGAAGTATATTAATTTCACAATAACGCAATATTCACCCATTTGGTATAATTCACTACGGGATATCGGCAGGCCACAGATACTCAGCTCGTCAAAAGTACCCCGCTTTACCCCACGTCTTTTGTGCGTAAAGTAGACATACTTTTTTTTAAAGGTCTAGCACTGTTTGTACAGTCCCCAAATGTGTGCAGTAGGCACGACTGCGCTAAATCCGGAAGCTTTTCAGTACTACCGTCGCGTCGTAGGAGCTGTCGCTCTTGAGTGCGGACTGCCGATGCATCTCGATCGGTTCGTATATCGTCCCGACCTGGATCTTCGTTTGCATTCCGGACGCAATAAAGAATGCCTGTATTTTTCGTCGGCACTCGTGAGATTCTGTATTAGGCTTAGGAAGTTGCTGATGTGAGGTGCTGCAGTAGAAAGACCAGGAAACTGGGAAATGCTCTGCTGCTTTTCCACTTTTCTATCTACTACAAAGGCCGCTACTCGGACCAGTGTTTGCCGAGTAGAAGTTTTGTAATTTAGTTGAAATTGCTAAAAAAAATGTCAGTGGGGAAGAGGGTCGGTCCATTGTCCCTGTATAATAAAGTTTCAGTCTGCTCGCCTTGTTGTTTTAGTGCAACATAATGGGTGCGTGTTGTTTTCAGAGAGAAATTAAAATTAGAAGATAGGCATTGGCATCAACATAATGTAGCCGATAGCGCTTAACCGCTTCAAAGAAAGTTGGTTCTCTACCGCACAAGAAGTATTGATTTTTATTATGTATTTATTTCCTCCAGCGGTAAAAAAAAAATTGTTTGGGCAGATACAAAATAAAATCAGCGCTCGAAATACAGCAAATTTATCTAAAAAGTAATGATCAACTACTGTGTTACAACGTTCCCACGATAATATAGCAGGACTTAAATAGAGCTGACCTACATTGGAGCCACAAGGGCTACATCTAAGTACTCGATCGGCAATTCATAGGCAATCATCCTCTGCCCATCACTGCAGTATCTGATAATTCAATTAAGTGCGTTATAAATTGGTATTCATATTCAGCAAAGCGTGTAGAACTAGTTCTTTTGCTTCTCAAAGTTGAAGTGCTGTTTATTATGGTGTGTTGCTTCCAGCAACGTACTAAGTAGAGATCTATAATAATCGATTTCCTAAAGATTTCAAGTTTCCAAAGAGATGAACGCGTGTTATCTGACACCTGGTGTTGAGAATTAATGTAGTTTGTTTGTAGAGTAGTGCTGAGATTCATGACTTATAGCTCGAACAAATTTTTTGATCGCTTTGGGAGCTAAATTAGAAAATCATCTTCTAGGGCTTGCAAGAATTATGCCAGGGAAGTATATTTTTAGTAAAATAGGTAACACTAGATCGAGTTTACTGAGCAGCGAAATCCTTTTCTTTCTCTGACGTGCAAGGTTCAATTAATTATTTTTTTTCGAGGCGGTCGTGAATCATCCAAACTATAAATTCGACCCTGTATCATGAGTTTGCCAGGATTTTAAACGTTAATTTTTTTTTGCTCTCCAAAAAGCGGTTTTATTGATGAATAAAATCAAGTTAGAATAATAAATAGTTCAGCGGAATTATTTGTGGGAAGGAATCAAGAATCAGGATCCATGAAAGTGTTAAGAGAAGCTCCAGATGTCACCAGTGCTTTGACTTCAACGTTGGCAACGCAAGAAGTGCTTTAAAATTTAAGATTACCGTATACTTTTCCCTTCATCTACAACCTAGCCTAATTTTCGTTTATCTGCTTTCTTCAAGTGTGGTAGAGACTAGACAGACAAATAATTAACTACACATTGGTCTTTTTCTTAATGTAGATTCTTAAAACGGTGGGCGTGGGCATTGTTGATGACCGTCCACATTCCTTCCTTGTTTAGTCCGTTGGCGTTCAGTAAAAAAACTGGAGCAGAAATTAACATTTCTAACGTCTTACCTTTCGGGCCCATCCCTTTCCTGCGGTGATCTTCCGCAAGTCAAACAAATGTCTCATATTTCCCCGCACTTTCCCTCCCATGTAACACATTTTCATGGGCTATAAAGCTGCAAAATTGGCCTTTAAAGTTGAGGGAAGGTCCCCTCAGAATTTAGGCTGGCAGGTCAGCTTGATTGTGTCGCGTCAGTGAAGTTAGTTTTTCTTTTAGCTTCGAGCACTAATGAAAGGAGTATTTCTAAGAGGTTGAAATTTGTAGGCTTGCATTCTGATGTGTGTTTCCCTGAATTTGCATTGAACTAAATGGAAAAAAGCTCATTGTTTAAAATCTATAATAGCCTGGGAAGTAGTCAGTGCCATGGGTGTTGCTCCTCCAGCGATTATTGGACAGGTCATAGGGATAGGTTCGAGTATGTTCACCCATTCTATATTATGGGGAGCAGCAGCCCCGGAGGACCCCCATAGGTTAATTACCTTGGTATTAGCTAGGGACGTGTTTCCCTCGTGCCCACTTCGCTTCATTTAACTTTCATACTCATGCTGACGGTTCTTTCTTTTGTTCTTCTTCTTCTATCCCGACTTGCTGTTCCCTTGCGCATTGATCCTATGTGACAACACCCTCATGCATTTGTTTCACATTGCTATCGACCTACTATTGTATACAGTACACTTAGAACGGAAATAATAGCGTTTGCACAAAATTGACCATATCTCATGTTTACTCCATCAAATTTCCATGAAACTTGCAGGGAAATCGTGACATCTTATGGCAACACTGTTGAGTTTGCTTACGCTTTGCTGTGTCTCCTGATTGACAACTCGTTGCATTTTTTCTCTTTTTGAGGCGAACGATAATAATAGCTTCTTGTATATTCTGCTAAAATGGGACGTGAAAAAGCTTTAACTAACCACGAGAAGGAAATTATCACCAAAGAAACTGCTAGAGGCACCTCTCCTGATGTTATTCCTGAAATATAGGACGCCACATTGATACAGTGACAAGATTCCTGAAGGACCCTTCACTACGGAGAAAACGATCAGATGCTTTGCATTCAAGGACTGTACCTGATAGAGACATGAGAAATGTGGTTCGTCAGCTACGTAAAAGACCCGGGCAAACAAGTAAATTTCTACGGCTGCTGGGCTGCCCAAAATGCCTAAAATCACGAGAAATATCAACCTTTGCTCCATTGCTTCTGTCAAATCCCCTCTGAAATTGCCTTTTCTGATCCCAAGACATGAAATTGAGGATGGAATGGGCAGAGAAAAACATGAAGATCAACATGAATTATGTTCTTTCACCGACGAAACCCGGGCAACCCTTGATGGACCTGATGGGTGGAGTAAGGGTTGGGTGCTACTTGGAGGTGAGTGTCATCAACGCATACAACGTCAACAACAGGGAGGTGGTGTTATGATATGGGCTGTTATCATAGGGGATCAACTTGTAGGTCCTGTTAGAGTACCTCATGGCGTATAAATTACATCTGCATCATATTGTGACATACTAAAGGACGCCTTGGTCCCATGGCTGGATGACATACCCTTTCGTTGCTTCGAAACTTGATTTTCATGCATGATAATGCGCCTTCTCACTCTGCCCGTACTACCACAGCATTTATGGGCTCTTCGGGGTTCATGGAGAGAAACTGCTGGTTTGGCCACCGTGCTCACCTGATCTAAACCAATTGAAAACTTCTGGGCCCTTTTGAAAAGGGAAATTTACGCAGATGGAAGGCAGTGCAACTCAAAATCTGTCTTGTGGGATGCTGTTGCTGCAGCAGCTACGGCAGTTCCACCTTCTGCGATAAGGAAACTAACTGGCTGCAAGGATTATTGAAGTTATTAAACGTTATGGTGGTCATGTTGGCAAATAAAAGTTTTTTCAGTCATAATAAACTATTGATTAATGATTTCTTGTTTAATACATGTTTTTTCATTTGTGATGTTCATTTTTGCTCCTTTGGTAAATAAAACTGAATATTTTGTTTTTTTTTAGTAAAAAAGCTATTACTGCCGCTCAATGTAATTAGTAAAATTAACAAAAAATATAATTTTTCTAGAACCAGAATGATTAGTCGTTTGAAAATTTACAGACACTATAAGCATCAGAAGTTCAACATTCTGTGATATTTTCACTGAAATTTATTGCCAAATAGTCGAGATGTGGTCAATTCTGCGATAAAGCTATTATTTCTGTTTTAAGTGTATTTCCCTTACTCCTTCCTCTGTTAGATCACTTTTATCGCGGCGATGGAGGCTTAAACTGTTTATTATAGTAATAAATAAGTTGGGTGTAGCTTCCAGTTGACATTACCTATGTGTTTTGCTCAGTACCGTGCGCATTTTATTAATAAAAACATTTACTAACGTCTTGAAATTTATAAGAGTGCGTTCATGTGTGCGTATTCCTGGATATACAATAGTTAAGCAGTCGTTGATGGTACGAATGTATCTAATGACAAAAGTACTTTTCGTTCATTCCGAGGCCTCCGAATGATTGTTTTAATTGTTATACCCGCTGATATTTGCACTATTTTTTAGTTTGTGAATTTTGACACTTAGTGTAAAACTTAAATATGTCCTGAAAGAAGCCCAATTATTGTATTTACACCTTATTCAGCTAATTTTAATATGGTGCAAAACCGGAAGTAGTTCCCCAATGAGTTTATGAATTAGACCGTCAAGTACTGTTGCTGTCTATGTAGAATCCATAGATAATTATATTATTCGTGCGTGTTAAGGTGCTGTATCCATTTTACTGATTATTAAGCCTACCTGAAGGGACGGTATATCCGCAGGCTACGTAGTTTTTGCACTTCGATTACGCTTCATGAAATAATTTTATATTTCTATAGAGAAGATTTGAGTTTCGCCGATGTCTGACTCCTTTTATTTTCTAGCTGACCGCTGCGAGCGTCAGCAGCTTTGGAGTTATTCGGCTAATGGGCCGGGATGGGAATTCAAGTCTTGGAGAAATTACGAAATGTATTTCCGGCTCGGCCTCTATTACAAAATTCCGGTATTTTTACACGTCGTCCATGGTCTGGAAATTCTCATTGGCCAACTGAAATTTTTGTGTGTTGCGGACGCCCGAAGCAAAAATATATATCCTTTACATCCAAGAAGAAATCAGTCACTTTTGAAACAGCGCTACTCCGAGAAAACAACAGCTAACGTTCAATATGGAAAGTAAGGGTTAAGGATTATCTCTTTTGTGCGCCAGTCGTTAGTCTAATTATATATTTAATTAGGTCTTAAAGGCCCAGTAACGTTATCGCGTTGGAAATACTGATAATATCTGCAGCTCTATAAAGTTTGGGGTACCTATTTGCAATGATTGAATGTGATTAACGGCGTGTATAACTTATGGAAGTTTCCTTCATATAAATATTAACTGAGGCGGAAATGTGTTGCTTGTGTCATAGTTCTATCAGCATTTGTAGACGGCGATTATTATTATAGCAAATTAGTGATATACTGCCACATCGCTGCTTTATCCATCTTTTGACGTAGATATATAATAGAGACAAATTATATTTGCATTTTCTGGTACACTGACGTACCGCACTGCATCGCTACGATATACAAAATTCCACGTGTATGTAGATAATACAGTGAAGTGTCATGTGAACTGTCTCCAGCGATTGTGTACCGCCGTGTCTGTTCAACGAATACCTAATTCTTTTGAGCGTTTATGGTTACTATCGATTGGTATCTGTGCAGCCGGTCTAGCTTCACTGTACCGTGCCGAGCTCAATTTATAATGGGAAATATTACTACAGACCTCTCGGAATCCAGTCCGCAGTATAGCACAACATCACGCGACAGGAGTATGATAGGCACTCTCACCCTAACATATATGTCACTCACCGAACTCGGCAAGGCCTGGCCCTCGGACACACGCCAGCCCCACTGCCGCCAGTTCAATCCTCGCTTCCGCTTCTCTCCAGCGGGCATTTAACATTTTCCTATATAAAGTTGCTTGTCTAACGCTTCGGTCTAAGCGCTGTTGCCTGCGTCGCAATCTTCTCGACACGTTTCCGTTTATTTTTCCTTTATCAGCGTTGGTATTTGGTATGCCGGCTATCGATTGCTGAGCAGCCCGCCTACAGCTACAGCTCGCGCTGCTCCGCAATTTCTCCTGGAAATCTGGGAAATTCCTACGACGTCGCCCTGGAATGTTCAAAGGCTAAATACGAGAAGCTTGAAAATTATTACAAATTTCAATCCGGTATAAATTATGACAGCAGCGTGGATCAGCAACGCAAAAATGGTACATATGCTTTAGTGGATTATTAATCATGTTTCACCAGCCGTTGCACTGTAGGTGAAGGAATTGACAGTGTAGTGTACTAATATCTTTAAATTAATTTAATTTCGTCCTTCTAGTACCCCAAGAATAGTGAACGTAGGCCCAGCATGAGAGATTTGTTATACGTTTGTACATATTACCTTTTTTGAAGCACAGAATTGATATACAGTGGCGTACATTACACAATGCTTTCCCGTGTTTGCGACCGAACTGTGTCAAATCAAATTTCTACTCCGACTTAAGTTTAAACATTTATTTATTGTTGTTGCCATTCCGTTATGTGTGTGTCCTGTTTTCAGTTCTGTCTCTTCTTTTTCAACTTGTAATCGAGCGCGTTGATCCAGTGTGGGAACGTCCACGTGTATGGGTTCCACGTGTGTATCAACATACCATGTGTCCGTTTTTCCTTCCTCTCTTTGGACGGCAGTGTGGGTAGGTAAGCTAAGGCAAGAGTATAATAACAACAACAGCACTAGGTACAAGACAAATACTGGTGCCTAATTTGCTATGTTCCATGTTTCATGTTACTTCATACGCTCTTCCTTCTTGGTGTCGACAAGCTGATTCCTTGGGCCAGGTTAGTTTGTAGGTCTGTATTCATAGTTTGAAATACAATGTCCCATGTCATCTCGATTTTAACAAAGTCTTCGGCGGAGCATCTTTTTACTGCTGGTTTTATATGAATATTTCCCCGCTCTTGATCGTATGCATTTTTACCCTAATATGTCTGATTTTTTTTGCGTCGCCTCCAGCTCCAGTAATTAGTCTAAATACTTTCATGTTACTCCTTATTTCTCTGAACGTGATCATCGTCAAGTGAAATAAATAGGAAAACGAATCGAATAAGAAGGAAAATTATAAAAAGCCTGATAATTATCATCTATTTTATTCTACAAATGCGCAGTAAAATTGCTACACGAAAAATAAAACCTACCGGTTAGTGACAATACGTCTCCGTCTCGAAAAAAAGATAGTCTGCTCTTCTAGTATATTGAGAGTCACGGCATATTTTTTATTTCCATTTCCACCCCCGTGTTCACATTTGCTTCGCTTGATTCTATATCCCGAGATATTTAATGGTTTACATGTTGAAATGGGCTATTTTGTTCCCGTGTTATAGTGTGTATAACTGTATATATAACATATAGTAGTTAGTTGTTCAACTATTTCAAGTTTAATCTGCGCTCAGTCTCCCCGCTCTAAAACAGCGTCCTTTCTCCTTTCACTCTTACTGTGCTTTTCTTACTACTTGGATATGGATGTACTTTTTCTGGGCATTCCGTATTATATTTCAGCAAATAAAATTATTAATTAGAATTAGTTTCAAACGCGTTTTATAGGCAACACAAGATTGTGTTATGTGGTAGCTGAGAATATACTCACACATATATATGGTATTGCGACAAGTAAGAAGTATATTTTCTCAGACCCGAGTTGCAAGCGGCAAAGGTTAATAATTGTTCAGGTGAACAAACACAGCTGCCAGTGTACCTGTATGGTCTCCAGGTGTGGGTGGGAAATGTTAGCAACTTCTAGCTACCGAGGTTTGTTATGATCAGGGGCTCCAAGTTATCGCGCCTCTTAGCCCTCGTGGGCAAATTCAGTAGCACTCGTATATAAATATGCGACTCATTTTTAGAGCTGATATCTATGCATAACTCACTAAAAGAAACAGTTTATAAGTGTAGTTTAATTGAGACGCTGGTTCTGTGCCGGGCGGGCCAGCAAGCGAAAACAAGTGAGAAATAAAAAATAAGGAAAAATAAACTGTAGAAGATAAACGCAATTTGCAAGCGGTCACAGATTATAGAAAAGCGATCGACGGGTCTCGTGTGCCTCTGATCTGAGCCATCAGATCGAGTTCGGCGCTCAAGCAACGCTGCTTGCTCGTAACATGTAGGTACCTACAGTCGCAGTTAGCTTCGCGGCTGCTGTTCTTTATTTTCTGTTTTCCTGCCAGTTTTATCATTTCCGTGCTTACTTTTTTTTTGGTATCTTTGCTCTCTGCAGCCATGGGCCAATTATTGCGCAAAAGTCATCTGCTACTATGTCTTGTGAATACACACTTCTATCGCTTATAGCTATAAACAGCATGTCTACAGATATACTCCTATATAATACGTGCAGGTGTAATGTGAACCTATTGCTGCCATTACAACTGTGTTCATGATAAAAATTTTGTTGGTGTTTTCAACTTTTCATCAGTAAATCTGATCTAAAATACCTAACATGCCATTCACTACGCCCGTACTCTATACATACAATACCTCCATTTCCATGTTACTGTCCTATGCATGCTGCTGTACCGCTCCGCAATATATGCGTCATTTTACGGTACACAGCTCCGGTACGGTGCTCCTATTTGCAAGAGCGGTGGTCAAAAATGCTGTTATTGCCTCTCAAGAGCTCTCCACTCAATGCTATGTCGCGACTGGGCATTCACAGTTGTCCGGTGTATGCTTCGCGGCTTATTTTTTTGCTCCAGTCGATAAAGAATACTCGTAATAATATCCCGGCTCTCTGCCAACCGATAGCCCTGCCAAAGGAAAACCTGCTTGCGTCTGCTGAAGCGTTCGTAAAGACTGAGAAACGATGGTCGTACATACGCGCTCGTATTTTTCGGGGCAATGATATTTTGGCCTCTGTTGTGATGTAGCTATAGCATGTATTTGCTGACTTGCGTGCTATGGCTAACTTCACGAATATCTTGAGCAGAGTAAGGTTTTCCACTCACCTATTTGTGATAAAATAAATTTGACAGTCTTTGTCGTACTCCCAAATATGGGTAAAAACGCCTTATTCGTGTTTGTACTAATAACGAATATTTGTACACGTAGATGGATTTTTGTAAATCGATTCTTAATGTGTCGAATTTTTTAACACTGAGGACTTGTAAATGAAACGGTTTATAAATATAAATGCCAGGCATTGTTGTTATTGATTGCTCTATCGTTACCGTGAAATCCTAGGCATAGTGAGAAGTTTTCTTACCATTTAGCAGAAAATGTAAAAATTGGTTTGTCGTAGCCACGAACATCCTTCATCATCCATTTTGCGCGTGCCGCTCCTCATTTGAAAGATTTTATTTATGAAACTCACGGTTAGCACCCTGGATACCAGACAGCTTCATCATGGTACAGATACAGCTGCGGAAATGGAGAACGTCGAGAAACACCACTGATTTTTAGCACGTGCTATTCTGTAGAACGCCAAATATGTTGTGCGAATCTAAACGTGTTGTCCTAATTGATGTCGCTTACAAGTTTTCGTTTCTCTTCGCCGCCTTTCTATTCCCATCTTCCGATATATCTTTAACTTGACTTATTACCCGTCTTTTCATACTTTTTTTTTAGGTCGCCCCGAACGGCCATGTGCAGGGAGGCACAAACAAAGAGTAGTAATATCATGCATGGTTTCCACTGCCCCTGAGTCGAGCTAACCACTTTTTTTTTCTCAGTTTCGCGTTGAAACTTCTCTCGCTGCTGGAATCTGAGCTGATACAGCCTTGGAAAAAAATTGTTTTATTGCCGCCACCCACGTTTTTGCTGTTATGCTTCAGTTTCCTACTGAAATCTGTCGCACCGAATGACTGTAGCTAGGACGCCATCGCGCAGGTTTGGCATTTCTCTTATGGTCGCAGTCACTACCGCAATTGTGGTTATTCTCGCTCTTACTGGTTTCATTGAATGGCACGTGCTTGTTAGGTCTCAGTTGTATTTATAAATTGATTTTATGTAACAACTTTTACTAACGTATCACTTAACTTGTAACGAATTATTTTGTGTGTGTTTATATATATATATATTTTTTTTTGCATTGGGAAATGTCAAATGAACTGTGACTGCGGTTGCATGCGGCTGCCTGCTAAGTTCCTGCCAGATGTCATTGAGTATTCATTGTTTCAAAATTCTCTGTGTTCCTCCTGAGATGGTTTCGTTCGTTTCAGAGGTTCTTGGTAGTTGAAGTACTAATTTGTTTCATGACTCGCTGCATCTGTGTAACGTTCGGAAATGAACTGAAGAAAGGACGGAGATGTGCAATGCTCGTACGGTCAGTTTTAAACGCAAATCCTCAATATGCTGGCATCACTATAGTGTTATTGATTTTTTGGTGTGCTAGTGGTTATGAAATAGTATATGCTGTTCCATATTGGCCCCTTAATTTAGAAGGTACATACATAACACGAGTTAAAGTAAATATAAGTTTCTTCTGCACGCTTTTAATGAGTTGTGTTTTGTGCATGATCATCAGTGAATAACAGCGTTTGCCAGATGCCAACTTGCACTGCCACGCCTAATCCTATTATTTCACTAACATTTCCGCAGCGAGTGATGTCTTTCGACGTTGACCGGGAATGATCACTAAAGTCCTGCTATCTCTTGTGATTTTGTCTCATAGAGGAATTGAAACCTCATCTACGGGCCGACAAGCCACGCACAATTTCAGAACTCAAGACTCAAATCAGGCGTGTGATTAGAAGCTTCAATTAAGTTACAGAGTTACTGGAAATTGCGAGGAGCGCCTATAGATGAAAGCAGTCGAGTACAGGTGGAAATTTGGTCGACATTGGTCGCCTACACTGAGTCCCTTATCTGAACAAGAACAAATCATCAGCAATAAGCTATACCGTATTTGTTAAGCAAAATTCGTTGTGTATATTGACCTTTCAAATTCGGAACACCCATTACACAAAATGGGTGGAACACCCATTATACAAAATTAAGTCATACACCACTTGTAATTTAAGTTTTAGCTTGCAGTGAATGAGACTTTACTTTGTTGTTGATATGAAATTAGATTTACCATGTCGATAATTACATGTATGAGATCCTAGTTGTCAGTGACAGAGCGTCGCTTATCATAGTTGGTAAATGAATCTTTTCAGTATGATATACTGGACATTGTGCTGACGCTGCATCGCTCGAATCAAAGCAGCTTTCTCTCATGAAAGAGATCCACTCATGCGATAACGGTGGAAAATTGGAAACAAGCTTTTGGATAATGATGATGAATCGTGTAATATGTCATATGGATGATGTCTCCATCTCATTAGAACAGTAATTCTCTAACTCCAGGTTTCTACGCACCCTCTCTGAAAACTGCAAGAAACGCACTACCCCCTGCCAACTCAAATGGCATAAACTTATTTGATTGTGCACTAGTTATCTACAGTACATTTTTGTAGCCGTTCATAGCGCCAAGTGTAATGTCATTTAGTTAATTAAGCAGAATCGAAGCTTAGCACTATATGCCAAACATCTATTTGCTCACGTGACATTTCTGCCAATCGCACACATTAAATATTTGCTTTCAACTCTACAGAAAATAATCTTCACATGTCTCAAATGACTTAGCTTATGCCACGGTCATCGATACTTAAAAAAAGTTTGACGTGTTCAGTTATTAAGAAGTGAAATTAAAGGGAAAACTGTGTCTTAATTCAACTGTCTATATTTAAATAATAATATGAAAGTACCATAAAGCATTCATTTTCCTCTTATCACTTTCAATATGTTATTTATCCACATCATCAATACGATAAATGCTTAAGGGATTGTCATAGAATCTTCAAACGTTATGAACCAGTAATGGGTCTGGGCGTGAGCCAACAGGGGTCCGCAGCTTTATGCACCCCCAGAAGGAGCGCTCAGTATACTGAGGATTTACGTAGCCTGACGATGCTGATTTAGCAGAAGATTAGTAGACTTTTTAAAACTATTTTGCTGGTGATTTAACTGTAGCATTTTGGCAGTGCCCCTGCGCAACTTAGATTGCAGTTTTCCTAACAAATTTGTTACTGACAACCTCCTGCCAAGCTTTGATATCGTATGTAGCTGCTTGGCGATTATCGCTATCTGGTAAGGTACCCTCCTTATATTTGAGACTTCATTTTTGATACTTCTTCGCAAAAGTGAAATGCGGTCGCAAGTCTTTCTTGTAAATCTTACTGGAAAACTAATAATGCCTCATATACTGTAGGCAAAGGTAAAAGTAAATTCAACTAGATCGTACCCCCAACTGGGAAACCCGTAAGCCCTGGTTTGTGCTGCTGATATAGACCAACAGGTCCCAGAAGAGTATACGGCTGTAGTCGACCGCAATATCTGCGACCTCCAACCCTCCTCATTGCTGGTTAAGGTCAGTAAACCCACAGCAGTATGCAGACCGGAGGCTGACCGATCACATCAAGCGCGCAAAGACCTTGCCTAGCTGGGAGCGAGGTTCGAGCCTGCGGCCTTGATAGTCAAAGTCAGACGCTCTTGTCTGCCGCGTGCCCGGCGGTTGCAAGATTTTCTTGTTAACATTTCTGACATTCCCACCATAATTTGCTCAACTGAGATTGAAATTCTTTCCTATTAATATATCTTCTAATCGGATAATGCATCACTGAAATGAGATTTCAGGACTTCCCTATAAATATAATTGGCAGCACTTATATTAAACATTGCTCAACTAGGATTGGAAGGCCTTCTTATCAATTTCCGGCGACATGCAGCACGATGCCTCCGACGTTGCGCGTTCGTTCCATTGATATATGCGCCGGTGTCAGGGCGCAATTACGGCGACGAATATTGATTGCCTGGCACTGCACTCGTTTTCTCCTCTTGTGCAAGTTTGGCTGCAACGGATTTCACTTTTCTTGGTAAACATGACGGCGCACAATTGCCTCTGATGGCTTCCGGTGGCTGCTTTTGAGTTATACGGCGGTGTTGCTGAGGGGTTCTTTCTTCAGTGGGTTCGTGCAGTTTACTTTTTTTCGTACGTTAAGTTGCGACTCTGCTGAGGGAAAGTTTTCCTATGGCGAGTTCGTACACTTAGTTCGTCTTTCGTACACTGAGCTGCCGAGGGAAGTTTTTCTTCACGGAGTTCGTACATTTTATTCTTCTTTCGCATATTGAGTTATGACGCTGCCGAGGGAAGTTCTTCTTAAGTGAGTTCGTGCACTTAATTGTGCTTTCATACATTGTGTTTTGACTTTGTCAAGGTAAATATTTTTCAAGTTCGTGCACTCGACTCTTCTTTCGTTCAATTTCATACCCACTTCTTTTTGTGTTCGTAGCTAATGATACTTTTGTTCCTCCTCTGCTGCCCGTCCTATGGTTTTGGTTACGTTGGCTTCAACTAAGTATTCGGTACGACTTTCCTGTGTGCTGACTTTGCTTTCTTCCATTTTCATGCTCTTACTTATGTATCACTTTGTGCTTGTTCCGTTTTTCCTTTTCCCCACTTGTTGATCCCATGCGCCTTTATCTTTCCTTCACGGATTCCACGTTTCTCTCGACATTGTCTGTCGTACGAGTTTGTCCCTCATTTCTTCATGTGTTAGATCGCCTGTGTTGTGGAGATGAAAGTTCAAAATTTCAGTTGATTCTTCCTCTTCTTCCTGGACTTGGAGGTACCCATGCCCGTTCATCTAGTGTGGGACGCCCTCGTTTTTGGATTACAAGTTTCTCTCGACTTGCTAAACAACCTCGTCCTCTTCTGTTTTTGAAACACCGCCCTTTATTAAGGGAGTCGTAAGCTAACATTTGTACTTATCTTATTTTGTTCTGCTAGCTAAATCCTCCAGTCGATGTTTTTCCTACCATCATCTTCTTTCCTGGCTTACGGTTCCCAGTCGTCTGTTGAATTCTTTGGTTTCGCAAGACAGGCGTACTCGTTCTTCTTTCCTGTTGCTGAAGTGCTGGGAGTTTTATTGGTTCTCAGAGATATAAGCTAGAATAATAACATAGTGAAAGATCAATCAATCGGATGTCAGTTTGCCATATTTCGAAAAAAAATAGCATTCGTTATACCACACATTCCTCGGTAAGCCGACAACGGGTTTAGTTTGTCTAACCTTACATGCCGAAGACTTGGGGGATCCCTCGTGCAAACCGAACGCTTTACCGGACATACCGACTCTCAGTCGGTTTATGCAATAATTAAACCATGGTACCAACCGAGTTTTTGGATGATCCATGGGGTATTCCTCCCTCCCCAGTTCGGATTTACCACAATAGTAATAACATTAATCATAAGAACATTGGTTTATTATCAGTTACTACATTCTGTGTTCCTCGGTTTAGTCAGCTTCTCAAGTCCTTGATACAAGAACCTCTTCCTTACAGCCGTATATCATTGTCGTAATTGCGTGACAATATTAGTTCTCTCACTTTATGCTGCAATAGAAATTTCTGTTGGGAAATCTTTTTGTGATATAACCATGAAATGCAGATTTTGATGGGGTCTCTCATTCACACTGGTTTTTCTTATGCTGAAGATTTTCACCGTCTCGACAACAGTTGGTAAAGGAGTGTCTACTTAAGCAGAAGACCATTGGGCGCCTACGTGTGGCTTATAATGACATATATCGCCGGCTTATGAATGTACCGAGGTCGTACCGGTATAGTGCTAGTCTCCAAAACAGGATAGAAAAATCAGCTAATTCGCTGATACGCGTGGTCTGTGATGGCCCTTGCTACAGACTGTCAAATATATATAGCCGATGGCAGCGCATACTCTTAGCAAACAGAAGCCAAACAATGAGCCGAAATGCAGTATACCGTGTACTAAGGCTGTCAAGGGCTCTCGGTATCTAATTTAAGTCTAGTGATAAGCTATGCTTAATATAACTATTGTACCACCCCTGTGAGTACTTTGATTGATTAACTGATTACTTAGGTGATCGTCGGAGAAAGTGCAGCTGGCGTTGCAGAGGTCCCTTCATCTCTGAAAATAACTACATTACGTCTCAGCTAGTATATTCCATAGCTGTTACATTCAATAATGCCGATACAGTCCGTGTCTGGGTGTCCAGAAATGGCTATCACCTTAGGTACATACGACCGGCAATTTCTCTACGGAACATTTCCTTATGGTGACTAGTGCACAAGTTGTGCGGTAGATCTTCGTTGCTGACGGTATGTTGCCATGGTACAGTGCTATACGATTCACATTCAGTATTGATTAACCACACTCTCGCGTCTAGAGAGAGTGTTCTCACCTTTGTCTTAATACGAGTACCTCTTATTTTATCAATAGTTGGGTTGCCGGAGTTTGGGGTATTTTTTGCTCTCTGTGCCTATTCTATCTTCCATTTTTCGTCTCGTTAACAGTCTTTTATTTTGCTCTTCCTTTTCTTTCCTGACGTGTTGTTCTCATGCGCTGCTGTAGTCATGCATCGGGTATCTCGATTTGCTTAACGTATTGCATCTCCCTTTTCCCTTTGTCGCTTTGTTTTGCAATTGTCAGAGAGTGGCTTAGAATTCATATGTAACTAGAGTACTCTGAGAGCGCATACCTCCGCCAAGCGAGGCAACGGTAGCAAAAAATTCAAATTGACTCTGAAGCCATGATTTTCTTTGTATATAGCTACTTCAAAATCTTATCATTTGTGTCTTTTGATAGTAATAACAGCTTGTGTAACTTTCTTGAAGATCCGTTCATAACTTTTTGAGTTATACTGCTAACAAACGTTATGACATACATGAGTCAAACATACAAACGAACTAACCGATCTGCACCAAAATTTAATCATTTATGTCTGCCAACATTTCTAACAACCCTTATAAATTTCATAAAGATCCATTCATTATTTTTTTGAGGTATTGTGCTAACAAGCATAAAATTAAAAACAGTGACAAATGAACGAACACACGGATCATTACCAAAACTTGGTCATTTACTCTTTGTTATATACCCAACAACTCATGTTAATTTCATAAAACTCCATCCATAACTTTTTGAGTTATGGCATTGAGAAAAGTGAGGCAGACAAACAAACAAACAAACGGATGGACATATCTTCACCAAAAGTTAATCATCTGTTCTTCCTAACATACCTAACAATCCCTGTAAATTTTGTCCAAATCGGTTCAGAACTTTTTGAGTTATCTTGGTGACAGACAAACAAATAAACAGACAGACAGACAAACACGACGAAAACATAACCTCCTTGGCGGAGGTAATTAACTGCGTATATCGACTTTTGTGCAATGCTAGCTTCGGTTTTGCTGCGAGTTCCATCCTGGCTACAAGTATTTTTTGGAACGCGTGATGGGGGGGGGGAGAAGGTTGAGTAGCTTGTGGAATAGTGCCATCAAATTCTAACGTCCCTTCTTTCCTTTGTAGCTGAGCTTTATGCATTGGAGTTTGAAGCTGTTAAGAGCAACGCAGCCTTTTCCTTCCATAGCTATGCCATGAATCTGATTTAACACAATTTACGTTTTCATGTATATATATATATATATATATATATATATATATATTGTGTGAAAAGTTCGGTACCCCAGTATACATGAATATTACACCTTATGATGACCCTGTACTAAATATTATGATATTCACATCAGGCAGATGATGCAATTAACTGACCTAGTATTTCGCTCCAGCTTCTGAGCTGATGTCGATCAGGTGTCAAACGAATATTAGTTAATTATATGCTGTCCATTTTGTTCATTGCTTTTTCCTTTTTTTCCCTTTCGGTCGCTTCTTTCAGCGGCATTATCCGAATGCGTTCAAGTGTCTTGCGGCGGCGGGGACTCTCTTGGTGCTGAGCATTTGCTATGTTTTGAAGCGACCTCAGTGATGTATCAGAACAACTGTTATATCATATTAGGTTCTGTAGCTTTTTACAACTTCTTCCGGCTGTTCATCCATTGCCTCAACCGTAACTATTAGAGTACTGAGCGCCTTCTGACGCTGACACGCTCTTGATACTGTGCGTTTCGTGTTCGATTTGGTGCGATCTCAGTGTTGTACCAGGGAAGCCCTTTATAAATTTTTAAAGCTCTTTACTTCACTGATCCATTGTTCGAAACGCATTATTATACTTGTACGTTAAGCGCCACCCAGCGCTGGGCAGCGACGCTCGTTTTACTGCGCATTTCGTCTCCGTATTGGAGTGATCTCGTCAGGTGTCGCGGGGATGGCACTCCATTTATTTTTTATGACACCTGCCGAGGGAAGGGGAGTCGTTAACGGGGAGCACATGGCTCATTTTCCGCGTGCCGATCGCCTTACGAGTCGATTACCTCGAGGGGGGCGCAGCGCCACCTTGGCTGTGCGGCTGAGCTGCCTTGGCTGCCTGACTGCACTGCCTTGGCTGCCTGACTGCACTGCCTTGGCTTCCTGACTGCACTGCCTTGGCTGCTTAGCTGCACTGCCTTAGCTGCCTAACTGCACTGCCTAACTGCACTGCCTTGGCTGCCTGACTGCACTGCCTTGGCTGCCTATAACTGCATTGCCTTGGCTGCCTATAACTGCATTGCCTTGGCTGCCTGACTGCACTGCCTTGGCTGCCTGACTGCACTGCCTTGGCTGCCTGACTGCACTGCCTTGGCTGCCTGACTGCACTGCCTTGGCTGCCTGACTGCACTGCCTTGGCTGCCGAACTGCACTGCCTTGGCTGCTCGAGTAACCAGTCTTGGCTGCTTGACGACAGCACTGCCTTGGCTGCGCGACTGCATTGTCTTGGATTCTTGATTGCGCTGGCTTGGCTGTACATAATACGTAGGTACCTCGACTAACCTCTTCCTTTCGTTACTTCTGTTACGTGAAAAAAAAACAGGATAACCGCCGCACCAGAGACCAGAGTCAACATTTCTACCACATGTTGTAACCCAATTCATTTATGACCAGTTGTTTTAGTTATAAGCGTCTACTTTCGACCAGTTATTCTAGCTGGGAACGTCTACTTTCGACCATTTATTTTAGTTGGAAGCGTATACTTTCGACCAGTTATTTTAGTTGGAAGCGTATACTTTCGACCATTTATTTTAGTTGGAAGCGTATACTTTCGACGAGTTATTTTAGTTGGAAGCGTATACTTTCGACGAGTTATTTTAGTTGGAAGCGTATACTTTCGACCAGTTATTTAGTTGGAAGCGTATACTTTCGACCAGTT
>LQNS02278171.1:5187262-5216795 GCA_001587735.2 Parhyale hawaiensis
ACTTTCGACCAGTTATTTTAGTTGGAAGCGTATACTTTCGACCAGTTATTTAGTTGGAAGCGTATACTTTCGACGAGTTATTTTAGTTGGAAGCGTATACTTTCGACCAGTTATTTTAGTTGGAAGCGTATACTTTCGACCAGTTATTTTAGTTGGAAGCGTATACTTTTGACCAGTTATTTAGTTGGAAGCGTATACTTTCGACCAGTTATTTTAGTTGGAAGCGTATACTTTCGACCAGTTATTTTAGTTGGAAGCGTATACTTTCGACTAGTTACTATAGTTGGTATCGTATACTTTCGACCAGTTACTATAGTTGGTATCGTATACTTTCGACCAGTTACTATAGTTGGTATCGTATACTTTCGATCAGTTTTTCTGTGTCACAGAGTACATTTCTGCGTCGCTGGCCGTGGTCCAGATGTACCCGTAAAATTTTTTTCTTTTACACTATGTATGTACTTGCGCTACTTCATCTTCTCTCCCAAAGCTTCCCGCCCCGAACGACAGCTCGGTTTATTACCCCCGAATGTGAGTGCGTTTGTTCGTCCATCGACCCGCAAATAACTGTACCCCGTTGCCACGATACCGTGCAGTGATAAAAATAAACGGTGAGTAGTACGAGAGTCTACTGCCGCTGCTGATGGGAGTCTCTGACCTTTTCATCAATATGAAATTGTGCGGTATGCGTAGTCTACTTCCACTACCGTGTCTCTGGCCTCTTCGTGAATATGAAACTGAGTAGTACGAGGGTTGTCTCTGTCGAATCTTTAGGGTTTGCGTGAATATGAAACGAAGAAGTACGAGGGTTGTCACGGTCGAATCTATGGGGTTTTCGTGAATATGAAACTGAATAGTACAAGGGTCTGTTGCCGCGGTCGAACCTTTAAGATTTTCGTGAACATGTACCTCATGTATAGACTCCTGTAAAAACTGAGAAATATTTGTATGTCCTAAGCCTATAAGGACTGGATTTCTAGTTAGAATATAAATGTCGAATTATTAGGTAGTTTTAAGTGTGCTAGTCTTTAAAGGGTCTGAAGCTGTTTCGGGAATAGTAGTAGTTGCAGGAGTACTATAGTCTTGGTTTTACCACAGCTAACGTTTCGGAAATTCACTTATAATCAACGAGGGACGTTTCCCACCGGGCATAGAATCTTCGCTATAAGATAGAAGGAAATTCGAGAGTGGAAGATTTAATGCGACTGCATCCATGTTACGGAGGATGAACCTGAGCTCGGCTGCACAAACGTGTATGTTAAATGTCAAGGCGTTTCCAGAAATGAAACTGGACTACGTCATGTATATATTTATCGTTTCTTGCAGACAGACTGTTGAACATTCCTTGGAGAAGCGAAGATTATGGTGATGGTGTTCCAACGGGTCATGGGCAGTCTAGTATAAGTATATTACCGAAAACAATTTTTGTAGCTTTTTGCGGTTGTATTGCATCTCTGCAATGGGCTATAAGATCATTTCTGTCATCTTGCCAATCTAGTTTATTAGCTGTTTTTTCGTCGACATATGATGATCATATTGATGGCCATTGAAGTTTTAGCGATCTGTAACATATTGTATCCAACTGATGATGGCTGTCAAATCAGAGGGGACACGCAATTCACACTGGGGGTGGCGTGCATAAAATCACCGGGACCTAATACGAAATCTTGAAAACCCGCAGTTATAGAAAGATAAGTATGTTTTCTTTCACTGTCTTACCCTGACAGGCGTTAGTTATGCTGCAAATGTTTATTGTTTACTTGAACTACTGCCTGGCAGTTTATAATAGCTACGTGATAGTCATTTTACATAATTCTTTCCGGTTTCATAATTCATCGACGCATTGCGGAGTAAGTTTCTGAGTGACTTTTAGAAGAATAATAATTAATTCCTTTGTAATTTAACGCTTCATTTTGCGCCCCAGTTACCTGATGTTGTCGTTATGTTACTGTCCTGTTCTGTACCATAATAAAATAATAGTGTAATATTACAGTTTCTGTTGCACCTACATTTTGGTCCGCCACTTCTAGGCCCTATTGAGGATCATTTAACCTTACGTAAACAGCCGCAGCGAACGTTTAATAATATAAATAGCGAAGTTGTGCCCGTAAATTCAGGAAACTGAGGCAGCTGGCGGCCCATTATTAATGTTGGGGCTTATGAATTGCCGCAGGAAGACTCGAGCACTTATAGCAGCGACGTGCCTCCTAGTAAGTAAGCACCTCGTAACAAGAACAAAAGGGTAAGTATTAAATACTTGTACTGTAACCCGATCGTCCTGTTGATAATATGCGCATAGTTTCGTGCCATGTGATAGCAGTTTGTTCCAGGGGCGTGCGCTGAATTACAGAATACTTTTAATGCAAGTTGGGGTCTTGTTTAAAATCCAGACAGCTCCGGATTTTACTGAAAACTTTATATTTTCTATAGTTTTTGATGCTCTTTCCGAAAACAGCAACCGAAACTTAGAGAAATTAATAATAAAAAAGTTATGAGGTATTCAATTTATTTTTTCTTATCTATTACTGAAGAAGTCAAACATCTTTTTTTCTGCATTAAATTTGTCGTTACATCATAATAACATAAGCTAAGCTAATGGGATAATGCAAGAAAGAATGAAAGAAAAAAATCTAAAATCTGCAGCAGTCCGGATTTCAAACAAGACCCGCAAGATGATATATTTGTTGTTACAAACTGAAATATATTCATCTTCATGTCATTTGAATGACTGACACATGTAAGTGCTATAGCTAATAGGTAAATAAAAATTCAGTTATTCCTCCTGGTTTATGATTTAAAAGCGTAGGTATATTTTTATGGATCTGAACCTATTCGTTTCATATGATGTAGACATGGGACACGCTCCTTAGCGTAGCAAATGCTTGCAGGGCGTAAGATTGGCCTTAGTGTTAGATTAGTTAAGGTGTGCCCATCTATGCTACAAGTAGTAGCGTCCCCAGAGGCCAGGGGGACTTCGTTAGTTACCTTAGCCATTAGTTAGGCCTTCGGGACGTCTGTCTTTTGTGCCCACTTTGCTTCCATCCGATTTCATACTGCTACTGATCTTATACTTTCATCTTTCCTTCCTGTTCTCTCCCGATTGATCCTATGTGGGAACAACCTGGTGGATGGGTTACATGTGTCTATTGACGTACATATTACTATTTGTTACTTCATCATTCCTTTGTGGTTTCACCTTTCTTTCGAAAACAGCAATTTAAGCTTCTGAATCTAATAACAAATACATGCACTCAGTATCTACTCAATAATTGCGCTACAATCTGGACGCTTCGTCTCCGTGTAAGCAATAAATGTTTTTAATTAAGCGTTGTGACAGGAGGCAGCATTATGTGCGTAATAACTGGCCATTATTGTGTTGTGAAGAAAACTTTTATCGCTCTTTTAAGCAAAGAACATGATGCCTTGATTGTGTTGTATGATTTTCCTTCTCGAGACGTACAACAGAACAAGTTCTTTTGTTTTCTGGATCTAATTATTTCCAGTTCAAGCAATTTGGTTTTGAAAGTGGACGATAGAAGTATCTTGGGTGCATCTAGACAAAAGAGAACGGCAGTACGTCGAAGTAACTTTGGCAGCAAGTAGTAGATAATAGATGTAAGCAATCGGTAGTGAGACGAGTATATGAGTTGAAAAGAAGAGGCGCCTTAAGGATTTTGATTGGCAACCAAGAGATACAAGCCGTGATAGGTTTTGGTCCCACGAAAATCCTCCCATATATCTGTACTCAGATGCTTCTTTGTGTCTATGAATTCGCTGCTGTGTACACTTAGACCGGAAATAATAGGTTTAACACAAAATTGACCATATCTCATTTTGCGCGATTAAATTTTCATGAAACTTGCAGCTAAATCGTGACATCTTATGGCAACACTATTGAGTTTGTTTACATCTTAGTGTGTCTCCTGTTTGACAACTCTTTGCATTTTTTTTCTCTTTTTTGAGGTGAACGACAATTATAGATTCTTGTATATTCTGTTAAATGGGACTTGGAAAAGCTCTAACTAACGAGGAGAAAGAAATTATCCTCAAAGAAATTGTTGAAGGCACCTCTCCTGATGTTATTGCCTGAAAAAATATGACGCCATATTGACACAGTGACAAGATTCTTGAAGGTCCCTTCACCACGGAAAAAAAAACGATCAGATGTTGGGCATTCAAAGACTGTTACTGATAGACATGAGAAATGGGGTTCCTCAATTACGTAAAAGACCCGGGCTAACAAGTTAATCAAATTTTACGGCTGCTGGGCTTCCTGAACTGCCTAAACCACTAGAAATGACATCCTTCGCTCCATTGCTTCTGTCAAATCCCCTCTGAAATTACCTCCTCTGATCCCAAGACGTATAATTTTGAGGATGGAATGGGCAGAGAAATACGTGAAGATCAACATGAATCATGTTCTTTTCACCAACGAAACCTGGGCAACCCTTGATGAACCTGATGGGCTGGTATCTTAGGGGATCGACTTGGAGGTCCGGTTAGACTACCTCATATTGTGACCTGTTAAAGGACACCTTAGTTCCACGGCTGGATGACATACCCCTTTCGTTGATTCGAAACTTGATATTCATGCATGATAATGCGCCTTCTCACTCTGCCCGTACTACATTTCTGGTCTCTTTGGGGTTCCATGGAGAGAAACTGATGGTTTGGCCACCGTGCTCACCTGATCTAAACCCAATTGAAAACTTGTGGGCCTTGCTGAAGAGGGAAATTTACGCAGATGGAAGGCAGTACAACTCAAAATCTGTCTTGTGGGATGCTGTTGCTGCAGCAGCAAGGGCAGTTCCGCCTTCTGCAATAAAGAAACTTACTGGCTGCATGGATTCAAGGATTATTTACGTTATTAAACGTCATGGAGGTCATGTTGGCACTCAAGACTTTCTTCAGTCATTGTAAACTTTTGATTCATGATTTCTTGTTTAATACATATTTTTCTCATTTGTGTTATTCATTTTTGCTCCTTTGGTGATACAAAAATTGTGAATATTTTTAGTGAAAAAAGCTATTAACGTCGCTCAGTGAAATTAGTAAAATTGATAAAAAAATATTTTTTTTTAGAACCAGCACAATTAGTCGATTGACAATTTACAGCCACTGTAAGCATCATAAGTTTAACTTTCTGTGAAATTTTCTCTGAAATTCATAGCCAAATAGTCTTAGTCAATTCTGCGATAAATGTATTATTTCCGTTCTAAGTGTTGATTTAACTATGTCAGTTGTGAGAAGAAAGCGTGTCAGTATGTAGTTGATGTGGCATTCACGAGCATTATCGTGGTGTGAGACGCGCTTGAAGACGATGATCTACTCAATTTCTAGGTGCCAGTCGAGTGTTCTTTTGCGGTCCTCTGAATCAGATGCTGCAATCGAGCCTGTTTTGGAAGAAATTTATAAACTCAGTTTGTGATAAATCTAACTTAGAGAGTTCAGTAAAAGTGCTCTAGAAGACAATTCCGAAACATAGAAGTACCTGAAACGAAAACTTACCGAAGAGAAGAAAATTGAGAAACGTAGGCAGTGTTCAGCACATCTCTGTGGAATGTCGCCCACAGATGCTTTTACGTTTTTTTGCTGCCTGTGTTGGTGTATTGCTCACCGGTCTAGGCTACGGCTGCTGACAGTCACTTGCGTCTACTGGACCGACTCGTTAGCTCAGTCAACAGGCACTGTGCTGAGATTGAGCTGGTGAATCTGTTCCATTGGCGAGGAGTGGCCGGCCACTGTATGTTTTATAAAGTGTACGACAATGAAAGACATTGGTTGTATTCATCTGTTTGTGCCCTCAAGGTCGTTGGGAAAAATGCACGTGCTGCGGTCTTTGGGAATAATACACGTGCCACGGCTTTTGCGCACGCCTGCACATTTTAGACGGTTAGGTGCCAAACTCGTCAGTTCAGTCGTTGTTTTCTGCCTTGGTCAGTTTCGGTTTGGACTTCATTGCCGGGATCTGCTTTCGGTCGTGACGGCCTGCGGGCGTTTAAGTCAGCTGTTAACGGCTTTCTGATGGATTTTTCTTCATAGCATTTTTGGTTTTCCGGTGTTGCATAATGCTTCATTTGGGTTGCACTATCTAGCTGTTTTTTATGGCCCGAGCGTGAGGTTTTAATGATAATTACGCTATATTATTGTAATGATTATGACAGTAGCTGTCTTCATGCTGAGTGACTAGTAGTTTGATGTTGTAAACCCTAAATTGGTAGTGTTAGTTACATACCTAATTACTACAGTACTACTGCATAATTTTCTCTATTGTGTTAGCTAAAGAAAATGTTCTGGGAATACAGGTGAAACAGGTACACTGAAGAACTTGCCTTCTCGAAATTGAGATCCCTGTTGAAAATAAGACTATATTTCTTTCGACGTTTCAGGAGTCCCACTGTATTTACTGGAGGTAAAAGGTTTAGCTCTTGTAACGCAGGTGCAAACTCAAGACATCACATGACTTATTTTTGTAGGATTTAAATGTCCCAATAAAGGTGAAGCTAAAGTCAACTTAGACTGCACCCTCCACTATGAAACCTACACGCACCGGTTTGTGCATCAGATATAGGCCAACTGGTTCCAGAGGAGAAGTACAGCTGCAGGCGACCACGGGGTGGTTGGAAACTATGGCATAATAGCCGAATGTTAAACGACCCGCGCCCCCTACCTTCCCCATCTCTGAGGAGGGTAAGTGTCCCCACTGCAGCTGTGCATACCTAGTAGCAGCAGCAGCAGTATCATGTTTCAATTTGTAGTTTGCTAAGGTATATTGACCTATATAATATCTGAACGTATTTCACTTTCAATTTGTTATATGATAGAAATAAATCTACTTCGACATACAACGCTAAAAAGCACATCCTACTAATAGGTAGTTTGGGTCCATTAGCAAGATCTTTTATCGTGTTTTGATTCAAATGTTCGCTCTCGTGGATTGCTGTCGCTGTTCAGTAACTAAATCCTTCTCTGGCGCACTAGCAATCACCAAAAGTCTTGTTTTTGTGTTGTGCGCCCCTGGACTCTGGAAGTTCCGAGATTCTCTTCAGGCTCATCGGAGTTGATTCAATTCCTGCCTTGTCTTGGAATTTCGGGAAAATAAACTACGGACTTGCGTCTAAGAAAAACTCTAGGATCTGGAGGGGAAAAAGAAATCATGATGACGCTGGAAAGTGGAGCGTTTGTGCTCAAGTTCGTTTTTCCCGACCCAAGTTTTGCAAAAGTAGTTTCTTTTAGACGGAGAGCTTGGAAGACTTGTAATGGTTATCGTAATAACATCTTAAATTCTTGTTCTGGTAAGGGACCTATTCTTTAGTGGTAGTATATGGGACCTAGAACTGGATCGCAATTTATTTAAGATTTATTTTGGCATTTTGTTTGAAACATGTCACAAAATGTGTATCGCCGCGTTTGCTTTTCACCTGTTTGAAACATGTCACAAAATGTGTATCGCCGCGTTTGCTTTTCACCTGTTTGAACCATGTCACAAAATGTGTATCGCCGCGTTTGCTTTTCAACTGTTTGAAACATGTCCCAAAATGTGTATCGCCGCGTTTGCTTTTCACCTGTTCGAAACATGTCACAAAATTCGTATCGCCGTGTTTGCTTTTCACCTGTTAACGGCTTGCGTCTACTTATCTCGATCTCCCGCTTTGTTCCGTAATGGCTTTTGGATCGCACTGGTTATAGGTAGTGACATCTATTAAACCCCAAATAAGTAATTGATCTTAAAATTTAAGAAGAAAAGATCTATTCGAGTTCAAAGAAGAATTTTAGATTTTAGAGATTCTTGGCAGTAATTAACTGTCTCCGCCTGACAAAGTCAGGCTTACTCGCAAATTTGCGTTAACAGGTTGCGCAGTGGACGTTTTAGGTTGAATAACCTAGTTTCAGTCGATATTGTGTCAGCGCTTCTTCCTTTCCTGCTCGCTTAGATCACATAATCTGAAACTTTTTGACGATTATCCAATGCCGCCCCTACAAACATTGCATATAAATGCCTCTGATTCCCGGTAGTGTATTAATATTAATTGCTATGCATAATGTTTTACTTCCCTAAAGTAGTTAAGTTTTTCTCGCAGTCTGTATAAGTCTTAAAAAGTTATGGACTTTTCATAACAATATTTTCAAGGATGGTTAGGTACGTTAGGAGGCACTGGTGATTGAATTTTGATAAAGATCTGTTTGACTGTTCATTATTTTGTCTGTCTGCCTGCTTCTTTTTTTGTAACATAACTGAAAAAGTTATGAACGAACCTTCAATTAAGTTTGCTCAAAGTGTTAGAAATGTGTCGAGGAGCAGTTATTGACTAAATTTTTGTGATCTGTTTGTCCGTTGGCCTGTTGCTCTCTATGTAGTCTATGTTTATATGATCTGTCTGTAACGCAACCCAAAAAGTTATGAACAGTTTTTCATGGTATTTGCAGGAATTGTTAGACATTATAAAAGACACAAATGACCAACGTTTGCTGATTATCGATTCGTCCGTTTGACTATAAAATTATGTTTGCCATAATGTTTGTCAGATCACCATTCAAAAAGCTATGGACAGATCTTCAAAAAAATTACAGGAGCTGTTGAGAATGTTAAGAGGCATAAATGACCAACTATTGGTGTTGATAAAAAAAGACATCCTGGTTTCAGGATTAATTTGATTGTTCGTTAAAATTTCGTTACTTAGCAGAGCTATGAGCTTTCAAAGTGCTGCTCGCGTTTTTTCTTGCGGCAGCTTTCTGTGCTATAGAAGTCTCTTTCTATTTGTTATGCTAAACTCACTTGAAAAAAATTCTTCGCATTTACGAGGTAAGCATCCTAAGCCCAATGCAGACGAAAAGCAAAAATTGCTGAGAGTGGCATCTCACCAACAAATGCTGTAGGTATCAGAGACTCGGCGAAAAAGTTGCCTGAGGGGCGAATGCTACAGGGGGATCTAGGCCAATCTTCATCGTATCTTTCGAGCAATTCAGAGCCACTTGCAGTTCTGTTTTTCCTGATATCTGTTACTACTACGGTCTGTAGCGCCTCTAGTTTTCTTAAAGCTTTACTTTAAATGGTTGCCATAGCAACTGCAGTGTCAAAAGTACGAAGTGACTATCTCCAGGCTACGGTGATGGTGGCCATGCAAATACGTAAAGCGCGCGCAGCTCATAACGTACATGTCAAAGTTACGTTTACAAGCTACAAGTTCGTTCAAAAAATTCAGTCGCTGAGAATTCTGCACAGCGAATAAAATTGCAGGCAAACAAGTAGTAAAATTTATTAAAATAATATTAATTAGTTCTGTTCTATGCAACTTTTAATAGTTTTACTCAAGAACATTGGAACCGCAAGCAAGCACCTTTCGCTGCTGCCTGTGAATTACATGTCGCGGCAAGAAGGATCTACACGCAACATTGTCCCATCGAAATCAGCAAAGATGTCACTCGTCTGCTCACGCCTTTATAGTGCTGCTTAATTAAATAATTTTGTAATCTGGTTTCCTGCAGCGATGCGCGTTTCTTTTGTTAGTTTTAGATTCTTGCTGTATTGCTTCAGGTTCTTCCTCCTTAGATTATGAGGGCAGTTTCTTCCTGTTTGGGAAATCAGTTTCTTACATAACTAGGTCAGTTTCGAGTAATGAAACGAGTTTCTCTCAATTCTGCGTCAGTTTCTTTCTATTTTTAAAAACGTTTCAGGTTTTTTACCGTTGTGTAGTATTGAGTTAGTTTCCTTTTTTTTTGCTTGCTAGTTTATTACATAATTACTTCGGTTTATTTATTTATTCCATTAGACTAGTTTCCTGTAATATTGTGTTTTCAAAATTTTGTTAAATTGCTAACTTGCGTCTTATAATATAATTATTTTCTTGGAATTTTGCGTCAGTTCCTTACATTTTTGTCCAAGTAATATTTTGCACAGTCATTGAAATTTTTCTTCCTTTTCTCTAGCAAACTTTTTCACGCTATTGCGTCATTTTCTCCCTATTGTTATAAACGCCATGTTGGCAACGTTGCTTTGCAGTTTCTCATTGTTTTCGCAAATTGTCATCTATCGCGTTCGTTTTCTTGTGCCAATTCTCCGTATTTCTTTAGCAGTATTCTTGTCTCCTCTCTTCCTGCAGCAGTTCGCCATTCGTTGCATCAGCTCGACCCGTGTTGTTCTGTGCAACACCAATGTTGCACCTGTTGCGCTGATTGCCTATACGTCACTTCAACTGGTATTATTCGTGTTGCTTTGAAGTTGCGTTTGAAGAACAGAAAATCCATTTGTGTGCTTCTGGATACCAAAGAGGATTTGCATGCAGCAGGTGTGTTTGATGCTGTCACCAAGGGCGTATTGACTCCTGTACTCTTGTACCAACAGATCTTAATGGCAGACTCCAAGGTGTTGACATAGGCTGCTGTTGATGGGTGCAATCTCCGCCCTTCTCTGACTGCAATGCAGGGAGATTCCCTGGCTTCATGGACACGGTGTTGACAGAGTCTTCATTGTGCATAGTGCGAGTGTGTAGTAAATTAAAGCTGTATGGTACATACATGTTAAGGACAGATTTGCCGGCTTGTTGGGCGTGACGCGGTGTTGATATCGTCACTATCGTAATGCGAGTGTTGGGTCCAGGGTTGACAAAAAAAACCCTATTTTTATTTGTTTAAGCCAAAAACCGTGGTTTTTTGGTAAAGAAAACTTTTTTTTATTTCTTTTTTATATTTTGTAGTTTTTTCTAGTTCTAGGAATATCATCCGACATTTGAAGGACTTTCTGCTTTGTAAACGTATAGCTAGCGAATCATCAACAATCTTAGTTGTTTTCATTTCAACTTCCTATTGTAGAAGAATGATTTTAAGAAAAGGGTTAAAGAAAACGCAGTTGGCAGAGTACCTGTATTTGCTATGGCTACATTTGATATTCTATCGGCAGAGATGCTATGATTTAAAATTGCAATATGAAATCCTTTGATAAACTCAAAAACACTGTATTACTAATAGCTACAACTTGACAGAAATAGCTGACTGCTAGCTAACTGAAAACAGAGTAATGAACTAAAGAAAGTGAAATAGCTGTTAAATCCTTTGAAAAACTTAGAAACACTTTAAAATGCAAAGAAATCTTGATAGAAATAGCTGGATACTAGCTAATTAAAAGCAGAGTATTGAATTGAAGAAAGTGAAATAGCTATATGCGTACATCCTTCGCATGAGCTCACTAGCTATTATAATAGCAACTATAACTACTAGCTACTTTTAATTTTCAGTAGCTGCTAGCTTACCAGAATAAAATTAGATATGCATCTTTAAAACGAAATAAGTTCAAATAACACAAAATTCAATGAGTTATAGGTTTTTAATTAACATAAGCAATAGTTGACCCTAACTGTCCTAACAGTCAAACGGATTCTTAAATAGAAACACATTAACCATCCTTTCAGTTTTGTGAATAAAATTTAATAATTTCTAGAAGTAAAACTGTTTTGCAACATTTTTGAATAAAAAAAATCGAACAAAAAAGATTTTTTAGTTTGTTTAAAACATTTTTTTTTGTTTTTAAACCATCTGGTTAAAACCATCTAACTCTGGTTGGGTTTATTCCAGATGTATAATAATCACTGCTAAAGAAAAATTGTCTGATGTACTGAACCCGGTGCTTAGGTCGGCACCATTAATTTCGGGTAATCCAAGTGTTAGATTTGGCAGGGTCGGTGCTCATTACCAGGTACGTACTGTAATGCAATGATGTAAAAACACTGAATTTCATGGTATCGCTTACTTTAATATTGTCCAAAACTGAAAACGTTCATCTTTCATGTGATCGAGGAGTATTAAATTTGACAAATGAATTTATTAGTTAGCTTTATGCTCGTATGTTGAATGTCTCATCTTCAAAAACACTTCTGAATGCTTCATCGTCAGCGAATCTAGAAAAAAAAACTCATCAATAGAGGTCTTTCAGTTTGTGTCATATATGATTACCAATTATTACATAGTTGGATAATTCTTATTCTTGTAGCATACAGCACTTTAAGTTTTGTTTATTAACGAATTTTGATGTTGCGTAGTAGGATAATCCATTGTATTATGAGAAACATTATATTCCTGTGTCAGTAAGGAGTTCAAATATGTTACACTATCGAAGAATGATAAGAGTCGTATCATCAAATTATTCCGACTCTTATGTTTCTTGAATTCCTAAAACTGAATCCCATCGAAGACTCATTCTGTGACAGTTATGTCGGCAATTTTCTCTGAGCTTCTATTGCAATTTCCATCACGTAAAGGCTAAAGCATTCTACGCAGCGAGCGATTTTCGTCCTGTAAGCAACTCCTGAAAGTTGTCAATAAGGCCCCAATCTCCCGGCAGATACGACAGTCGGCAAACTTTTCCCCTTGGGACAAAAGCAGCAAGACTTAGCAGGTTCCCCGAAGAAAGGCGCTCGGGGTATCCAGCATCTACCGACTGCTGTCTTTTATTGATACTTATTCCTTTATGCTCGGGAACATGGTATTTTATTCTTAGTTCGGTGGAGGTGGTGTATGGTAAATCTTTGACGACATTCCATTTAAATATCAAGTTTAGCAGGAATGACACTAGAAGAAAACTGGCCAAATGGTTTTCGTGATTGAGCTTTCAACTTTGAACTTTTTGGTCTTCACGGTGCCTCTAGCTTGCTTCTAATTTTCTGTGAATATAGTAGGACGCGTTGTATGAATAGATAAAAGGTAGTGAGCACTGTTGACTAACATGCCTCTTTACTTACCCCTTTACTCTTGATCGTATCTTTCAATCTCTAGGCACCAGCCTTGACTCCTTTCCACGATGAAAAGTAACTGGTAAGAGAACTCTAAGTCATTCGGGACCAGTTTTTTGAACATATATGTACTGCATGTATCAAAACAGTTGCATCATCAACGTATGTGTATATTTATCCACTATATAGTAATACACAGTTGTTGGTTGCTTGTTTGTTCGCTCGCTTGGTTGGTTGGGCTATCTGAGGACTTGGGAGAAAACACAATAGCAAGAAAGATGAGATACCATGAAATTTCAGCCCTGAATTACGATGGCAAATATAATTTCTGGAATAAATTTACTTGCTGAAAATTAGAAATACTGCATTTTCTGAAGCCTGTTGCTGTTCGTTTTCAAAAGCAGCCGGGTGCTTTTTGATACGGTTCTTTAATTGAGTTTTTGATCCTGTCGTGCATAAGTATATTTCACATATTTTTAGGTTAATATCTTCGTTGCAGTTGACACTTAAACGCTGAACAGTGGCCAAAATATTTTCAATTCTTAAACTGCAGCCTAATTTTAATCCATTAACTGCTGGTATCCATGATACAGTTGGCAGTGAGCATTTTCGTTGAATTTTTTGGATTGAACTATAGTTTATTTTCTTGTTCTTACTTTACTTTCAAAAATTTCAAACTGATATTCGGGCTTTTATTTCCAGGAGGAAAACTTTGCTGTTGCATGCTCGTCACGGCACAACATTCTTTACTTTAATGGAAGATCAAGCCTGAAGTTATGAGGTATCATTTTGTGACTAAACCGGCACCGCAAACAACAGTAAAAAAAATCATGAATTTATTGCCGTCATTTTTGACTTCTGGGTACTCGAGTATCTTTGTTTCTCTCTTGTCGCGCTCTGATGGAAACAGGTGAAACTTGGCCGGGTATTGTGGCGATCCCGTTTCGTTAATGTAGCAGTTTCGGTAATATAACAGTTTCGGTAATATAACAGTTTCGGTAATATAGCAGTGTCGGTAGTATAGCAGTTTCGGTAATATAGCAGTTTCAGTAGTATAGCAGTTTCGGTAGTATAGCAGTTTCGGTAATAAGGCAGTTTCGGTAATATAGCAGTTTCGGTAGTATAGCAGTTTCGGTAGTATAGCAGTTTCGGTAGTATAGCAGTTTCGGTAGTATAGCAGTTTCGGTAGTATANGCAGTTTCGGTAATATAGCAGTTTCGGTAGTATAGCAGTTTCGGTAGTATAGCAGTTTCGGTAATATAGCAGTTTCGGTAGTATAGCAGTTTCGGTAATATAGCAGTTTCGTTAATGTAGCAGTTTCGGTAAGATAGCAGTTTCGGTAATATAGCAGTTTCGGTAATTTGATTTCCTCGATGTTTTATGGAACATCACGAGCTCGTTGTTGCACGCGCCCGTTACTTTTACGATACTCGTTTTTGCAGCTTTCTGCTGACGGGCATCCAGAAAATAGCGCAATTCTAATTAATCTCACCGAGGAAAAGAACTTAAAACAAGTCTCATTTCGCTTCCATCCTTTTTGCGTTAGTGCCTTGCAAGAAATAAGCGTAACGAATATTTGTTGTAAGCTGTTTGTTCTCGTCTAAATTGGCCGTGTTCTTTTCTTTTTTCTCCTAAATATCTAGCAAGAACTTCTTGGAAAAACTCTTTCACGAGCGACTCTTTTTCGTGTTAATAGGGTCTTTTTGCACTCGTGTGTTCGATGCTGATTTCTTGCACGAAAGTATAGGAACGACTTATCCATAGATGCCCTGGAATCGTTTCGATATTGCCCATTTTCATTCGTGTACCGGCGGTTATCAGCTCGTACTCAACTTTAGAAAAGACTCGTCCTTATGTACCATTTAATTGTGTTCATATTGGAAAGTTCCACTCGTGTCTCGGTGCTGAACAGCATGTAAGAGACTGTTGGAACAGCTCGTGAACGGGTGCCCTTCAATCATCGTTTTCATATTGCCTCTTTTCAGTCGTGTTTCTGTGCTTGCATCTTGATGCTCGGCAGCTCACACAAAACGCAGAGAGAACGATTCTCTTTTTGGTCTCTTCGTTTTCATACCGCCTTGTCCTGTCGGTGCTTCGGTGCTGTATCGAAACCTAGGGAAGACGCTTCTTTTGTTTCTTTATATTCATATGCTATAAGCTTTTCGTGAGGAACGACTGGAACGACGCCCTTGATTCATGTCCATGTTTCTCTGCACTGCGTCATTCTGGACAGGTTGCTAGAAACTCTTGGAAACTAAGTTCTGCAGGAATTTTTTTTAATAGCGCATCTAACTTACCATTCGTTTCTCTTTACCTTAGAACATGCCGAGAAATTCGCTCAGGTTAATTTTCGTATGGGTCCTTCTTTTGTATTGAAATTGCCATTTCTTTATTTTTCCATGTACGTTTGGCACCTCGAAAGAACTCCTGAAATGACTCCGTGTTGGTTGCCTGGCCTTCGCCTTGAGATTGCCTTATTCCATTCTTTTCGATGCGGTTTACCTCCCAAAAAATCCCGAAATGTCACCTTCTTTCCCACCTGTTTTTCACCGTAAGATTACCATATTCCTTTCATGTTTTGGTCATGGCAGGGCTCGCAAGAACTCGAGAAATAACGCTTTCTTGGCTGTCTGTCCTTCACCTTGAGATTACCGTATTCCATTCGGGTTTCGGGTGCGGAACACCTCGCAAGAAACTCCAAGGAGCAACGGCGCTTCCACGGGCGCCCTTCATTCGCTATTAGATGGCCGCTTTGTGTCTGCATTGCGCGGCGGACGGCGGCGTTGCCGTCGTAACTGCGACCATAATCAGCTGTAAAGTGTCATCTGCGCCGCTACTACAGGTCGCCACATCGCTGTTTTACGGCGGCCAGCGGCTGCTGATCCCAGTTTCTAGGGAGCTTTATAGACAGAAAACTAAGCTGAAGTGATCGAAGTTAAGCTATGGCAGTAAACGACTGCTTGTTTCAAATTTCTGGGAAACAACCAAATATAGAATTTTGTCACCGCAAGTAAAGTAAGTTTTCAGCACGGAGGAGTAGCCTAGTTGGTCTCTATTTCTAGGAAATGGTTGGTCTTCATATCCCTGGAAAATTTAACCCTGGCAGTGTAAAATTAAATCATCTCCAATACATTAATGTCTCATTAGCTAATTTTACACCAATGCAATAAAATCAGGCAACAGTAAATTGCAAGACATAGCGCTGGTCTCAGTATCTACGAGTGAACTCTATTTTTGTAACTATAAACCGCAATTAGTGCTGGACAATCTTAACTGCAAGTGCAAGCTGCTTCAACCGATAGCGGTTGTCGATTGTCAATACCTGTAGCTACATTTTACAAGGTTCGCACAAGAGGCAGTGCTGCTAACAAACGTGGTAAGGTCAGCACTGGCGATGGTATTGTCTCCATAGCACACTTTGCAAGGGTAGCACATTGTTAAACTTCACCGCCATGATTCCCAGTGTTAGCGCCAAGCCGTAGGCTATCTCTATGCTGTACACTTTGCAAGGTTAGCACATTCATAGCTCTTACCAATAGGCTTTGCAAGGTTAGCACCAGCCTGGGGACTGTCTCCGAGCTGTACACATCTCGAGGACAACACATTCGTAGCTATCCCGCTGTATTTCAGTAGGTTAGTACCAGCGTGGATAGTATCCCTACCTGGGCATCCATCCAAGGATACATGGATATTCATTTTGCACGCTTCACTGCTTTAGCGCCCGGCACGTATGATGCGAATTCGTTGACTTGAAGCTAAATCAATTCTGCGCCGGGAGTGCCCGGATGAGGCTATAGAGGATTAAGTTCTCTCCCCAGAGATCCAATATTCCTCGGTATTGCCTGCATATTGCGGGCGAGACCCTCTGGAGACACACAAAAAAACACGATTTCTTCCCCTAAACTTTGTTCATAAGTTGGCAAGCCCTGTCGTCTTACCGGCCACCCACTGCCGAGTGCTTCCATTTGAAACAGTCCAACAAAAATATGGCATGGTTCGGAGGTCTTTGATTTGGCCTGAGGAGGCGAAGTTTTTTTTTATCGTAAAATGTTCACGTTGGTCAGTTTTTTCTTTTTAAATGTGTAATATTGAAGTAACTTATTTTTTAACCTTTGTTCTCGACTACTTGCTATTACGTTACGGTCAAATGCGAAATACTATATGGAAGGTGACTAGCAAATTTAAGACTAGGAATTTATATACCTAGTACTTATCCATCTACCACTCACTGAGCAGCTCTATCCTCAGCTAATCACCCAGTTAACAGCTGGAGTGTGAATATAGTTTGATAATTAGTGCAAAAAGTTCCAACTTGAATTGTGCTGGCTCACCTTTTATGGTCTTATGAGATAATGAAATGTTATAAACAGAGACCGTAGATTTGAGAAACATTACAATGAACGCATTACCTTCATGCCGACTGTTTCTGTTTACTAAAGTACAGGGATTCCTCGACTTGCCAGAGTTCAATTTGCAAGATATTCGACTTGTACGAGCTAACTATTGATACCGACTGCTCAAGTTGCGCGAGATGTATTCTCAACTTGTGCGGTTATTGAAGAAAATTACGGGGCACCGTAGTATCTAGTTGAGCACGAACTAGCTATACCAGTGAAAAGTAGAATCATCTCCCTGTCAGATATTCACTAGCCCTTTGCAGCAAGAATAAATTTATAACCTAGTAAGCTACTCAATATTCAGTTTTGAAACCTATTGTCTTTTTTAAGAAAATCGATGAAAAACTACATAAAACTCTTTTCTTTAATCGGTACTATTCTCACAGCAGTAAATTTCAGTGTCTACACACCTTAATATTAATAAGTTGTCCCCGCACTTATTTATAGAAAATGTCTAGAAAGTCGACTTGCGTGAATTTTGACTTGCGCGCAAGCTCAGGAAAGCCTGTTGACAATGTCACAGTAATTGTTGATTCGTCTACAGTTCAAGTATAGCTGCATGCGCTGTTGGAAGATGCATGATGCATAAAGGGTTATAAGTATACCGTATGTTATTACTCTGCTTTCATGACCGAAAAAATGGGGTAGATTTCTCACCACCGTCCCTGCGAATCCGATATATGCGATGGACAAGCATATCTGTGACATAGCCCCTTACTACCACCAACATCCTACTTGATTTTTTGTTACTTGAACATTAAAAAGTAAAGATTATGACATAAAAACAAGCACTTTATAATCATCATTTTTACTCTGTATTCTGATAAGTGTGTGGAAGGATCCATTTGTACTTCAGAATAAATATGATTTTATAAAATATAATGTAGCTACCTACTCTCATCGCCGCTGGCTTTCTCTTCGGTTGCTAGCTGCGGTCCCACTAAAGACACCCAGCAGCGTGACTCCACACACGTGAGGTGACGTGAGGAACGTCACCTGGACTTCTTCCGAAGACACACAAAGTACACAAGGTAACGTGCACCTTTACACGGCGCACATTGCAGTGAAAGTGTTAAAACTATAGTAGCTGCCTGATAATACAAGTGTAATACCAGTTTTCTACGAGTACGGTCCTTATGGCTGTATTTACGGTGACGAAATACAAGTATTTGCAGAATGAAGTTTTGCCATTTTTTTTTAAGTCTGTGCCTTCTTTGGAAGCATGGTGTCCTTGGATTCTCGGTAAACCTGTATTTAACAAAATAATTTATACACCCGAATAATGTTACGCATCACTAGTCATTCTTTGCGGATTTTTTAGTTTTGGAGATATGACAAATTTTAGTCCTGAGAAAATACTCCTGTCCACTCTCTGCTTACTGTCTACGGTGACGGTGCATGTCAATTAATTTTATACATTTTCTACTACTATTCCCTTATCTGCGATTAGACCTATGAAGTACGATTCCATTTCATGTCGGCTTTCCCTCTTTCATTCTGTTTAATTTTGTTGCTAATTATTTTTTACGGTATTTTTGATTTACTGGACTTGAACTTAGTTATTTTTCGTTCTCTTATTGCTTCGTTTGCTTAAGAGCCAGTGTGTAAGGTTGTGTTTCTCATTCATTTTGGGCCTTTGTGAACTCCATGCTATAGTCTTAAGTAAAGCATTTCATAATTATATTTTGTCGGCGAGTGCATTATTTATGAACGATGCTTGTGGAAGATGGAAGTTTAGAATTGTTTCCTTGTTTGCTTTCCTAATCTCGCTTCTGAACAAGCTAAAAAGCTGTGTAACTTCTTCGTGAGGAAGTCCTGGCCATTTTCAGAGTGGCGGCAAAGTTTCCGTGTCTGGAGGAGACGGGACACACAATGGACATCGGCCGGTAGGTATTTGCAAACCTGTCGTATGATCGTCATAGCAGATGTTCGATGCTGAGTTACCGTTAAGATTGTGTTAGGTTAGTTCATTTTTTCACTTGAAAGCAGTTGTTCTGTCTATAGTTGCTGAGGAATTGTTATATTTGATATCTTTGCCCCCCCTCCCCCAGAAAGCGATCTAGTTAAAAGTATATGGACCAGCGTTTCTTCATAAGCGACGGCTTTGTCAGTGCTACTGCTTTGGCAAACCGAGTTGTTATTAATATATTCCTAGTTAAGCCTCCTCACCCGCACAGTACACTGGGATTATAAGGGAGGAAGATAGACGAGACATACAGAATGCCAATATAAGCGTACGTGGTGCCCATGTACGAGGGTGTTTCCACTATGGATTAACGCTCATGGAAACAGCAAGTCGTGAAAGAAGAGGAAAAACAGAGGGAAGCATCAAAATGAAAACGAAAGGAAGTAAAGTGGACACTAAGGAAAGATGTTCTAGAGGGCTGCAGCTAAGGATAAGGTAACATCTAGGGACTCCCTGGGGCGCGACTCCCCGTAACACAGGAGAGACGAACCACCCTACAGTATGACCCGTCCTATGCTCCCCGAGAGGGACAAAATCTCATTTAAACATGAACTAATAGTTTTGCAGAGAATGGTTTATAGTTCAAGGAATTAGTTTTTGTGGTATCATCATGTTCTGTTAGGGAGTCTATGACAGAATATAAAACTAAGGGGTTCCTCTTAGGTTAGTTGACCATCATTGGTTATGGGGAGCGGCCCCTCCACAGAGGCTCTACCTAGGCATATTATACATGTAGTACCTCAGCTAGGCAGTCGAAGCTAGATTAAAGAGCGTTCAGTCAGCTACAGCTATGCTTGCTGTACTGAAGTACCTATCAAGAAATCACTGCAGCTTTACAAAGGTTAACTGCCATGCTTTCACTATAAGTAATTCTACTATGTATATTATTGATATTCATTTTTCGATACAAGAAGTCATACTTTTGTAATTTTAAAACTTAAGCATGACGGTGAAGAAAATTTGAAACGTAAGTATTTCGTGAAATTTTTGATCTCGAAATCCCACCAAAGTTTGTTGTATACGATGAAAATTTTGCTGTGGAACCCCACCAAAGTTTTTCTATGATGTAATATTGCTGTCGCAAGCTCCGCCCAAGTTGCCGTGCGGTTCAAGTCTATCACTTTGCAGGCCGCAGTCATCTCAGTTTGTGTACATGCTTTGCCGCGGATCATTTAGCCGCGCGTGCTCGCGCTGTTGAAAGCTCCCAGGCCTATTGCCTTTGATGAGCCCCGAACACTTTCTCTATAGCGGCGTTCTATCTCTTCCAACCGTCAAATATTTGCCTGCTTTGGTATCCGCCAGCGTTGCGTTTGTTTCCTCCGCATCGGCTTCGTAGCCAGCCCGGGCTGAGGCTCCCCCGAGGAGTGCTTGTTGTCGGATCGCTTTGTGTTTCAGCTTCTTCGTCACTGTAACGCTCGTAGCCAATACGGTTTGATAATATGCGCAATTGACTTACCAAAATATTATCATTGTTTTAGGACTTTGTTACCGTGCTGCTTATGTTATTACCGGTATACGTGATTGACTAATTATGCTCTATTTGTTAGGTGTGTTTGTTGTTGATAGTTGTGTGGCCTACTTGCTTCTCAACTCATATTATTCTATTACCCCTAAGTCGTTATTGTTTAGTGGGGTGAATAACTTAGTATTTGTGTTGTTTCTCCTGCTAGGTGTATTGTGCCTAGTCAGCTAATTGTAAAGCTTTACTTGCTGCTTAAGGGGTTATTATTCTGTTACCACCTGCTGAAATCTTGTATTTAAAAGTATTTTGCTAAACTGCTGCATTTTTTCCTTCGGGGTGTGTTAACTTTGCGGCCAGCATTGCGGTGGGCGCACTGACTGAAGGTCCGTCAGCCCGTCACTCCTCCGTCGTTATGGTAACCGCGCTTCATCACTGCTAAATTACAGTTCGTCGCCTCTATTTGAGGACCATCAGTAGAATGCGGTTTACAGAGGTAATAACACACGATTTTCTTCAGTAAAATGGTAAAGGTATTGTCAACTTGACGGTACCCTCAACTACGAAACCTACACGCAATGGTTTTTGCTGCAGATATAGGCCAACTGGCGCCAGAGAAGCAAGTACGGCTGCAGTCGACTACCGGTCGTCAAGCAGTAGGAACACAAGCTTCTTTAACTTGGCGCGGGCCAAGGCGACCCTCTTTGGCCTGCGAATGTTGCCGGCAGTGGAGAACATCCTCTCCAAGGCAGCGGAGCTAAGGAAGGGTGCTGTACATATTTGATGAACAACTCTTCAAATTTCTCTAGAGTGGGCGGAGCTAACGCGAGAACGTACGTGTGCCGCAATACGTTATTTGCTGAAGGTTATCTTTGCCTGATTCCGCAGTGTGTCAACGTTTCCGCCTGTCGACAGGCCAAACAGAGAAACAGTAATCCGTCGGTGTCGGGCTCACGGACCTCCGATCAATATGCCCACCTCTGCATTTTACTAGTCTACTACTAGTTTTATTTGTGTATGCGAGGTCAAAACAAAATACTGGCATGATTTGCTCAGACGCGTTAAAAAAAACTATTGAGTGAATTCGGCTTTATATTAGGATTGGGAGGGGAGCGCAGCTCACTGAATCTTCCGCTAATACGCCATAGTTCTGAGCGACCTGCCGTCGGCAGCTGTAATTACTCCTTTTGGGCCAGTTGAACTGTATCTGCCGCACGTACCAGTTCAAGTGGGTTTCCCAGTGGAGGGTGCAGTCAAAGTTGACTTTGCTTTTACCATAAAATTGAGTTCAATCAACAGTCTCTAGCTGTTCCCCGAAGGCAGGGCAAAGTGTGCTAATATGTTCATTTATATTTAAAATACAACTGTTTGCCCAGCCAAAATGTTAATAAAATGTTAGCCGTCAAGCCAGCTAGTTTAACAGGCGTCACCAGTAAAGTTGAGGATTTCTCTTTAAATTTGCATGCATTTGAGTTCAGAGAAGAAGCAAGCGAAGAGGCAAACAAGCAAACGTTAGGGCCCGCTAAATTTATTTATTTTTATGCCTGAGGAGGACGAAGAACTGTAGGGTGAGCCGCGCTATAGTCGATGTCTAACTTTTTTCTGCGAAGATATCCAACGTTTTCTGCGAAAACGCATCAGTGTAGACACATTTATGCGGCGGTGTGGACGGGTCTTTAGTGATAAAACACTATGAAGCAATCTACAATTCGTGTTACACGCGATTCATATCCAACAGTCCAGCAAAATACTGATGAATATTTAATGAAGTTATTTCTTAATTGAGGCCTTAAACTTTTGCTACTGACGGCAATTAATATTTCAGAAGTGACAAAAAAAAAACGGTTTATCTACGTGTGCATTTCTCAACACTGTGATCCTGGCATTTGCAGTCTTCATAAGACGTAATTCAGCGTAACCCAACCTAATTTAACCAGACGTAACTTATCTAATAAAAATTAAATTTAAGTGACCTAACTCAATGTCGCTTGACCCACATCATCCTAACTTAATATAATTTTAGCTACCTAGCTTATACAATTTGACATAACCCATGCAACCCTTGAGTTATGTAATTAACTCCACCCAACCTAATGTTCCAGCTCGTCCTTAACTATCCAATCCGAACCTTAGGTAACTTTTAAAATGCATATCAGAGAAACACGCAATATCTTTACTCGAGACCATCTCTTCTGTCTAGTCGGCACAGCTTGAATAGATATTGTTTACGTCTGCCTGTCATCATCTTTAATTTGTTACGTCCTCAGGTGGATGCATCGATTGTGGATCAGTGCGTTCCAGTTACGTATATTATCATCCAAAGCTGTATTAATATAAGGCTTCAAGTAGAGAAGAGTATACAGTTCGCACTGGAATTGGGCTAACTCCCAGCCCGACTGCATATTAAATTTCTATTATTGCGCGTCACGTTGGATTCAATTTCTGTGAATAACTTTGTGTGTTAGGAACTCTTTCATGCAATACTTTCAAACAATACCTATGCTTTATTTTCGCTGCTTCTGGCTGCGGAGAGTTGTATTTCTAGCGAATTACAGCGTTTCTTTCAGATGCGGCGCTGGTTTATAAACAACGAACACTTGGTGGGTCTTCTGCACCTCAGGCTGCAGATGTAAAGTGATATCTCTCGGCGCCGTCCACTCTTTATTTTTCCCAATATTCCCTCAGAGGACGTATACTGTAGGTGAATTCTCGTCCAAACTGCATTACGAGGGTCGCCCCCGCAGGGACACGTGTATTGGTCGCCTTGTAGCCTCTGTTGGTTTTCTAGATATCTTTTTATTCGTGCCTTCCTAGAAGAACAGGAATTTTTTAAACAGCTGTCATACTGTGAAAATTTCCAACGCAATTGGAAATTTATGGCAGCTTAATTGCTTTACCGTTGAAGAATCTGTAATTCTATATTTTATTGATTTCATGGAAAGGACGTCCTGCTAAATATCAATCATGCTCATTGTTATAATTTGTGTTTGGAGTATTCCATTTTTGTTGTTTTTCTGTATCCCTTCGTATTTTGTTTTTGTCATGAACGCGAATTATTTTTTTCTTTTTGCCTCGCGCACCTGCGTCAAATAAATAAAGTCAGCACTTTAGTTTTATTTGTTTTTTAGCTGTATAAAGTTTTCACATTCGGGGCCTGTGTGACGTAAAATTGAACACAGCATCAATTTAAATCTCGTCTGCATTGTTGGCAACCGTCAGTCTCGTGTAAGTCAGAGCTGGCTGTATAAGGAACAACATGGTCACTTTTGCGTGTGTCTCTGTGTCCGGAGCTGTGTCCTGGTTAGCTGCGAGCGAGTAGTGACGTGGGGAGGTGATGCATACCGTAGCGAGCGGTAAGTCTTCAGACGGGCTCTACCTGGGCAGTAGAAGGGTAATAGCGAACACTGATGTTGACACTCAAGTTCACGAGTTCGCGTCCGCCGACCAGATGGGTGAGTTTTTGTTGCGCTTAACGTGTTTAGTCTGCGTCTCGTGCCGGATGGTTATTAGCCGGGGTACTGACCCTTACCTGAATTGGGAATACTGACCCCAACCAGAACCGGGAATATTGCCCCTAACCAGAACTGGGAATACTGACCCTAACCAGAACTGGGGATACCGACCCTAACCAGAACTGGGGATACTGACCCTAACCAGAACTGGGAATACTGACCCTAACCAGAACTGAGGATACTGACCCTAACCAGAACTAGGAATGGTCAGGAGATCGCAGGTCGTCGAAGTAAGAGCCTTCGGTGGCTGGCGCCATAGCTCTTGAAGTCTACTGTCTACACAGAACGCAGTTGAACTACTACTCCCTTACTTGCATTTGGACTCGCGTTGACTGCAAACACTTCCTACTCTTCACGCACAGCATGGTTATTTTAAGTTCGTGTGACTTTTAAAGAAGCAAACACTCTGGATCTATTTAGCTAAACAACACGTTGACTCAATCACGATGCTCTTGCTGCATCTTGAGGAAACATTGATTCGCTTACGACAGCCCACTTTGACACTATGTCACAGAGATCACTGCAGTTCGTATTGGACACATTTATTTGATGGCTACACTGCTGAAATTGTTTGTGTAACACGTCATCATACCGTAGCTAACATAACTAAGACACTGGAACTCATGTCGGCATTAACACATTGAAGCGCTGTCGAATGGGGAATGGTTTCACTGGTGAAAGTAGAGACTAGAAGACGTAGTTCTCAAATGGTCAAATGAGACATTTAGCAAATGAGCATTGCCAAGGGCACACAGTGTTAACCCACGGGCGATTATCAAAGGCATCATCAGGCGCACAGACGAAGGTATGGGCATACACTGCCATAAACGCCAATTGTTCGTGCGCGGGGAACACCTTACATCACTTCGCGAGTAAAAGGCGACAAGTTCTGGTATTGTGCACATTTGCTGTTAAAACGGGCACGACACTTAGTAACTGCTGAGTATCGTGTCTATAGCTCAGTGGGATTTTTGAGCTAGAGGGGAAAATGGAAAGCGAATTTTCCACCAAAACGCAGAGACAAGAGGGGCCTCGCCCCCCAGGAGGGACAAGAGAACACGAAATGCGTGCTCGCTCTATTAACTCACTGCTCTAACTAACTCTATCATACAATCTACCCTCTACATTCTAAGGACTACCCAGCGCCTTTCCCACACTTTGGCTGTGGACCGAGCCTAGAGTTTGCTTACATAAGATTAGAGCTCAAGCCTGCTACACGTCTACCTTCTACCATGAAGCAGATGTCTCGACTAAACATAACGGCTTTTCGCGTCGAACATTGTACATTCGGGCACGACTGTTGAACACAACATGTTTACTTGATAAACCTATTTTTTTGAGACATTAATTACTGTGTCCTATGTGTATACGTAGCCGTGCAAATCTATATTAAATATGTATACATTTTTCTTTTTTTTGCGAATCTATGTTTTCATAACACTAGTGCTTATCAGTTTCCCAGTTGGAGTGTGCAGTCAAGTTGACTCCATCATTCTTATCAGTTTCCCAGTTGGGGTGTGCGGTCAAGTTGACTCCATCATTCTTATCAGCTTCCCAGTTGGGGTGTGCGGTCAAGTTGACTCCATCATTCTTATCTCGACAGAATTCTGGGCCCCAAGCAGCTAAGCTAAAATCGCATGTCAGGTTCTAAGGCGGCCAACAATTATGCAGTTCAGGTAATTTAAAATGCCAGCATTAGCTTGGAACTGGCCGTTCTACAACGCTTTACATATTCTGGTTTCTTATGGGAGGCCATAGCGATATTATGATTATTGAAACGTGCGTTGAAGGTCATTCTACAGTCGTAAGAGTTGCATACCTACAGATACGCTCGTCATTCCTTCATCGGCATAACGTGAAAGATAATACTTTTCCGTCGCACTGTACAGGTACCTTTGCGATCTTTTGCTCGTTATACAGTCACAGCTAACAAGTTTTCAACACGCTATGTATAATTAATTTTGTGTAATACTTGAGAGCGATATAACTATTTAATTATTATTTCACTGCAACAGCATAATGATACATCTCTAACGCACCCGCCTTTTCATTCCTACCATATATTTTACAGTTACCTTATCGACAGTTGTTTTTTTACACTGTTAAGGCGAACTTCTGCGACGCTCAGGTCATGTATTCTTCATTTTCCAGGTAACTCAATGATATTCAATCACTGAGGCAGTGATAATTGCAGCGATCTAACGCAATACTCGCTCTTGCGTCTCTCTGTCAGTTTGCAGTTGTACATTCGCTTTACATTTTGCCAGATGCCGCAGCGATCTCGAGCGTTGTAGCAGTCATATTAGCATAGTTCTGTCACCGTGGCTGTACATTCTTGCTAACTTTTCCATGTTGGCATGCTCCTGTTCATCGTACCTCTGACACCTTTAATCTTCTTCGGATGATATCCAGGGGGAATTCATTACGTCACCCGACGTGTATAAGGGCGTCGTTGTCGAACTCCTTGGCCTTGCATAGAATCGTCTCCACAGTGTACGTATCCACTCAGTTCTGCAGCATTGTTTGGCTGGCGTTTCTCCAAAATGCCGCAATATTAAATTTTGACCGTTGTATAGCAGTATGAATGCCAAACCACCACCACTGTCTGTACATATACTGCGTCTGTTCCTCGATATTCTGCTGTTAATCCACGAGCTCTTTATTACTTACGAAATCCCTAATGACATTTGACCGTTGTATAGTGGTAGGAATTACGTGCAAGCCTCCACTGCAGTGCGTAACGAGCATTTCTCTCTCGAGATGTAGCAGCTCCATTTCCAACACGCTGTCTCCTTCAGCTTCATCTCTCGCAAGACTGATAGTCATTAGTGCAGAAATTATCTCCTCTCGTGCACCCACCGCCGCCCGCTTATTGGATGTTGCCAGTTCTTCCCCACCCACAGATACGTGGCCAAATGGGACTGCTTGTACGTGTTCATGTACTGTATCTTCAAAACCGCAGGCACGTTGAACTCATTTGTACATGTCATAGTGTAGTTATGTTTTGTATTTGTTTTTAGTGTGCTTATCTTTGCTCCCTGCGTTCGAAATATGTCTTCGTCCAAGTTGTTTATGCATTATTTGAAAGCTTTGTTACTGTTATTTCTTTTATTTCTCTTCTTTTTATTTTTGCACCGATTGGTCTTTTGTGATATTCATCCCCCTTCATCTATCGCTTCAGTTCTTTCATTTACTGTTTGTTGCTTTCATTCCTTTCTTAGGAAACAATTTGGTCTTCCCAGCGCCACTTAATTATCTGACTGCAGAAGTTTACTTTACTACAAGTATTTTTTACATCCATAAATATTACTTCTTATTTATGCGTTACTTCTTGATTTACTAACTTTAAAAATTGCCGAAATGTAGGATTAATTATTGTGAATCAGAGTCTTCCGATAAATAAACAGTGCGGGGTAATGAGGAATTAGATATTGATAATGATATCAGTAGATATACTGTATCAGTAACGGAAGGGTTTAGCTAATGTGGATTATCTAATGTTACTCAATTTTTCCGACTGCTACCCCTGTAGTGACGTCGTAGTGAATGTCATTATTCAGATGCTTTAATTCGAGTGGTTGATCTAACGTAAGTTTTTGAGCTATTCAATGCTCCACTGTTGAGTAATGGCATCTGAGTTACAATTATTGTTAGTGCATGATAGGCTTCGACTAAGACACATCATGTGTTTAATTTTCTTTTCAAAGCTCCTTTGTTTACTACTGGTAACTTCGAGCGGTATAATCAGTACTAACAAAATCTCTCTTCTAAACTCTCCGCTTTAAATTCATCAGTACCTATAGTTAGACAAGTACTGAACTTTTCCACATGTCTAGCTCTGCCTAACTCGGTTTATGACCATAACTTCCTCCTTGTATTTGTATTCACTTGACTGGCGTTCTTCTCCGGCCGATTTGATGGGCGCGCTCGCTGTAGCGGCTGCATGACACCCCCAAGTTTACGATTCTGTTTATCTTGGGTTGACCGTAACTCGCTTGCCGCTCTTTATTTCTTACGCTTGTACAGGCGCCATGCCAGAGCTTCAAGAGCTTCGGGTTGTTAATTTGATGACTGGGCTTCGTAAATCTTGCCTCTTGTTATTATTTAATGCTTCTGCGGACCACGACTGCGTGCTGTAGGTACGATGGGATCTTGGAACTACGATGGTTTTAACTTTACATGCGTAGTACGCTAGTGTCTCAACGATGAAGAGTATTCACAACTCTTTTGTATTTTGTGACGTTTTGCATGACTATACAGATAGTTGTATTTTTATTTGATATACAGGCTTTTTTTACAATAGGAAAAAGTGTCTGCTTGTGGTGGTACTGGTACTGTTTGTCGTAAAGATTGCCATGTGTTCTCATAACAGTTTAGATGATGCAAGTGTTGAACAATTAGTATGGCTAATAAAAATAGTACGGAAGCAATGCAGCATCAGTAAAAATAGTATTGAAGTGATGTGGCACATACATAGTACTGTAGTAGCATCGGTGCTGTGAAAGAGTAGCGCGTAAAAGATGCAGTTTTAGTGAAAGTACGGCAGGGACGACTGTAGTCCCTGAAAAATAACACGGAGCTGATCCAGGCTCAGTGACAGTGATTTATGTAAAAGTGCATAATAGCTAATAGAGATTAATTAGAAATATACCTATTGCGGAAGTGATGGGATAGAGCTATATATGGCGGGCAGGAAAGAGATTTTACAGAAATGTAGCGTAAATGATGCACGCTTTCTAGATATGTTGCGTTTAAGGTATACGTACTTAGTACTCGCAAAAATTCAGCGTAAATAACGCAGAGACGCTGAATTTCAAAATGGAAATCCCAGCAACATACCATAATTTGTGCGGGCTAAGTGGAGATAGTGCCAAAAGGCTTCAGATTTTGTAGAAATTTAGGTATAAACTTATTGCCTCGTGAGATATAGAACTGGAGGAACGGCGGCGGAAGTAGACGCGCGATGGCCGCTACATGTGCGGCGGCTGGAAGAGCCGTGCGGCTGCCGTTTTAAAGCTGCTGGGGCAGTAAAGCGGGAGCTTGTGGGAGTGGGAGGCTGCAGCGGCGGACCGGAAGTGTGCGGGTGTCTCTGAAGTGCCACTACTGCTGCATGGTTCCTAGCCGCCGCTCTGCTGCATGGTCCCCAGCCGCCGCCGCTGCTAACTGCTGCATGGTGCCTGGGTGCCGCTGCTGCATAGTGCCTGGCTGTCGCTGCTGCATAGTGCCTGGCTGCCGCTGCTGCATAGTGCCTGGCTGCCGCTGCTGCATAGTGCCTGGCTGCCGCTGCTGCATAGTGCCTGGCTGCCGCTGCTGCATAGTGCCTGGCTGCCGCCACTGCATGGTGCCTGGCTGCCGCTGCTGCATAGTGCCGGGCTGCCGCTGCTGCATGGTGCCTGGCTGCCGCTGCTGCATAGTGCCTGGCTGCCGCTGCTGCATAGTGCCTGGCTGCCGCTGCTGCATGGTGCCTGGCTGCCGCT
>LQNS02278171.1:5241284-5260093 GCA_001587735.2 Parhyale hawaiensis
CCTAATATGCTTCTCAAAAGTAAGCTTCTCATCAAAGACAACACCAAGAATCTCCAAGGAGCTAGACTCCTGAAGTAAAGTGTCATCAATCTCCAGTTGGGGATGCTGCGGTACAAGTGTCCGAGTCCGACTGATAGTCATCGACTTGGTCATATTGGCATTCAGCTTCATACTCCAGGCCGAGCACCATGCGCTAATGCGTGACAAATCCCTATTCAGAGGCTGAGCGACAGCATCACGCAGGCGAGGAGCAGGTATCACTGCCATCAAAGTGGAATCGTCGCCATAGTTGATCAACGTGTTCTCGAGTGAAGAGAACATGTCACTAGTATAGAGAACAAATAACAGCGGGCCAAGCACACTGCCCTGAGGGACGCCAGACACCACCCCGATTGAGGCACTCAAAACGCCGTCAACAGACACACTCTGCGTTCGCTCAGAAACAAAATCGCGAATGATTGACAGTTCATAACTTTTTTGGTTAGTTGGTGACCCATATGAAATCAAATATAGAGACAAACAAACAAAGAAGCAAAAAGACGAACAATTCAGCCCAAAGTTCGGTTAACTGCATGCTTTTCGTAACATTCCTAATATTTTGTGCAAATTTTATGAAGATACGTCTATAAATTTTTGAGTTGGGTTACCAAAAAAGGCAGACCCACAAACGGTTTAACGGATCTTTACCAAAAGTAAATCATCTATTCCTCCTAAGACACCTAACAATGCCTGTAAATTTCGTAAAGATCCGTTCATAACTTTTTGAATTAGCCTGGCAACAAACAGATAGACAAAAAAAACTCGTGAAAAACTTAACCTCCTTGCCGGAGGTAATTGCAATCTGCAGTTTAATTAAATTACCGAAGTTAAATATAATTGCAAAATGTCGTGTTTATTGCACTCGTTTTTATGAAACTGTAATTCTAAATTTATAATTATCATCCATGTTTTGCTGCATGGAAATGATCTGGAGAATCGCCGGTGTCTCCGTTACGATGAGGTAAAAGTTTATAGAGTGTAAAACACTTTGGGAATTTTATTTTGAAGTATTTGCATGCACTACGTAAAGGAGCTGTTGCGTCATAAAGTTTGACAATAAAATGATGAAATCTTTCACGTATCGTACGTATATTAATGAAGCAAATTGAGCTCTTCAGTGCATGATTTAAACCCGAATTTCTAGTAGCAACCCTTAATATTTCTGGGCTGCTACTCCAGGAGCGGCCGTGTTATATATGCGCTTGGTATATCACATATATTACTGTTTTCATCATTAATAAAAATACCACGTCTGGGCTTCCAGGAAACTCATAAACTCAAAATTGGCGGCGGTAACGCCAAAACGACTGAAAAGATAGTATGGCACAAAATACAGTACCGCACGACCGAACACAGATCTCACCCATAAGTTCCATATCGACAAATCGGATAATAAAGCTTAGACCGAACTGACGACTTTGTTTCCGGAAATCGCTATTAATGCGATAGGACTTTTTGCAGCAACATCGTATGTTTTCTCGTGGAGCAACAGAGAAGTCCTCTCGATGTCCCTCATTGATGAACTGAAGTGTCGAGAGAACAGTAAACGCTTCATAACGCTTATTGGTATAGGATCAACTGATACGTTTTCAACATTACTCTAGTCCCATTTTTTATCATGTATTTCATATGTATTCTTTGTTATAAAACAATGGTGCATTGCTGGACGTCATTTCCGAGGCGTTTGGGGAACAGATGGCAGAAATGATTTATTATTATTCATTTATTTCCGTAGCCTGGTGCAATTAAATCAATGATGAAGCGCACGAGCGTTGTCACTTTCTTTGCCCCTTCACTCTAACGGGAACTGTTATATCCACCACGGAAGAATTCGATTTTCCGGTTTCCGTATCATGTCGAGCGTTCCTTTCCGTGACTGAAAAGACGTTGCCTGAAATCCATAAGTTAATATAATGCACTGACTAACAGTTAACGGCACCTGTACTGGCATGTGTATTTCGCTAAGGCGTAAAATAAATGCTGGTGATGCCATTTTGTGTAGCTCACTGAAGTGTAGAATGACAGTGATGCCTCTATGCATACTTCAGTGAAGTATGAAAATGACAGTGATGCTGTTTTGCCTACTTCACAGGAATGTAAAACGATAAAAAATCGTGCCTTTATATGCTTTTTATTATAGTATAAAAAGGACAAAAGTGCCGTAGTTCTCTGACGGCCAGAAATAACAATGGCAATGATGGCGTTAAATATACCTGGAGCAACTGTAGCATGCATTAGGTGACCATTCAGAGAGAGATCCCCATGGTTTCTGTAATGCCGGTTTGTAACTGCGTAAGTTTACTTTGATATCAAACTTTTCTCATTTTTGAACAGAATGTAAGTCTGCGTTGCGCTGCGCCGAGGGAATACAGCAAGAAAATGGAAACATTTCGCTTTGATGTTTTTACATTTTGGTCTTGAAGAATTTTTTGTTTTGTGTAGGAAACTTTGCGCTCTTTACGATATTGTGTAAATTTATAATGATGGGGGAAATTCATTGCAGAACGTCTCTTTCAACGCATTACACGTGTGAGCTGCCAGAAAAGCGTGTGCTGATGTTGATTATTACCTACTCAAACCTGCTATACTACTGCAATTTTGACTCTTTACCATTCGTAGCAAGTATAAATTTCCGTAGAAATTGTACTTGGTAACGTCTTCGTGTCTGAATTATCCGGTTCAGAGATTAACTCGAGTATATCTGTCCAATAGGTATCTAGTGTTATAGGTTATTCGTGCCCAATTGGGAAATATTTTGAAAAAGAAATCCCCTGATGCATTAAATATCCCTCTTCTTAGGAATATCATTACTTGTAGTGTCCACTGGCAACTGTGTGCTGTATGGACTGGACGGGTTTAAAACCTAGCGAATGACCATTTTTATGACGCCTATAGTGGTGTAACTTGGTGTGGTCTAACTTGTAGCAAACCTGTAGCTGTAGTTCTATGGTATTGTAAGTAAAGAATTAAATGACAAATTCAATTAATAATTTTGAACTTGGAAATGTTTTAGTAGCTGCTCCTGTACACTGGCCTCTCCTTCATATGAGCCAGTCTCCATTTTCATTGAGATAATTAGTCGTAGTATAACTCAGATTAGTTTCCCAGGTATATTCACTCGCTTTTCTATCAGTTGTCGATATCACTGGTGGGTGATATAATACAATTATTGCCTTGTTGCGTCACATACACGAACCTTTTAATTAAATACCTGGTACAGTATACTAGTTTTTTTTTCTACAAAATTGATTTAACTACATGATACGTCGCTGAAAAGGTCTGCTATTTTTTGTTCTTGTTGTTGGAATAAAGAAAAGATTCAGTCAAACTGGGATTATGGTGCGGTGTTAATAGTTCTATCTGGAGCAAATATGAAAAGAAAACAATGCATGAGTATTCGTGTAGCTTTCAACTGTCGGTCTAGCGTGAAAAAGCGCGTAGGTAGTCTGATAGACCACCCTTACAGAGCCACATGTTAGCTTAATTTTTCTTCATGTTGAACTACAGGTTAAAATTTTATTTAGAATGAACTGTAAGTTTGTTAATCTCTTAATGTCCGCATTCCTTTTATTGTGCTAAATATGTTGTCTTTCATATCAAATCAACTTATTTCCGAGCCTTCAATAGTTTTATGATTGATTTCTTAGTTAATGTCACGTAAATTGTGTTGAAATGGCGGTTGCGATACGTCTCCAGCGTATTTTCATTTGTGCAAAATCAGTATACGAAACCCTGAAATGCATTCTCCAGCGTACTCGCTTCCTCTGTAAATTTACTATCGAAACGTTCACTTTAGCTGCGCTTGTGCGCAAAGATAATGTAGCCTCGGGGGCTTGTAGAACAGGAGCAGCAGTCTTATCGGCTGCCTGCAGCGGCCCCTGCCGTGCTATCTATGCTTCAGTGCCCTTGCTTCGCTGCATGCCTATGGTCAGAGAATTCATTGTAGTTAATGTAACAGAATAATTTAACCAACCAGAGACACCTGTGCTTTAATTAATATACCTTGCTTCGTTGCATGCCTATGGTCAGAGAATTCACTGTAGATATTGTAACCGGATAATTTAACCCACCAGACACATAATGTGCTTTTGCACTCCGTGGTCCACTGCAAGCTTGGGGTCAGAGAATATACTATACTTACTGTAACCCAATAACAAGAAAAAAAAATTTACAGCACAACAAGGGCTGCGATGCATGCCTGTTCAGTTGAAGAACTTTATCGCTTGCCTTTGCAATACTGAATAGTACAAATGGTGAGGGTTAACATTCTCTCTTGTTGAACTAGGACTAGGCACTTTGCAATCATTTCCATCCTAGTACGCTGGTGCCCCAGGTATGTAGGTTCCTACCTGGGGCAGGTAGGAACCTGGTAGGGTCCTAGCTCTTCTCTCCCTCATTCCTACGCCAGCATACCTTGCTTGTTATCATGGCATAGTTAATTTCTGAAGAGTCCACCCATTCGCCGTAGAGCTCACCATCAACATACCGTCCATGGAAGCAGTAGCTACAACCCACGTTGGGAACCAAGCAGCTAGGCATTTACTGTGACTGTAAGTATGCATCTCAGAGACTAATGGGTTCAGTGTCACCGACTCTTATATTCACGTTGGTAACCGACAGTAATGCATAACAAAATCTACGGACATTTGCTGCGGGATTTAAAAAGGACGAAGCAAATCTTCTTCTAAATGCGCAGTACACTTAAAATTTTTGATAAACCTGCAACGGCTTATCTATTTATACGGCAGCCCAAGATATTGCAAAATAATTCTACACAGAAGCTTAAGTAAAATAGCTTAAAATCGCACTTTTATGTTGAGCAGGCAGGGAGAGCCGTGCTCGTGCGGCTGTTAGATGCTCCGCTTGGCACAGAAGGATTACTAGGATGATCCAGGTCACCCTTGCGCTGTCAAACCTCTACACCGAGTTCGCAAGGGGGAATTTTAAATTTGAAGCATAATGCCTCACAGTTTGTGTGCAAAATGAAAATGAAAACACTCTAACAGCGTGTTCTTAAGTTTATGTAGATTTTTGTAGCTAAAATAATACGGTGAAGCGGCTCAAAAAAATATACATACTCGTATATGTATAAAAGTACTTGCCAAATGGCATTTTTTCTAGTGATACTTTCCAGAGCTTGATTTATATAGTATTATGAATATGTCTAAACTGCTTTCAGAACATAAAGGAAATAAATTTCCTATAAAAATTTGTTACGCTTGCAATTTATTTCGGCTCCGGTACTTTTTGGCGCCGTGGTTTTTTGGCGCCTTGTTTTTTGGCGCCGAATATTTAGGTACTGATTGAAATTGAAAGAGGATATATGGACTAGATAAAATTACTTTACAACTTTTTATTTCAGATTGATATCTATAAACTAACATTGACATTGTCGAACAATAGGTAATATGCGCTCGTCAACTTTCACATACTTAAGAAGATAACATCAACTCTAATATTGACTAAAGTTATTTATTTAATGCATCTCGTGATTGTGGACTAAACCACTCTTTTAACGGCTCTTGCTCTAACGGCTCTTATTATAACCTAACCATACCTAACCTTACCTAACCTAACCTAAATATTGGGCATCAAACTATTCGGCGCCAAAAAAACCAAGGCGCCAAAAATCGCCGCCAAAAAGTCCCATTCCGATTTATTTCAACCTAGGTACCGTTTCGGATTTGTTACCATTGTAGTTTATTTTAGCAAACGCAGAAATTGTAGTGTTGTAAGCTAACAATGCTTGTAAAAAAGCATGATAATATCTAGTGATAGTTTCTAATGATTATAATTTTGTTATTACTCAACCAGTAGTTTATAACAAAATTAAAAGTAATCTACGTTAGTATCGCTATCATGTCTGCCTGGGTCGATGACCAACATGTACCTCGAGCAGCTGCAGCTCTGTAACCCCATATGAGCTTGCGTACTTCACGAGCGACGTTTAAAACAACCGACGCCTTTGTTTCGTTCCAGTGAAGTTCCGGGCTTTGCAAAAGTCCTGACCTGTTTGTATTTACACAGTGTGAAACTCATTTGAAAGACTTGATGAAATTTATTGACTATGACTCATTCCTAAACTATTTCAGATAATATAATAACTGGTAACAGTGCTCATTTTTATACATTGTTGGTAATGGAAGCAACGACGATAAAGATAGCAGCTCTCCTTCGCGCGGGTCACCAGAAGGCGGACATTGTTAGGTTGCTAAATGTCAGTTTATCAACGGTGAAACGGGTCGAAAACCTCCTTAAGAATAATGAAAGCCTAAAAGATCGACCACGTTCAGGCAGACCTCAAGTTATTGAATGGAAGAATGTTCGAAGAGCCTTTGAAAATGATCCAAAACTCAAAATGACTGAACTTGCGAAGAAGAAGGAGATTTCTGTGTCAACCGCGTCAAGAGCTGTAAAGAGTAAAGGTGGAAAGAGCCTAAAGCGTCAGAAAAGACCGCTGCTAACTGCTGATATGGTTAAAAAGCGCCAAGAGCGATATTCCCGCCTTCTTAACGACTTGAAAAGTCATATAAATCGAGTCATCGTTTTCTCAGATGAGAAGACCTGCACCGTGGATCCTGTCTTTAACAAACAGAACGATCGAGTTGTGAGCTTTGGCCAAGACATCTCTAATGTTCGTTATGTCTCCAGTACAAAGCATCCGGCCTCTGTGATGATGCTTGGCGTGGTGGCCACCAATGCAGAGAAGATGCCTCCAGTGTGGTTCAAGGGCGGTTACAGGTTGACAGGAGCTGGATACAGGGATATCATGACCACAAAAGTTCTTCCTTGGATCAGAGAAATCGTCAAAGATGGAGACTACGTGTTTCAGCAAGATGGTGCACCAGCGCACACTGCGAAAACCGTTCAAAACTGGATGAGCCAAAACATGACTTTCTGGTCTAAAGACTTCTGGCCTCGACAGTGGCCTGATCTCAATCCTCTGGACTACAGCGTGTGGCCGCATATTGAGATTAAAACATGCAAAGATCGCCACAACAACATTGAGGAGCTGAAAGCCTCTGTGAACCGCACTTGGGTCCAGATGAGGAAGGGCCACGTCCGTAATGTGTGTATGGACTTCCGACCACGATTAGGGCGTGTCATTGCTGCCAATGGAGGTCCTATTGAATAGTAATGTTGTTTAGATCATAATAAACTAATACATTACAAATCTTGTTTTATTTCATTATAAACAAAGCTTTTACAAACTTCGGATGGCAAATTATTAAAACAGGTCACGACTTTTGCAAAGCCCGATATGTTGATCGTTTGCCCCGCAAGATGCACATCGACTCTGTTCCCTGAAGCTCGTGAGGTCTCTGATCGCTGCTAGTTCGAACCTACCTCTAACTAGCTCGGATTTTTCGTGGCAGGAGCTTTCTAACAGCAGAAGGTCAGAGGAAGTAAAAGAAATTCTCAGCTTTGCTGTTGGTTCACATGATGGTGGTGCTGGCTACTTAGCTCTCACATGTCTTACAATGACAAATTGGATTGTGGTAGAAAAGGACCCTAAATATTACTTCTTCTTCCGGAAACTGGTTACAGCTTGGGTCAACCACCATTTTGTGGCTGAAAAATTTCCAACTGTATCTTCATGGGTTCGACCTTGTGTTTGCAAGTTTGAGGTCAGTTTTGGTCTACCACGTCCCATTTTTAATTAACCATGCGGTGTTCATTGCGTTTCGTCGGTGCTATTCCTTTAGAACTCCTCCCACTGAGATCATTATTAGGCGTTTCTTACAATGCTTTTCTTACGAGAGTGTCCAATAGGGATACCTGAAAAACAGGTAAGAATTTAAGAATTTCTTTAAGCTCATTAAAAAAAATGTTTTTAATCGACTCATTTTTCAATGCAGATTGCGAATCTGGAATCGGTTTTTATCGGTCGGCTCTACTTCTTCAGATATATGACTCTGAAGTTACCATTGTTTTCCTATGGGAGAAAATACCGGCGATGGCACAGTGTAATGGAAAACCCTTTCAATAGGTTTTATTACCTTACCTAATCACCCCCGGATCCTTGATTACGTCTCCCCCACCCAAAAACTCCGGTTTCCCATGTGTCTCCCAAAATTGTTTAAATACTATATCGTAACTTGAAAATGGTTTAACTCGAAAAATATTGCAAAAATCGAAAAATTATCGGGAAGAAAATGTTAATAACACTCAATTTTACTTATCCATAAATGACGGGAATATGCCCCCGCCCCCTTTGGGTGAGTCGTAACTCGAAAACTATGTCTGACCGATAAAAACAGACTTCAGATTCGGATGCTACATCGCAAATTAAGTAAAAGAAGAAAATAAAACAAATAAATGGGGTTAAAAGACACTAATACCAAAAAACCTTGACTTACTGGCCAAGTTTGAGTTGCAGGTATGAATCACTGTTCAATGGTGAATAAGTAACAATTTTTAAGTCTGCCGACAAAAAATTATACAGTAGACCAATGTAATCAGAATTCTATTTATAGATCGAAACGATTATTTCGTTAGTGTATTCATTGCGCACGATGTTGTAAAGGATTATTGGTTGTTATGATAATTAAATTATAATTATTATTATTTTCAGCACCATGGTTGAAGGCCGTTCGAGTATGCATGTACAGAGAAATGAAGTGATGATATTCACAGAGAGTGTAAAGTCATTGAGATAAATTACGTTGCTGAAATTATACACTGCGAATGTTGCGGATATGATTCACAGTCGCTGCCTCAGTTTCCGCGGAAGAAGTAAAAATATTTAGGCTCCTTTTCTACAACCGTATCCTCTGTATATATACTCATATATATGGTATATACTCCAGCCCAATGATATCACCCATTGTCCTCCGCACATGCAGCCTATGTGTTTACCAGAGAAATGAGGCAATTATTTCTTTAGCGTAAACGCCGAGCCAAACGGTGTCGGAAATTCAGCTAAATATTTAGTTTCGGTCCTCACCAACAGGGCATATTTCGCGCACGCCCGTCGCAGCTGCGCTATAATTTTAGCTTTGCCCACCGCTGCAGATTTACTTGAGGACCCGCGGGCTGCTGGAGACCGCAAACAGTTTCCTTGGAAATAATCCTTTGTGCCTGCCCCGTCCCTCACGGGACGTGCGTGCCTGCAGTCAGAGACGGGGGCTCTCGTCCCGGCTGCGCTGCCCTTAGGTTTGGGCTTTGCGTGGGGGTGCCATCACTCACGTGCTAGCGACGTGCGTTCGCGGGGTTGCGCACGAGTAAAACTGGCCCATTGACATCGCTTACGTGCAAGCGACGTGCACTAACTTGGGCTGTGCACACGTAAGGATTTGCTCCTTCACTCACGTTACGGCGACGTGCTGTCGCTTGGCTGCTCTCACTTGGCTGCTCTCACTTGGGGTTCAGGCTCTGCCCCTCGTCCAAAGGCTCACGAGGACCAGCGGCGAGCACCGGCGTTGGTTGTGGGCTTACCTGAGAGGCTTGGGCTTTACGTCTTTTCCCATTTCTCAAATGAGAGCGGCTGGCACTCGTGTCTCGGGGCTGCTCCCGGCTCTCGTCTTATGTTTGGAGTTCGCCTCCTGTTCAGCTCTTAGGCGACAAACAACGGGAGCGCTCGCCTTACGTTTACGCTTCACATCTTGTCCCAGAGAGCGCATTTGTAACACAGGCTCTCGCCCCGGGTCAGTTCGTGCAGCGTAAGGCTTTGCGTCTCGTCCTTGGTTATTTTTCATCCTCGGTGGGCCAACATCGGCTGCCGTTGAGCCCAAGTCGAGTTCTCGCTCCTGTGTTAGCCTGGTAGAATGTCTCCAGGATTCCGGCAATGGTCATAGGATGGACCATGAACCTAGGGTTAGTTAGTTAGGTTCTCCCATGTGATGTGGAGAGTCGCAACCCTGGTAAATGCCGTATGCTAGTCCTTCGGAATAGCTTTATTTCGTGCCAACTACGTTATCTCGCTTTTTGTTCTTCTCCTGACGATCTTTCATCTATTTTTTTTTTCTTTTTACTCAACTAGTTTATCTCTTGCTCGTTGTTCCTTCTTCAGGTTCAGCATTTTTCTGACCATACTTCGTGTCTTTTCCTTTTCCGTCTTCAGCAGCACCGCGCTTTGGGACAATTAAGCTCACGTATCATGTTCACTTAACCGTATCGTGGAGGAGTCGCGTCGTAGTAGGAGCGCAAAGCCCACCATAGGGGGACTCCGGCGGCTGCCTGCAGGTTACTCAAGGCCCCCTAAAGTACAGGCCTGGGCCTGTACCTCGAAAATGGTTCGATTACGTACAGTTCCTGCACAAATTATTAGGCGCAGCCTGATAATACTTGCTACCTGCGTTACGTATTTCAGGCATATCTGGAGAGAAAACTTTATTTCAACTACTTAAAGATTACAAATTACGATAGCTTGAGTTTACTGTTTAGATGAGCCCAAAATGTGTAAAGTAGGTACGAGAAATATTAGGCCGCATCTAACAATTTGTACTGAACCGAGCGGACCAACTTGATGACGTACGCACGTATTTACTTTAGGAGGCTTTGGTGTAGCTTTCGGGGCACCTACTTTTTTTCTGTACGCCAAGTTTTTGGCTGCATGAGTTTACTATAGATTCGCAGCGTACCCCTACCAGTGCTCTTTCTCTCTCTGATGCCCTACGGCTCTAAATGGGTACACCCCGGTGTGCGTTTGGAGCTTGCGTATATTAGGTGCGCCATATATATGGCCTCACAGAAATATGTACATAAAAGTAACATCAACACTACTATATCACTTCATTTCAGTAAGGATATAGGGCTGTTTTCATCAACACATCGTTATGGATGTTATTAAGCAGCTTTCTTTATTCTTGCAAGGCAATGATCTAAATATGTTGATTTAAAAAAAGGTTTATCTCACTCTTTCTTTCATATAGCCCTTGACGTAATGATAATCCTGGTCTCGGAATTCTGTGTACAGTACCTATTGTGAACGTGGAAATCTGCGTAGAATTTGAATTTCAAGTGCGCTGCGATTCGGTAAGTTTGAGTTCCAATGCACACTGCCTGCTTCAATTCTTCCGTACCTGAATTAAACACGACGTTCGTAGAAATAGCGTTGTTTGTAGCGTTCACTATAGTTGTGTGCAGTAGGCATTTAAAGATTCGAATAAAGCTAGTTAAACTTTTATGTAACTAACTCCATGCCAAAATCTCGTGCCTTATATTCTACTTTTTCGATTTCTTACGAGATATTCGTGTTGTATATCTTGCAGTATAGAATGCTTCCATTTTTAGCTCTTCAATATTTCATAAGTTGCAGGGCATCGAAACATATGCTATTTCTGAAGAATTAATTACAAATTTTGTTAATATTCTCACAGTGTAGCAAAATTTTTTATGGATTAATTTTTCTCAAGCACCACGATTACTTTAACAGTTTATCATTCCTCAGTTGGGAAAAAATACTCGTTTGAAGTGCAGCGTCTGTCGACTCTTTTCATGTATTACAGACCTCTACTTTCTCCTATTTACGGGAGTGACGGGCGCCAGGTGTCATAATGAATTAATTAAGTCTGCCTCTATAGCAATATTAATAATTTCAAGGCTCGCGTCACATGCATGTTTAACGCCATGTCGCCGTCCATCATCGTCGGAATGTCTCTGACCTGTTGCCAAGTTCACTGCCTTCTTCTACGCTGCAGAAGAGATTTCAGTTAATGTTATAATCCACCTTTGGCGAGATAAGTTCAAACTAAGTTCCTGAGTTTACGAAAAACTTCAGCTTTATTTTAATACGTACGAAATCGATCTTACCGAAATCTCGCTGCTTTTCCGTATTGATCTGCAGAGTATCTACAGATTGCACACGCAAACAAAAATAAATAAATCAACGAATATATTGAAATTGTTTATTTGTACTTGCAGTTTTAGGGTTCGCAAAAACTCTATCACAAATTTTTTGCCAACACGATGCATGTCCCTTCGTCTTCACTACAACCGTTAAGTGCACCTGTGCCAACAAGTACCTATAGCTACTTACGTCGAGTTTATCAGGCCTATAGTCTTCTGCGGCAGCGACAGTGGCTTACTTTTGCTCTGTGTTATGTAAATCTTCCTGAGCTATCATTCTACGCCAATGCTCCTGCAATGATATCACACTTATTATTCCTGCTCGCCTTTATGTTAGGCGAACATCACTTGCAACCATTTCGAGCGTTGAGCATAATTTTGTGTTAGTGTCACAGAAAAGCATAAAGCTTTCATTGCCCCAGCCATAACTGCTCCTGCTAATTGCCTACCGCATAAGTAATTTACTGACTTTGATGGCATATACAGTGATATCAGTGCTTTGCACCGAGAACATTGTTCTTTGTGCCGATAATTTAACACCTTTTTTTAACGAGCAGCTGCTCGCAGAGACGCTATGATTGTTATCGCGCTTAGCTTGCAGACGCGCCATCACTTTGCTTCGTACTCTAACCAACATCGTCATTCAAAAAAAAAAAAAAAAAAAGGAAAAAGGAAAGATGAGATGTGTTGCATGCACCTAAGATCATTGTTTACTTACTGGCTACTTAGCGTAGCCTCCATCTCAGCGGGATCTTTTATGATCGCCTGCTGTTCTTCCTGTCCGTATGTTAAACTTCGAGGACATCCAGGTCAGGGAGTCCTCGTTATGAGTCACATTCGTTCTGTGCACTTTTTTGATTCCAGATCAGTTTAAGATGTTGAGTTCCACGTATCCGAACTCTTCATTCACGGATTCATATTTCAAATGCCTGCAAGTATACGTTTGAAACCTAAATCAAGGACTGTATAAAACGAATACCCAACCTAGCTCTACCTTCCGTGTTTTCAGGTTTTAAATGTGAAACATCTTTAGTATCAATGTATTCTTTTGTCTAGATTTCCTCTATCATAGCTAAAATTTGTAATTAAGCGCAGCTCATGTCAGTGTGAAAGGCTGTCCACAGTAATTATAACCAGACTTCGTCGCCTTTTTTTGGCTAAGGTATTGGCTGCAGTTTGATCATTCGGTATTCTTGACCACTTGATACATGACGTACATACAAGTAGAAGTTATAATGAATTCACTCACAAGGTGATGGCATAACAAACAATTTTGCCAAGTGAATTTTGGTTGAAAATTTTTCGGGCTTCAAGAAACAGTTGCGCTGAAAATTTGTGGTAGTCTACTAAACCAATCCACCAATAACCGAATTTTTGGCGGCCCGAGAGTTTTTTTTTCGGTTTTGGCTTCTAGGACTGCTGGCTTTTTAGGGCTGCTGGTCCGTCTACTGCCTGCTATTTAAACTAATCCAATATTGTTAAGAACATGAGGGTGTTCAAAGTTTTGCTCAGTATCTTTGACACGTGCAGGCCTCTCACTCTAACCTGTCAGCATTAGATCTCACTAGACTATTCTCGACAACTGCTTTTTTTTCGATGCGATGTCCGCAGTTTCTGTACTAAGGAAGTATTTAATTTACCCACTCGGACCGAGATAATCTCATCCGATGAGGTTTTAGCGCCAAGCCGACAAGGGTTGCAAATTTGAAACAGGCTGGCTCTTATTATTATAATTCCTACCAAAGTTGATGTTTAATGTTAGTGGCGAGGAGTTAATTTATCCTAAAGTTCATTCCTTGGCTTTCGATTTGTCATTGCGGATCAAGTTTCAGGTGTTAATCGGGAACCAACTACGCTTGTGACTACCGAGCAGAGTCGAGTTTGAGGCTTGCTTCTGTTTCAAAATCATTGCTATTTAACCCGCTATCCTGTTATACGCATAATGAATTACTGAGGCATCCAGTAAAAAATATTTCAGCCTTGCCTAGGAATGTATCAAGTTGATATGAGAATTATTTGCAGGGCTTTTGTGACTGCAAATTCTCTCTTCTGGCTGAGAGGAATGCCAGCAAGGCTTCCTCAAAAAGGATTCTTCCTTTCTGAAACAGATTGTGAAGTGGATCCGAGTCGAGAAGCGCTTATAAGGAAAAGAATCGTCGCTGCTGTGCCCTCTTATGCTTCCAAAAGTCTTCCTAATGAACGGAACCTGCCGTAATTGCGTCATGCATGCCAGTGCTTTTTGTAGGAACTTTCTCGATCGGCTTAATTTTTTCGAATTTTGTAATGTCGTGAGGCTGCTCTTTAAAATCAAGTTACTTTCCTTCAGTATTTTGCAGTTTTTTGTTACGCTGATGCGCCCTAAACGGTATTCAACACTGTTGTGCATGGTGTGTGCATCTCTGTATTGTCAACAGTTACAGGAGTATCGCTTTGGAAATAGCAAATAACCTCTTAATTTGTGAACGCGTTCGTGTTCTATTTTAGTTTGTATAAAACTGTGTGCACCGCGGTGTCAATAAACTTTTAAACTATTGGATTGTATCTTAAGCACTATGCACAGTTTAGTCCATCAGTGATGTCTGCGACTGCGGAAGTTATCCTTTTCTTTCTTTCGCAACGCCTTCCTTTTCACGCCCCTTTTCTTATCCATTTATACTTCTACGTTGCCGATTTCCGCTGGTGTTCGTCTTATGGAGTGATCAGTTTTTGCTAATATTCTTATTTTGGCATGTAAGCACCTCCAGTTTTCGTTCAGGGAAAGCAAGGTTCAAGAATTTACATAACAGGTAATCTACTTTTAGGCCTCCTCGCTCTGCTTCGTCGTCTCCTGTGCCGAGCAGTATCATTTTAGATCCAAGTGCATGCTGTTCAAATTTTGGTAGTGGATATGGCCTGGACTATGAACATATTTCTCTGGTTTCAGAGCGTGCTGTCGCAGCATGTGGATGCCATCCAAGACAAGGAGGAGCTGCTGGTGAAGCTACAGGAACAGCACCTGATGGTGGGTCAGGGCAAGAGCGCTAAACGCATGGGCGTGTCAGGCGAGAGTGGTGGGAATGAGAAGGCGGACAGCGCGCCCATCCAGTATTACAATAAGGACTTCAGGTGAGTACATCCGTTTTATGGGAGCGATTCCCCCCAATGTACTACGGTAAGGATATAGTGTGAATTCGCTAATTTTGTGGATGTGAGGGTGGGGTGAAAGATTTGCAAACCCATTTGATGAAGTGTTTTATTTCATAGTTTAAGGGAACCTTTTTCTCTAAAAGGACTGTGGCCAAGATACAATAAGAAATATGTGTGAGCGCTGCAGTTTTGTGTTCACATTATACAAGGAATGTTCTGCGTCTTGGTCACGAAAACGCTTCTTCGCCAAAAAGATTCAAACTAAAATTAAACTTTAAACTAGGATTTCCGGCGATTGCGTTAGTGTTGTTTATGAAAAAAGTAAAGACTCAAGTAGCTGAAAAGTGTGGCCATTGGTAAATCTTAATACTAAAAGGCTTATAGTTAAAAAAAAAAATTTATATGGGCATATTCATTGAATTGTTTTTGGGATTAAAAGCGAGAGGTGTATAATTTTTTTTAAGAACCATAGATGTATCTGTCAAGTTTACGAAGAATATAGACGAGCTTTCCTACTTACGGTTTTGAGTTTGGGGCAGATGTCCATCGTTCACAGCGGTGCATTCTTTCTAGTAGGCATCCCTCGTACATTGAAGAGTAAGCGTATGTATGCTTTAACCACTCAAGTGTATTTAAATCCTACTGAATGTGCCCGTCTATATGGAAATGTCACTCCATTCAATGCACTTCTTCGCTACTGACGTTCTGACTTCCTTTTTATGTACCAGTATATCTGAGTGAAGATTTCCATACGCCAAGTAACATCAACAAATCTGCACATTTGGATATGGATCGAATAATTTACTTTTCTGATGTCGAATATTTTCTATGTTCTTTCTTAGTAAAATTGCTTGCCTCGTTGCATCGGGCCTGCCCTTCTGTTCACTCTGCCGTGTCGTCTGCTGGCGCTTATCCTGTCATTGCAGAATAATTTTTTCTTTATTTTTGGACGCAATTTTTCGCATCAGGTAACTCTATGGTACCTGGAAAATACTGTGTAGCTACTTTATTCCAGCTGTACAAGTACCAGGCCTGCATAAAATCTGTATCTCTATTTTGTTCTCCTGATACTTCCGCAATGTATGTTTGTACATGGAATTAGAACGGTGAATCAGAAAGTTCAGCTACAACTTGCAACCCGGAATGCTAAGCAACAAGTAACATAGAGAGGACAATAAGCAATCGACTCAATCATTCGTAAGTAAACGCCAGTTGTTCTTCCGCTGCAATATATTTGCCTAAAGGATATTTATAGGAGCATGGATATTTTTTTTCATTGCGACAGTGCATGCAGCGGCTCATTCTTGCTGGGTATCAAAAGCTCTTTTGCGAGAATTTTGTTGGATTTGTAACCTCGCCCTCCCTAATACTGATGTTCTTTTACTAGCTTTTTTGTATCCAAAACTGAAAGAACACTTGACAGGAATACAATTTGAGGCCATCGACAGACTGGCAATCTTGTTCTTCAGTTGGTGCACAAATCAAGTCGAAACCGAGGACTTTTGTAGAGGAGGGTTGCAATGGAGAGGTGGCAACACCACCTTCAAAAGTGAATCGATCTGAATTCGAGGTATTGGAGGCCTTGCAGAGAAATAAGAGCTCATCCCCATTCTGGCTCAAATCCAGCGTATTGTCAGCGATTGCACCGCTTTTTCCGTTTTATTTTTGAGCAGCCATTTTAAGTAAAAATGCTAATTGATGCGCAGTTTTATTCAACGGTCCCCCCTGCATGTGTATTCTTAAAGTAACGGTACTCTTTTTCCCGGTGTCAAGAGTGCCATTCACTCTTTATTAATTGTCTGCCTGGTAAGTGCGTTCCAGTCAGCATTCATTTAATATTGAGAATCCTATGACTGATGGTTTTGATTCTCCATCTGATGAAATTTCCCTTTCGGTGAACTATAGTCCTGGTGCAAAAAAACCTCTGGTATAAAAAGTTAACTCTCTACCGCTCACCCGTAATATCAGTTTTGGAAAGCACCATAACATTTAAAACGTAATTGAATAGAGCTTATGACCTCTGCAGTGCTGCAACTACAGAGTTTGTGAATGTATGCAGATGCCTCAAACTGTTTGGTACACGGCAACGCGCATCCAATTAAACCGTCAAAACTCAGCCAAAACACTATCGTAATTTTTAAATGGAAACTCTCCCTTTGATGAGGCGTTGAAAAAAGACACACATGGAAAGATAAAAAAAGAAGACGGACGATACTGTCGGCGTCTGCCATCCGGCGCTTTTATGTCGATAGCGTAAATGGAAAATGTACGCTAACGGATTTCTTTTATCTTTGCCGAATAAATTGGCGCTCGGGTCCGCTATGTATAGCGGCTGTTCAAAAATTAAAGGGAAAAAGCGGTGCTATCGCTGCTAATGAGCTGGATTTGACCCAGAATATGGATGAGCTTTTATTACTTCGGGATGCATTTCAGGTCGAGCACTCGCTCTCATTAGTTTATAGTTCTCTCGCAGCGACCGTTTTGTTAATGGTAATATGCCTTTCTCCGTAAAGCGAGAGCGCTTGTTTAATTGGTTGTTCAGCTGGCTGTATAATAATTACTGGATTATACTAAGTGAAAGACTCGTCATGTTTTTAACTATACCAAAATAATAAGGGCAAAGTCAGTTTAGACTGTACCCTTCACTGGGAAACCCATACGCAATGCTTTGCTGCAGCAGATATAGGCCAACTGACCCCAGAGGAGTAAGTACAGCTGCAGAAGATTGCGGGTCGTTAATAACTATGGTGCCGAAACGAAAGGTTTAACAATCTCTGCCCCCTACCCTCCCATTTCTGGTTAGGTAAGTACTCCCGTGCAGCTCTGCATACCAAGCAATTGCTGAATCAGCACGCCGGATGCCACAAAGATCGCCCGGCTGGCTCGTCACTTGATTTCGGCACCTTTAGCACAGAGTTAAGCATGCATGGCCTGCTGCTGCCGTGGTTACATACTTTATTACAATGGCACATTGTAAAATATCGATATTAGTTATAGTGAGAAATGAAAAATAATTGGCGTTGTAGCTGCCTTGACAATTTATGAGTAAAAATAATATGTTATCGAATGCACCTTTCTGAGTTGGTGCTTTGTACTTCCTGTTCCAAATATATCAGTGGTCATACTGATAATATAATTTTCTGTCACAAGAAGTGCAATAGTTAAATTACTGGGGGTTCCAAATCCGTTGCTTGCAATCCCTCCGCGTGTATTTTATCTAAGTGTATTAGTTATATGTATATATATGTTTTATTTCCTCCGCCAAGGAGATTTTGTTTTTATCGGTATATGTTAGGTCGAAGCACCATCGAAGCAACAAGCGAAGTGCGCCACAGCAAATTTGTTGCATCAAAAAACGTAACATCGGGTACAGCAGTGTACTGTCCCCACTGACGCAACCCAGATCGCGTGACACATTATCGCTCACAGGCGCCATGTCTCACGCAAAAATTGCACTGCATCGCTTGTTGTGTCAGTGGGGCTCCGGCCTTATTTTCTGCGTCTGTCACAAAGATAACTCAAAAGGTTATCGACGGAACTTTACGAAGTTTACAGGGATTGTTAGGTATGTCAGGCGGAACAGATGGTTAGCTTTTGGTGAAGATTCATTCTACCGTACGTTTGTGTGTGTCTTTTTTGTAACTTAACTGAAAAACGTATTATTTATTATTATTAAATCACACCAGACTGGCGACGTAGAAACGGAGAAACTCTATGAGGTTAACAAACCCCCACGCAACCAGCCCAGCGGGTGGAGAAAACAAAAGAATGAAAAAAAAGAAGATCCAAGATCACAGAATAGCTCTGTGTACAGATCGTTTAAAGCTGCCAATACCAGCACCAGCAAAGACAGA
>LQNS02278171.1:5270825-5329564 GCA_001587735.2 Parhyale hawaiensis
CTTCTGCTACGCCCGAATACATTCAGTGTTACCTTCTGCTACGCCCGAATACATTCAGTGTTACCTTCTGCTACGCCCGAATATATTCAGTGTTACCTTCTGCTACGCCCGAATATTTTCAGTGTTACCTTCTACTACGCCCGAATACATTCAGTGTTACCTTCTGCTACGCCCGAATATTTTCAGTGTTACCTTCTTCTACGCCCGAATACATTCAGTGTTACCTTCTACTACGCCCGAATACATTCAGTGTTACCTTCTGCTACGCCCGAATATTTTCAGTGCTACCTTCTGCTACGCCCGAATACATTCAGTGTTACCTTCTACTACGCCCGAATACATTCAGTGTTACCTTCTGCTACGCCCGAATACATTCAGTGTTACCTTCTACTACGCCCGAATACATTCAGTGTTACCTTCTGCTGCAATCGTTCTTTCACTTTAAACTATCTTCTGTATAGTGTTTTTAGAAAAAGAACATTCCTGTTTCTTTCGCTAACGCATGCGGTATCTCACCACACGTTTTCTTTATTAGCTTGCAGCACCGTATTGTTTACGCGCCTGTAAATTTCCTCAACGTTTTTCAACCACAAGAATTTTTTTGTACATTTTGCTGTTCATGGAGTTTTTTAAAGTCTGCTTTAGCAGCAATCAACTATTACAAGGCTCTTAACTAATTCGATTTCTATTGTACATCAACTTCCTCTAACCATTCACTTATTCTCAGCTGGCCTACCAAATAAATCTGAATTTCATACTCGATGTAAAAGTGCATTTCATTAATCAGTCGACGATTTCCCCAGACGGCCGTCCATTAACTGCGACGGTCGGTTTGTATGCGCGCGCTCAAATTCTTCGATTGTCGGTGAAGCTTTGGCCATTTGAGGCAATCAATTCCAGTCGAACTTAGATTGCGTAATTGAATATTCTTATTTCGGTCTGCATGTAGACATGGAACACAGATGGAGCATAGACGATGAAGCGGAGTTGGTTACTTTTACCCATTTCATGATAGAGGGAGTTGTACCTATGGACGACTCCATAAGTCATATTAGCATCAGTGACTTCACTTTTTTCGTGCTCTCGTTGCTTTTTTTCTTTTTCCCGGCTTATGCTTTCTTTTTGTTGTTTTCCTTTACTTTCTTGAATTGCTGTTCCAAATCGCTACAAGGAGTTGAGTACATAATTTTTTGTACCATCTTTATTTTCAATGGAGACAGGGGGTGAGGGAGTGGGGGCTAATACTCAGTTCTATTAGCTCTATTCTATGTGAGACTAGCCCTCTCTACATTTCTATTCATCTGCTTCCCGGAGCTCGACTGCCTATATAACAGGCAGACGATTTCAGCTGTTTAATGTTTCTCGTTGGCTCTTTACTGCAGAAGCAATATAATTTATAATTTTGTGTCGTAGTGTTTGCCCTCGGTATATTTGATCTTAGTTGTAGTCTCAGGGAACAACAGTGACTCCGCCACTGGAGCGGATTATTACTTTCACATTTTGTTCTAATAAAAAATTCAGAACCAGTAAAGTGAATGCTCTTTCATCAAAGGCCTTTCCGTTACTCAACACCTGATGCGTAATGCTCGCATACCTCGCTGTGGCTTTACTCAACTACACTGCTATTTTGTTAGTCGAACCCTTGAGCAGACCTCAGTTAGGCCTTCAGAACGTCTGTCTTTCGTGACCATTTATTTTTTTTTACACTCATACTGAGGATGGTTTGCTCTGTTCTTCCTTTTCTTGTTGTCCATGCCCGTTGATGCGGTGTGGAAACAACCGCGTGCATGAGTTCCGCGTTTTTATGGACATACTATATGTTCCTTCCTCCGCTCTTGGAGCCAGCACTTTTGCTGGGACTAGGGAAGCTTAAGCTTACTTCTATAGCAATAGTGCATAATTTATGCTCAGCGATGTCAGGAACCCAAGACATTCCGAGACATAGAACAACTAATTTTCAGCATCTTCCGGGCTATTTTACAATATATTTTGGTGAGAAAGTACCTTACTTCAAAGTAATCTTCAAAGATTCATCTTCACGAGAGTAGAGCTTAATGCTCAATGAGGCCGTACATCGAAATAGCGTGGCAAGTGTATCATATTTAAGGGCACAGTTTATTCTTTAACTAGCCCAGCGAGGAAGGTGAAAGACAAAATTTTAAAATAGTTGCTACATGTTTTACTTTAGAATGGGGACGACTACGCACACAAGGCCGTAAAGGGAAAGCATCCTGGCCCCACAAAGTTGACTCGACAGGGTAGAGCTGTAACGCTGTCGTGCGGCACTTTGACCTCTCGCGCACGCCCCCTCTCAGCCTCTGCGGCGCCCCTAGTTTATTCTGAGTTTGGTACGCATTTCTGACGCAGGAATGTAGCCAAACTCCTGTATATCATACCACATATTTCTGAAGATTTTGCAATTCGTTCAGGTATGAGGTTGTTACTCTACAACTGGATTACATTTTCTCCACTATCTTAAATTTGGTATAATATAGTTACCTCCGCTAAAAAGGTTATGTTTTTGTCGTGTTTGTCTGTCTGTTATTCTGTTTGTCTGTCTCTTTATCTGTCACCAAAATCACTCAAAAAGTTATGGACGGATCTTTTTTGAAAATCACAGGAATTGTTAATACTATCAAGAGGCACAAATGATTCAATTTTGTTGTTGATTCGAACAAAATCATGGTTTTAGAACCAATCTGAATTTTCCGTTACCGTTGTCTTGCTTGGCGGAGGTATGCACTCTCAGAGTGCTCTCTAGTTAGTAATATAATTAGTAACACACCCGGAGAACTTGGCAGCTTTTCGCCGGACTGGTGGAAACTTCTTAGTTGTTTTATTGTTTTGCACCAAGCGGCATCGAATGAGTAAAGGGGAAGAGGGGGGGGGGGGTGAAAGAGGTGGCTGGAGCTCGCCATGGTTTCCCGAAACTTCCTTGAAAGTTACAATGATATTTTGGTGCAATAATAAGAAGCTTTGTTTCGTACTCTTGGAAATATTACAGGGAACTCCTTGAAACATGACATGATACACAGAAGAATGTAAACTATTCTTTCATTTTAAGTATCATTGTGTCCCATTGTTTGGCCTCTGTCAGGCAAACGTATGCGCTTCCACCGTAGTAGATGCATACATATATATTAGATCGTTTGCAGCCAAGGCCAGTGCGGAGGATTTTCGGTAACGAGCTGTTGGAATTATTAATCCTGATTTGTAGGCTCAGAGCGCATTTCCTAATCCTGACTTTCAGACAATCAGTGTACTTTTGAGCAGATATTAGACTCGCAGTAATTAACCTGGCCTATTCATTAATCAGCGGAATATTTCGTTGCAAGCAATGCTCGAGCGCGCGATGAATTTCTCTTTAAAGTTACGCCAATGCGAGTTGTACGACCGGGAATAGCAATATAGGTCCAGAACAATTATTATTTGGCTTCTTCAGAACAATTTCCGAATTAACGTGTTGCCAACTCCATGGAGCTTTCGAGTTTCCTTCTGTATGTCCTGATTATCACGAAAATCATCTGTGACTTTGTGATTCAGGTAGCTGAGCTCTGCATCAGTGAGAACAGAATGTTTATGACCGGCAGAGCTGCTTCTCCTAGGCCTAATATACATTCATACTAAGTATTTGCATTGTATTATACTCGGTACAAAATTTCTTCGCTTCGCTCTCGCAGATTATGAGCAACTTGTGTAGCTTGGTAGGATGAGAGGCGAGCACTATGTCTTTAGAATTGCTAAAGATATTTAATGTGTTATTCTTTATATGATGGTCTACTCCAGCTGCATTCAGCTTGGTGTGAATGCATTCCCCAAAGACAGTGAACAGAATAGGAGAGAGTACATATCTATGTCATGGGACTCATATAAAAGCGTTATGTGAAAGAGATCTGGCTCGTATCTGTTCACGTCAAACTGAACACCAGTTACATTGACTGTATATATAGTTTTGACGTAAATAGTGTTTATAATTTTAGGTTTCCGATTTTATGCTTTAGAAAAACTAATGATCTGTGCTTCAAAAATTTGGCCCATGGATCTCTGAAATATAGTTACTATTGCTCTTTGGTATCATTTATTTGAACCTGCACAAATATATTTTAGATTCATTATTTTTGATGTCAAAAAAGTTTATATCGTCTGTTTTGTAAATTTGCAATGTCTCATGCTCATTCGGTCAAGAGCATAATTCATTCTACACAATAGACGTAAATGATAATACACATAGCGTGTCTGCGCCTTGACATACTCTGCTTTAATTATGACGCACATATATGTACTTTTTGCTTTTCCAAATTTACGTCAGAACACGTGAACTTTGATATTGAAATATACACGATGCTTAAATATCAGTACACTATATAGACCACTGTGGCTATCCTTGTATACAAGTGTATATACTGTTTATTCTGTGTCCCCTCAGGTACCGAAATGTGAAATTAATCGCTTCCAGGCGAAGTTTTTTATCCCAAGCTTGTTGCTTATTAAGTATGATGTGGTTTATTTTAGTGCGATGTGTTATTGTTTACTGGTTAAAGTAACTCGAGTGCTAACTTAGTTATCTGTTTACTGCTAAAATAAATAAATATATATATATATATAAATAAATAAAAAATAAAAAGAAAATACTCATCCGGCACTTCATGTAAGTCAACGCAGTAGCTGAACTAAGCTGCAAACTTTACATTTTCTGTAGCTGAATTTATTTTCCTAAACGTATTTTTGACATTTTTTGTGAGACATTTATTTAGTTTTTTTTTGGAGAAATAGTCTGTGTTAAGGACTTTTAGTGCACGTGAGGCTGACGCTTCTGCTATGGGCATTGCTTTATAGGAATGTTGATCTTGAATATAATTTATAGTGGATGAAGAGCTTCTTTCTACGTACGAGAATTCGTCTTCTCATTGAAAATTTATCTTTTTCGTTGAGATATTGTTCAATTACTCACCGTACTCATCTATGTGCTGCTGTGAAAAATATTTAATATGTACCGCCAATCAGAACCATTCGGATCTTGTGAGTATTCGCAGTAGTTGAAATGGGTGGCTGCTAACTTGATGGTGAACGGATATCCAATTCGAGTGACTTATTTACAACGTGTCACTGACTACAGCCCACTCTAGCGTAAGCAGAATACATGACTGTATTTGGAGCAGCTTGTGTGCTTGTTTAGGAGTCCGCATTTCTTTGCCATGATGACTGTGTATGCCCCAGCGTGCTGTTTATATCCAGACGGACTCTAGTATTATTATAAAGTGATATTGAGTAAATTAAGATAATAATATGTCTTAATTATCTTATTTCACTAGAGAGAGTATCACTTTCATTATACAGCTTCCTTCTCCTCTTTCTAGATAAGTAATGCTACAAATGTTTCAAATCGTTTGTTGCTCCTGTAGGAGCGCACATTGTAAGTAGTGGGTAATGTAGCGAATTACTTGCTCGTGACCTTTCACCCGCGTGACCTTGACCTTCCGGTTTGTAACGGCCAATGCACTACCGGTTTAGCGGGGGTCAGGGGGGGCGCTAACCGGAGTGGGCGGGGCCTGGGAAACCGGAAGCATGCGGGGGCCAGAGGTCAAAGGTCACGAGCAAGTAATTCGCTACATTACCCACTACTATTGTATATCAGGTTTCTAAATTTTTATTATTAGCGGACCTGTTTTCTTCCTTTCGTAAGATACCGCTTCCTTTGTTCGGTATACATGCTTTTTTTAATAGCATTTCTTCACCATCGATAATACTGTGCACACTAAGCAGAGTTTTCATTCCTAACTCTTCATTGGCGCGAAATTTTGGCCTGACCAGAAGTACCAACAGTTCGTATCATAGATACTAGCTGGACTCGTGAAACTTTCACGGCTTTGCAAGGCCTTTCAGACAGACCCGTGAATCGGTCATATTTTAGCATGGCAACACCACACTTCTTCTTCAACACGGGGACTCGATGGGTGATTTATCAAGTCCAACCTCTTGGTTGATAATAATATCCAGAATTCCCTGCAGTGGAGTAGCCAGGGGAGGATCGTGGGGACACACTCCTTCCCAAAAAGTTACATGCACTCTTCACTTGAAATGAGGCCTTGAAAAAAATGTACTGCTTAGGGCCAAGTTTTTGTGTCTCGCTGCCCCCCTCCCCTTGAATTTTGCTAGCACTCGTAGTGCCCACCCCCACATAGAAATTTTCCTGATCCCAACCCGTTGATTCAGAAGAACCCAGGGGCATAAAAATTATTAAAAAGACCTTATCCACCTGCACAGGACTGCTGACCTCCGCGTATCATTGGACCCGTGGAATATTTATATATGTTAGCAGAACCCGTGAAACGTTCACTGTCTGTCTTAGAGCTCTTCAGATAGATCAGTGCAGCCTTTGCATTGTACCATGGCAATTCCCCATCAACATCACAAACAACACCGAGATTCGATGTGTGATATCTTATACGACCAGCCTTTTTGCTGATAACAATTACTGAAGCTGCCCTTGTCTAAGTGGACCCGTGGGATATATTTATACGTTGCTCTGTCTAACTGGACCCGTGGAATTCCTTTGGCAGCAAATTACGATACAGGTTCCCAAAGCTTTATTCTTATAAATTTCTGGCGTATAAACAATTGAAAAGACCTGCCCTGTGGCCGAGAGATCAGTCACCAGCCGAATCACAGATGCGCCAGCTTCCAAAACTCAATAAAGCTCAAATTTTCTTGTATCTATTTGTGATGAAGAGTGTGACACAAAAGGTACGTACGTACTAGCGTATTAATATACTAGTGGCCCGTGCCGTCATTATAAATGACGGCAAAAAATGAACACTTCACCAAAACCCCCGCCGTCTTTTGGTCTTCCTCATTTTTCCCCTATCTAATACTGAAGAAAAAGATTGCAAGGTACCCAACTTTTTTTTTCGCCTTTTGAAATCTGAATTTTCTCCTATCTTATTCCCATAGAGCTTGACAGGAAAGATATAAATCAGTACTATATAATAATTCACGTCGTGTTTATATTTATTTATATATTTATATAACACGACGTGAATTATTATATAGTACTGATAGATACATATATAGTACTGATAATGTGTTCAATGAATTGAAAGACTGATCACTATTTTCACTGTAATGTTTGACTGCTGAGAAGGAAATAACGGTCCCCGACGCTAATGGGGATGCTGCTGCTTACGTCGGAAGAATTGGCCGTTGTCGCCTCTTCCGATAATTTAAATTAACAGATATAGCACATTCTGCAAAGCAGAATCAGTAGCCCTAGCTTGAAAAATTGTATAGTGTCATCCAAAGTTCTTCGCCTTCGTTTTTGACGGCTGGGTTCCCAAGTTTGTGCAATAATTTAGGCATTGCGTTTTCTGAACTAGCTCCCGGGCGTTTTTGGTCTTACCAAAAAACATTCATACTTTTCCTTGATACATTTATTTTCAAATATTCAAACTTCTTGCTCTACGTAACCTTTCTTGCACATTTTACTTCTTTTTTTATCTTAGTATATTTTTTAAACCACTCCTGTTGAACATTCAGATTTTCCCAAATCGTATTTTATCCTCACTATACTCTACGAACATCATCTGTAGTCAAACGTTCATAAGTTTCTCGGACGATTTTTATTCTCCGCGCCTTTTACAAAAATCAAGATTTTCTTTTGTTTCTTATGGGCTCTACCAGGAAAATGTCGCCATTTGTGTCATAATTCACGCGCGGTGTTCTCTAGAAGTAGATCTCGCTCCTTTAGATCTCGCTCCTTTCTATTCTGGTTATAGAGTTTCATAAATTTCCCAAACTTTATCTTTCTTGTCCGAGCAGAAATTTCTCGCAGCAATAAAATAAGCGCTGTGTGGACTGTCACTTCCAATCATCTTGGGACGGAAGTTTGCTATCGGTTCCCTGTTTCCTTTAATAAGTTCACTGAGACTTCGGTAATTTTTCGGGGACGTTTTTGACTTGCAGCTTGGCGATGGGGCTGACTGAAGCAGTCCGCAAGTGGAGATGTTCGCTGAATGATGCACCTCTCGCGACAGTGTTGCGTTCTGTCTTTTTAAACATCAGTTTGAGCTGCGGTCTAAAGTGAAGGTGTTTCCTGAATTATGCGCTGCTTGCGATGATGTTACACGCTTTGTTCTGACATCAATTGGAGTTTTTCAACATTTTGAGCTGCAGTCTGAAATGGCGTTGTTTACTGAACTATGCACTCATGCAGGGATGATGCGCACTTTGTTTTCAAATCATTTTCAATTGTGCGCCGCTTGCAGCGAACCACTTAGAGATTTTGCCGTTCGATTTACATAGGTCGCGTGAAAGTGGCGCTGTACTCTAAACTTATTGCACTCTGAAGCAATGTTGTCGCTTTGTTCTATACCAATTTGAATTGTTCTCTGGCGCAGTGATTTTGAAGCTATGTAAATAAGCGTTTTTTCATGTCGCTTGAATTTTATTACCATATCAATTAGTCCAAGTAGTTAGCAACGTACATGCGACCATAGGTCTACCTATTCATTGTTCATGTTGGAGGTCATGATTCTGCATTGCATCTGCAAGTTTGTTATTCTCCTATTAATTAATATTGGTGAGCGTCGCCAGATCTACTTCGTCAATTCGGTGTGTCCTCGATCGTTGCCTTGCTGCTCTTTCACTCGAAAATCTACGATCAACCGCTCAATTTGGCCATAGACTGTTCATAACAAATACCTGTTTCCGTGATCCACGCGAAGCGTTACAGAGCTATCATGTAACCGATATGCGGAGTTTCAGCGTTAGCGGGTAATAAATATTACCAGCAAATGTGCATTAAAAAAAAAAAAAAACGTACGTGTGTCACTAACGTGATTTATATCATACCTATAAACTATAGTGCAAGGCTTGAGCTTGAAAGTGGTGGTGCTGAATTTGCACTTCGGGTACAAATGTGCGTTTTTCATTTCCAATTTTAAGTGCGGACGCTCGTTGAATAGTTTGCGTCTGTTCTTATTTTGTTTTCTATTTGAAGTGCCAATGTGCACTTTTACCTTCCCGTTCGGCGTTCGGATGCTCGTTGGATTTTGTTTTCCTGGCGTCGATGAGCGTTTTTATTCTACCGTCGGTTACGAGGTTGTATTTTTACAATGACTTATATGAGCTCTGTTTACTCGTGTTTCTGCTCCTTTGCAGTCGTTTGTACTTTGACTAACCAGCCTTATATTACTGCTGACTGCTTGCCGTTCTTGATCCAATAGAAGGAGCTTTATAGTCACTCAGATATGTTTTCTTATTTAGAGAAACTGTACGCTTCATTTAGTCTTGGCGTTTTAACCAATATTAGCTGCTCTGGACTATATAGAGACGCTTTCTATAAATTATTTGCTTCTCGAGAGAATAGCTTTGCACTTTCAAGTGTCAGTGTTTTCTCTAGTCAATTAATAATAATGAGTTGTTCTCTACTATGGAGGTTTTCATGGATAGAGATCCGCTCATTTGTTTTCATGTTTGTGACGGCGGGCCTAATTGTACCCAGGCTGCTGGATATTTCGCTAAGCAGAGAGCTTCACGGATGCTTGTGCTTCTACCTTCAATTTCTCATTTTCTAATTTTTACACTTTCCAGTTTTAATTGCTCCGAACAAGGAGCTTCTCAGATGTTTGTGCCTGTACCTTCTATTTGGCAGCAGTGTTGATGCAACAGCAACTATATTGTTATCTTGCGTATTCATTTGTCTGTTTCTTTATTCTTTCATCGATTTGTAAGTACATTACGCTTTCAGCATTTGATAGAGGAATAATGGCGTATCATGGGTACCTTCTGTTGAATGACAGGAGTGTGTCTAATGCTGGCGACACACTAGGCATCAGATAACTTGATGCAAGAATGCGAGACCCCGACGTCATTTACGCTACGGTATCTATGCTACCGTTTTTAAGTACGGATCGAAACGGCACGCGAGCTGCACTTCCGAGTAACCATTTGGGAGTAGAAGTGGATATGTGTCCCCGGCATTAAGGTATTGTGATGCTGAGAGACTCGGAGGAAGTATATTCATTAACCAGCGGCCCTTTTTCGCGGCATGAGCTGGCTGGCTGGAATGGGTGGCGCAGATGCTTGTTCATATCCTTTTTAGCTTTAAAAATAGTAAACTAAAGCTGTTCTTCAACGGTCTTCACTGCAGATATTGTCCACGCTGCTAAAATTTCAGAATGTAATTTTGTTTATGTGTACTCGACGTATATAGCAGAGACTAACGTTCAATAGTCTGTGTATATAATAGCAGTCAGTGTTCATTGTTCAAGTTACGACGTTCCTTAAATATCAGCCTCTCCTGACTTCTGAACTATTATTTTTTGCCGGCAGGTGTAGTGCCTCCAATCCGCTCGTGCTTGAATAAGTGGCTGCTGTGGTGTAAGCCACTCAATTGTGTGTCTTATATCAAAAGTGACTGCGAGAGCTAAGCCCATTAGGGAGCCGCCTCTGAAAGCCTCCGTACCAAGCCCCCGCGGACTTTCCGGTCTCACTGACAGCTGCAGGCTTATATCGTCGCCTCTACTCTCCTCCGAGTGCTGAGACAATCTGAAGTGTTGAATGTCTGTTGCTCTTAGAGCTGAACACCGAGTACACTGCACTCTTTGTCTCTCTGCCTACCTAGAGTTGACTAAGATTAAAGTTTGAAGTAAAAAATGAAGCTAATTGCAATGAAATGGACTTGAATGGCAGTCTCGAGTTTGAGGGATGAATATGGAGCTGTTATCTGGAGTTATGACGGAGATATGTGGAGTTGTATGTTGTTAACTGGGAGTTAGCGGTAGGTAGCTGGAGTTAGCTGAACTTAGCTCAGATGGAGTTAGCTGAACTTAGCTCAGATGGAGTTAATGCAGTTGTATGAATCGGAATGAATTGAATGGATTTAAGTGAAGTTACCCCTTTGTTTCATGAATTATTATGCCCAACTCTTAGGGCTAACACTATCTGCAGTGTAACACATGTATATATACCGTGCCTAGACATAAGTATTTGCACAACTCTTTTTTTATGTATTTTAAAACATTTAGGGACTGCTTTAGGATAATTAATACAGGAAGTTTATATATCATATATATAATAGAATATTTAAACAGAACAGTCAAATGTGCACTTATATCAAGAAAATTTAACACAATCAAAAGTAATGAGGGACAAAAGTATTTGACCAAAAAAAAAAAATTATGACATTAGTACTTGGTGGCGTGACCTTTATTGGCAATAACAGCATGGAGACGATTGTTATAGCTGGATATTAACTTTTCACATTCACTTGATGGTATTTTTTTCCATTCTTCCATGCAGATAACTTTTAATTCAGTAAGGTTTTTGGGACACCGTTGGTGGACACCAGATTTAAAAAGACGCCACAAATTTACTATTGGATTAAGGTCCGGTGATTGGCTAGGCCATGAAAGAATATTTATTTTCTTCTTTTGAAACCATTCTTTCGTTAAATTCGCAGTATGCTTGGGGTCGTTGTCTTGTTGGAGGGTCCACCTGCGCCGTCCGTAGAATTTTTTTGGCACTCCCTGTACATGAAACTATTCATTTTTCCATCAATGATGTACAGATCACCAACACCATGGGCAGTAAAGCAACCCCACACCATGATGCTGCCCCGTCCATGCTTCACGGTGGGGATGGTGTTCTTGGCCTCATAGGCAGTACCACGTTTCCTCCATGCATGCCGAGCTTCGTTTCGGCCAAAAGTTCTATTTTAGTTTCGCCAGACCATATAACCCCTTCTTAAAACTCATTTCCTTTGTCCAGGTGTTCTTTGGCATATGTTAAGCGTCTCTTGACATGTTTTGCTGTAAAAAGAGGAGTTTTGCGAGAAGTGTAAGAATGAATGCCAGTACGGTTCAATTCCCGAACAATAGTTTTCTTGCTGACATGCAGTCCCTGAGACGCCAGTTCACTCTGAAGGTCAGCACGAGTTGCCATGGGGTCATTAGTCACCTTACGTAGCATGTAGCGCCGAAGACGACCCATGACCTTACGCGGAGCTCCAGCTCTTGGCAGGTTGGAGACCGCCCCAGTCACTTGATGCTTGCGGACTATTGCTCCAACCGTTGAAAAAGGAACATTGACACGTTCTGTCATTACTCTATAACTTAATCCCGCACTACAAAGTTGAATTATCCGTTTACGAGTAGCTTGAGGGATTTCTTTAACTTTGGGCATTGTAGTGAGAGTGTGCGCGACTTCAACGAGGTCTAGAGAGGTAATGATTGCGCCGGCTGTGGTTTATTTACATTGCATTTGTTTCGAGACGTTTCGTGAACGTCCTAGATTAATTTCCAACTTAATCTATTCAAATTATACTAGTAAACATCAAAGATTCAACATCATATTTATTTTGGTCAAATACTTTTGTCCTTCATTACTTTTACTTGTGTTAAATTTTCTTGTTATAAGTGCACATTTGACTGTTCTGCTTAAATATTCTATTATATATATGTTATATAAACTTCCTGTATTAATTATCCTAAAGCAGTCCCTAAATTTTGTAAAATACATAAAAATTAGAGTTGTGCAAATACTTACGTCGAGGCACTGTATATGTGTGTGTATTACGGAATGAAGGACACGATTAAATGATATACAGTAAATAGAGTGACCACAGCTCATTGAATTTACTCGTAAAATAGTCAAATGGAGGTACCGTAATTAAGGTTGAATCAGTTTAAGTGAAATTGAGTGGAGATAATGGAATGGTGCTGATTATAGTATTTGCAGTTGTATGGATTTCCCTAGTTAAATGATGTTAGTCAACGCAGTTTTTTATAATCAATAAAATTATTATTATTATTATCATTAAAATTACGCGCCAAAGCATCCAGGTCAAGAAACCCCAATTGAAGCACACAGCAACACCACGACGCCTAAGGTGCTGCCAAGAAGAAAAATCAGTAAAAAAATATATATTCTCAGTCGACTCAACTCCTGCAGCTCGATACGATTGAACGTGGATCCCGGGAACAAATTCCACACCAGTATTATTCCGGGTATGAAACACCGACTGAAATAACGAGTTTGGCACCTAACTGTACCCAAAGTAAAGGGACGATCTACGCGTGTTTCGTCTGAAGATCCTGGGAGCAGGAACAGTGTAGACTGTAGACAGTGGCCCTCTATTGAATACCTTATCGAACATGTGGAGGCAAGCTACTTTCCGTCTATGGGATAAGTATACTTAATTATTCTGGACTCGCTGGCGGTGCCGATAAGTCGGCCAAGCAGACGAAGATTAGTGGCAACCGAATCGAAAACAGGAGAACAATAGGTACTATAACAGAGGAAGCAAAAAAAAAAACAAAGTAGAAGCATCTCCAGACTACGTCAACGTCACCAAACACAGCGTGATGCTTTCCCTGGATCCCAACCTTACTAGATGCATGTTTGACCAGACGCCTAATATGTGCTTCATACGTCAGCTTCTCATCTAAAAGGACACCAAGTATGTCAAGAGAGCTTGACTCCTGCGGAATAGAGCCACCTATCTCGATTGGGGTATACGGAGGTAAGCGAGTACGAGACCGACTGAAAATCATAGGCTTGATTTTATCTGCATTCAATTTCATACTATATGAGGAGCACCATTCGTCGGTCCGCGACAAGTCTTTGTTCAGAGGACGGGCAACATCCATCCGCAAGCGAGGGGCCGTAGTCACCCATACCAAATTGGAATTGTTGGCATAATTTACCATCGTGTCCCTTAAGGCGCAAAACATATCGCTAGTGTAGATTACAAACAACAAGGGACCCAAAATGTTACTCTGACGAACTCCCAAAACCACACCGACAGATTCCCGAACCCACCTAACAGATTGCGCCAATCTCAGTGTGCTTTTCTACCACTTGACTAGGAAAATTAACTGTGTTGCTATTAGACCGTGTCACAAGACGTCGCACGCTGCTGTCTCTGAAAGTTTTCTAGTGGTAAACTTTCTGCAAGTTTGCCCTCATGCGGTGAGTGCTAATTGCCTTGCCTTTGGATTGGGTGGAGCAGAACTTTAGATCTCTATTCAGCTGTAAATTTGAGGGTAGTGATTCTACGTAAGGTGATATTAACGAGGAAAGTTGAGGTAGTATTCTCATTGTTATCAGAGTTATATGTAGTTAGAAGCTAGATGTTATCTTGCGGGCAGTGATCCGGTAGCGTCAACTGCCATGGTAGTTGACGGTATTGGCTCATCGTGAAGAACAATTAATGGATGTCTTGGTTGTTCTTTCCCTTTGTACAGCAGAATAGACTCTTCATAACAATTATTCATTATTACTCGTAAATATCTGATGTGGAATGGTTTACTCAAGATAAATTATTTGCCTATTATTTCTCGTAAATACTCGTAATTAATGTGAAATGGACTCTTCAAGATACCTAATTGTGATTCGCATTCTCAAAAAAATTCTTATGTCTCATAAATAATATGTCTCTGCGAGTCCATCATTTTACATTTGGAAGTCATATTGCTGTGAGCGCAAATTTTGCGTTACGCCTCCGTTAGCGTGCACATTCTACAGTTTTGTAGAATGGCAATGCTTATAAGGCCTGAGGGCCTTAAGCCGTAGCTGCCTCTGACTCCCACACAGCCTCCCTCCCTTGATTGAAGAAGCCATAAATTGCTCTTAGCCGCTGCCTTAAGTCTTCATTATGACCTGTGCCGGCCAGGCAGCTTCAAGAAAATTTCCTTTATGGCGTTGTGATGAACTTGCTCTTGGGTGTCGCTTCACGACTCGGCTCACACCAAAAGGACAAAATCCAAAGTTGGTTTCTCGTAGGAATAGCATTGTTTGAGACGTCGTGTATGTAGCACACTGGTCATGTAGGGTTAAATTGTAATGGGTGGGTGATTCTCTTGAGTTGCTTCTTCAGACTCGACCTGAAAGACTTCTGCCACAGAAAATATCAGGTACCGGTGTAGTATATTAGTTACGTGAGATGCTATACGATGCACGTCTTTAAGTTAAGTTAGGTAGCTATGTTAGCTGAACTGAACCTATTCCTAAATAACCCAACCTTTTTGAACCTAATCTTACTCATACTTTATTGTTGGCAACATACTAAGCCAGGACTGAACATGTAGCATTTCGTTGTAAAATAACAGGACCTTTGCAGTTTCCTTAATAATGATGTCTTAGTGCATACTGACTCAGCTGGACGCGAAGTGAGTAACAGGTAACCAGAATATTTGTTTATGTAAATATTCACTGATATTCTTCGTTGTGCTGTCTTGGATCTGGATAGAGTTAAATGCTACATGCGGTGGACTTCTCACACTTTCGCTACGGAAATTTTTATATTATAGAGTCTATTTTTATTTTGACATGCTTATAGAAAATGCATCATATTAGTAATAATTCATACATCCAGACGTCTTTCATTCGTGCCCAGTTTACTCTTTTCTCTTCTCATACTCCTAATGATGCTTTGCTCTGGTCTCCTGTTTTCCTGACATACTGTTTCCGTGCACCTTGGTCTAATATCGAACACCCTATTGCATGGGTACCGCGTTGCTGTCGACATAGGTACCGTATATCCCATCGTTCTTCCGCTCCTTGATCGCTGTTGTAATGGAAAGGAAGATGTTTGATTTTAATGCCAATCGGTGTATACTTTAACATTTAATTTTCAGTTGATGAACGAACTTAGCTGTGACAAGCTTCAGCTTACGAAAGAAATATCGCGCTAATGTTCAGATCTAGAGCTTTATTTAGAATATACTGATTACTTTGATATGACATATGCAGTGATGACCGTCTATGATGCTGGTCACTTTCTGTTGAATTTAGTCGAGTTGATAATGGTTGATTTGACCAACTTCACCTTAATTTCTTTAAAACTTTATTTTGCACGACTTGCAAACGAATATGAGTTTAGTGTACCGCAGTGTACATTGGCATCGGATCGCTGGACGTTTGTTAGCTAATTTTTAATTTTCTTCTTGGGTTAGGAACTTTGTGAATAGATTTGTTGTCGACCGCCTGAACCTCTTAATTGGCGCTGGAGATTTTTTGAAGAGATTTTTAGCCAAGTGTATTTTCCAACTGCCTCTCATGTTTGAGATTGTAATTATTTTATCTTCAAAGATTGTAGGAAAAACTATATATATATATACATATTTTTTCTTCTCCCACTCGAGTTTGAAATTATTATGATCATTATTTCCTTCTTTTAAAGTAATTTTCATACAAACATATCCTCCTACTCTCCCTCACGCTTGAGATTAGCTTAATCAATATTCCACCAAGAGAAATTTCTTACTTTCCTTCACACTTGAGATTATTTGATTTTGTTGAAGAGTAGATTTTACCACTTCATACTTCATCTCGCGCTGCCGCTGCCAAGCGTAAAATGCCACATTATCGGCTATAGCGGCCGCCTCATTTGCATCACAATGCCAATAGCCGATACGCGGGCTCTAAACTTCGTTTTATTTTGTACAGCAGAATCGATAGTGCGCATGATCGTGCCTTCAGTTTGCCCTAAATATTCCTTAACACGTTCATCGTACTTCCTAGGGACGAACTATGCACTGAATCTCAAGTTCGAAAATGCCAAACACTTTCATTGTACCGCTTAGTCTCGAACTGTTGTACTATGCCTCAGTTCAGAACTACCGAACGCGGCACATTCATCGTACGGTTTGCTGTTCGAATTATTCTGTCACTTAAGTGTCTTTCCAACTCACGCAGCCCTGGTAAGGCATGTACTAGCAGGGATTCATCTGTAACACAGCATAACCTCCCGCTATTACCATCGGCGACGCACTAAGCCCGGACCAACAGCTGCGCTTGTGCTGGCTCACAGAATCACAGTAGGCGCGCGCCCACACTGTTCGCAGTACAGCCACATTTCCGCTTACTCTACTCTTGACTTCAGTGACTTACACAGTCATCAGCATATTTATTGGCACGCTGCAATAAAACAACTTATATTGTTCTTAAAGTCATGTGCAGGAGGTTGGAATGAAAGCCGATTACATGGAATAATATGTATTCCCACCTGTTTTTCCGATGCATCAGTCGGATTCCCAAAAATATAAGTAATAAAGAAGTTATAAATTATATTACAAAATTCAGTAGTTCGAAATTATTAGCATCCTATTTCTAATGATCGATTGTATAGCCTTTAGCCTCAAGTACTTGCTTCAGTTTTTGTTATAATTTTCCACACACCGGAAGCACTCTCCAGGAGAAGTGTAACTCTACTCTTCCATATAAATTTCCTCTAATTGAGCGAGTTTTTTTTCACCATTACTTTCAACTTCAATATTCTCCACGGATTCTCTATTGGATTTAGGTCCGGGCTCTCCAGACACTCCCTCGTCAAATTAGCTGCATGCTTCGGTCGTAGTCCTGCATAAAGAACCTACGCCGACTGAGTGACAGTTCGTTTGCTGATTCTTTCAAGTTAACATTCAAAATTTTCGCATGATTTTCTTTCTTCATAATACCGTTGACCTTCACAAGGCGTCCTGGTCCAGTAGCAGAAAAACATCCCCAAAACATCAAACCTCTGCCACGTGCTCCACTGTTGGTACGGTGTTCTTTAGCAAAAAGGCTTTGCCAGATTTCCTGTAAACATGCGAAACATTATTAAGTCCAAAGAGCTCAATTTTTGTTTCGTCCGACCATAAAACTTGCTTCTAGAAGGCAATACTTTTGTCAATGGGACGTTTTGCACACTCCATCCCTGCTTCAAGAGGTACAGGCTTGGGGAATGGGGTTTTCTCGGACAACAAGCTTCCAATTCAGCTTCTTCAAAACTTCCAACTGTGTGTCGAGATACACTAGCTCCAGGGTCACACTGAACACCTACAATGTCCTTTGCAGTGGCCTTTGCGTTTTGGCTGGAATATCTAACAACTTTTTGCTCTGCTCTCTTAGACCAAATTCTTTTTCTTCCACGTCCTGTCTTGTTTTTGACATGACTTTGCTGGGCTTGCTTCTTTATAATAGCTCGAACAGTTAACTTTAGAATGTTTAACCTTTTGAAATTCTTATCATAGCTTTCCTCCTTAACTTGACAAGCTACAATACGTTTCCTGTGGTCTTCAGCCTTCACCATCACAATAATCTCTTATTTCTGTGAATCTATAATTATCTGAAATACCAAAATCAGTCAGAAAACAAAATTTGAATGAAAAGTTCTAACAATAAATATATGTAGGAAGACTTTAAAGCACAATTACTCTGTATACACACACTGAATCGACAAAAATAATAAGCCGTGTCGATAATTTTAACCTGCAATATTCACAGTTCTGTTCACTTCTCTCTTATTACAGCGATTTTCAAAATTCTGATTGTTGCATGGGACAAAACAGGTAGCTTTGTGTGATATAGCCTACCGAACCCATTCAGTGTTTTACTTCTTATTAAACTGCGTATCTGGTTGCAGTAATGGTAAATTCGTTAATAGTTCTACTGGCTGCTTCAACCGCACGTTCTTATTCGCTTGGTGCAGTTAACTAGCAGGGGATACATTTACCACTTATCCTGCTCAACTTGTGCGCTTCCTTTCGACACAATTCAGTGCCCAGTTCTTGTGCCAATTTGGTACGTCGTGCCACAGTCACTGCAGTTTGCCCCTGCTTTGCTTCAGGCATCTATGATTCGCCTAATGAAATTGAGCTGACCTTCTCAGCTGTTCATTCACTTGTTCAAAATATAAATCGTTTGTCTTCCGTTGGCGGAACTGAAAAGAGTTTCATGTCCTAATCACTGAACGCAATCGTTCAGGGTGCATCGGCAGCTTGCAGTTGGCGTTCCGGACAAGTTACGGCTAGGCGGGTTTGATTGATGTTGAAGTACAAATCAAAGTCACCTTTAGTACACCCTCTGTGACATGCACCAATTAATGTTATTCCCGTAGCCGCCCGGTGAAGGCTTAATAGGTTGAAATATGAACGTAACAACTTTGTGGTGAGTGACGCATGGATGCCAACAGCATCGCTTCGTAAAAATAAGCTCTAACTGGAGGATCTCCGTCGTGAGGTAATCAAGTCACGGAGGCCAACTAGCAATACTGTTGCTATTTTTGCCCTAGTTACTAATTGTATTGCCCTGAAGCAAATTTCCCTTCTGCTGCTCACATGCATGCTCAAGTGAATAACATTATCTAAGCTTCACACCGTTTTTTCTGTCGTGTTGCAACTTGGATTACTGAAATAACTGCTTCCCGACTACACTCACTGTCATCGCTCTGTTGGTTTTCTTCACTTAGATGATTCTCTTTGCCGGCACTAAGTAATTACAGCTGCTGTCTTCTGCCTTTTTTCAACATTCCATGCTTGAATTATGGATATGATTCGCGTTCTAAGGGCGGGTGCATGCAATAGTATTCCAGTTCCCGTACGTAGTACTGAAAGACCGACTGCGTTGCTGTGGCCGTCTAGAAAACAAAAAAGTACGCCGCTTTCTGACTCCTAATGTGCTCCAAATATGAAGAGTTATTCGGAACTCAATACTAGTAACACTTGCTTAGCCAGCTGCCATGATGGTCAACGCCATCTAAATTTTTTGATAGACACTCATTTGTGTTTACAAGAATGCAACGAAGTATTCCAACGCTGCGTAGTTCGGTGATTACAGGCCGTCGTGCCAGCCCGCTAGATCTAAGTCCAAAACCCTCTAACTCTGTTAAAATTCCCGTTTAGATTCCTCATCGAACTGCCGCTATAATATTACAGTTCAACAATGATTGTTCTACGGGCATTCCTGATTCGCCTTTACGCTACCATAGCGAAATAACATCGTCTAATAGCTGCCACCATTCACTGAATGTTTATTTACGCAAGAGCATCTCTTCACTGCTGTGGATATACGAGGAGCCATGCCGCTGCGTTGCTTATCATGTTGCCAATATCGGCGCCTACGTAAATATATCTGCCACTTGTTATCTGAGATGCTCTCGAATGTAGCAAGTCGCTGGAGGCTACCTATGGTACGGGAACAAACAAGCCAATTGCTTTATGTAAATCTGTTGCGTCGACTCTCTCTCGACTGAGTACCGCGAGTGCTTCATTGCCTTTATGGACGTCATTTGCCTTTCCATTGTCTACTTGCGAGGAACTCTGATGGATTCTTTATTAGGTAAACGGGAGAAACGGACTCTTTTTGTGGAGGGTATTGTTGAAAAATAATGTTCTCTTCAAGGGGACATAGGATGGCGACACTCTGAAAAGTTACGTTGGCTCTTTCTGTTGTATATGCTGTAGTATATGGAGCGTCAGAACCAGAGGGGATTCCATATAGTAAGTTACTTTAGTTGTATAGCTAGGCTTTCAGGACATAAATATTACTCTCTCTCTTTAGCTGTTCTGTCCACCGTGTTTCCTTTATTTGGCTCCTTCTAAATTCACTCAGCATTTGCGTTGTGGTTCTCTTCTTTATTAACTTCTAGTGCCCGTGCGCATTGATCCGACGAAGGAACACGACTGTGCATTAGTTCCACTTGTCTTTCAACTTATTAGATATCTCTTAGTTGCTACAACGCTGTTTGCAATTACCAGGAAGGTTTAAGCTACCTTTCATTTTTACCGATGTATTTTTTTTTTGACTAGCTGTCTCCGTACACTGTGTTCAGTACATGGGTTCCCATAGTTTCTTAACTTGTTGTACATCCCTTTTCTCTTTCTCAAAAAAGCTGTTTGGAAATGCATAGAGTAAGGATTTGACCAACTTCCGAGTTCATGCACTTTGGCCCAAATTCACTCACGTTACAACATTAAAGGACTAGCTATCGCTCAGCACATCATTCCAAGAGAAACACGGTCTACGGACTCCACGCTTGTACTCGTGCAACTTAGGGCGCAAGTCTCTGCAACTTGAGGCACAAGTCTCTCCAACTTGAGCAACTTGAAGCACAAGTCTCTACAACTGAGGCACAAGTCTCTGTACGCTCGGCCAATGAAAAGAATCGTTGCGTGTTATTTGGGCACTCACGCACGAAGTGGTGCTTGAGCTTCGTAAAGCCGTGCGCAGACAAAGAACATCTTCGCTGATTTCGGCCATACAAAATTAGCGGATCGTCAAGCTTGGCATGACATTTCAGTGTACACGTAGCGGGGGAAATGTTCTTGCTGTCACAGCGTCCGATAGGAAAGTTTTTGGAAGCTGCTTGAAAGAGAAATTTTAGGTACTAATTTAATAAATTTTATTGCTTGTCTACCCACCAGTTCTTATTCATCGTGCATAGTACTCAGCAACTGAATGTTTTATAATATCCTGTTTGTAAATAAAATCTTGAGATGTACGTTTCGTGCGGCTATCGTCGTTGTAGCCTGGAGACAAATGCAGTTTATACTTTTGACTTTTCGGTTACAATCGCCACCATTTAACGCAATTTTTCACGAAAAACAAAGGCGTAAGTTTCATACCATAGTAGTGAACAGATAACAGGGAAAACTGGACTGCAAGTTGCTTTGAATCGCTTGAAAGCTACGAAGAATAATGGCCTAGACGCATCCTGCTGAACTCGCTGTCTTATGCAACTTTATCGCCGAGTCTGGTCGAGCGTTTGTCGGCGAAATGGCACTCTCGGCAATTTTTAGTTCTCGTCTGCATTGGGCTTAAATGAACTTACAATTGGCAACTGTGAGATACAGTACGGACCGATCCTTAGCAGCTTGTAACTCCCTTGACCAATCTGAGGCCGAGATGGCTTCCTTCTCACACGGTCATCTTCTGCACCTAGTTCCCCATTATTGGTAATCTGCCCTTTTTCTATTCCTTTGTAAAAACACACTTGGAATTTTAGTCACCTTTCTTGAGCATTTTCATTATTCGCCTGCCATTCTTTGTCTTGATTGTTAGAGTAAACTATTCGTTGTAGTCTTGCCACTCTTTCCACTTCATGTAGGTTTGCATCTTACTCCAAATTACTGATATTATCCCTGGATCCCATAAATTAGTGTTTGTATATATTTTGAGTGCGTTGATACCTCCAGCCAGGACACGTTACTTTAAATACGCAGGGTATATTCCGCATTGTGCATAAAGTGTCCTATTTTAGTGCTTTGTTTCTTATTCTTCTGCATATCTTTACTCTGTGGTTTTCATCTTTACAGACTAACTGTTCCCTTGCCTGGTTGCCCCCCATGCATTGGTTCTTCTTCTCGGTTGACGTTCTACATATCTAGCCCAGAGTACTCTCCCCGAAGGTCTAAATTTTTGACTTTTTAAAAAAAATTCTAAAGACCTGTCTGTCCTTGTCTCTTAACCTGACCTAGCAGTTTTTACCTATTTGATGGTGCTACCTAATGATACTTAAGTTGACCTAATTATTTTCTCGATAAAACATTTTTTCGTGTCAATTTTCGGGGAGAAGAGTTACTTATAAATTATCTATACCTGTGGTTAATCACCATAGTCTAGTGGAAACGTCTCATAGATGCTGAATATAACTAATTTTTTTCACTAGTTTGCATACCTATCAAACATATACCTTCTCAATTTAATTTGCATGGTTTATTTCTCCTGACTTTTATCTCTCGATATGGAGCCTCTCTGCGTAGCATCTCGGTTTCATTTTCGCCGTTCCATTTCCTGTTCCGCATCCTGGTGCTATCAAGGGAATCACTTTGCTGTGTCATGCTCTCGGCAGCCTCGGTGTGCCCTTCGCATTGAAGATATCTCCTCTGTTGCCCGTCCGTCGGTCTTCCATCGATCTGCCCGACATCTCATCTCGCCCACAACCGACACATTTTCAAACCGTGAAGCCTGTGTTGGCGGCCCGGGAGCGCAGACTTCCATTAGGGCCAAGTCCACTTTGTTCTTCTCCTTTACCACTTATTAAAGAAGCTTAACTTCCCTTGTTTTCGCCGGCTAAACTTGCCACGGACTTTTGTTTACTTCCGCTAATTGCTTCCTTTCGGATCTAAATCACCGGAGCTCGCCTGCGCTGCAATATTTTGGGTGATGAGGGAGTGGGAGCGATTGTAGCTTGGTCTCTTTTTTTACTGATTTTGCGGTATCATCTCATGAAGCATAGAATGAAGCTGTCACTGTGGTGCAGGCATGCAATCTCTCTTGGCGGTTTTGTTTGTAACAGAGTCAGGTGTGAATTCAGTGAATTGTTAACTTGCAAATTTTTAAATTACAACCATTTCGATATTATTGGAGTATTTTTGGATCATTCTTCCCTCGCGCCGCATATCTATCCAGGTATCTTCATGATGGTTTAATCCCCAGCAGGCATGAGATGTACCATAAGCATACATGATGATTCTGTCTTTATGGGTGTCTCACTTCCTTTTTTTCAGCCTTTCTGGACATCACACTTTCTGTGCCGACTTATATCCATCTCTTGACCACCTAGTTGCTGCCGCCCTTTATTTAGTCGTATTAGCAGTCTTTGTTCTGCTCTCGTGCTTTTGCTGGTATCATGAAACACAACTTTTCGTTTTGACGTAGGGGCACCTTAATGTCACGCTTATGAGCGGCCAAGAGTGAGTTTTCATCATCCTTTACACGCAGTAATTTTATAGTTTAGCTTGGTAGGGAAATTGCAATGAAATAAAATTTTCTTAACAATTGGTGTGCGGTATTCTTGTTAAAATGCGTTGAAAAAGAGTTTAATTGTATGTAAACGGAACTTGCTTCGTGCGGTTCTCTACCCTTATACAGCAGCCATTCTATAGAGACTCTTTGTAGAAGTGCTTTTGAACTTTATTTTGAAAAAAAAAAAAAAACGCAGCAACTGGAGTCCTGAGCCCAGCGCCTTCTTCGTCGTACTATTATTCTTTTGTTCTCGTCTCTTTGAAATGCGTTTTGTTCTGCAGTTACAATACCGAGCTTTTCTTCTGACACGTGGCTCTCACCTGGTGAATATACCCCAATGGGGAAATTTTACAGTCACAGATAGGAGACTTGGGATCTTATACATTGGCGGACTATACATGTTTCTTTTAGCATTCTTCATATAATGCTTGGAATGCTCCATTTCGAGCCGACACAGTGAAAAGAAAACAACGTATTTACATATCAGGGGACAGCAGTGCATTGGTACGAAAAATACCGAGAATTACAGCTTCATTACCACAAATGAACGGTTTTTTACGAACATAAATAGGTCTGCTGAGGAGTCTGAACTGTCGTGATGTTGTAGAACATCTTTCCACCACTCACTTCTCTTAATGTACTACTCACTTCTCTTAATGTATTGCTGTGGAGAAAACAAACGACCGAGCGAATTTGTGGCCTGTTGAAAATGTCTAGTTGTGTTTTGCACTGCAGACATTTTTCACATCTTCGCAGCCCCCTTCGAAGATTTTAAGTCTCAGAGTTTGTTTATCCTTGTTTCTGGGAATCGCGCAACCTAGTAGTATTCTTTAGGAAGCCTGTCATTCGGATGCTTTTCTTTAACTCTGTCAAACGTGAATCGAATCAGATTCACTCCTGGTAACACAGGTTATGTTTACAGTCATGCTTACTCTAACGCTAGTTTTTTTCAGCCAATTACCGTACTTACTACTGGTACAAGCGAATCACCAATGAGTTTTACAGGGAAAACTATCGTATTCCTTCTCTATAATGCGTTTCGATGTTGATGTTGATCAAAATGGAACAAACCGTGTCGGATAGGGTTAAGTGCTCACTCTACTTCTCCCTATTTTATAGGACTCTTTCTGATCTGCCTGTCTGTTTCCATTTGTTTTCCTATTTGATGTTTCCACGTATTGTAGTCCTCTATGTGTAGGTGTTCTTTTTCTGTATTGTGCTACACTTTGCCAACTTCTTCTAGGTCTACATGGTATACATCGCCAAATTTATTTTACATTTTGGTGCGCTTCTAACTGTAACGTGTTAGGTTAGGAATAATTAATAAGAGAAGTAGCACCGAGTAAAATGATAAAATTTTAGGGGCGTAGAGAGGGCATAATGGACGAGTCCAATGTTGTTTCTGTGAGAGCTGATGGAATGAGGAAACGGGGCATGAATTTCTACAGCTTAAGAACTGTCAGCAGCGTCCGACGGTATAGATATTGCTACTAAACAATTTGTCTCTTCTAAAATAAAAGAATATGCCTAGTGTTGCTAGCCGCATATACCGACTATCGCAGTCTAGTTTGTTTTTACCTTGTGTATCATGGGGGTCTTCGTCGGAGTCCAGGTGACGTTCTGCACGTCACCGCACATCACGTCACGCTGAAAAAATTTTTTATGTTTTTTATATTTAGCTATCGTTTACAAAATAGTTACATCCCCTTTAAGTGACCTGATAGGCAAAAAAGTTCACCATCACGTAAATAAAAACAGCGACATGTAGCGTCAAAGTACGGCGAGTCTTCAATATAGACCAGGGTTCCGAGCAGGACTGAGGCGGATCAGAGCAAGTCCGGTCTAGTAACAAATTCCGGTACCTGAAGCGTGTTGCAATCAAACTGCCGGTGTCACGTGTGCTGCCCCACTTCCAATGTAATTCAGGTTAAGTCCCACCAACGTCAACAACCTTCATACTGTAGAGCTCCAGCTTAGTAAAATCCCCTTTGTTTACAAACATTGCCTTTGCTTACAAGCATTGCGATCAATTGTTATATAAAAGTGAAGAGAATATCTCGTGGCTGATGTATATTTGCCCTCTTGCCGGTTTTTCACACTTTTATTCTAAAAAAACACCCTAATTAAAGCTCTGCCAGCAATGTTAAAGAGTTAGGTTTCTGCTTATCAAGCTGAGATTGCGTCGTATTCATCCCATATATATGAGTGAAACGGTGATACACCGGAACTCGGAGCAACACGCTCTAAACATTCACTGGAACAGTCCTCTATCCGTGCTCTCTTATTACTTAGAGAATGAAAGAAAACGAGCAGTTGTTATGGTATACCACGATGTTTTTGATTCTCAAATCACTAAATCGGAAAAAATGTTTAGATGATGATAAACGTTGCATATCATCACAGATAGTGTTTAATTTATGTAAACTTAATATACTGAGTGATATTAAGGTACACTTGAACGTAGTATACGCCTCTTGGAAGATGGTACTAGTGCTGCAGGAAATATGAGACAATTCAAAACCAAGGTCGCAGAGTAGCTAAATCAAGTACATGGAACTAAAAATTTTAGGACTAAATTCAAACTGGTATAAAACAAGTCCGGCTTAAAACGAGGACTTCCTGGACTCAACTTTCTATGACGTCGCTTATCCTTGGCCCCCCATCAATGGTGTAGGATTAACGTGCCTCAAAGTTTGCCCTAAGCTCTTCCTGCTCGCAGTATTTTAGTCAGGTGCGAAGCGCCATGTAATGTATCAGATTAGGCCGCTTTGGACCTCCTGGCATTGTTGCCTTCGTTCACTATTGTTAGCTTAGATCTCCTTGTGTCGTTACGATTTTTGTTTCTTTGATGTCGGACCGTTGAAGGAGACGCGCTTTGGTCATTAACAGAGCACAAAGCTCGAGCAGTCTCGACACAAGCCAGAGAAACCTTTCGCTTACCAACTCTATTGTGCCGGGTAACGATCTTGTTTACGCTTCCTGATAACATCTTTGTACTTCCTCATGCTTTGGCTCTAATACAGCGGTGACTCTGTAACTCGCATCAAGTGTACTGTAAGAAATGAGGACCCAAGTCGAATATTAACATGTTACCGTCTAAAACGACCGTTCGTCATATTGTAAACAAAGCTCTTCCGGGGGAAATGGTTATCGTGAACGGTAGGTAAAGCGTTTGCGTGTGCATATGTGTATAATTATTGCCTTTCAAAGTGCTTCACTAAAAGTAAGTGGAAAGTCAGTTATAAAAATTGATGTTAATTTAATCTATAAGCTTTTTGTACGTTCTCACAGTCTTTTGTTTGGTTAAAAAAGATACTCAACGCATATCTGTTTTGCATCCGGCGAACGCTGGGGGTATGGAGGCGTCAACTACGAGACTAAGACTAGCAAGTTGTGTTGTAATGGTAGCAACTTAATTGATTGTCGCACCAGCCTCAAGTTGTCAAAGATCTGACTATTACTCAACTTGAGGAATAGCCTTCCGGCTATCGAGTCTCAACTAGGCCATTCCTGAGACTGCTTGTACATTAAATTTTGTCGGACATACATTGTGCCGCAGTGAATAGTTGTATAATGATGCTGGTTTTATTGTGTCCGCTACTTATTTTCCTAGAATAAATAAATCAAGCTAAATCTTGAATGAGCAAGTCTACGGGGTTTCGTGCGTAAATTTCACTTACTGATTTACCTTGATTATTCAAAATTTTATGATTTCCCCTGAGATTATATATAGGGCTGTGCTAAGTGTTCGCCTTCAGAGGTTGAATTCATTTCATTGTAGAAGTACTGCAATAATTTATATTTATTTGTTATCGCATTTGAGTTGCTACGAATTTATATTCAACAGCTGAAGTATAACAGCTTCGTTGTAACTATTGCGTATCTCTTCATTATTAGTGTTGAGTTGAAGAATATAGGGCCTAATTTGTCTGCTGCATTTCGTATTTGATGATTCTGTTTTGCTGTACTGAGTCGCACCCTCAGGGTAGATGAGGAAGGCAGGGGCACCTCAGCCTCAATCTGGATTTCGGGAGGTCATACCTACAGTGCTTGCTTCGTATCTTTCGCCTTTTATTTTTTTTGTTTACTCTCTCCATTTGTGGGTTATTTTTATTATTTTTTTTTTTGCTCAGCATACTTGTAATTTGTTCATTTCTTTTTTCTTTGGATAAAAATGAACTCTCTGGCAAGGGGACTCGAAGTACAGTTATTGCAACAGCTATAATCTAGTCGTAACTAATGCATAACTCTGTATCTGTTCAATGTTAATGATGATTAGCTGTGAAATTCTAGTTAAGGAATCGTTATTTTCATAGTTATTGCCTGGAGAAAAGTTCAGCAGCTTATGCAAACTACAATGAAAAGTGTAATTTGAAGTAGACTCAGTGAAGTGATTTAGCACGGGTAATTGTTTGTTGTGCTTATTTCAGCGTTTTTAAGAGCTAAGAGTTGAAAAATTTTATTGCCAATCGGCAACTGATGAGAATAATATCTGGGAAAAAGGTGCAATTATTACGTTTTAATGTACAAGAATCATGTTGTTATCATAAAAAAAAAACGAATCATTTGAGGTGTTTCATTGCGTGAACGAAACGCTCAATGACGTTGAAGAGGTAAAGTTATAATCCTAGTGATTAGTAATGGTATAATTTGTCACTACAGAACGAAGAGCTTAGCAAAGTGACATCTCGGAATAGTTACTACTATGCTGTTGCTGAGTACTTCTATTCCTTTTATTACAGAACGAAGAGTTTGATAAAGGATGCCATCCAGGAGAACACGTTCTTGAAAAATGTCAGGTTGCATCCAGGCCAGCTTAAGGAGATCATCGAAGCGATGTATCCGCAGCAGTTCCCCGCCGGATCTTGGATCATCAAGGAGGGTGATGTTGGTGAGTACTGTTATTGTGACGTTATTTTCATTACTTCCATTGCAATGCAAAAGTGGTGTTGTAGGTATTGTTAACAGTGCGGGGCTGTAGTCAAGCGCGTGTATGTGTGGTCCACGAGTAAGGTTTGTGCGGGGCTCAGTGCATCTCAGATTCATTGCGTGCAGGTTATGCTATGCTGCGGGCTGTGGATTTTGCCAAGTTTTTATTTCTACGACTCGTTTCGTGCCGTACAAACGAAGAGGTTAGTCGTCAAAACATAGATAGTTCCTTTCCTTGTCTATTTTTTAAATGTATCTCTCTCAGAAATAGCTATAATTTGAACTGAACAAATGACAATGTTCTCTTGCGTCCGTCTTGTAGAGCACCGCATGCATAACATTACCCTACTCTGTGAATGCGCTCGCGTACTCGCTCGTGTGGCTCAAGCTAATAAAATCCGCTCAACTTTAGCTTATCCGGACCTTCCATCAGCTGGGTTCGGTTCGCCACTTTGTATGTAGTAGTAGGCGTTAGCCGCAAACCGTGTACCCTTGAGCCGGCTGAAAACTTAACCGCACCCGCCCCTAGTGTTGTGAACATGTGGCATTTCGACAGAATATTCTAATAGCTTTGAGGTGCCGAAACAAGTTATTCATTACGATGATACAGAAACTGTAGTTTATCAGTGTTGGTTTTACAATTCATTTTAGAATCTTTCCCACCTCTTTGTAAAAGTTGACAGACTTTCACCAGGTAATTTCTTTAAAACAATGGGAGCAATAAATCTTGCTATAGCATTGATTAATATATTAAAACTTCGCGCAACGTTTCGGCCTAGTCCTATTTTTGCGCAATTACGGTAATGTATGTACTGAGAAGATACAGTATACATAGAGATGACAACCTCGACCAACTACGAAATCAAGAACCTACTACAGTTAATCATATTTTCTTGTTGTGGAGAATGTGTCCATATTTACTAATGATTATTTGTTCGGTGTTTTCCATTTGATCACTTTGAATGACATAATCTTAGCCGATTAATTTCAGATATTAGGAACAAGCTTGTGCGTTCGATTCACCATTTTGAATCCTGCCTCACAGGATCGAGTTTTCATCCGGCTTGAGCTGAATAGGTTTGCTTGTAGCATCTGAAACTCGGTCCAAAGTTGTTAATCGAAATCTTGGGATTGATATCCTGACATGTTAAATCTAGCTAGTTGGATGACGTTAGCTTTTCTAAATAGGCCAATAGCAGACACCTTTCATGTGTTATTCGAGTGGCGATCCACCCACAACGAGCCAAAATTTCTTATGCACCTACTGCTCGTCTTGCTAGATAACATTTAGTTAGTTGGTATAAGTCAGCGCTAATGCCAACCTCATTTACCAGAAGTGGTCGTTGTACCCTTAGTTTTTTTTTACGATTTTCAAGCTACAGTCTTGCTAGAAATGGATTGCATTAAATGTGATAACTAATTAATTCTTTGAGGCATGGCGTACGGTGCATAGTTCATAAACGTCTCACGTAGTGCTATTCCTATTAGATACTGGTCTTTTATATGATCCTTCGATCCTAGTAGGATTAATATTAGCTAGGGTTTGGTCAACATTTTTGATTTCTTGTATCGAAGGTTGTCATTATTCCCGCTGCTGCTGTTCACCTTCAACTACCCAAAGCCATCTCCAGCACGCACACGCTTCTTTATTAAAGAACTCTTCAGTTAATTAATGTTTGAAGGATCGAAACAAATATATCGGAATTCTTCACATGGGCCAAAGTGGCAATCATTGACTAATGATATCTTCCTGATCCTTGATCCTAGTGAGGCTAGCGCTGCGATGGGTCCGCGAGATAGCCCACGGATCTTGGCCACGTTGGATGTTTGTTTTCCAACGGATCTCAGGCAATCTTTTCCCCAGTCCGTTGAATTTAAAGGGAAGGGATATTGGCCTGCTGCGCTGCTCGAATTTTCGCGACAGTTCAGCCAAAATTTTTGTGCATGCAATAATGCTGCCTTGAAATAGCCTGCCAATTTTCATTGAAGCTCAATATAATGAACACCAAGTTCTGCTCATTAGAACAAACAGATAAGTCGAATAACCAAGAATGTCCGTGCATTTTTATAGCGAATTCTTTAACAGAAAACTATAGCATGAATTTTATATACTGTTTTTTGTCTTTAGTATTCCGCTTCATTCATCAAAAATATCGTAATTGTGTATGTACCAAGGAAGTACCGAGAAGCTACGGGAATGCGACAAGAAATAACTTCATATTTGCTGTAGCGGTCGGCAAAGTTCTGCCGATCAAAAAAAATAATGTTGAAACTGTAATTAACGTCTTTGTTACCGCGCCCAAGAAGGTTACGTTTTTATATGTCACCAAGAAATCTCAAAAAGTTATGGACGAATCTCTATGAAATTTACAGGGACTGTTTGGTATATTTGGAGAACAGTTGGTGAAGATCTGTTTTACCGTTTGTTTTTTTTTTGTATTTTCTTGGCAACGTAACTCCGAAAGTTATTAACAGATTTTCGTGAAATTTGCAGGAAATGTTAGGAATGTTACTAGGAATAAATGACCAAATGACTAAATTTTTGCGGTATAGTATGCTGCTGGACTGTTTATTTTATTGTTTGTTAGGAAACCTAACCTAAAAAGTTACGAAAGTATCTTTATGTGAAATATACAGCAAACGTCAGGAATGTTAGGAAGAGCAGATAACTCAATTTTGGTGATAATAAAAAATCTTAGATTAGCAATGAATTTTAATATTTCGTTAACACTGCGTATCTTGGCGAAGGTATGAGCTCTCAATGTGCTTCTCTATTTATGAGGAAACATTTCTTTGCTACATAATGATCATATGTTTACTTCACTGTCCATTTTTTTAAACAATGATTTCAGTCCTCCGGCTTTGCTAATTCCTTTGGTAAATAAGTTTCGTTACTGCACTGTACCCATTTATTAATATGGACTGTTATTACAATGCTGTTATTTTATAATTTCTGTTGCATTAACTAACTTACTAGTTTCTCTTTTATGCTATGTTTATTGTGTAGTTAATATCCATAATATGTTCTGGGGAGTAGTGCCCCAGAGGACCCGTAGATTGCCTTACCTGGGTTTTCGAGAAGTTTTTCATGCCTACTTTGCTTTTTTAGACTTTCATACTCCAAGTGATGATGCTTCATTCTGTTCATTTTTTTTTTTCGATATGCTGTTCCCATGCGTGTTTATCCTGTGTGGGGCACTCTCGTGCATCGATTCCACATTTCTATCGATATACTATACTGTATATCCGTTACTTTTTCCTGTGTTAGATCGCCTTCCTTCTGAACACTGAGGATTAATTTATTCAATATAATAACATGGCGTGCAGTTAATTTCTCTCTGGAATGTTTTCAATTGATGTTTAAGTTTTTGGGCATCTTCTTCTCCCGTTTTTTTAAACCCCTGCCAAATTAGGCAGATGGAAAGCAAGGATTTTTTAGCGTTTATTTCCTGGCGTTAATTGCTCATTAGAATAAAAATATCTCATTAGTGCGGCCGGCCCTGCGAGCCTCGCTGCGCTAATTGAGTTTTATTCCCGCCGAAATTTCTATTTTCGTTTTGTTGCCTCTTATATTTTGACCGAGTTACCTGCTGTGAGCGAATTGCGATTCCGCGACGATAACGAGCGCAATGATTAATTTATTTATTTTTTTTAGCTTAGAGATAGTTGTCAACATATGGACCAACAGTCCCATCGCCAGGGAAGAGCCAAGGCACATGCTCTTTCCAAGTTTCTCCAAGGTATTGCAGTTATGTTAAAATAAAAAACTTTATATTTAACGGGAAACTGTAATACGTAGGTACAATGCTTTCTGATGACTGCCTTCGATCTGATCCTTATGCTATAGAGCCATGGTAGATATTTTACTTTTTTCACTATTTTGAGACTTTTCATTACGCTATATGTCCCTCATAAAAATTGTTTTAATAGTAATGTCTAATTGGCCAGTTTTGAACAGTTTCAGCAATGTTTTTCTATTTTCTCTTACAGTTCAAAAAATTATTATGAAGCTTTGAGCTTTCTCGTTGGTAATTTGATATTTCTCATAATAGTTTTGAACGTTCACTCCTTTAACTTTTCTTTTGCTGATTTAACCTCTAATTTTGGGTTCAAGTCTTTTCGTTTCACTGTTTAACTTTTTTCAAATCGTTTCATTTCTATTTTAACTTTTTTTTGTTTTTATTTTTGTTCAGAAACTTTTTTATTTTTTTTGCAGATTTTTCATTTTTTAAACTTTTATTGCTGTTAACTAAGTAAGTTACGGTAATTTAAGAGTTCTCGTTACTTCTATGGACCTTCTTGATACCGTCTGTGACTTCTCATTCTGTTTATCCCTTCTCATTTTGTTATGCCTCTTCATTTATTTATTCATTCTCTCCTCCGTTTGGTGCCTTCTCATTGCTGGTTTAAGACATCGCCTTACTGTTTTCCTACGTCTTATTGTTGTAAAAATATACCTTTAATTTTTCAAGCACTCTCATAATTGTTTGTAGCCTGTTTTGACTCTACGCATTACCGTTATAAGCCTTCTCATTACCGTTTTAAGAATTCTCGCCATTCTTATTATTGTGTTCACCTTTTCGTTACTGTTCTGATCTTACTTACTCCTGTTGAGCCTTCTCTTTACTGTGTCACGATTTACATACACTTTTAAGCATTTTTGTTTCGATTGTAATCCCTCTCTCTACAGTCTAAACTTCCTCATTATTTTATTAAGCCTTCTTATTATTGTGTGAACAACTGTCATTGTTTTAAGCATTCTCATTACTGCTATTAGCCTTCTCATGAATTACGGTGTAGACATATTCTTTACAATTTTGCACCTTCTTAATGAATGTTACAATCTCTCAGTGCTGTTTGAAGCATACTCATTGCTGATTTAAAACAGTTTATTAATATTATAAGCCTTCTCAGTACCGTTTTCAACCTCCTCCTTACTATTGTCAGAACTTTCATTACATTCTTGCTCATTTGCATTACGTTTTTGAACCTTCACTTAACCACTGAGGCTTTCTAGTACCGTATCGCCATCTCTCATTTCTAGTTTCAACATCGTCCTTTTTTTTAGCCTTCTGGTAGATTTTTTTCCTGGATCACTCATTTAAAGCATCGTACCTGTGGCAGTGCCTCCCTCCTATTTTTAACCGTAGCTGTTTGCGTATTGGTAACGTTGATGACCCTGTGTTTCTCGATGCTTTATGTTTCTTTTTATTAATATTATTGCCTCAATGTATTATTCTGCTTCAGTTTAGTATTTTAATTTTCTGCCTATTGGCAACATCGTCCGAGCTTTGTACCTCATATCCTTGTCATTTGTAACATTATCTCTGTCAGTCGCTTGATCTTAATTTTCTGTTTATCCTCTGTTTTTATTCCAGTGTTTAATATTGTCCTAGAATCCATACACTTTTACAGTTTTAGAATCATAAATTGCTTACTCTAAATAACATCGTTCTCGTTTTTATCCCATATTCCTACTTATCGTTCCCCTTATCGTAATTTTGACTCTCGCTTACTTCTCAGCGTAGACATATTTTATCTCTCTGCTGTTTCTATTCTGCGTTCGTTGCGGCTTCTCCTCTATATACAAAATTGCCTCCTCGTAGTATTGCTTACTTCTCTTTTACATGCATAGCATACTCTAGAGTCGCGCCGAGAACTCTTCCTGTGACTTCCTTCTATGTCTTAGCATAACATTGAGCCACTTGAGTCAACAACGCCCTCGCCAGTTGGTATTCTATAGCCACTTGAGCCGTCTTCTCCGCTAAGCCACGGTTTATTACCGTCGCTCCTTGCGTGCAAGTCCCATCTACAGCGGTCGCTAAATCCTGCCAGCTTATGCGTTGTTAGAACCGTCGCTCGATTTCCTCTTTAAGTGTTGCACCGCACGCAACAGTTCAGTGACCCCCTAAAATTACAGGCGCAACCCGTGCCCCGGCGCTATTTTCTGCTTGCATGGGGCCTGTTTGCTGGGGTCACGGTCCTGTACCACCGGTCAGACCAATGATTATAACAACAGTCTCTAATTAGCTGATGCTCATCTTCTTGTCTGCATGGGAATAACCAGCTTTGAATTCTAGGCCATATTCTGTGTCACTGGTAATCCTCTAGCTAATATCTTGGTCCGGATATAACCAGCTAGAGCAGTTTGTGTTCTGGGAATGTAAATCTTTGAAAACTGGACCAGCGACTGTCGCTGGTAATCCTATAGCTTGGTCTGGATATGACCGGGTGTCCAGCAGTTGTAGTTTATTTATTTATTTTTTACTTTGGAAGATAGGACGAAGTATGTGTAGCTGGTAAGCGATGGTTCCTAGATTGCTCTGGACATAACCAGATGCAATTTAGTTTACAAGTTTAATCTCTGCGTCCAAGTTCTTTTCCCTTAATATCTTTGGCTTCTTTTCACTTGAGAAAAAACAAGCGTTTCAGTTTTGATTTGAGCCTTTGTTATTGACGATCCGTATTTTGAAGCAAAAATACCCTGTGTGCGTCTAGCAAACGTGCACAAGGATGTGTAGTTGGTTGTCTATTGTAACTTTAGCGCTGGTAAATTCATATTGTTCATCCGCTGGTGACTTTACGTGTTCCCGTTACTTGTAATTCTCTGCACACGTCTTAGCTGGACATCACAACATGTGTGGTGTTTGTACTCGTAAATGAGTCGACCAGAGTCGGTCTCGTGTTTTAGTCTAGACATAGCAGCAGCGTATTTTCTAAAAATATGAACCATAGGCATGTCTTCGGCCCATGCTTTGATCTAGAATGAACCGGTTGTGTATGCAATTATAAAGGTGGGTTAGTAGGCGTTCTTCTTTATCATGTTCATTACTTTACTTATAACTTGGCTGGTAACGACTAGCTGTATTTTTAAATTTTTAATTGTAGGTGTAGGACGGCCGTTGGTTTTCTTTGGTACCATACTGAATTCTGTATTACGTACATGCCGTATTCGGTACACTTTTTTGAAATACCCTTACTGAAGTACCGTACAGTATTTGTATAAAGTAGTACTTCCCACGTAGTTACAGGCTAGCACCACATTTGCCTTCCCGGTGGGTTCTTTGGTCGTCCTTCTCCTACTTCGTAAAGTCTGTTACCTTTGATTATGCAAGTACAATTTGTTTTTGCTTTATTTTTTAAAATAAGTGACCAACTTTAAAATGTCAATATTAACTAAATGTATGGCTCTTTTGCAAAAATAAACAGCACCTATAAAATAAATATTTAGCCATTTGCTAAGTTTATCATACAATTTGCTAGTTTACGAGTTTTTTACTGTTACCTCAGATTATGCAACAAGTTAATAAAGTAGTCATAAAGAGGAATTCAATACAAGTGAACAGGAATACTCTTATTAAAAGTACAAAACCAAGAAATTATAACAAAAACAATTCAATAAATTCTGAAATAAGTGTTCAGTAGTGGTAAACATAAGTTAATTTTCAACATGGCAACCTCCATTTTTCATGATTTTTACTGCATTCCACAGGCCTACTTTGCTCGAAAACTGTCGACCACCTTTATAGACCTTCTTTTTGATCATTGCCAAGAGGTTCTCAATGGGATTTAAATCGGGACTATTCACTGGCCAGGTCATAATCCTTTTTGATTTAAATCCTCCATCCGCAAGCCTGTTAGCAGTGTATCGTGCTCGGTGTGAGGGAGCGTTATCGTGCTGAAATACCAATTTGGATTTGTGTGCGATAGTCTACTCATCAAGCCATGGAAACAGTTGGCTTCAAGAAACTGGCAGTACCTTTCTGCATTCAATTTTACTCCTTCTACCACTTCAAATGGACCAATAAGGGTGTCACCTACTATCCTGGCCAAAAACATCACATCTCCACCTCCTTGTTGACGCTTAGGCCGTGTTTATTGAGTTCGGTCATGGAGGACCCATCCAGACGCCCATCCATCCGGACTATCATGAGTGGCTCTGCATTCGTCAGTTAACATGACATTGTGGAAGTCAGTTTTCATGTTCTCTTCAGCCCATATCACCCTATTTTCATTAAGAGTTTTTGTTGGAAGTGGTCGTTTAATTGCCTTTTTCACTTTCTCTAGTTTCTGCAGAACTTCACATCATGTCTTTCTGCTTAGTATTGGGGCTCCAGCTTCTTCAAATATCGCCTTACTTGTAGAAAGTTGTTTTCTAGCCATAGAAACCATCAAATGTTGCATATCTCTAGCAGTTAATTTCCTCATAGAGGTTCTATCCGGAGCTTTCCGGTTGACCTTACCTTCATTTGCATAAGCCTTAGTTGTTTGGTGATCACGCTGGAATTCCCTGGAAACTTCGAGTGTTGTCTTACTAGAAGCCAATAACGAGGTCACTGTGATCTTTTCTTCACTGGTTAGGCCGCTTTTCTTGCCCACGTTGACTAGATTAGATTAGATAGGCGGCAGTAGACGAACCAATACGGCTCTCATACTAGAGAGTAATGTTACATTAGCTGGCGTAACAGCAGAACCCCGTGCGATAAGCAAATGTTACCAAAACGGGGGAAGTGGTTCCGTTTTATTTTTCTTTAATTGTTTTTATAATTACAACATACCTCTGCACTAACTTACTATTAACTTACTATAAATGTTGGCCACTGATCTTGAAGAATAAGTAAAAAAAAATTGAATTTGCATAATCAAAGGTAGCATACTGCACATGTTTATACTATTGTATGTACTGCATTTACTTCTCCCCTGCATTTCCAAGAAGATATTAAACTCTTGAACGCATAAAGTTTACCTTTGTTTCTCTTAATGCTTAATGCCTTCCGGAAAAATGAAAATATTCTTTAATGAGTTATGTACTGTACATCGCTTCTGTGTGTGTGGGGGTGGGGGAGCGCACGGTATCATTAGTTCGCGGAAGTACTTCTATGAGGTAACGTACTACCAGCTTTAAACTATATTATCTCGTGATTACGGATGGCGGAGTTTACATCAGAGCTATCACAAACCACTTGATCATTTTTATGTATGGGAATTACCCAATTGCCGAACTAACTCCATTTCCGAACTAACAGTTATATTTGAAACGAATAATCTGATCAAATAGTAAATGTTTGTTCGGAAATAGAGTTAGTTCGGCAATTGAGTAAATACCCTATGTCTACTTTTGCCCGATCTTCATACATATCGACGAGCTAGCAGTGGCGCCAAGTCGCTACAACTCATGAAATATTACCATACTCCTCTTCACACTGCGTAACTTGATTTGCTTTCATGATTAATTACACACTGAAAATCACTACAGTGTTTCATATAAAAGAATAGTAAATTTCAGTTTTCACTGGAACAGCTACCTAGGTGTTATTAAAGGGATATATTCTTTAGCAAGTTGTTAATATATATATATGTAGGTTTGCATAAAATATATGAATACCTATATACTTGAAAGTGTCGCCAATATTATTTCTTCATAGAAATATCTTCAAAGCTTTTTTTAAGGTTGATTTGATCACTGGTAGATAAGAAAAGTTCGTATACTGCATCGCGTTTTCTTTGTGTCGTTTCTTTCCTACAGTATCCCTTACAAGGTCTAAGAAGTGTTATGGAGTTCTGTTTAAAGTTTAAAAAAGAAACGATTGAACATTTATCTATATCGGCAGACACGAGGGGAAGATGGAGAAGCGTGTATCTCATTTTGCGATTAGTGTGACCTTCCGGCCACAATGATGGCAAATAATTATTTACTTTGACGCTGTTTCCCTATCTATACTCGTCGCATTGCTGCTGTAGAGTCGGCACTGAAAATCGTGTGTAATTTCCAGTGCAAAATACGGAAAAATTTGGGTGTTGTTAACTCTATTTAAGAAAAAAAAAACGATATGTCTGTGTCTTTTCGACATTATGGTCAATTTAGGTTGTATTCATCTCAAGTGAAATCTATTGCTCATTTATTGCGAGACAAAGCTGTACAATTCTCCTTTTTCTGGGTGCCAAAAACCATTACTGATTCGACGGTATGGACGGACTAGTTAAATCTACGGCCTATGCAAATGCGTGACAAAAAAAGTGGGCAGGTAAACAAAAGAATTAACGGATAAATACTCAACATTCTTCATTATACTGTCTCCAGTATCCAAGTAGCTCTCTTTGTACCCCGATCTTGCCGCTTTAGACAAACCCGCCTTTAATTCGCTCGAGAAATGAAATCAGACAATGGATCCTCGACTAAACGTTCGCTGATCCCTGGGAGTATTGAATTTTCTGATGCTCTCCTTTCACCGGATTGCAGGTCTCTTTATATCGGAGCGACAAAACCTAATGCTGTGTCAATTGAGTTGGTTACTCCAATGCTGTGGGCGCCTCGTTGAGACGCGGGCTGTCGCCTCGAAAGTTTAAGAAATTCCTAACTCTTATGGTGCCATTTTGCACTGAATAATATGGTATTGCTGAATGGAGACTCGAAAGACGGCTATTTGTTGCAGTTAGAGAGGTCTGACACTGTGCGTTAAAGGGTAGTGTATCAGAACACTAACTTCCTTCGGAACTGTGGCCAACACTAGCGTCAAATTCTTATTTGGCAACGTTCTGAGCATAATAAACAAGATGAATGAAGTGCAAGCTATAGCAGCCACTCTCGCAAATGATGTTATTGCACCCATGGATCAAACTTTCAAACAAAAATCTGGAAGCAGAAGTTTCATTGAAAAGCTACAAACTGTTCAACATAGACCGACCCACAAAAACTGGCAGAGGAGGGGGTTCAATCATATGTATCAAGGAACACTTTAATACCCTCTGTAAAGGTATTTTGCAGCAACTAAAGAATATGAATTTATCACTTCTCATGCTCGTGCCGGCAATCGACAGTCGTTAAATATTATGCTCGCCTACCGGAACCCTCGCAGCACCGCCGAAACAGACTCAGCACTTTACAACAAGATCGAAAATGCGCTGAATACTACGAAGGAAAACAATTCTAATGGGAGACTTCAACCTCCCCCAAATTGATTGGAGTACATTGCGCAGCCCAGCCCCAGGCAATAAACTGCTCTAGCTCCTCAGCCACCACCACCTAACCCAGCACGTTAATGAACCCACGAGATACGGTAATATTCTAGATCTGGTTTTTCTCCACTCCTGGTAGTGAAATTGCTGACCTAGCCATCCTAGACCGGCCTGAAAACCACAACATGATTGCATTTACGCTCAAAACTGGCAATTAATTCACCACTAATACTAGTCGTCTCAAGATGCCGGACTATCGACGAGCGGATTTTCAGGGAATGGCAACTGAAATCTGAACAACTGACTTAGAAACCCCTATGAGAGACGCCAGTGTTGAACATTGCACGCATATTTTGAAGACGAGCATCCTGAGAGCAACTGAATGATACATCCCAAATAAACGAGTTCGTATCAGTAATGATGCCCTCTGGATGAATCGTACAGTCAAATGCTGCATTGCAAAGCGACAAGTGCGGTACAAAGTTTGGAAGCGTAATCCAACTGAGGAGAACAGGACCAGTCACATAAGGGCATGTCGGGATGTAAAGAAAATAGTCAGGACCACAAAAAGGGAAAAAGAAGTTTCCTTAGCCGCTATGGCAAAACGCAACCCAAAGGCATTCTATAAATATGTAAATGAAAGAAGACTCAAAAAAGAAACCCATAAGTCCGCTTAAAAGACCTGACGGTGAAATCACCAATGACTTAAGAGACAAAGCCAAGATCCTGAACGACTATTTCACCTCTGTATTTACTATTGAAAATGTTGCGATTATCCCTGAACCAGCACCGATGCAATGTGCTCCCATATACACATGTGTTTTCACGGAGATTGAGATCCTTCAAGAGCTAACCCATCTAAATGTGTACAAATCTACTGGCCCAGATAATCTTACTCCCCGTGTACTACGGGAAATGGCTCCAGTCATCGTGAAGCCACTGCTCGAAATATTTAATCGGTCTCTAAGAACAGGAGAAGTTCCGGAGGATTAGAAACTAGCTAATGTGATACCGATACATAAGAAGAGGGATAAAAAAGCCCCAGCAACTATCAACTAATCAGTCTTACATCGGTCGTCAGTGAAACCATCGAACGCCTCTTAAAAAAGCGCATCTCTGATCACCTGAGGATGTATCAGCGCATATCCAACACTCAGCATGGCTTTCGTAATGGAAGAAACTGCTTAGCAAACCAACTAGACTTTTTCTCAAAAGTTACAGATATTAAAGATGAACAGAAAGGTGTAGACCTTGTGTATCTAGACTTCCAAAAAGCTTTTGGCAAAGTCCTCCATCAACGGCTAATGGAAAAATGGAAGACCATTGCATCTAGGGAGACTATTTACGATGGATCTGGGTATGGCTAACGGTCAACAGCAGCGATTGAAGCTTGAAGGAGAGACGAGCGCCTGGACGCAGGTATCATCAGGGGTTCCACAAGGTAGCGTGCTTGGCCCGCTGCTGTTCTCAATTTACATCAATGATCTCGATCTTATCGTCCGTCGTAAAAACAGTAAATTTGCGGATGATACTAAGCTATGTCATCCTTCCACAAAAAGAGCCGAGCTCCAACAAGACCCTGACCACCTCATGGAGTGTAGCACAACGTGGCACATGAACTTTAATGTCAACAAATGCTCAGTAATGCACATAGGGCTGGTGAATCCTTCAACCCCATTGAAAATGAACGGGACGGTATTGGCTGCTGTTGTTGTAGTTACGTAGGGCGTGGCTCCGGAGAGGGCCGGGCATGTGGCGGAAGGTATGAAAAGGAAGGCAGGGAGCACAAGAAGTCAGTCACAGATGGAGGACTGTCCCATAGAGAGGTGGGAAGGAGGACGGTGGGGTGGGCGAGACACTCAAACAGGTGGTTGACGGTGCAGGGGGCGCGGTGGCACTCTGGGCAGGAGTCCGAATCCGCCAGTCCGATCCTACGGCGGTAAGACATCAGGGCAGAGCAGAAACCTGAGCGCAGCTGTGATAGAGTGGAGCGGGCCGCACGAGAGGCTGCTGTCACGAAACAACGTGACTTGGGAATCACTATTACAAACAAACTACAACACAGTCAGCAAGTTGACATGAGTGTGAAAATGGCAAGCAGAATACTCGGATTCATCACCAGAAATTTTGAATACAAGTCCAAGGACATCATCGTTCCCTTGTACAAGGCATTAGTGCGGCCACACTTAGAATTTGCTGTTCAATTCTGGTCGCCACATCTGTGCCAAGATATTGATAACATGGAAAGAGTCCTACGCAGAGCAACGAAATTGATACCTCAGCTACGAAACAAGCCGTATGAATGTCGCCTAAAGGAACTGGGTCAGATCACTCTCGAGCAAAGACAACTCATGGGGCAACTACTAGAAACATTCAAGTATTTGAATTGCTTCAACGACGTACCTACAACGGGACTCTATGAGAGAGCCATCAATGATCGCTTGCGAAACAACGGTCAAAAACTCAAGCATAAAGCTCGGAGTCAGCAGTTCTTTTCGTATTTCATAGTCAGCATTTGGAATAGACTCCATTCCGATGTTGTTAGTGCGGAGTCAGTCAACGCATTTAAAAATCGTCTTGACTTACATTGGAAGAGACATCCTCCACAGCTAAGAACTCTTCCTCCAGGAGTCGCATACTCTCAACGGCCAAAGATTCCGACGCCACCTTAATCCGTCTTCTTTTCTCTCCCATTACAACTACACAGTTTGACATCTCAAAGTTCCACATATCAACGGCACTTGATCGTGCTTGCGTGCATTCATGATCGTCTCTTTGGCAGGGATTCTTCCCCCTTTTCTTTCTCTTTTCTCCAGTCCTCTACATCCTACTAACATAATGGCAATAGCTCATAGAGGGCCGGGGCGTAAGTTCCAGTGTCTCTTTGGGAATGGGCCTATTGGTTCGTCTACTGCCGCCTATCTAATCTAATCTACTTCACCCATGAATGCGATGCGCGTGAAGGTGTAGGGTCAAAACTAGAACTTCTATTGGAACTGTGATGTCATCACCTCTATGATCATAGTTCGAATCAAATGGCTAACGAGACGTGAAGTTTCTGCTGCTGCTCTGCGGAAGATAGGTTTTCTATATACACTAACACCACCATTAAGCAAACGTACGTCCGATGAGGTAGAACTCCTAATAAATAAACAGCTTTTTGGCACTGGGTGGTAAGATTCCTACAAAATACAGGGTTTTCTTTGGTATATTAAGTGAATAAATACAGAATATTTGATCAGTACTATAACTGAGACCAACACAGTTTTTGGCTTTTACAATAATTTTGCTTCATTTGATTGGTCTCACATTGTACATAATACGCGATAGGAAACTAATTGTGATGCTTGGCTTTTAATGGTTTCTTTTACGTTAGAAAGTAACCTAATCGCTCATCAAAAAAATAAACGAAGATATCTGTGCATTAATAACTCATAAAACTTATGAAAAATGTTGACACTTGAAGGCATAGTATTTGTGAAACTGAGTCAAGTGGTAATATGAAAACCACTATTGATACATCCATAAGGTCTCATCTCTCGTGATAGACGATGATCAACTGCACAATATGAAATACACCTTTGAATAGAATTCGAGCTGAGGTTATAGTTCAAGTATGCTACGTGAATGTATCGTATATTCCTAAGTTATTCTTTCATTTTCATCAATAAATCATTCTTGTTTTCCCCATTTTTGAAACTGTGTGTTTACGGCAGCCAATTTAACGTGTTCTATCCACTCTGTGTCTGTACGTCCATGTCACCACAATTGTATCTCATCCAATATACTAGCTGGCTTAGTATCTTTAGTAAAGTTTGAGATCTCGCTTCACATTGAAGTGACTTAGAAGTAACAGAAAACTATGCATTTTTTCTGATTTTTTCTGATTGACAGTCGTGTAAACCCGTCTGAACACACCATTCCAGTGTGATACGTAAATAGGATTGCTAGTAACTGATAAAAACAAATTTTCATAGTTTCAGTATGGTTGCATTCTGCTGTTTTATCGTAACTTAGAGTAGTTACTGCAAGGCGCGCGTCGGGTAAAATAAAGTGAAAACCATTTCCGACGAGGCACATTTTCTCAGGAACCCAGGTATTCTTGGAATTAGAACGCAACCATGATGTACTAGTAGTACTTACCGTGTGATGTCATCATCCATTCGTGACTTTATGTTTTGACGACAGCTCGCTACTACCGAGGGCTGCAAATCGAAACTACTGCGCTTAGTAGCCTATGTTGTCATTCAGAATTACGTGCTTTCAGCACTAAGGCGAATCCTAGTATTTATATGCATGTGAAAAATATTTTTTTCCCCATTTGTGTCGTTTTAAAAATTTAAAATCGGCCGTAAAATCAATCAGCAGTTCATATATTTTTGTCTCGAATATTAATATTATTATTGTACTGAAATTGGGTGACTTTTTTTTAGTCATATATCACTGGCAATTAAATAAATTGACAAATTGCCAACGTATTACCCGCACTTTGAAAGTGAAGCGCATTGTTGACCCTAAATCAGTACCAGTACGCGTGACTGTGCTGTGGCTTTTGTTACTTGCCATGACGGACACAATATATTGTATAGTGTACGTGACGGTCTGGTCTTGAGATATCAAGCAAGTGATATTTTTATTTCTTTTCATTGGGCTCCTGAAGTCCTCTTGATGGAATCTGTCGAATAAATATATCTCCGGTAGGAGGGTTAAACCAGAAATTTTTCTGTTACATTGGGCACCATGAATTGACTGCTAGATAACCTCAGGAGGCATAGGATGAGCCATAGGCCCTAGGGTTAGGTTAGTTAAGTTCGCCCATTGTGTGTTATGAGGACTAGCGCCCCAAGGGTGCTCATAGGTTACCTTAGCTATAGGCCTCTGGCACGTATGTCTTTCTATGTCTGTCGTTCGCTCGTTTCTTCCTTAATTCCATTTCCACATTCCTGCTCATGATGCTTTGTTCTATTCTTCTTCTCGCCCAACCTATTTTTCCCAAGCGCGTTATTCTATGTGAGAATATACTCCACGTTTCACTTTGCATGCTGTATGTCCATTCATTCTTCCTTCTTTTGGATCACAGTGCCCGCTGTGAGAGAATTAAAAATATAATAATAACTAGAGAAGCACAGTAAGAGCGCGCACCTCCGCTGTGTGAGTAAGGCAATGCTATCGAAACATTCCAATTGATCCTGAAACTAAGATTTCTTCTAATCATCTACATAATTTGGTTATTTGTGCCTAATGACATTTCCAACAGTTCTTGTAATGGTCTTGAGTATCCATTCGTAACCTTCCGAGTGATTATCTGACAAACACTAAAACATTCGTTTAGTCACACACAAATGGCTAAGTGATCATCACTTGAGTTGGGTTATTTGTGCCGTTTAACATTCCCATTAATTCCAGCAAATATCATAAAGATGCGCCCCCAACGTTTTGAGTTAGTTTGGTGACAAACAAACAAATAAAACAGACAAAAGACAAACAAACCTTAACAGCAACAGAACCTCTTTGGTGGAAGTAATGATAATGACTGATAGGTTAAATTGAACAGCTAACTAACCCTGTAGCTTTCAAGGTTTCCAAAACTCATTACATGGAGTTTCAATGGAAGGGTTCACTTTCCGCACAATAACTACCAATGGCCGTCTTCATTGAGCTTCCTCCCACACCAGCAAACTCTGTGTTTACAGCTTCGTTTCCAATTTACTGTGTGGAAATGTTTGAATGGAGATTCGGTGTAAACTGCCTGTCCCGTGTTGTGGCTGCTTCTCGGCAGCTGGAAATGTTTGAATGGAGTTGCGGTGTAAGCTGCCCATCGTGCTCTGCGTGTCCCAGCTCGGAAACTGCAAATATTCGAATGAAAACGTGGTGTAATTATTACCAGTGGCTTGTTGTGTTTTGTTAATGGAGATGAAAATGTGTCAGATGGGATGTGGTCCAATGGGTATGCGTTGTAAGTACTCGGTCCGGAGTATAGTTTGGTCTCTGAAGCTGGCAACATTCGCCTGAATATGCTACGACAACTAATAGTCGCACGCTGTCTAAATTGTTGAAAATGCCGTGTAACTTAATAATCGCACGCTGTCTCAACACTGATGCTTTACATGTTTGAATGGAACTGCCATACGTAAATTTATAGTCACACGCTGTTTAAATTTATACTTAGAGGCTGCTACTGTTTCAATTGAATAGAAATGCTTTGTAAATTAATAGCCGCACGCTGTCTCTGCAAATGTTTGAATGGAGATGCTGTGTAAATTGCCCCAAGTTGCCTCGCGTGTCTCGCCCTGTGGCGAGAATGTCTCAGCTGTAACGCGGTGCAAACTTTGAGGCGAAGTCTCCCGAAGTTGACGCTTGTGTTGCCTGCCATTCGTCACCGTCACCGGGCACATCATCGCTGTCTCGAGCCCTCGGTTGGGAGTGTCGTCGTTTTTTGCGCAGCTGCTGTGGTGACGGTGATGCACGAGGTAAATTTGTGCGTTTACGGCACATTCTTGTCTGTGGGACGCTCTAAACTGGCACGTTCTTGTCTGTGGGACTCTCTGCACTGGCACAGTCTTGACTGCCGGACGCTCTGCACTGCCAAAGTCTTGCCTGTGGGACGTGTCCTAATCCAGATTTCGACTCTACTTAATATTCTACAATTATTCAAAGCTTCGACTTCGTCGAGAGCAACCAATTTCCATGGATATTGTAATTAATTGCGAATCTCAAGTAAACAGAGGTAAGTTATCATGATTGACATATAATTCGTGTCACATTTCACCGAGATATGTTTGCGAGCTCAAATCTGTAAGGAATTTCACTCGAAAAGGTTGCTATGGTTACTTGGAGACCATCAATCAAATCTCGAAACTTGATGGGGAGAGCTTGAGCCAAGATGGAGTTTCATGTCAAAAGAAACGCTCTATGTGGTAAGAAAATTTACGTATGTGGGCTTAAATGAGAGGAATCCACATTTTTGTATGATTAGGCAGTCTGAATCAAGAACCCTGTACAACTGCCGGTCTTCGGTCTTCTCCGCTAAGCTCTACTATTGTAAATCATGTCGCCGTCGGCCATCGCTTTTTGTTACCTTGCATACGAATTTCTACCAATTAATTTACTATCTGCCCTTGCTACTGTACATTCCGAAACATAAAAGCTGAAAAATTTGTTCTGAGTCGTCAAGCATTTTCTGTGAATTTTAGAAGCTCTACTTGCAACAAAATCACTCATCCTTGGAGAATTCAAATCGACCCAAAAATATACCTACATAACAATACACTGCTCGCCGTTTAAGAACCATTGCAATAAAGGGCTTACTCAAAGGTAACCTTCACAATAATTGCCATAATCACTGCAATACTTATGATAAGCATTGTAATATCCATTCCAATACTTACAATTACCATTGCAATTTTTGCAATAACCATTACAGGATTGAGCTTACCTTTTTTGCAATACTTGTCGCTTAATTAGGTGTGACGTCCCATGCATTTGCGAGGGGCCGGCCGTCCCTGACAGCAGCTGCAGCTTTATATTTACGGCTTGGAAAGTCCCCGGAAGCAATGAGGAATTTTATTAGCTTCTGGGCAGGGATGTTTGCAATAAACGATCGGCGAGCAAATATAAGCGCAAGACGTCTCCGGTTATGTCTGACTTGTGATCGAAGAGCGCTCTAATCTTGTAGGTTCAAACGCTATTCTTTTGGCGCTTTAAACAATGCAATTGGTGCGAGAAATACAGTCTTATTTCGATTTTGCACGCGTAATTATCGAAATTAGTTTGTCAATTTCCGCAGGAAGAAGCAGAAGATTGTGTTGTCGCTAACTCAGGGTTGAAAATTGACGTTTTGCGCCGTACATTAAAAAGCTCCTGGTTATTTTATTCTTGGCGTGCTACGCGTTCCTTTCTTGTTCCACTCTTGGGACGAGGTAAATTTTATTAACGGTTTTACACTCGATATGCAGTAAGTCCTTGTTTCTGTTCATCTCGCTTTACGCTTTGTTTACTTTGATTTGAGTTCAAATATTAGTTCTAGGTATCTGATCCGTGTTGATGATTCACAAGCATTTGCGTGAACACCTGAAATAAAAAATTCNTATGCAGTAAGTCCTTGTTTCTGTTCATCTCGCTTTACGCTTTGTTTACTTTGATTTGAGTTCAAATATTAGTTCTAGGTATCTGATCCGTGTTGATGATTCACAAGCATTTGCGTGAACACCTGAAATAAAAAATTCTACCCCAAGTTAAAAAAAAAATACCTAAAAGCAGATAACTTTCAACGAGGACTTCCTGTAGACGACGGTCGCAGGTTATAAGACTACAACAATAAGATAGTCTGTACAGCTGTAAGTACCTTCGGGTGCAGTATTTACAGTACATTAGCGCAGCCGTAGTGTACTTGCCTTTCAGCGAATGTGGGCGCAAGTAAAATGCTCCGCAAAGCAAAAGTTAGTTTGTGATAATTTGCACCGTTTCCTGCACCGGCGAGACCACTGACACGTAAACCTTATTCATGAAGCTTGACTTATGACGGCAAGTTACCACCGACCGCTCATAATGATGTCGCTACGCTGGTGACCGCGCTACGTCGGTTTGTGTCATGCTTGTTTATGAGGGCCGTGACGTCACGGAACTGAGGCCAGCAGCGGTTCTGATTCATGCCGAAGCTTCCGGACAGGCTTAGCTACTTACTTGCATTTCAACTTACATTATTGTTTGCATGTCTTTGTTTTATTTTACTTTCCTAGATTTTCACTCTCCTAATCACTACATTCCAATTTATCTATACAATTGAATTTTTGCTTGCCAAACTGCTGGCATTTCTTTCCATGTACTTAATAACATATATACTTATACCTACAATTCTACTTGCTTACTTGCATTTCTGTTTATTTACTTTTCGTGATTCTGCTCGTCTACATTTTTGCATTTACAAATATTTATCAATTTGTAATACTACTCCTTGTTTGCGTTTCTAAATTTCTGCTCCCCACCGTCTCATTGTTACTTTAGATACCAGGCCGTTGGGCCGCTCAAGTCGCCGCGTCTGCCCCGGTACCTATCGACCTCACTCCTCATCACGCAAGTAGGCATTCCTGCCACCGCTAACAAAGCTGCCTGTGCCGCCATGACATATTGGGCCACAGGTGGCCTACTTTTCTATCGACGCACGCCACGCATCGTGATGACGGACACACTTGTAGTGTGAGACGAGTTCGCACGCTACTTTAGTTAGCCTTGTATAGCATTTTAGTTTAGAGTAGTGATAGTTGGAAGGCCTAACTGCTCGAGTGCGGTAACTGAAGCAAAATTATATTGGTGAATTTATTCAGTTTATCGGATTACGGTACTTGTCACATCAGCCGATTTTATAATTGGAAAGCTAATTACACGAATTGTAGTAACTGTAAGACTCACATTGTTTCTTTTTGACGAAATTTTTTTGAATGCGACACTAGTCACATCAGCCAGCGTTTTAGTGGGAAGCAGGCTTATAACGCGAATGTGGTAACTGTAAAAATTTGAGTTACGAGAGTTACTATTTGGTAATTGTTCACTTGAATTTGTTTCGGGGCTGTCCAGTGTTATACATCATACGAGACTGCAACTCTTGCCTAACATAATTGGTCGCACAATTCAGAACAATATTAGTTGACTCATTCTGTATGCCTTGTGGGAGCTACCATGCTTGTCAAATTAACTTTCCTATTTGCCCCATAAAGGGGTGCGGCGGTGAAACTTCGATTCTATTAATTTCAAAAATATAAATTGTTTTGAATAAAGCTGGTACGACATATGCGGCCGTAAATTGGAGAGAGCTTAAAATTACTTTACTGCAGGATTGCTTTGTTCTGTTGTATTTCTATGAGAAAAATTCTTCAACTGTTGCGATGTAGCATAGCTTGGTACTGTTATAGTTAATGTATTTCTTTCTTCGGTAACCCTTCATGTTTTCTTTAGAAAGTCCACCGAGCCCGACTCACTAGGACTGTACACCGCAGGCCAACTCGTAGAACTATTTTCTTGAGCCAAGTGACATTTCAGCAACTGACATCAACAAGCATTTTTTTTTCATTGACAAACTAGTGTAACTACTGTACAAAGAAACCTCACAAAATCCCACAACAAATTAACCTAAGCCAGCCTAACTCCTAAACAGACATTATTTGTTAGGTGTGGACATACTAGTAGAGCCACACGCGCTGTCGCCAATACCGCATCGCTTTCGCTCTGCGAACATGGGTTGTATAATTATCCACTTACCACACAGTGAACTATTACAGTGAAATGTTTCCACCCGTTATGAAATAAAATCTGCTTTTCCTCAACATCTTGGCAACATCCAGCGAGAGCGATGTTGCTTAGCTCCATAGCTCCGGATGCTATCATTGAACTAGAAGTAAGTAGTTCATTTTTAGTTCATAATGTTAGTTGACTGTAAATGATAATAATACGGCACTTTCACGTGAAAAAGTACAGTAATAATCGATTATATATGATTATGGCGTAATTGCCCTCAGAAGATAGCTTAGAAACAGGTTGGGAGGAAGAGAACTGTATCGCATAAGTAGACACTTTTTTCCACTAGGATTAGTTGATCATGTTGATCATCATATTATATCTATTCTACATCATAGACGACGTTGCCAATAATGCTATCCGTAGCAAGTAAACAAGAATTAAACTTGCCTTTAAGGGTTAATTTAGTTGCTTTGAAATGACATATATTTGCAAGATTAATTTTAACTTTGTACTTTCATAGAAACTAAACATTTTCGATCGGTAATTCTGTATTCGGTAAAAACGGGATCCTTGCGGAAATACACAGCCCGTAGTATCGCAGAACTTTCACGATAAGAGTATGCAAGCAGCATCCGCAGCTTGAAGGAATATAACCCCTCCGAACAACAGATACGGAGCGGACAGACAACCGTTGGACACACGTACAGTGTAGACACAAAACTGTCGTCAATACAGCAACAGCATTTGCTGCTCTGCAGCGGGCTGTGAAAAGAACAGCAGAAAACTCGATCTGATAGGGCTCAACATTGTCGATTCTCTGATGGCAGGCTTAGGACTGTTGAATTTTTAGGGCAGTTCCCATTGTTCCAATTACAGCGTCGCAGACTTTTCCTTCTAGTGGTTTTTTAATTTATTACTGAAGCACCGCCGCCGTAAATGCGTAGTCAAAATTTTATGGTTTATCCTAATTAGTTTTTTCAAAGTAGGCCAAAAACCCATTCATTTACTACCTTTAGTGTTTTCATGTCCTGCCTTTTGTTCGCTTGTTGCATGAGTGTGGTTGGAGAGTTTGTCAACAAATTTATTGAGCAGGATATTTTGTGAGCATTCATGCGTCATCTTAACTTACCATCTTGAATCATTATGCTAAATGAGGTTGTCCTCCAGTGCCTTCGATGTCCAGGATCGTGAGAGCTTTGAGCAGCATTAGCCCATACGGATTGCAATAGGACTTTTTGACGCCGATTTTTTGGCATCCATTTTCTGGCATCAATGTTTTGGCGCCGAATATTTTGACACCCAATACTTTTGCACCCAATATTTAAGTTACTTTAGTTCAGGTTAGGTAAGGCAAAATTAGGTTAGGTATAGTTAGGCATGGTTAGGCTAGGTATGGTTAGGTTAGAAAAAGAGCCGTTAGAATATTTGCGGAGTTTAGCCCGCAGTCACAAGATGCATTAATTTAATAACTTTAGTCAATATACTGTTGATGTTATCTTCTTTAATATATGAAAGATGACGGGCGCATTTTACATATTGTGCGACTATTTTAATGTTATTTTTTCGATATAAATCTAAAATAAAAGTTTTAGAGTAATTTAATTTAGTCCATATATCCTGTTTCAGTTTCAATAAGCGTCAAAATATTCGGCGCCAAAAAAAGTGACAAAAAAAACTATGGCGCCAAAAAGTACCGGACGCATACGGACTTTTAAAAGGAATTTTTTTTTGTCTTACTTGGACGAAGATTAGACCGTTAACGATTTTTGACGTACGTGCTGCAAAACCCTCCTTGATATATAAATTACCGAAGTTCGTTACGTTCAATTAATTTGTTAAAAAGAAATCATTTTCAAGGCTGTGCAATTAAAAGCATCGCCAGTTCACGCTCAAGTTTCTGCAACTGCTGGCCAAAGTTTAGTGTTGTGATGCAGTTTCTTTTTTTCTGCTGTTGGCTCAGAAATGGCGAGAGTAAAACTCGTGTTTGGAGAATCTTTCAAATGCTTGTGCATGAACCTTTGTTTGGCCTCCAATTTACTCGATATAATTCTTATTCTTTTAAAATTAACATTTGTACCACACGGGAGTAAAATTTGAGCTGACTGGTTATGCGCGACTTAAAATGGTCTCCACACCATTAATTTTAATTTAAATCTGAGGGTTCGTAAGTATTAGTTTTCATTTGAGGAATTACAATAATATTATTGTGAGTGAGAGGCAAGTACCCAACGACCAGGAGGTAATGTGGAGATTCCTAGTTCGTCCCCTGACATCTTACAGCAGTAGTTTCAGTTAATATAGCCGGTTTTGTATTTAATTATCGCATAACAACTTGGGGCGAATGCAAATGAAATGCAAATTCCACGTGGACTTTGACGTCGCTTAGGCCTCATTAAATTCTTGGAGCAGACACGAAAGATTCCGGCCTCGTGATTTTTTGTGGAAGCTTTGCAGCCGAGGGAAGTTTTGTGAGGATGAGCTGTGTTCGCATTCTGGAGCCCGGCGCACACGGACGACAAAAATTGCAAAGCCGTCCTACAGCCAATCCTATTATTGTGCCGTAACCGTGGCAACTGACTGTCTTGGAACAACACGCTAAAATATACATACGTCAATACGACTTAATCTCTCGGAAGTAAGAGCGATACAGTCGATTTTGCTTGTGGCACATGGCTATGGCGGCTTGTATTTTAATCATTGGACTTTATAATATTCTTCAAGCTGCCTAGCTGTGGCAGTGTAGCCGGATGGGAGGTTTGGTCACTCTGCAATTTTTTTTTTCGCCCATGCATATTGGGCACAGGGAATTAACTTTGTACTGAATTTAAACTTTAAAGTAGCGGGAATTGGTGCGAAGTGAACTGAGTACGATAAAAGTGGGTGATAAAGTTTGTTTTGAGAGTAAGCGATTTAAATGTAGATTGCTCGCGGTCGTCGTTCAGCTACTGAAAATTTCAATCTATGATCGAATTTATGAAAATTAGAATACTCGAAGCGTATTCTGCGTCAGGTATTCTAGTAACGGAATTGCACCCTCGTGACAATACTGTGCTGGAGTTAAATTGAAGAACCTTCATATAACTTAGTTAATCAAATATGCCAGCTTCCGGTTGCAGTGGCAAAAATTCACAACTGTAGCTGCGTAAAGTTTGAAAAAATTAGCATGTCGCATGTTTAACGAAGTAAAGACTCGACCGATTTACCATATATGGGAGACTTTCTCTCTCATTAGAGGGTAGCGAATTTCGTGAATGTCGGAGTAGCAGTGGCGCAAATCTTCGTGTATTTTGAATTGAGTCTGACGTAGAAATGGTAGTAAACTTTGTATGCCCGATTGCGTTCGACGTGTGAGTGGTAGTAAACTCTGCATGTCGGATTGGGTTTGAGGTGGCAGTGCTAACGTTATTCATGTACAACTTGTCAGATAGGGTCTAACGTAAATGTGACATAGATGTATCAGACGATGTCTGAAGGGGAATACAGAGAGTTAAAACACTGCACAATAATTGTCGACGGGTCGCGCCGCAGGCGTCTTGTCAGTTACTCTGACCGTGTAATAACAATACGGGGGTCGATAACGCTGTGCTCCATATGCAGGGCAACTGCGGCTGCTCCATTGACCCCGAAGGACTGCAGGGACCTCAGTTTCTGGGTCATTCCATTGCTGCAGCGCACGACAGACACACCCTGTAGTAATAGTGACCACGCTACCGTCAATGTGCAATTTTAAACTAATGTAGCCACAGACCAAAATCTTCAATCATATTTGACCTTAGTCGTAGCATGGCGGCTACGAACTGTAAAGAGATACGCGAGTCACTCCCAATTTTCCTTCTAGATTAGATTGTGAACGAAAGACGGATATTCGAAGCTCGATCTTAGCTACTGCCGCAGCATTTATGCGTTTAGGAAAAGTTTATGAGCTGTGAGGAGTAGAAGCTGAAAAAAAGCATGTTGTGCACCTTTTATTCTCTAGTCTGTATCATAGATATGTTGTATATTCCCTAACTTTTACTGAAAGTGTAACGTGCAAACCTACCAACGAATGTTTGGGTCCGCAAGAGAAGTAGTAGTAGTAGTTTTATATACCAGTGGGACCCGTGAAAATTCCACGGTTAATGTTTTCACATTCCTTAGCCTGATATACGGCAGCGCTTTTAACTTAACCTACCCCGTCTAAATTAATGCCCGTCACTTAATCCTGACGAATTCTGTCTACAGTAACGCAGTCCGTCTACCTCAACACACCTCCTTCAACTATCTTAGTACTCATATTTCACCTGTGAATGCCGCATTATGTTCCAACAAGAAGGAAAACTCACTTTTATCTTGATAAACACAGAGATACGAAGGTAATTCTTGCATTCTCCTCCTGTGCATTGTCACGCCTTTTCCCATGCAGAGCTTATTGATAATTTAGCCCCTCATTATCATACATCCGATTTTTTTTGCACTATTACAAGGCCCGTGGATATTGAACGGTAGCTCAATATTTTTCTGCTTCATTTGATGCGATGAGGGCCGCGCTAGCACTCCATGTAATTGCCTTTTAAATCAGCTCTTTGTTCTCTACCTAGATAGCTATAGAAGCTGTTACTTCAATAACAGCTGTGTAACCCCTATTCTCAAAATGTCATTGTCTCTCCTTAGCTATCGCACTTTCGCTCCAAAAGTACTAAGAGTCGAGATGTTCAGAATTGCCGACTTTGCGCTCCCGTTACCCGTGCTTTATCCTAACTACTCATTTTCCCTATTAAGAATCTCAATAGCTGGAATCGATGGAAATTGCACACTACAAAAGCACTGTTTCAGTATTTTCACCATCCTAATTTTCCCCTATCTAATATTGAAGGAACCTGTGCAAATTCTACAGAACAGGAGAATTGTTCTTCAATTATGATGCCCTCGGAGCAGTATCTTGCATACGAAGATTGAAAATATTCCTAGTCAGGCAGTGAATCTTCTACCTAAAACCTGCTAGCAGTAACAGTTTAAATTTGAACTTGACTCATGCTCCTATTGATCCCTTCCCAGGTCCGATCAATGATACCGCAAGGATGCCCTAATTTCCCGCCTACATAATACTGATGAATGCATCACGGTCGTACTAAGTAACTAATTTACTAGCGAAGGGAAGAAGCGTATTTATAATATAGATAGGTAGGAAGTTCTACTGCGATAATTACCGCCCTGTGTAAATCGAGTTAAATATTTTGAGCCGTCTGCTGTAAAGTTGTTACCGGTACATTCTTGTGGATTTTTAATGTATTCATGATTTCCACTTCGATTTCATTTCCTTTATTCTAGAATTTTCATCATCTATCAGTAAATGAAGGACAGGAGCCGGACGTGAAAATATTTAACTAAAAGAATGTTTAAATAATTCTAAATCATCCACAGGAAATAATCAAGAAACAATTATTCACTTTATTTGTTTTTGAAGCTCATTCGCAATTGATTGGAAGGCGCCTGTGGAGAAGGGATCATATTATTTTACTCGTATTGCGGTGTTTTAGGCTTCAGCTCTTGTGGTAATAACTTAGATATGTTCTTCTGTATTTCCAATGAAATAAATATTCACAAAGCAGTTTTACAGTGTAACAATATGTAAATCCTGAAGATTGTTATCTTTATATCTAATGTGCTCGATTTTAGTAAATTAAATTCAGTTGTTGAGCAGGTTTATTCGCTTAGTCAAACAAAACTTCATCAGCTGCGGAGAATTTTATTTCAAATTTGACCAAATTTATATTTTCAAACGATATAATAACACCAATGTGTGTTTGCATATTTCCATATTTGTATTTTTGGGTCATGCTGATTTAATCCTTTATCGGATTTTTTTAAAGTCATATCTCTGAATTTGGTGCGAGCAACCTCCAAATACTAAACAATATCTGCACGCATATACTGTTGGTTAGACCCTTAACCCTACAAAGGGAGACCCCTAGCGAAGAGATATAACAGGAGAGGCGAGGTGCGATGTACCTCGGCCTAATGATTTGTTAATAAATTAATTATTCATTGATATTTCGGATTAAAAATCAACAGGCATACTCATCAGAGATTCATACATGAGTTGAGATATATTTAGAATGACATCAGTTCATTGGTAAATTATAAAAAGACACCATCAAATGAACATTTCTAAGAGAACACGAGAAAGCATACAATCATATACCTTTTGTACGATAACAGTGGCAGTTTGCTCACCAATGCAGGCTGTGTGCATGGGTTGCAGGAACTGTGGGGTGCCTGCTGTATTGCAGGGACTGTACTGTCTACGTACGCAGAAAAATTAATGTACTACGAGTTTACACAACAATATTATTATAACAATATAGTATACAATGGACTGCGACTGCACTGATGTAGCCTCATTTAGCTAAGGTGGTCATACTTATTATAAATGATGTGTATAAAGCTGCGTTGTCCATCAGTAATTATAACCCTGGGATGAAGTTACATGCAGATACACAGAAGAAACAGACGTTGACGCGCACGGGGTTGCCAGCAGAAGGAATGCAGGGTGCAGTGCACTACCGAGCAGGTCTCCCTTTATAGGGACCATTTATCATAAAATCTATGTTTTTTTTCACTTATGTATAGTATTTTCACTTATTTTTTTTTCACATAACATGAAAAATGCCATTTTATGAAGAGTCACAAGTTTCTGCAGGGCGAGGTGCAATACACCTCGGGTCTCCCTTTGTAGGGTTAACTGGTTGAAAAACACGAGATAGCTAGAGTACTTTGAGAGCTCATGCTTTCGCCAAGCAAGGCAACATTAACAAAAAATTCACATTGGTTCTGAAACTATGATTTCTTATTAGCATCATAATTTGGTTATTTGTGCCTTTTAACAATAATGACAGCTTCTGTAATTTTCTTGAAGGTCCATTCATGATTTTTCGAGTTATGTTGCTGACAAACATTCTTACAAACAATAGTCAAACAAACAGACCAACCAATCGTCACCAAAATTTGATCATTATGTCCAATGACATTCTAAGAATGCCCTTAAATGTCATGAAGATATGAAGATCCGTTTATAAGTATTACAGTTATTTTGCCAACAGGTATAAAATCAAAAATAGAGACAAACGAGCAAACCAACAAACGAATAGTCAGATCGTTACAAAATTTGCTAATTTACTCTTCGTGATACACGTAACTCATACAAATCCGTCCATAATAATTTTGCTACTAAGAAAAAAGAGGCAGACAAACAAAACGTTTGATCGGATCTTCACGGAAAACTAATCATTTGTTACTCATAACATGCCCAACAATCCATGTTAATTTCGTAAAGATGCGTCAATAACTTTTGAGTTATTTTGGTTCAAGACAGACTAACAAACTCAACAAAAACATAACGTCCTTAGCTTAGATAATTAAGCCAGGTTTCGTGTTGGGGCTTGAAAACCGATGGGCATAATTAGACCAGGTTGCAAATGATGACAAAAGTAAGAAAGCTTTAAATTTGAATGCATTTCTTGGTTTCCAATTTTTGAAATCCAAACTACGAAGAGTGTGAAGTACGAGTATCTCGTAGCCCTCTCATGGATCTTGATATTAACTATTTCCCACTCCAAAACGTGATTCGTCCCGGTCGAGCGCAGGATGCGTACATTGGGTAGATGTCGCCGAAACAAAGGGTAAGATTTTCTTTTGACCAAAGTTGTGTTGCGAAGAAGAGAAAAAGAAGGAATAATAAAAGAGCTTGTTATTTTTCACTTCTGTTTTTTCTTGATATTGCGGATACTTTTACTGCTCGCGGCCGTTGCATATTGATGTTTAATTAACCGAAGCACTTGATATGTCCAGAGGCTTTTGCTCTTCTTTGTTCAAGTTGTTCTTCAACTCTTCTAACTGTAGCGTACTATGCATTCTGAAGCTCTGGATTATAGTGTAAATTTCCATTTTTTTTTGTGTGTACGGTGCATATATATAGCACACAGTATCCAGGTTGCTGCGCGTAATAATTTTCTATCCTGAACGTTCTGTTTTTTTGTTCTTTCTATTGCAAAACCAAAAGGAATGACATTCTCGAGCTAATTCATACCCGAACTGTGGGGACGATACTGCCTCACCTTTCCTTCCTCACCTTTTTGGAATATGAAACAGCGTATCAAGTAAGCACAATGAATACATCCTTCATAATGGAATCAGTATTGCGGGTCTGTAGACAAAATAAGAGTCAATGAATAAGGTGAAAAAATTCTGTCCGCTTTTGATTAGCTATTGAATGAAGTGAAAATAGATGCACAATTGCAATTGTTTTCAAAGACGGACAGCCGAAAGTAGCCACATCAGACGTTATAATAACATGCGCACCGTGCACGGCCATCAGTTATAAGGCGCACAGCAGTGATGGATAATGGAAGTATCTACAGATCTTGTTCGGGACCGTTTGCTTTACGACTTCAAAGTGAGCGTATCAGAAGCTGCATCAAGTCGCCGCATATGTCAAACGTTTGGAGATAGTGCTGTGAATGAACGTACTGCAGGGCGTTGGTTTCTAAAAAATTCAAGTCACGGAGCTTTGTGTCTTTGAGACAGTCTCACAGTGGATGACCACAGGCCATTGAAGAGGACACTAGTCTAACGTGTGGTGAACTTGCACAGCACTTGAACGTTTCCGATGAAACAGTTAGACTTCATTTGCTCCGCGTAGGTAAGACGTACAGACTGAACAAGTGGGTTCCGCACACGCTGTTGGAGGTCCACAAAAGACGACGAGTAGCAGCCTGCCTATCGTTGCTTTTTCGCAGAGTTTTACCGCAGCTCCGCAAGGAATTGATAAACTGGAGACACGTTTGCAGAAGGTGCTGGATGCCAATGGCGATTACTTCAAAGAATAAATATAAGTTGCACATCGTGTGTCAACGTTGTTTTTCTATTAAAAACGGACAAAACTTTTTTGGTTATCATATATACAAGTAGTATAGAAAGCGACAGTACCGAGACAACCGTTCCACTTACGCTTTTCGCTGCAGAGGAACGCTTATCTCGATACTGTCGCTTTCTATACTACTGTTATCTTGATAGCCTTGTTTATTATAACTGTTTGCAAGTAACCGCAATACAGCTATCGTTTATTACAGTAATCCTCA
>LQNS02278171.1:5341906-5355660 GCA_001587735.2 Parhyale hawaiensis
TTGCCACTCCGGGTTGTCCATATCTGTTAAATATTGTAGCTGCTATTGATTTGTTAATGGGGAATCTTATTTTCAGGAGGAAGAGGTATATGAGGCTGATGAGAATCATTGTGGTGGAGGGACTGTACCTAACTAGGGGGAAGTGCACGTCACTTTCTTTTAGGCATTATAAGTTTTTCTGCCTGCAGTGTCGGTTGCGTTGACACACCAAACTACGTATAAAACTCGGTCTGTATGTATCTAAATTCTTCTCTGGGAAACACTAGCTATGTGCCGTCATATTTTTCTCAATGTGAGTAGTGTACAGTGTAGCGAGATAGCCCCTTTTTGAGAGTAGGTTCCGGCTCCACCAAATTCCAGTTTCCCAGGCCCCGCCCATTTCCGGTTTGCACCCCCCCCCCCAGACCTCCGCTATACTGATAGTGCATTGGCCGTTATAAACCGGAAGCTCACGCGCGAGGGAAGCCGCGTGGGTAGGTCACCCTCAAAAAAGGCTATCTCGTTACACTATACACTACTAACGTGAATGTACAAATAATATATAGCGATTCGTCAGGGTTGACCCTTAACGTTTCCCTTCCTTAACCAGCAATCTCTGACGTGTCACTATTTATCATATGCTTATTTTACGTTTTCCTTGCGCTTTCTGTTCCCAGCCGTCTCTGATTTGTCTCTATGTCCATATGCATATTTTCCGTTTCCATTCTTTAACCAATCATCTCTGACGTGTCGCTGTTTATTTCTCGTATATTTTAAGTTTCCTTTCTTTATCCAGTCATTCTAACATGACACTCTATACCTAACAGTGTTCACACACTGCACGTTCCTGGCCACATCAAGCAGTCGTTTACGACGTGCAGCTATTTATTATGTCGTTTCCCATTCATATCCAATTGGAAATATTTATTGTACTATTGTCCGCATCGCCATGCAATATATACGTGCGCTTCGCAAGAGCTTTCGTTCTAATGTAAAGTGTTGACAAACCTCATGCGTGTTGTATGCCTGCGGTGGATTATTGAGAGACAATACCAGGACTCTGCGAGGACCCTCTTTCTTTGTTTTCCTCCTGTATATTAGAAGAGCAACTACTATTATATACAGTGAATTTATGTGATTAAAAAGATAAATATTATTTCGCTTATTCTAAGAGCAGCTCCTTCTAAGTGTAACTCTCATTCTTAACATTGTTTTATGTATTCCTAAAGAATAAATTTTGTCTGTACATTGAAGACGTATTTATTAAATAATTGATAACCATTTGGCAATTAGCGACAGCAGTTAAAAGTTAGAAAATATACTTTGCTTAAAAAACGTGAAACTTTACTTTCCTCACACATCGTTTATTTCTTATCTATAAATTTGTTGGCGAAATTAATTATTGATCGACAATATGACATTACAAGCGAAGCAGCTTTTTACATTTACTTGGGTCCTGTTTCGCTGCCATTTTCCTATACTGTATTTTTGTTTTCCACATTAATTTTACATCCTTAGAATCAGAGAAAAGTACAAGTATTGCAGTGTGTCTGTAGGGATACTTCAGTAAAATGATCGCAAAGGTTTGGATTCTTCGTCGCATGCGTTTTACATTTTACCATGACCCTAGAATATGTCTCTTTCATTTCCTACGTACAGACACCGTATCATGTCCATGGAAACTCCATATTCCAAAACTACCTTCTAAAGACGTCTCAGCCTATTTTTCCTACGAGAAATAAAAATTTCAGCTTTGAGTTTTAGGACTAAACTAACGCGTATTCGACAACGCTTTTTTGTCCGTAGTCTAATGTGGTGCCACTATGTCCCCAGGTTCCCACCTCTACGTTACTGCCCAGGGCGAGATGGAGGTGCTCCAGGGTGACAAACTGCTAGGTCGAATTAGTGCTGGAAAAGCCTTCGGTGAACTGGCCATCCTGTACAACTGCAAGAGAACGGCCAGCATTAAGGGTAAGTACTGATGTAAGCCATTAAAATATAGTAAGTAAAATTTCCGCTAAAAGTAAATAACAAAACATCTAGTCGGGTCACAAACGAATATATTTTGTGGCTAAAGGAGATGTCGTTTCGCTCATCATTGGCCTTATCGGAAATTCATAGATTATAATCCGATGTGTATAGAGTTGAAATCAAATAATCGTCTTCAAATTTCCGATTGGGATATTGCTTGTTAGTCGATCATTATTAATGGATGCAAAACAAAGTTGGTATTGCTAATTATGCTGGACCAACATGTATCTAATTTTTTCAGAATCAATTGCGCAGTAGGAAAATATAATCACGCTTTTACATGCATTGCGCGTAGTTCTATGCGAACCTAAGTTATATTTCAATGATGTGTATCAGCGTCGTTACGTGCTATTGTTTGTTGAATACGCCATCAGCGGTGAGTGAGGTTCCGTTATTTTCTGTTCGCGTCGAACCAATATTTCAATACGTAATTAGCGGATGGTATACGCAAAATGTATAGCCGATGCCCCCATCAAACTTCCATATCCAGCTGGTGTGGATCACGGACTCGGAATCAGGGGGAGCTTTGATGACCTACTGATTGCACTGCATTGTAGAGCTCTCAGCAGTCTTTGATCTCCCCCTACTAATTGCTTCGGTTTACAGCGCGATATTTCTTGGGCATAAATTAACAGCGATTTGTAGCGGGAAGTGAGATAGTTATTTTTGCTCTGCACAACCCTCTCAATAGCCGACAATTTGCTTACACTTGTTCACTCAGAAGCGATGTTTTTCGGTCCCTTGCGCGCTTATTTTATTTTTGAGAGGGTGTCTCGTTTCAGCAGCTTCATTGTTTTCGGAGTTGGTTCTCTCAACAATTTTTTGCCGCAATGCTCTCGTAAATTGGTATAATTTTCCTCATACCTCCCTCCTCCAGCAGTTTCTTATTTTAAAGTTTTAGTCCTATTAGTATTTGTTTTTCAAAAACAAGGCACGTTTTTTCGCTGTCTCTGACATGTCTGTGTGTATATTTCTATCTACTTTTTTACCCTTTGCTCAATTTTTAGTGACTACATCTTGTATTCACTACTCTGACGACCGAGCCTTTATATACTTTGTAGTTTAACAGAATTCCCCTTTGTTGGTCGAGTTCACTGTACAGTTGCGTGCTATTAACGATCCTGCATGGTAGGCAGCAGAACTATTACATGTTGTGAAGTGTTCACATGAAGAGCAAAAAGCCTGAATTACGGGACTTCTTGCCATGAATAGTTCGAGTAATAATCAATAGGCGATTATATATATAGTCTAGCTCACAGTCTTAAAGAGTGTTCGGATCTGTGTAACAGTTGATAAGAAATCTAATTAGTCGTCTACCTTCTCGTTAGAGGCTTGCACGGTGAAAGTAACATACTCAACTGCAGTCCATTTGTGGTTTCACCAAGGTCAAATTTAGATTGTTGTTTGATGTATGTGATATATAACGATAATTAATGTACGGTAACAAAATAGGCTGTTAGATTAGTTACAACAGACGGACCAAAAGGCCCCTTTACAGAGAGGAGCCTAAGCTTAGTCTTTCTCCACTCCCTCCATGCTATTGCTGTTATGCAATAAAAAGTATCGATTGTTTTAATGTTTCCTGTACACAACAGCAACGTGCACGACTTGTCGAGGTTGAAAGACATCCAACATTTCACTGTTATCGCTCGCTGATAAAAGCGGACGGGTGATGCTTAGCATTTTAGTAATCATTTGGTCGAGATACATAGCTGCTATATAAAGCAAGAAAAAAAAAAACGTTCGGACTCGTGTTACGAGTGTGTACGAGGAACAAACGCTATAGTGTGAGCTCACCTTTAAAATTCATGCAGATACATGCTATTTATGCTCTTACTTTTTTATTAGATTTGTCCTTTGGATTGTTGTAGTTTTCTGTGCAACATATACAGGATTCTCATGATTACTGTATGTGTACACACAGCCATTGTCGGCGAATATATCTTCCATAGCTAGCCGCACACTTGTTACTATAGTCAAATTTTTCTAGGAAGTCCGTTGGGGGCGTGGCCAGAGGGGTGTGACGTCATGCTCATTATGCCAAGTGTAATTAATTAGTACGTGATTTAGTTTACAAGTAATATGCCACCTTTTGTGCAGCTGTGACATGCTGTTTCAAGTGTTCTAAATATATTTCAATGAGCGTGTATCGTTAAAAATGTAACAGGTTTCCATTGAGGGTATATATTCTAACAATCTCTATGACGTTTGGCACCGTGTTTTTGCAATGTTGCCAAGTTGTTGAGACCTGAGGTCACTCACTCTGCGACGTAGACCATAGTCAACGTCACGTGCGATTATGGATGACCCATCGCCGGCTCTCAATCCCACCAGTTGTTCTAAAGTGTTGCACAGCAGGGATAAGGAGGTAATTTACAATGTTCACCAGTATTTCTTTGCACAAAAGGCTTGTGGTGAATTTATAATATCTTCTTCTCAAGCAGCTGCTCGTACTGCAAATTAAGGCAGCCTACGTTTCCGAAAAACAGTTCAAAGAATCTGCTCGAAATGTGGTGTAACATCACCAGAGCGACCTGTGTTCGTATCACCGCCTAAGAGGAAGCGTCCTGCCATAGTGACATGCTCTGATGATTTCGATAAAAGTGTTGCTAGGAAAACGGTGTTGAAATTTTACGATCGACATTTAATCCCTACTTTGTGTATAGATGTGGCAACGTTGCAGCCACGTTGCAGCCACGCCCCAACGGACTTTTAGAAAAATTTGATTGTAGATGGTAATGCTCATGAAAGCGTGCCACATTTGTGCTGCTCATGATTACCTCCACCAAGGTTTTTTTTCATCGAGTTTTTCTGGCTCTTTGTCGCTCCATCTGTCTCTCACCAAGATAACTCAAAAAGTTATCGACGGATGTCGACGAAATTCTCAGGGAATGTTAGGCATGTTAGGAGGAAGAGATGCTTAACTTTTGGCCAAGATCCGTTCTTCCGTTTGTTTGTCTGCCTCTTTTCTCTTAATACCATAAGTCAAAAAGTCATGACCTGATTTTTATGAAATTTACGTGCTTTGTTTGGTATAGGGTGGGGCATAAATCCTGTTACAAAATAAAACTCAGATTTACCCCACCAAAAACGTATATTTAGTAGTCCAATTACTGAAAATGATTAGCAAATACCGAAGGAAGAATATGGTATAAGTGTTATTCAAAATGTTTCTCTCGAGCCTTCACTACACTACAAAGTCTTTTAAGAAATCATCTATGGCAGCTCGCACAACATTTAAGGGTATTTTCTCCCAGCACTTGTTCAAATTTATCTTGAAAGCTTCAATATTTTGGCAAGAGTAGAGCAGATTTCACTCTCCAGGAGTCACCACAAAGAAAAAATCAAGAGCGTTAAGATCAGGTGATGAAGGAGGCATTCTTCATTGTTACTCCAGAGGGAATTCTCAGGGAAATTTCCACCTGTTTTTGTCCCTCAAGGGGTGAAGATTAATGAAGAACGTTACATTAAGGACATTCTTAAAGGTGCACTGACCCCATGGTGTAATTCTGTGTGCGGTGAAGAAGTTTGGACTCTCCAATAAAATAGGGCGACACGCCACACTGCTCGACTAACACAGCAGCGGTGTAGAGACAACAGTCCGTCCTGGATTAGCAAAGACGAATGGACTCCCTAATCACCTAATCTTCACGCTCTTGATTATTCTTTGTGGTGACTCCTGGAGAATAAAATCTGCTCTACTCCTTGCCAAAATATTGAAGCTTTCAAGATAAAATTGAACAAATGCTGAGAGAAAATACCCTGAGACATTGTGCGTGGTGCCGTAGATGATTTCTCAAAAAACTTTGTAGTGTAGTCAGAAGACTTCGTAGTGTAGTGAAGGCTCGAAAAACATAATTTGAATAATACTTATACCATATTGTTGCTTCAGTATTTGCTAATCATTCTGTGTCATTGGACTACTAAAGATATTTTTCGGTGGGATAAATCAGAGTTTTATTTTGTACCAGTATTTATGCCCCACCCTTTACAATGCGGAGAGCAAATGACCAAATTTTTGTGACTCTGTTGGTCTCTGTGTTTGATTTTTGTTTTTTAGCAAAATAACTCGAAGAGTTACGAACTGATCTTCACAGGAATTGTGCTAGTAGTGTTAAAAGGTATATATGATGAAATTTTGGTAATGATCGGGTGTTTTTTTGTGTGTGTTTGACTTAATTCGGCCTGAATAGCATAACTTAAAGACTTATAAGCGGATCTTCGAGAAAATTCCAGAAGCTGTTATTACTGTCAAAGGGCACAAATGATTAGATTTTGGCACTGATACAAAGGAAATTATAGCTTCAGACGCACTTTAAATGTTTCATTACCGTTGTCTGCTTGGATGAGGTATGTGCTCTCAGAGTGCTCTAATTTAGCGCGGTTTTGGTGGTATTGATAAATTTTATAGCGTGCCACATGTCGCTTATAGAATGTCGTATATAAGGTCAAATAGGTAAAGTGGGACTAGTTCGAAATGTCTTTGACGGTGATACTTGCGTTTCATCTTGAATTTCTTTAAAAATTGTTATCACACGTTTTGAATTGTTAACTACAGAATTGTTATTATTTAATAAAAATATCAAATCTAAACGAATGGATATGATCCGAGATGTAATTTGAGCTGGACGCCGTGTCAGTGAGATCGTTTCGGCTGATGCGCCTGCCAAATATGTTTACTGCATTTTGGTTAAATATTATGAAGGGCGACTGGAGATGTCCAGCAAAAATTTCACAGGCTGCTAAACAGATTGTGAACATCTTTCTCATTTTCTGGTACCATTGAACGGTTCAACAATGTACATTTTTAAAAGTCCATTAGTGAGCTTGATGGAGCCCGTTGATCTTTATTGTGGAATGGCTGTTTCTCTTATAACCTGGGAATGATTGTTTTTTGCTAGAAATTACCCGAATATTCTCACTGTTTGCTAAGAATAATTTGGGCCCGGAGGTGCCCGATGCTACCGAACCATTTGGATAATCGTGGTAGAGTCGTCAGGATTTAAGTGGATTAAAAGAACTTAGTTTATTGGCCTGGGCGTAAGTCCCGGTGTCTCGTTGGGAATGGGCTTGTTGGCCCGTCTACTGCCGCCTATCTAATCTAATCATTGCGGACAAAGTAACATATCACTAAAATTGTACAGGGTGGCCCATCGCGAATGATAGATAGAAGCGGGACTTGACCTCAGCTCGATTGAAATCTGATAATTTAGAACTGATGCTCTGGATCAAGAAGTATTTGATTCAGAAAAGTCATGTTCTTCATGAGCTAGTGAAATTGGGAATTTAATAAGGGAGATGGAAAAGGTGGAAAGAGAAAGAGCTGCACAGTCAATACATCCGTGATGTGGAGCGTATAAGTACGGAAGACACCTGGGAATGGTTGAGAAGAGGAGAGCTGAAAAAAAAAAGAAACGGAGGGAACTATTCTCGCAACCCAGAAGTAAAGTCTACCGACTAATTACATCAAACACCCCCTCCGGGGCATAGGATGGGCCATAGGGATAGGTTAGTTAGGTTCACCCATTCTATGTTATGGGCAGTAGCGCTCCCAGGGGGTTTGTGTAGGTTACCTTAGCAATTAGTTGGGCCTTCGGGACGTCTGTCTTTCGTGCCCACTTTGCTTCCTTCCACTTTCATACTCCTTCTGATCTTACTGGTGTCTGTTCTTCCTCTTCTTTCCCGACTTGCTGTGCCCATGCGCGTTGATCCTGGGTGGGAACACCTTCGTGCATGGATTCCCCGTTTTTTTCGACATACTATATGTCCTATCCTTTTCCTTTCTCAGAAAAGCTTGATACTTATTTAGGGAGGCTTAAATCTTCTTATAGTACCTAATCATTATATCAAACAGCGAATATACGGGAGCGGTAGCAGAGAAGCAGCAAGGTGCCGAGTTTGTAATGGAAGGGACGAAACCATCAGTCCCATAGTCAGTGAGTTCCCAGCAATGGCCCAACACCAGTACAAGAAGAGACACGATACCGTAGCCAAAGCCTTACACTGGCAACTATGCAAGAACAATTGGCTACTTTGTGGTCAGAAGTGGTACGAACACACCCCAGAAGGCGTCCTGGAGAATAGTAAAGTGAAGCTACTGTGGGATCACGACGTACAAACTGATCGTGTCATCCAGGCGAGGCGCCCAGATTTGCTACTCATAAGGAAATTGGAGAAAAGGGTGTCAATCATCGATGTGGCTGTACCGTGGGACGGCAGGATAGAGGCGAAGGAGCGTGAGAAAGTAAATAAGTACTAGGACCTGAAGGTGCAGCTGGGCAGGATCTGGAGCAAGAATGTGGAAGTGATTCCGGTGGTTATCGAATCTCTTGGAGCCATCCAGTAGCAACTTAAAGCAACTTGGAAAAAAATGGCATCCGCCTCCCTGTGGGGCTGCTACAAAAGAGCGTGCTGCTGAGCACAGCCCACACTCTACGGAGAGTTCTGCCTACCTGAACACGGGAACTTGGCAGGCCAAAGAGAACTGAGATGCGAAACTCGGGGAGCCGAAGGAAGTGGAGGATTGTGGGACTATTCTTTGGATGCTGCTTGCAACCCGAATGATTCCACAAGTACAAGAGTACTCAACTACCGGCTGAAAGGCCGTGGATAAAAGCAATAATAATAATAATAGTAATAATAAATTTGTGTTCTTCGTGGATTCCGTACCCGTCTGTGGACCAAAGGCTTTGCATGAACATGAAAGAGAAATTTACCTCTCTCTCTACCGAAAAGAAAAGCAGATTTCTAGCTCACACCAGACTTAAATTTCCGTAATAGCAAGCATAAATTCGAGACACCGCAAGAGCAGAGTGTCACGTTAGTCCTCTACCAGGCGACCATACCAGTTCACAACGCCGGATAGAGCAGTGAGGCCCTGTGCCTTTTTTCTTATAGAAATAGTGATCATTGCTAATGCTGATGGAGGTCACATTGAGTTACTAAATAGGTAGCGTTCTTAGCAATAAGTGATCAGAGTAACGGTTTTCAACTTTTAGTTTTCTCTAATTTTCGCGGTTTATAAAAAATTCGGAATTTGTTTCTAATTTATCAGTTCGACCCGGTATGTTTGGGTATAATAGGACTAGCGTGTTTCATCTGCCAAGCGTGGTATATAGGCTATATATGTATCATTGCGTGCCGTGCCACAATTGACATATTTTTCCAAAGCGTATCCCACTTCGGTCGCGATCTAAAAATATCTGTTTCCGATGATTCGAAATCGCCAGCTGCTCTATAACAGAAAAACCCTCTGCACCTTGGGCGAAGGATTTATGCAGCATTGTTTTCGTAATACTCAGATTGATTTCCTGTATATTGTTGTTTTTGCCGAATATTGTTCATTTCAAACTTATAAGGGATAAGCTACTTCATTTTCTTTTGGAATTTTCTGTCTAAATATGAATTTACTGAGGTACGGTCAAGCGCGAAATCAAATTCCGTAATTTCTGGGCAGTACAATGATTTGACTTCAACCCTTCGTATTCACGTTCATATTAAAGTCAGCCATGGAGTAAGTAAATTAATAGACTTCTTCAACCCTGTTTCGTACATCTTTTTTTTATCTTGTCTAAGAGGGTTTCAATCTCGAAAAAGCTCGCATAAAGTGAATTCGCTTATATCGGATCTCTCTACATTATAGAAAGTGGTTACGTTACACGACCCATTATATGGGTACCTCCCTAGTTATTAATTCTGATAATTTTTCATAATAATACTTCACTATATCACAACAGTAATGGTAAGTATATTGCAGTAGTTTATTATATTATCTAATTCAAACAGCAATGATATAATAAAAAGTTAACTACAATGGAGTGAAATACAAGCGTCTCTTTATCGTGTTCCATATTACTAGGGAGTATCAAACCCCCGTCAATATGGCTGTCTAATACCATAGTTTGACTTTTGACTCAACGTGTTTATATTCCTGAATTTAGCAGGTATTAAGTTGAAAAATTCCGTTTTTTTTTCTTATGCTGGCCTGAGACCATATTAAGGCAATATTAAAACTAGGTATCGTGTTCATGTTCTATAACAATTATAACACAGCAAACCATCCCTTGCCTTATGCGTACCTGCTTAATAATACTTTACTACCTAACACTGAGTAACAAACCATCCGTAGCATTACCTGAATAACAAGATCATCTTTTTTGGCTTTCCTTAACTACTATAGGGAGTAACAAGCCACCCGTTGCCTTGCTTGTTTAAGAATACTTCATCATCGTGCTCGTTCTCCCTAACAACTACACTGTGTAACCAAGCACCCGTTGCATTCCTTTCTGTTTTGCTTAACCACTATTGGGAGCAACACACTACGGCTCTCCAATACAGTTATTTAGGCTTTATCGCATCGTGTTCCCTAACTTCCCAAAGTATCATCTCATGCATATCCCGTGTGACTGCTCCGCTGCTGCCCCGAGACAGACTTAATTAGCAACTAATCGATTGGCTGTCAGCGAGGGCACAACTTGCTAATAACCTCGGCGTAACTTGCCGCTCGTTGCTCCCTCTTAAAATTCTCGCCTTGTTTCCTGTAGCCAAGCGGCGGCAACTTGCAACTGTTCCGCCGCAGCCAATGATTCTTTTTCCCTTACGACCGGAAGTATTAGAATTGCAAAGACTGGTACCGGAGACTAGAGTAATTAAGTTTCGTTCGTTAGCGCACGTGAGGGAGTTGCAGACTTGTGCGCAGCAACCAGTTATTCTTTTTCCTTTACGACCGGAAGTAATTGAGGTTCTGAAACTAAAGGCGAGTTCATACGATAGTCAAATGAACCTGTTCTCTCTCTCAACAACTCAATGTTTTGTTCTTCTTTATACTGAGGCCACACTATGTATTCGCTCGCACAACTTGATGCAAGGATGTGCAGCTCGCACGTCTTTCCGGTAGCTAAGTATGTTAAGTCGGTAGCATGGATACGACAGCTTGAATGTCGTGCAAGATGCGCATCCTTGCATCAAGTTGCACTTGCGAATGCATAGTGTGGTCCCGACATTAGAAACACAGCTGAGCGTATACAAAAATATGAGGTAAAAATGTATAGGCGTCATGTCCGTGGGCATAGAAAGTGTTCGTTATCTCTTCAAATTTAAGGAACTCGGGCTCAAATAGCTGCACACTTTTCTGCTGTTTAACGGACACAGCACGGCATTAGGACGGTTAGTTGAGAGGACCCGGTTATTTGACTGTCGTATGAACCCGCTTTTATACCGGACTGTAGCAATAGTATTCCCAGTCCGGGCAAGTGGCTGTCTATCGATAGCGCAGCCCCTGCGCCTACCGCGTAGCAGCCAGGAATTTCACTGTCCCCTTTACGCTCGGAATTGAATTACAAAAAGCCGATGCTGGACTACTAGTGAAGTCCAGTACTTGGTAGACTCGACAGTGTAGCCTTCCTGAACAAAGTTCTGAGCCACTCCAGCCGTTAAAACAGTAAATCAGCTTTTGAGCAGTCACACTTTATTTTAGGTTTGCTAACTACTGCACGCAGCGGTTGTGAAAAAAAATCCAAAGTAGTTTACCTCCTTGCTGCATAGCCATCTACTGTGGCTGGTGCTTTTTCCAGCGCCTTGAAACCCCGGTTCTGCAAGTAGCCTTATACCGAGAACACACCGCAGTTCATTTACTACAGATAGTTACGTCAGCCCTTAGGGAACACCCTTTCGCCCAATCTCAGGCAATCAGCGACCGCCGTGACTGGTGTCAATTTCAGACAATGGGCGACTGCCACGTCACTCTGCTGGTGTAAACAAATGAGGACGCGAGCGGCGGCTCATTGTACTGCAGTATACCAGAAAGGCTTTCCCGCCAATTGTTTATCATTTATTACTTTAAATTTGAACTACCCATACTGACCATACACTTAATTATATAAGTAAAGAAAAAGAATAGACCATAGATTTGATGTATTGTATTGCATCTTGATTTTCAGCGCCATAAAAATAGATGAGAAAATCATCTGAAAATGTTTCCTAAGTTGAAACGAATGCTTTGCGGGGAATAGAATGATTCGCATGAGTTTAAAAAGACAATTCGACGATTTCTGTTCACCAAAAATTTTTACTTTGCAACAAATTATAAAGTAGAATGTTATACACACATGAAAAGCACAATAAGCTGCAACTGAACAATTTTGCTAGCGTCTATGTAATAAACAATCGCGACACACACTTAACCTCTCGCACACGCGACGTCATATTGGCAAGTACCAAAGAGTACCTACCCAAGATGCCTCTGTCTTGGCATTACCCAGGATGCCCCGCTGCCAAAGGAGTGACGCTATTTGCTGATACATTTTTGCAACGTCACCGCTGTGACGTCCTTTTGCTGCATGTGCAGGTGCTGCCACTCTATTGCTTGACATAACTATCTGTAGTAAATGGACTGTGGTCACACTAGACATTTACACATACAACTTCATGCAAGGATACGAGACTCGTACGTCATTTATGCCACAGTATCTGTGGTACCGATTTTAAGCATGGATCGAAAATGTACGCGAGCTGAACGTCCGAGCAGCTAGTTGGGAGCAGAAATGCATGTGTATGTGTCTCCGGCATAATGTGTCACGCTTCTTCTGTTAAAATGCTGGCGGTGTCAACGCACAATATAATTATTGCCTGCATCGACTCACTTCTATCGCTGTGGATTCCGTCCGAACAACGAATTTTATTTGGTAATTCATCGTGGCTTGCTGCCCTTGAATTCTCTCCCCTTACTTCGGGCCGCCAGTTCTGACAGAGTGCTTGGCCACCCCTATGATTTAACCGGAAAACATTTTCTGAGGCGAGCAACAATTCTGTAGGGGAATTTAACACGGTATTGTGCGGCTGCGCCCAAGGAGGTTGTAATGGGAGGAGAGAGCCTCAGCACTCTTTCGGCGAGATGTGCGCACACTTGGCTGAGTCACGTGGCGGGAGCTGGCGTTTTGGACCCCCGAAACTGGCTGAGCTGCTGTCATGCAGTGGGCCGAAGGCCATGGTCAGCAAACACTAAAAAAGATACAGACAGGCAGTTCTTCAATATTTTGCAAAAAAAAATGTGTATGAAGATTGTTATCACAGTGCTCACTTTGTTACTTTCATCATAAGTTGGTATACAGGATACAACTTCCATCTGCATACCACCATCCGCTCGAAATTTCTCGATGGTTAATGGCTATAGTACTTTGAACTCAGGACTCTTTTCTATGCAGGCTGCGTGAGGCAATGCCACTCTCCGATCGGAAACGCTACTCAGCCAGTTATAGGGAAATGTTTACTTGAAACGCTGCCGCAGGGTAAATAGAGAGGGTGCTCTCCTCCCATTACAACCTCCTTGGCTGCGCCATTGGCCCGTGCGATGCTGAGCCTGGTGTTACTTAACCCTTTATTTCATGCGTTACATGCAGGTTACACTTCGGATAGTCTTATTGCTATGAGAGAGACAACTTGATTCGTGAAAGAAAGGGTTAACACAGCTTGCTGCAGTGAAGCGAGGCTCGTTGTATGCAAAGAATCCCTGTAGCGAAATAACACAACGTAAGTAACATACGGTTAAAATATGAAACATTACAGATAAGCATAGAAAATGTTCACCATGTTATAAGACCATGGTGCAAATGGTGAGTATAGTAAACTAGTGTCCCGAGCCGTCATTGTAAATGACGGCCTATTGGGTTATTAATGACTGGTGCACGTGTTCGATAAATGGCGGCAGTAAGTTAGCCCTTCAGGAAAACCCCCGCTGTCTCCTGTGC
>LQNS02278171.1:5355972-5370974 GCA_001587735.2 Parhyale hawaiensis
TATTCCAAGGTACCAACTTTTTTTCGCCATTTGAATGAAATCTGAATTTTCTCCTATCTTATTCCCATAGAGCGTGACAGGAAAGATATAAATATATAAATAAATAAATAAAAACACAACGTGAATTATTATATAGTAGATTTTGTGTAGTTAATGTTGACGTTAAACATCGTTACACGCATGAGGTTCTTTTTTTGGTGCTTAGCCCAGTGCATCTAGGTACCATGGCATGACTTTTGACATTAACTGGTATTAGAATAGCTTCAACTTCGTCAAAGTGTTCTTAGCTTGACATTCAACACGGGGAGGAGTGTATTCTACCCTAAAACTTCCCTTTTGTTTCCATAAAGTAAGCATTAAATGTCTACCTCGGGTGACGAAAGCAATCGAACAGATCGCATGATAATATTTTTCATTTTCTTAGTTTAAAATCTGAAGTTGACGAACGTTGCATATTTTCTCCGAATTGAGGTACCTAGGTCCTTTCAGTGTTGAGCATAGTGTAGTAAATTTTGCGGAAGATTTTTATGCAATAAAATATTGTCGATCTTCTAGATAATTTGTGTGCTATTAGCCTAAGTTGAAAAATTACTAAAGTGAGTTTAAGTTTCCCAGTCATTTATATCGATAGATACCCGAATTTCGTTATCTACTCATGAAATGCTACGGCCCCTATGCCGGTGCGTTAATCCCTACTGCTCTCTGAGTATGGACCTGTTGGCACGTCGAATACCCAGCTATCTAATCTACATATAATTTGAATTGAATTTACCAATAGTTTACCGCTTTGTTTCTTTATTAGACCTTGTGAGTTATTACCACCTCACATTCCACCGATAATAGCTAATTCCCAAGCCGGCATGCGCGCCCACAAACGTACACAAAAACATGCTACCGTCTGTATTTCATCAGAATCAATCTCAATGCATGGTGCTTACCACACACGGATTTTCGCCCCTCGTATTTAATGAGCAGCAACTAATCTCAAAGCTTACCAAAAACTTGGTGGTCGTATTCCCGCCGTGATTTCCCTGTTGGTTGGGGAAAAGTTTTCTCGTGTTCGCCCTTGAAGACCAGCCGTCTCTGTACGCTGATTAGCAGTCAAAGGAGAACATGACATCTGACCTAGCGACCCTCGTTAGCTCGACTCCACACTGTCTCCGCTTCAGCAGACGTGTAAACATTGTTAGCAGATTGATCTCTCCGAGAACTCACTTTATCTGCTTTTTAGAAATGTTGATCATTAGAGTAAGCTTAAACACCAATTACCAGATTTAGACTTTGTTTCAGATATGCTAAGAAAAAGATTACCCATTAAGTGCAACGTATGTGAGTCATTATGTGGTGAGGTGTCCCATTATAATTATATGGATGCTTCAGATATTATAAAAAAGTTGTTTATTTTTCATTGGCCGAGCACTTGTGAACCGAGTTGTGACGACATGTGTCGATCTTTTAGATACTCTACGAAAAGAGTTAATGGTTAGTCGAACACCAATGTACTGTGTGGTAGCCTGTTTTTTGGATATTTTCTTTTCGATATTGTAAAAAAAAGTCACTTTTTAGTCGAACTCGGAATGTTTTGTTCGTATCTACAGATGACGTTATAGCGTCGCCTGTGTGTCAGCAAGTCATTCAAACTTCGAAGTAAGAAAATCTGCCTATTTGCTGGCCGTAAATTATTTTCATTTATTCATCGCCGTAATTGCCAACAAGAAAAGAAGATAACATTAGCCGAAAAAGTGCGCTTATTAGCCAATGTACGAGTATGAATACAGGCTTCCGCAATATTGTCAAGTTCACTTTTTATAACCTGCAGGTTATATGAACCAAAGCCGTAGGTCCCGATGTGGACGGATTAAGCGAAATCGATTGTGTTGTAGAAGTTATGTTCTGTTCTGTGAGTAGTTTGCCTAGACACTGTCGCTCAAACGTTGACTTATGAATTAAATACTAATGAACTCGCTATTATAACGTAAATCCTAAGTTTTACTTCGATATTTGGCTTTTGACACGAGATGTCGCTCTTTTGTGGAAGATCAAATTTTACCCGGAAGTTCGTTGTGCAGGGAAGAGTCGGCGTTTCTTTGTTTCAAAAATCAAGCATTGGTGAGCTGTCAACTGTGCCATTGTCTGCCCGTAACATCAGTTTAGCATCAATATCTGGGTCGGTTGTTGACCGCACGGGCACTGTTATTTACTATAGCATAATAGCGTGAGATAATTAGCTACAAGTAATGGGGTATAGTAATATGGCAGTGAACGCACTGGCACAGTTATATATTCGGTTGTGAGATCCTCGCGTTTGTGATTTTAGGAAGGCTGTAGGAAAAGTGTGACCCAATTTTCTAACGCAAACGATAGATGTTTTCAATGTTCCCTACTTTCCTTCCCACGTGACGTTTTTGTTAGAGTAGGAGAAAAGAGACTTGCAAACTGAAATTACGTTTTTGGTAATCAAACATCAAGCCACACGCATAAACTAGTAAATCTAATATTGTTTAAACTAAGATAATTTTTTGGCATAATCTCCCCAATCAGGACATAGGGTTCACTCCAGATTAGGTGCTGAGCCCCTTAGATTTAGATTTGTGGATTTCATTCCTCTGATGTTTAATGTACATATTTATGGTCATCACAGATACTGCATTTTATTATTAATATGAAAACTGAGTTTTGATTCAGACACTAAAGGACTTAAATGCACGGGTTTAATCGAACCGCAGGCGTTCGGTCAGTCAGTCTCAAGGGCTTGGCGGATATCAAATCATACACGGTGTATGTGCTACGAGATTTACTGATGATATGAATTTGAAAAAAAATATTAAGAAAGGTTCAATGAATTCGCGTACAAAACTTCTTGGGTGCAGTAACTCTTTCAAGTTTACGAACGGTTGCTGGCTCTGTACCGTCCAAAAGGACCCTTCGGCGGCGTTTCAAATAGTTCTCTTTCTATTGAAAGTAATGTTCAAATTGGGGCAGTTATTAGAATATTTTTGAATGTTCATTGTGTAGAGTGTACTAACATCGTGCATCGTAGCATATTCCAAGAGAAAGACAATCATCCTGGATTGAGTTTGAGGCGGTTCCAAACGTAATTAGTCCGTGATTAGCGTCTGAAACTCGATCCAAAGTTACGAACTAAAAGGTGACAATTGAAGTTGCAGGAAAGTTAAAACTAAGCAGATGGGACTATCGCAATCGCACTGTGCGAATGGAAGACAGCTTTATTTGTGACCAAGTAGACTTAACCCGCACTTCGACTTTTACTGTGTATGTATGTACGGCGCGTATGTAGGCTGGCCTTATTTTAATCAGTTTGATTGCACAGTATTTGGAGACCTACATTTATCAAAGTGATTTGGACCCGTTCCTGTTTCTCCTCGGACTCGTCAGACATGGCGGGGATTTGTAGCGGGAAGGGCGCCGAGCGAAAGGGAACACCCTCAATATCAAATACCCTTTTGTCAGAGTAATTTTGTATTCTATGTTTTATACCAAGCATATGTATTCTTACTCGTCAAAAAACAGCTATAATACTCTGCGAACTAACCCATAGTGATTTGTATTGTCTCTTAGAGAAGATCACGTAAACTGAAATAATATGAATACATATATATATATATATATATATATACCCTCTATGTCGGTAGATATTACACGAAGTCTTTGCTGAATCACAATGCAAATACTGTTGACTCTGTATATATAATCTTGTAAAAATGGCCAAAATTATTTATGTGCACGTATAAAGACGATCCCCTCGGGTAGGTTATCTCGACACATACGGTAGGTAATATAGCTACTCACAGTTGCGCATAGTGTTGACCCGATCTTCTTCTCGGTGCAGAAGCGCCGCTTTCAGCTTGAAGTTTTTCTACCAGACCAACTCCAAAACTTTCCCTCTTTTCCTCCAACTTTTATTTTAATTGCTTTGATTGTGCGTTTGATGCGCGCTTTCTTTCCTCTGGCGCGTAATTGTCTGACTTTTGTTTTGCGCTGCCTCCGTCGAGAGGTGCTGCAGGTAGGAGTGGATTAGTTCAGTGATGACCCTCTGTACAGTGATGACCCTCTTGTGCTCGGAATGACTTATAATTACTGCAATCGCCTCTCAAAATTTACTATAGATAAAACTTCTTACGAAAAAGAAATCTCTGAAACGGTAAATTATAAGAACCTTCAAAGAGGAAAATTTGAGCAAGAGTGTGATTAGGTTTACCTTCAAATACGTAAATATATTTTAAAGAATTTTCACAGTTTGTACCGGAACTAAAATATTAAAAGCATTAACTGATTTGTCACGCGAACTAAATATTTTGGAATGCAAAATGACTTTTTAGTGGAACAAAAAACAACTAAAATTAAAGGACTTTTATTCATCTGAACCGCAAGTGGCTATCAACGGAAGAACTTATTATTCCGATCAAAAACTGAAAAACGTGTGAAAAACCTTGTTACTCAAAGCGAAAAAAAACGAACAGTTCTTGTTACCGGACTGTAATGTACGTGGGACTCGTTTCGCGACTCCATTTCCAATACTCAAATTCACGAGCTTTAATTTTCGGGTATTTACTTTTAACGTTTGCCTGCCCATATGTATTCAGATTCACGTTGTTTGGTACTGGAGCTTTTTATTAATGAAATTCCCTCCGATGACATAGGAGGAACCATGAACCATAGAGTTAGGTCAGCTGCGTTCGCTTAGCCAATAGTGTGGGAAAGCGCCCCCCCAGGGGGACCCCATACATTACTTTAGACGTAGCTAGGCCTTCGAGACGGGTTTTCGTAGTGCCCGCTTTTCCTCTATCCATTTTTATGCTCCAACATAACACTCTATGTTTTGTTGTACCTCTTTGTTTCTTACTTGTGTTGATCCTTTGTAGAAACACTTTCGCGCGTGTGTTCCATGTTTTTATTGCTAAACTTTATGTCATTACTTATTTGCCAGCTAAATCGCTTGTTTTGGCGTAGACTGAGGCTTAAACTTTCAGTGCAATGAATGATAATTCAACCGCTTAGAAACATCTGAAGTCGAATAAGAAGATGTCACTTTACCTACCGAAGTTATTTCTCAGGCAGTACCTATACAGTACATATGGGGTTAGTTTACTAGGTCCGCCTATTCTATGTTATTGGAAATAGCGTCCCATGGGACTCGCAATATAGTTTACCTCAGCCTTATTACCTCCGCCAAGGAGATGATGTTTTCGTCGGGTTTGTCTCTCCTTCTGTTTGTCATCAAGGTAACTCAAAAAGCTATGAACCGATTTTGACGAAATTTACAGGGATTGTTAGGCATGTTAGGAGAAACAGATGATTAAGTTTTGATGAAGATCCGTGCATCTGTTTGTTTGTTTGTGTGCCTGACTGATTTTTCACCATACTATAACTTAATACGTAATGGACGGACTTTTATTAAATTTACATGAGTTGTTAAGTATATTATGAAGAGTAAATGACTAAATTTTTATAACGATCCGTTGGTTTGTTCGTTCGTTTGTTGCTGTTTTTAATTTTATGCTTGTTAGCACAATAACTCAAAAAATAATGAATGGATCTTTTTGAAATAAGAGTTGTTAGTAATGCTAAAAGGCATAAATAATGAAATTTTGGCGCAGATCGGTTTGTTCGTTTGTATGTTTGACTCATGTTTGTCATTATGCTTTTAGGAGCATAACTCAACAAGTTATGAGCGGATCTTAAAAAAGAAAAAATTACTAAAGCTGTTAATACTATTGAAAGGCATAAATGATTAAATTTTGGTGTTGATACAGAGAAAATCATAGTCTTAGAATCAATTTTTATTTTTCGTAACCATTGCCTTGTTTGGCGGAGGTATGCGCTCTCAGAGTGCTCTAGCTTAGGGTTGTTTTCTGCCATGTGTGTGTGCGATGTTGCTTATTTCTCATCGTACTAGAATGTTCTTCTGTTTATCCTCCGTTCGCTCGTCTAGCTATTCGCATTCGCTCGCATCGTCGAAATTTTCGATTCCCATTTTTCTTCATATGATATGCTCCTTCCTTTCCCTCTCGATGTACCGTGAGAGGTTATATGAAGTTATAACTTGATATATGATAGCCGTGTCACACTAGATGTCAGTCAAGTGCAGAAAGATCCCATTAAACTAGCGCTTCTTGTTTCGTTTCTAGCATCACTTGTAAAACGATCGTGAACTATCAGTTTTCAAGCAATTACTCATAATTTTGATTAGACCCTAATTCCTCTCTTGAAGTTTAAATTGCTCTGCAACACAATAGCGCCTACAAATTATGTAGATTATACTTTGTTGCTAAGTCCTTCGGTATAACTATGGAACTCCCATTCCACAACAATTATTTCCAGTAACTTACACCGATGCAGGTTTATTTCCAGCAACTGATAAAAGGGCTTCATTTTCTGGCATTAGTTTAATTCTTTCGATGAGTTTTTTTTCTTAAATATAGGCGCACTTCTCTTTTCGCAGCCTCGCCTTTGCATTTTTTTTTCCAGATCTCCTCGGCAACAAAACACTTCGCTCCCTCACTACTCAATTCATTGGTCAGTTTCTTTCTCTCTGCCAGGAAAAAAATTGCATCTCGACCGTTCTATTTCGGGCTGGTCGCTAGAATTGCTACCGATCCCAGTTTTTTTTTTTTTGTTCTGCTGGTGACGTAACTCAAGAGTTTTGCCAGCACCTGGAATTCTTGCAGTTTAAGGTTATTGTAGTGTTCATTCTTTCCGTCCTTAAAATATTCCTTCTCTCCAAATTAGGCTCTTATGGACCATAGGATGGGCCGTAGGCTCAAGTTCGGTTTTCCATTTACAATATCATGAAAACCGAGGTGTGTTTATCAGTGTTTCTGTTATATGTTTATCAGTGTTTCTATTTTTCTGTCTTTTTTCTGCCATATCCCTTAAAAAGGCGTTTGTTTGTCGCTGTGTATGATTTTATGCTTGTTAGCACAATAACTCAAAAAGTTATGAATAGATCTTGTTGAAATTTCTAGGAGTTAGTATTGTTGAAAGACAAAAATGAAAAACACATTGGCAGCATAATACACCTTTCCTTATTTATGTACGCCCAACGTATGTGTGATTATTCCTTCTTCCCCTCTAGTCATTATGAATTGTTAAAAAAATCAGTTATTCCTCTTTGTAACTAAAAAAAGCGGGTTTGAGTGAAGTCCAGAATAGGGTAATTACCCCATTGCCGAACTAACCCTATTTCCGAACAAACAGCCATTATTTGATATGCTTGCGTAATAAACTAATGAAGCAATAACTGTTTTTTCGAAAATACGGTTAGTTCAGCAATTGGGTGATTACCCTATATCCAATTGGGTAATTACCCTATATCCAATTGGGTAATTACCCTATATCCAATTGGGTAATTACCCTATATCCTAAAAATGTTGTTGCACGTCACCAGTGAAATTACTATTTGACTCTTTGTAATCTTCGTCGGGTTGTTATATAAGAAAAATTTAAATTACGCTGAAACTTATCTTTGGTTTTCCTTTCTCATTAAGTAACTAAATAAAGTGGGTCATTCATTGCAATTGGTTCCTCAAATGCTTCGAGATTGTTCTCCCATTCATTACATCTATTCATACGTTGGATTAAAGTAAATTCGTACGGCGTAACAAACCACAGTTTATATTAAGCCATCATATCATATTTTTTCACTTCCATATTTATGGTCATGCCAATGCTCTTCCTCTTTTTTTTGTTATACCCTACCCATATGCTTACAATGATTCACCGTTGGGTCCCTCTGTTTACCCTTGCATACCACATGTCCCCTTCCTTTCTACTATCAGAGCAGCGGTTGTGTCCAGGCAAACGTAAGTTCATTGAAATGAAGACTATAATGAGCTGCGCTCTCCCTAATATTAAATGCGTTTAGAACGATGTGCGGAACTGCAGCTTCATTACTTGGATGGTGACTGGTGAGGTCCAAGTGCCGATATACACGATTCGCCAGAAATTCATTCCTGTGGTCCTTCATATCGCAGCTACATGCGGTCCACATTAATTCGAATGTGTTGGACTCTTCACAAAAGACACGATGGGAGGCAGCGGGAAATGAAGAGGTGCCAATCATTTCCGAATGAAGATGGAAATGGATCTGCCGAGGGCCTCATCATCACGAAATCAATTGATCTTCTCGAGGCAGCGGTGCCGGGTTCGATCACAACGGTTCTTTGATCAGGAAAGGAAGGTGCAAGGCTCTGAAATTTGAGATTCGGCTTAGCTGTTCGTCGTCGTATATTGGTCAGTCAAAATCAGAGTGCCAATTACTGTGCGAGAAATTTAACGAGTTCTCTAAGTTCTAATCGAAAAATGAATGATTTTTAATACGGTTAGTGAACGTTTGAGATTAGTCATCCAATTATATTCCATTGACAGCAATGAAGCTAATACGCTTCCTGAAGATCGAGGGATCTCGTTTCATTTGGTGGAGTTCTTAGTATACGGAAATGGGCAGAGTACGTGCAAACTAATTTACGTGAAAACATATTGCTGTAGCTAGTGGCTAGTATAACTCACGAATTTGCTTGCTAGAACTATAAGCAAAGTTAAACCAATGCCGTGTTACTTGAGGAAGTATCACAGTTGCAGACTGGCGAGTTATGCTTTAATTTGTCGTAATGTGATTGATATTTGACGAAATTTATAGGCTAAAAAGGTCAAAGATATTCATTTACGAGCGTAATGGGAATGAATATTACTGTACTGAGAGACTTGAGCATATATCAGTTTACGGAATAACGACGCATTTCTGATTGGTTTTGTTGCTGTAAAAGAAGGTCAACATATTGAAAGGTAGACCCCTCAAGTAAACCTCCCACTGACTGCTTCAAAAACTTCTAGGTCTTGATTCAATTCACGGAAATAAGATGCTGAGTTCCCGGGAATTGGAATTATTGAATAAATTCAGAGCGAATTTACCAGATTTCCGCCATTGACTTTTAAGACTTGATTCAATTAGCGGAATATATGACCCGGAATCAGTCCACTGTGCTGCTGATGAGTTTTGAAAAGAATTGTGCCCGTGACATACTATCATGTCGGATCCTCATTGAAATGGTATATACCTTCCTTCTGCTGCAATACTCATCTGTTGGAACACAGTATTGCCTATTAGAAGAACTTACTTGAAGCTCAGGCTATAGTCGAGGGTCCATGGTCTATATATGACCTTTAAATTTTCACATTACTTGTATTTTATTTCATTTTGACGGTTGTGCACTTATCACTACTAGTGTGTTACCTTATCAACTATCTACGATATCCTGTTCTTGCAAGGCATCATCCATATGCTAATCTATTTTAGCTCATATATACCAACTGTCTTTTCGAATAGTCAGTGAATGGATGTCACCTCCAGCCGTTGGTGTCGCAGTGCCGCATTAATCATCATACTCCTGCCTTTATGAATATAGTCAGTGCGTGTATTTCGCCCTGCACCTCTTCTGTTACAGTGCCATATCCTCTTGTGTTACAGTGCCATATCCTCTTGTGTTACAGGGCCAAATTAACTAATGTCGCCGCGGTATTTCCCTGGTGTAGGGCGCAACTTTTTGCCTGCGGCACCACGTTATGAATTATTCTGCGGTGCTGCGAGGGAGTCGTGGGTTTTATTTGCCGGGTGTAGAGCTCTAAAGAATGCGTTTGTTTTGCAGCTCTGTGAGACGCTCACATGTCGCCAGTTCTTAATTAAAGACTGCGCTCAGCATTGTACTTTTTTTTATCTTCCGTCTTCCTCTTGTGCCCAGTTTTCGTTAAGTTAACCTCTGTTCTTTCGGAATTGACGGGTTTCGCTGTTGCTGTCGTTATTTTTCAGTGATGCAAGCACCACGTCGTTGCTTCCCTAGGTCACTTCCAGTATTAAATTAGATTCGGTAAACAATTTCTATTTACATTTTAGTAAAAAAAAAATTATTACAATTTAATTGCCTCAGTGAGCTTAATTCAAAATAACTGTACAAAACTGGAGTTTCGCCTAAAAAGAGATCAAGTTAGCTGCTGCGATTCTGTGCTCTTTCTTCCTGATTTATGTAACTTCCTCGAGGAAATGAAAGTTCAAAAATTTATCTTCTCCGCTATTTCTAAGTGGGACGTCAGTAACATTAGTCCTATAGCAGTATTTTCTACTTGGTATTCTATTTCAGATGCCGTTATGTAATTGAACACTTTGTACGGTAAAAAAAATATTAGTCGCTATTTTGCTCACTGGGAAAATTGCATTTCATATTCACTGGTATTCTACCTACACTCACCCTTCAGGGGGCATGGGATGGTCCATAGGCCGTAAGGTTAGGTTAGGTTCGTCCATCCTATGTTATGGGGCGGGGCCACCCCAGGGGCTCGTCTAGGTTACCTTAGACATTAGCTAGGCCTTCGGGACGTCTATCTTTCGTGCCCACTTTGCTTCCTTACATTTTCATGCTTCTACTTGCTCATGCTTTATTCTGATCTTCCTCTTCTTTCCCGACTTGCTATTCCCATGCGCGTTGATCCTGTGTGGGAACACCTTCGTGCATGGGTTCTCCATATTTCTATCTCAACACTATATACCACGAATTATGATCTGTCATCCAGCACGCATTTTCTCGATCGAGTCGAGTTGTTGATTTTGTAATCATTCGCTTCCTTCAAATTCTCTCAATGGATCATTGCCCCTGTAGGGGGAAATTAATCTATCCTATGCTTTGCTGATGGGATTCAGACTCTCAGAGGTCCTGTAGGTTACTTAGTGGACGTATCTTTCGAGATATACTTAATAACTGTGTAAAAAATCTCTATTGGTGAATAGCCCATACAGATAGCTGGTCGTGACGCACACCATCTAAATGTGAGTAAACCTGTTTTTTTTTTACAGTTTTTGGTCCCTTGACTTCGTACTTGGCTTCCGATTGCGTTGTTGTGTCCTCTTACTAGCAGAAAGGTGCACTGCTTCCTCAACTGCATAATTCACTCTGAATTTGAAAAATAATCTGAAAATTTGCTAGTGACACTAAGCCAACGATGTGATGGATAACTCTATAGCGAACCTTCGGTCGACTAACACAGTTTGCATACATAGACACGACGAACCAGAGTCCTGAATGATCTATTCCGTTCGTAAAATAGCACAACTTCAACGAGAGTGGCTTAAGAGGCACTGAACTCTAGACAGACATCGCTCGCGTGGCGTGGGCACACTGGTCGAGTCCCGCTCTGTCCCCCAATACAGCGCGGCTATCGCTGTCGCTTCTGCGGCAGTAAACATTCGACCGCAGAGTGCAACGTGCCTGTGCCCGCCTGTGTTTTGCGCCGTTCTTTGGATTGCAGATCTTCCAAGCTACCATATGACCGTGTTTTGTTATAGATGCTGTCATTTATTTATCATCTTCACCCTCTTTCGAGTGTTTGCATTCTCCCCTCTAATTAACGACACTTGGAGCGTTCACGCCGTGCCTCCTTCAAAGTCACTGTAATCACGCGTCTCACAGTTAGCTCGGACGGCGGCAAACAGCGGCGCGAATGAGAAGCCAGGGTGGCTGCTTAGTATCAAAGGGCTTCATGACTGCCATGTTTCCTTAACAAACAGCCTTGTGAAAGGCTTTGAAAGAGCAGACTCTGTTGTTTGTGTAGCCCGTGCGTGGTGCCGGCCGGACTGTTGCAACGCGCGATAGCAGCGGTAGCTTTTGCCCAAGATTATTTTTGCATCTGCCTGGGTTGTTTCGGGTAGTCTGCTTTATGCTCTTGTGAAAACAATATTACGCAAATTGGTGCTGACCTATTTGATGTTGGCTTTCGCTTGCACGCGGCTTGGGAGAGTGGAATACATCCAGGCTCCCAGTTCGTTTCTTTGCGGGTCCACTTCAGGAAGCATCAAATGGATCAAAATCCATAGGTTTTGGTTACTTTACCTCGATGTTTTGTGGACGAGGTCCAGGTGGTGTCACGCCTGTCGTGCTTGGAAGTCTCGACGCTGAACTCCGTGACCAGCGGGAGAGCCAGTAGCGAGTGAGGCCAGTTAACAATTTTAGGATGGCCCAGAGGGAGTAGAAGCGGGTGTGGTCTCACATGATCAAAACAAAGCCTTGCGTGACGTCACAGTCATTCGGGGAGGTACATATTCTTGTTGTGGGGCACTTGCCGAAGCGCGCCAAGCACGATTGGTTGGGGCAGGCTGTTGCGTCACGCATGGTCTTACCAGTTATTTATTTCTGGCTAACCTTGGGTTCATTCTGTTGGGGTCATCAGTAGAGCCCGGAATTATTGCGCTTAAAATATTGCAGTTATAGCTCCTAAAAGTTACTCATATTGCACCTAAATATTACTTTTATTGCACCTAAAATTTGCTCCTATTGCACCTAAAAGTAGCTCTTATTGCACCTAAGCAATAGCAGTGGAAGAAATAGTAAACAAGGAAAAGGCAAATACAGAAAAAATTAAAAGGACCAAAAAAAGTCGGGTAGCAAACGGGAATGGCATGTCAGTGGATCAACGGACACCTATCTCAGTACCAAATACCAATTGTGCTAATTGACAATTCTTCCCAATGGCGAGAATGAGTCTTGCACATACGTATTAAGCCTTATCTGTTCCCATGTTGTATCCCCCCAAACGAAAAACGTTATAAAATTTATTAGTCAGATTTTGAGATTCTGCAACTCAATTATATTTTTACCCCAACAAAAACATGGAACAATAATTGATAAGGGAACCAATTGTCATGGCGTGTGAAGTTTTGTGACACGTGGCAGTGATAATAAGTGCCTTGAGTTCAAACGCCTCTCATCGTAATGCGTTCAATTAAGAAAACTAACACGAGCTGTGCGTCAAATTTTTTTTTTTGTCTCTGTCCACACGTATAAGTATCCTTCATTCATATGAATGACGCCGCGCTTTCAATTATGATATCATTTCTTTACATTTTCGCTTATATTTCGCGTCGGTTTGAAGTTACATTCATATCTCACAATCTTATATAGGCTGATTTTGATACAAACTGCTTATTTTCAAAATATTTCGCCTGATAAACCGACAGAAGAGAACTCAGTACATAGCAATCAGTTGGACTCCCAAATCAAAGATGACGTCCATGTTCTTACAACATTTTCATGTTGTCTAGTTTTCTTCTCTTAAACGGGAGTACTGTACAGTGATTCTGATCATGAAAGTGAAGAAATTTTTTTTTTGTTGACTTCTACGCGTTGTGTGAATGCTGCAGATAATAAATTTAGCATTTATAGGTTCTGCATGCTGAACTTTAATGACGCAGCGCGTTCAAAAAAGGGACATGCTTCATTCTTTAGTTCACTGCGTTTGCTGCAGCTGCTTCTCTCAAATCAACTCGCCGCGCCCATCAGTTTGAGTGAACGATGACGGACGTGTGAACACGGCCTAATCTATTGCATCTATTGTTCGCATTGCAGTTATTGCACTTATTGCACTAGCGCCGGAAACTGCAATAAATCCGGGCTCTAGTAATCAGTCATCTAAGCCACCCCCACTCGTCCAATGCCTAATTTTGGTGTCTTTTCTTCGTCCCGTTGAATTGAATCTTAGGTGTTAACCTTGAATCCGTTACTCTTGAGACTACTGGAAACTCAAAATTGTTCCATGAAATGGCTATTCCTGCTATTTCAAGCGTTATTGTTTGCTTTTAACTCCAGCAACATGTTTTAAAATGGCGCAACCAACTTCTTTGTCTGCAGTTTTGGGCGAGTGGGGTTTGGCTGACATCAAGCTTGACGAGCCAATCGAACGTGGCCCGACTTAGGGTTACAGGCAATATTAGCCTCGGGCAGAACTTTTAAAGTGAAATTAGTCAGTGTGTTCCTTTTCTTCTTAGTCCTGCTGACAGTTATTTTTCCTACTCTTTTCTGCTTCTCTCACTTCTGCGTCTACATTCGCTGGTCACGCGTGCCTGAATTTTCCTTTTTTGACTTGTTACGTATTTCTCCTCTTCATATCTTCAAAAGCCGTACTGTGTTCAGAGAGGATTTTGCTAAAATATGTAGTATGTAGGCGTGTTTTGTGTCTGGGAAATTCGTTGGGGAGTTGACCGCCTCAAGGGCTCTTTGGTCACGTATGTCAAATGGTTATATGTTGTCATAGAAACTAAGTAATAATTTGAACGTTGATAAGTAATTACGATCCTCTTGTTTCGGAAAGTATAGCACATATTCTTGTTTCAATTTAAGCGATTAAAGTGTACTTTTCTGGGCTTTTTGATATGTATATAGAGTTATGAATAAGTTTCTATTTAATTCAATATTTTATCTATTAAAAGTATAATATTTCAATTCTTGTATTATTGCTTGTTTTCAGTTTGCGTCATTCTTATCAGTTGACTTTTAGTGTTAGTTATGAAACGGTACTCATTTGCTTACTGTATACCCGATATTTAAGTTTTAGCAATGTTTTAAGAGGTAACTTAAATACTACTCTTGTTATCCGTAGATTTTTGGTAAACTTTTTATCGATTCATTCTCGTTTAATCAACTTTTAGCGCCTACTGTCCATATTGTTATTTGTTTAGTGCTGTTCTAACGAGGAATAATGTTTTTGCTCCGTGTGGTTTTAGGAAAATGGTGTGAACATCTTGACCTTGTCTTGTGTAGTGCTGTTTAATAACGAGAAATAAAAGTTTGCTTCAATACGTTACTATGATAAAGGTGGAAACTTCTATATGGAAGTCAACAGCCTATAACTGCGCTTTTGTGAACTCGGTATCAGAGTGTGAATGTTATAAACTTCTACCAACGGGTTAGTTACTTTGCTTTGCCCTTCCTATTGTATGGAGAGCCGGGCCACTATAGTGGGGACTCCTTAGGTTACTTCAGCTTTAGTTAAATTTTCGGGACATCTCTCTTGCCCACTCTGCGTTTTTTCCTTGAGCTTATATCTGCTGTTAAGCTTTGTTTTTATACCTCTTCTTCCTTCCGTTCTTCGTTTCTTAATAATAATAATACTAAGAATAACCTTCGTGTGTTTATAAATAAATATATATATAAATATATATA
>LQNS02278171.1:5372651-5384359 GCA_001587735.2 Parhyale hawaiensis
GAGCTTGAGAGGAGCACCAGAGCCTCCAACCTGGGCTAATTTCCGCCTATCTATTTCGTTAAGAGCGTGACACCAAACATATAAATATATATATTTATATATTTATTTATTTATAAACACACGAAGGTTATTCTTAGTATTAGATTAGATTAGATTAGATGTTACACGTCTCTTCTTTTTCTTCTGAAATTTCTTTGCAGTGGCCGAAGAAGCTTAAACTAACATCAATAATGACAATGTACAGCTTCTGACCTTTCATCCAACTGCGTGTATTGCTTAGCCCTAACAATATTATTAGCCGTAGTGGATGGAAGTTAAAATTAAAAGTCTCGTTTTGGAGCTTCTTAAAAATATACTTCCTGGGAGAATGTAGGAGGGTTATGAGTCTTATGACAAGTCCTCTCTTCACATACCGAAAGTCTCTGCAGGGATAGCGTTGTAGGTGAACTAGAATCCTCGCTAACAACCCAGCCAGCAGCAGAGCACAGCATCACGCGACAACACGGTGGAAGGTAGTGACCTCTATAACAGATATTACAGTCGGGCTGCAGACATGCGCTCTACTGCCGTCTATGCATCCTCGCATTCATTTCGGTGCAGTGGAGTTCTAAATAACTGAAGCAGCAAGCACTAGATGGAGGAGGTCGTTTGCATCTTGGCAAGAACAAAGGTTCTCTGTAATGAAGACTTGGAGTGCCGGCCTGTGTGGGTAGAGTTGTGGAACTATCTCGGTAGTCAAGCTGTTTAACAATGCATGCTGCAGCTGTAAGCAGGCGTAGAGCTGTTTGGCTGCTGCAAACAGTATGCATATTGCAGCTGTATGCAATTGCAGACTGTTCGGCCACAGCACAGTATGTATGCTGCAGCTGTGCACTGTTACACAGGTTAGCTGCTGTAATCTAAAGATGTTATCGATTGGTCGGCATAATAAAGCCCAGTAGACTTGGCTCTTCCGGAACTTGAAACAAGCGTGCTAGCTGCTCCTTCTGCACTTGGGTTTCTGGCGTTAACCCAAAATCGACTGCTTTTGATACTTCCCAACACTCCATCTTACTTTGTAAAATAAAGTTCACAGCCATCTCAAGCGAAATGGGTTTGCTTTAATACCTACTTGTAACACGATTCAAAATGGCCAAGACAAGCTCCCCGCTAACGTTGCAGAGAAGTCAAGCTCTGAAGAATTAGCTCAGCTTGACTTATACGAGCGAATCGATGACGCCTCAAATGTATAGAAGCTCATCTTCACAATCGTGGTAAGAAATTTCGATTTACATGACACCCAGTGGTGGCCTATCAGTGACGACGATCCATGTGAGTAGATATGTACATCCAAACTCTGCTAGCAGTTGTGTTTGCTCAGCAGTTGCACGTCACTGTTACATCGCCGTTTCAACATAAGCTCACGTTTTGACTAGCTACTCTTCAGTTCAAATATAAGTGTACTTCGCGCGGTTGTGGCTCTGATACGCCCGAAATTAATTTAGATTTGACGCAGGTTTAGGTCCTAGAATTGGTTGTATTAGTCAGGTCAGGCAGAGAGTATGCTTTGCGAATGTTGAAAATTTTAGTTGCGCTGTAAAATACGATATTTGAGTTGAATATTTTGTTATTATTTTGTACTTCCAGTAGCGCGTGTAATTTCTTAAGTAATTTTTTAGGGATACGTTAGGAATTTGCTCTATTAGGTTGGGCAGTGTTGACGGAATGAATTCGTGCGGCTGGCTCTGTCGTGCAACAGCTTAGGTTATTGGAAAGATACCATGTGTCATATGTTTATCGCCTTCAGGGGTATATTCTGGCGGGTCCTATCCCTGCCTCAATGTAACTGGGCCTCACGAACCTAAGGGTCCCAAGTGCCTTTTCCGCAGTGGATGTTGCACCTGCCCGCAGTTCCTGCTGACGAGGTTAGTTTTGTAAAGTTAGGTGGGTTCTCTACATTTCCCTTTCAGTTCCTCGAGGTAGGCTGTCGATCGAGATAGCCGACCTAGTTCGTGGGACTTCTCTACTCTCTCTCGTGTGGAAGGTCTCAAATGGGGCCGTCCACTCGAGTGTCTTTTTGTATTCTTTGCGCCTTTTTCCTGCCAGTAGTAGAGCACTGAGCCCACCGAGTTTTTCCGGCAGGAATGCCGAGATCAAATATTCCTATTGATGAAATGCGTCACATTTTTTTTCAGTTGAGCTTCACTTTTGAATCGCCTCCCGGTGTCAAGAGTGATAAAACACTGAATCTAATAATAAGAATGATAATAAATGTTTATCACACGTGAACAAACTGAGAGAAGTGATAATGTTTTCGTTGAAGAGTTAAGTATACATATATATTCTTAAAATAGCGATAAAACAACAGGATGCAAAAATGAGCCAATGGAATGAGATTTTCAAAAATCTAGGGGAATTACTCTTAATATATCACTATATCGGAAAATTCTACGGGGCACTTCCGCCGTCTTCTCGATAGTAAACGCGCGCTTAGATGCTACCATCCATCACCACCCTAGTACAGAAGCCCTTCCCAATGAGCTCTTACCCCGAGAACTTAGTAGGTTAGGAGACGAGATCTGGTTCGTCTAGTGAACTGTATTTTAGGGGTTTTTCTATTGTTTTAAACGTATTTTAGAACATTAGAAGAACTAGACCTGCCCCCCTAACCTACAAGGTTAGCGTTGTAAAAGCTCATTGTTGGTTAGCTATTCGTTAAATAGCGTCAATCTTTAATGACGACGTAAGTAAGGCCAATCAAAGATTGACGCTAAGCAACGAACGCCGACTACAGGGGGCAGTTCAATAACCTACCCAAAGTTTTGTCAGCCTAGCGGCATTTGGGTAGGCTAATGGGAAAATTGTCATCCCAAACCCCAATCTATATATCTATATATATTCGTCTCTCCACTCAAAAAGTGGTAGAAGGAGTTGAGGAATGTTCATGATTTTCTGCAGGGAGTCTGGGAGGTTGCTCTCGATGTGACCCATGCCAAAAATCTAGGATTAGCTGGCCATAACAAATGACAGCTATGAAATTTGCTGTTCACCCAAAAACAGGTAGAAAGAGTTGAGATAGGTCAATAATTTTTTGCTAGGAGCCTGGTGCGTTGTTCTCGATGTCACCGATGCTTAAAAAACTTGAATTAGCTGACCGTCAAAAATAACTGCAATGAAATTTGATCCTACCGCGGGTGATGGACTTACGCCCCGAGGCGTTCTAGTTATTAGTGTCTTTGCCAGTGATAAATTGAAGCAACTGCTAGGCTTAAAGAGTTACGACGGTATACGCTTATTTACCGTAATTACATCCATGGAATACTCTGTTCCTCGGTGATCACGCTAAATTACTGACAAGTTTTACTTCTGCCTAAAACCTCAACGCCTTTACCTCAAGTTATGTCTTATTCCCGACAGAACCTTTTTTTAAATTCACCTCTTGAATTGTTTAATTGTTTATCATACAAATCTAGTGATTCACTGGCTACTTCTTATAGAGGTAATAATATTCAATACCATACTGCAACCTGCACTTTTTGGTATTCAATTACATGCGTCCTGCTCCTGAGCAGTACTTATGCCAGAAATCATCGCATGACTTTTTGAAAGTTCATTTTGATGTTCAGTTTCAGTTTGATGTGAAAGTATTTAACCGTTCAATTTACTGCGTGGTGCCATGTTAATTAATTTCAGGGTGTTTCACGGTTGATATGACATATCGTAAAATGCTGGCTGGTATCCTATTTCTCTGTTAAAATCTTCAATGTCTTCTTGTGGAGTTAAATGGGGCTTGCATCCGAACTTCGAGTGCAGTTAAATGTGTCTTGCATCCCAACTGCAATTTGTTTTAAAAATCATCGCATGATAAACTGAAAGTTCCGATTTAGTATAGAAATATCTGATCGCTTAATTTCCTGCGTGATGCCTTTCACCGCCGTCGCCTGGCGATGGGAAGATATAGAGTCGCGGGTCCATTACGTGCTTCGTCGACTGCCTTCCAGCCTCCAGGCACAGCAGCGATCGTTTCCATTTAAATGGTACCTTGACTTTTATCTCCTGCCGCCCTTGTCTTAATAGTTGACTATTAGAGGGAAAGCCAACGGCGTCTGCAGTTTTGCTGTCGAATCTCCTAGGGAGACGTTCAGTCCTTGCTACTTTTTGTTAACCATTGAATGGAATTCACATTCGTTGATTTTTATAGATATTTATATTAGTGACGCTTGGAAGGAAGCGATAATGTTTTGTATTTTCTATTGTTGACTGCTAGAGAGCAGATGAAAAGCCTTTGAAGTCTTCAGTAAAGTATTGGCTCGATATTTATTTATTATTTACTGTAGATTTGGAATATTCCCCGAATCATTAGTTTTTTGTACAGTTAAGTTGGATGCGGAAGCATGTGTGTTGTACAGGCTCGCTTATCAGTTTAAACTCCCGAACTACTTCATAATGTTATTCAAAGAAACGTATTGTATTCGTTACGAAAGTGTCTGATTCCTAATCAGTTATTAAATAATAACTGAACTACTCCCCAATTTCATTTACTGAATTTTGCCGTTTCTTTAATTTACAGCGGTGTCTGATGCCAAAGTATGGGTGCTGGACAGACGTGTCTACCAAGCCGTGATGAAACGCTCGGGTCTGAAGGAGCACGAAGACAACATGGCCTTCCTGCAGTCTGTTCCCCTCTTCCAGAACCTTACACAAGATCATCTGAATAGAATCTCCAGTGCTCTGCAAGTCGTAAGTAATATAATTTCTATTTAACCGACTTAATACACCCGAAGAGAGGTGCTCAGGGTAATGAACTATGACAGGTGCGGTTGCCACAGCTGGAAAGAGTGTGGCTTGTTCCATCCATGAGTCTGCAGTTATTTTTTAACTCTACAGTATTTTAATCAGGCTTCGCTTCAAATAATTGTATTAATCAGGCTATGCGTTTTTGCTGCAGTGGTTTCTTTTCCTTAGGAATGGTAAATGATAGTCGCCCGTGTAGCAGCTGGAAATTTGGTAAACCAGCCGTGACACGGGTACTGACGTTGATTGGCCGGTTCAAAATACATTAAATGAATACAAACACCAAATACTTCACAATGAAATGTAGTTATTAAATGCTAATTAATTTTCGAAATGCATTTAAATACTAAAATTAAATACCTATTCCAGTTTTATTTTTAAATAACAAAGTGCACTAATCTAGCTTTGCCTGCTGTATTTGTGACTGACTAGAGGAATAGAAGCAATTTACGGATCACTCTTTTAAACTTGAAAATACGTGTAACAATTGCGATACGAGAACTCTCACTTTGGCAGATGTTATAATTTTAGCAGAGAATTGAATTAGACTGCTACAGCTTTGTGGCTGACTTACATACACGGGAAAGTTTATTACACATTTAATAAAGTTATTGGAGCCTACAAAACTGGGATTGGTACAAACATATTGATCGTATATTATGAAAGAATTTAATTTCCTTATAATGCAAGAAGCCGCAAGAGGCCCGTGAACAGCCCCCCCCCCCATCTCCTCCTTCTTCCCTTTCATCACACTGTTTGCGATGCTCTGTCTGCTGTTTTTTCCATACTTTCACGTTTCCTGACCAGGTCTTCCATGTTCCGTGTTAATTTTCGCTTGCATTCCTCTGTGATGACTCTGTGTGATGTACATTTCATTTCCATTTTTCTTTACTCTTTAGAACCCCATTGTCGTCCATAACGAAACAGCCCTCTATTACCTCGTGTGACGAATTCGTCCCATCAACTTTTGATCACAAATAATTTTGTACTATCACCCCTCCTGTCTTCGACAAAAAAATAACTTTGTCGAGTTTAAGGTATTTTCTATTGGTTTAGTACAATACCCAGCATTTGTTTATGCCAGCTACAAGTTGTTAATGAATTTTCACAATTCAGATTGTGTGAATCCTAAGTGAAGAAAGATACCGGGGGGTCAAACCCCGGATATAACTAACCACGAATGCTAGATATTGTCAACTTTGACTTCTATCCCTTAAACCAGCAAATCTGAACTTCGGTCTCCTTTAGAATAGCAAATCTCAGCAGCGGTCGTACGGAGATTTATACAAACGCCGCCCCCGGCTCAATGTTAATGCTAACTGCTGAGCACGACCCTTTGGCGTGGAGCTATCACCAGTCTAACTGCGAGTCGCACGACCACCTGGGTTTGGGTTATTGGTCGTTTGTGCGCGGTTTGATGTTATTTTGGGTGCGTATTCAGTTCTTGGTTTTGGTTATATGCACCAGAAGCGTTTAATGGCTGAGCCAGATGTTTATGCCTTTGTTAGACTTTGTGGGCGACATTGAATTTTTCTTCGACGTCGTCTTTCCGCCTAACGCGCGGTGCCGGTTTGATGTTATTTTTGGCGCGTATTATTCTGTTCTTGGTTCTGGTTATATGAACCAGAAGCAATTTATGGCACAGCCAGATGTTCATTCTTTTGCTAGGCATTGTGCGTAACTTTGAATAATTTCTCGAGATTGCTCTGCCGTTCGCTAAAAAAATCTTCTTTTTCTGCCTTCTATCTGAGCCTTGAATCGCTTCCATTGTGTCTGTCTTCCTGGTTTATTCATCTTCCAGCAATATTACTGAGAATTTGGCTGAGAAGAGAAGAGTATTAAAGTTGTGGAAGCAGGAAAATCTTGCTCAAACGGTAATTAATGAAGGTACCTTCAGTCAGAACTCATTTATTACGAAGACAACAACCTTTTCAAAATCAGGCAGTTGTGGTATTTTTATCTGCTTGCAGTTTGTATTATTTTAAACGCCAACAACATTCTAGAATATATTTCTATCTTTTGTTTCTCACCTCATTTGTATCAAGATTTGTCACCATTTTATAAAGTCGCAGTCGGTTGCTGCGTGATTTCAATGTAGTGTGTGTCATGTGTCATTTCTTGCCTTATGCATCTTTTAAACTCGGTTTCACACATACCTCTAATAATGTTTAGTTAAACTTTACTCATGACAAAACTTACTATAATCGCTTGCTGCATTCATCCTGCTGCTGTACTAGGGTTGGCAGCAACCACGTTCTTTCATTTAAACCAAAAGCCATGTTTTTTGGTTAAAACAAAAAAAACCTAGTTTATTTGGTTTAAATTTTTTAATATTTCGTTGTTTTTTCTAGTTCTAGAAATTTCATCCAACATTTAAAGGGTTTTCTAGTTTGTAAACAGTAGTTAGCTAATCATTTTCAATCTTAGTCACTTTATTTCAACTTCCTGTTGTCGAAAATTGACATCAAGAAAAGGGGTTAAGAAAAATTAGTTAGCAAAGTACCTGTATTTGCTATAGCTACAGTTGACATCCAAACTGCAGAGAAGCAATCATTTATAATTATTGCAATATAAAATCCTTGAAAAACTTGTAAACACTTCAAATTACTAATTCAATTTGAATGATTTAGCTTGCTACTAGCTAATTAAAAACCCAGTAATGAACTGAAAAAAGTGAAATAGCTATAAAATCCTTTAAAATATTGAAAACACTTCGAAATACAAAAAAAAAACTTGATAGAAATGGCTAGCTACTAGCAAATTAAAAGCAGAGTATTGAACTTAAGAAGATTAAATGGCTATATGCCCACATCCTTCTCATGAACTCACTAGCTCCCTAATAGCAACTTTAACTACTGCTGCAAATTTTCAGTAGCTGCTAGCATACCAGAATGCAATTAGAAATGAATATCTGAAACGCAATAACACATAATTCAATAGGTTATACGTTTTTACTAAAAATGACCAGAAGTTGACCCTAACTGTCCTAACAGTCAAACGGGTTCTTAAGTAGAAACACATTAACTCATCCTTTCAGTTGTGTAAATAAAATTTTTAATCATTACCAGAAGTAAAACTCTTTATTTCGCAATTTTTATGAATAAAAACCAAACAAATCGAATAAAAACCAGACAAACCAAAAAACATATTTTTTGATTGGTTTAAACCATGGTTTTTATTTGGTTTTAACCAGCCAACCCTGAGCTGTACTGATCAGGCTCTCCTGATATTTATTTATTTTTTCGAATTAGACCTTAACGCAGATAGACAGCGTCAGGCCAGATGCTACACCTTTTCATTTTGGAACGTGGTCGCGGCAAGCCCTTGTTAGTTGCCAATAATCACGCGAACACGATGCCATTAGAACACCACGAATACATTACCAAGGTGGTCCCAGTGCCGTGCAACTTATTATCTTACTAATAAACTAATTAACGAGCCTTTCACCCATTCCAGTAGCGTGAGATTGAGGCTCAGATAGCTCGTTTGTTTACGATCGCGCTTTGATTTTCTTCTTTCGGTGAACACCGCAACGACGATACTCCAAATTTTACTCCATTGTCCAGGCTTTCGGAACGAGTTCATTTTGCTGCTCTCAACGAGCACTCGGAGCTCCTATTATAGATAATATCGCACCTGTGAGTTAGCACGACGTCTGCGGTTGAATATCGGAGCAAAATTGGCTCTTTGGGGTGTCGAAGCTTTGCGTTACTGTTGCCTTAAGATATGAAGTGCACAAGACGACTGGTTGGTAGCACCCTGGTACGTCAGAGGAGCGGGCCGAGGATTGTTGCCTTGAATTCGCGTATGAGACTTGTTAGTGACGGCAATGGTGTATGAGCGCTGATATTCTGGTAGCGAAATCTCATTGTGAACAGCAATTCGTTCACCCAACTGTAAATTGATAGTTGTTGTTGTTAGTACCGTGGGATATGACGTGAAGTAGGTGTATATTGTTCTCTTAATTAGCAGTAGCTTTCTGAATTCGGTCTCGTTGATTAACTTGTTGAAAAATTTTCGTAACTCTCCAATTTTTTATCTTGTGTTAGCAAATTTGTTGAGTCCCATGAACTGGTGTAGGGATACCTAGTTTCTAGACCAAGCAGGCAAATGCCTTTCGCAAGAGACTGCTTCCGCTTCAGCCTGCGCGGAGATCGATTTTCTGGGTGATATATGCTTGACACCGACGACGCGTGTGCAGAACTATTCCAGTATTCATGATACTGCTATCGATCTTAGCTCAAGCCACCTCCAAACTTAGTGCAAGAGCACGAAGGCGGTATTGAGATATATTGTCTCTGTGTGCAAAGGTGACCTGACTGCTTCCTAGCTGGGCGGTTCATTTACCTTTAGTTTTCTTGTACGTACAAGTAACGGTCCAAGGTACATGCATGGTAAGAGTGGAGGAACGTAAGGTTAAGTTCGTTAGTTTTTAGCCAACCAATGTACTCGTAAAACTTTGAAAATGCATAGCCAGAAATAGTTACATTTTCCACCACACTCAATTAATTATTGTTATCTAACTATCCAGGCAAGTTGGAGATCTATGTTACGTAAACGGAGAAAGCTCTCTATATACTGCAATCTGTGCTTCAAGCAAACGCATTCGGTTGAAAGCATTGACAAGGAGAGTTCGTCGTGCTAATGTTCTTAACTGAGATATCTTAGTCTTGTAAATTTAAATTTTCGACGCTGAGTTCTTGGATTACATTAACTAGCGAGCTTCTGTATATTGCGAAAACTCTGCTTCTTAGACCTCACAATCGTATGCTTTTGGCTGCATGGGTCATTTGGCCATAGTATTAAAGATTTCTGTGTGTATGATCATCCTTTGTTATAGAAAATCGCGTCTCCAAAAACAAACGAATCAAAAAATATAAACGCCGTCTATGTTTTTGTCCTGTTGGAATGAGCCCGTCAGGATTCTTTGTGTCAATGTCCACTTTTACTATTCGGTTAGCGCTTGTGCACTTGCTGATTGTTCATTCTCTGCTGTGTTTTCTGCTTCAGCATGATACTGTTATCATCAGTGATGATCATCCACACGTGTGCTGTTATCCGTGTTCCTTGTTATTCCTGTGCCCGTATTTTTTCTCATGGGACATCTTGCTGATGTGTAGGATGGCTTGAATTAATGTGTATAATGTGTATTGAATATGGGCTATTTTCTGCGATGGTGCATGCATTTACGATGATCATTCATTGTTTGACCATAATTTTTTGAGAGTATTTCAAGTGCCCTACTACATATCACTTGTTTTTTTTCTCGCCCAAAACAACTTTACTGGTATAAAGTCGCCACTGTGTTACTTTAGCGCCCAACGTCCTACATAAAGGACGTTGACAACAATGCTATTCCAATGAGGAGCCGAAGGTTTTGTCATTATATAAAGTTAAACCGTAGGCGCGCTATCCCATCTGTTTGTACGATTTGCCAGGAATGTTTTCATATTTCACTTAAGGCGATGTTAGGCTTCGATGCTGCACGTTGAGGGCTAATGGTAGCTACGCCATAATGATGTCAGACTAGACACACACTGATACCAGGAACATGGTCAATACGGATAATGCCTTTCGTTAAGGTGCCGCTACCAATAGTCGCGTTATTGGCCGGTACTACCGACGCCTTTGATACATCTCTGTTTTGTATGTTTAGACTATTCTGCCTAAAGGATCCAGTGACTTGAAGTCATAACGGAAAGCTGTGGCCCTTTTCATCTTTTCATTAGCGTAATTTCTTCATTATCATTCGATAATATTCATTATTTTATTATTATTTTTTGTATTATGTTATTTCCTAATGGCCATTGACTCCTAATAATTTTTGAGATAATGGTCATTTTTTTTTCTACACATTTCGTGATAAAAGTTTCACAAGCATTACGAAATAAACAAATGCACGACTCTGAAACATACTTCAATCTCTAACGTGAATCTCTTGATATATACTTTTTTGTGAAGCTGAATTGTATATAATCATAGTTTTTCTTCTGTCAACGCCTAGTGTTATCCAGACAGGGGCTCATTCGTCCTCCATTGCGTTTTTAATACAATAAATCCAAAGTATCGAGTCAGGGCCTTGAACTGAGGACTTTGGCCTACAGTTTGCCACGCTGCCACTCTAACCACCAAACCACTACTGCTGCGGTGGTTAAGCGGTTAGAGTGGCGGCGTGGTAACTATAAGTTCCCAGCTCGAGCCCATGACTCGACTCTCTGTATTTATAATTACAATAATACACGGAAGAGCTTGGATATAGGTAGCATCTGAATTTGGAGTCTTCATCGTCTCACCATACGTCGTGTGGGTCGTTCGTGGGTTCATGCTACTCAAAACTGGATTTTACCTAAGATGTTCCTCTAGATCTACACTCGGAGCTTGATTTACTAAATCTGCTATAGCTAGGAAGAGGTCCAAATCGATCCATACTCTGAACTTTATTGACAAAATCTACTCTAGAAAGATAATCGACTAGATCCATTCCAGGAAGTATGCGACGTAGATTTGCTTCAGATTTTCTACTAAAATTTGCACTGTACGAGTACATTTTGGTTTTCTACTTTATGTAGATATGCTCTAAAAATGTTATTTCGAATAGTTCTAGGATGGTGTTGGTGGTCGGTTAAATTCTTATCAGTTATTATTATTATTATTATTAAGACTTCACGCTTGAGCTCCCACGGACAGGTAATACAACCCAAATGAAGCATCTTGCAACAACGGGAAGCCCACCCAATACGCTGCTAAAGGAAATCCAGCAAAAAACCATTAACAGCTGACTTAAACGCCTGCAGGCCAATACGACCAAAAGCCGATGCCGGCAAAAAATTCCGAACCTTAGCCGACCAGGGCACGAAGCACCGACAGAACTGATTAGTTCGACATCTGACAGCCTCCAAAGTGAAAGAGTGCGCTCCGCACGCAGCACGAGTCGC
>LQNS02278171.1:5386177-5426062 GCA_001587735.2 Parhyale hawaiensis
TAAGCTCAGAGACAGGATCCTCACTGTGAATAATCTGACGCCAAGGTTACGTTCTTACTGCCCGAGTAATAGCCACCCAGTTAGCCCTGCTCTTAACAAATACCACTCTCCTGGTGTCTACCACAGGAACAACCTGATTGAGGTCCAAGGACACAACAAGATATGAGTGGTCTGAAGAGACAATAGGGGAGCCAACTGTCAACTGCCAACAATTGCGATATGATGTGTAAATTAATAGCTGATTAATGATGACAGTAAAAAAGTGCACACCCAATTAAATATTCACAAAGTTCTAAGTTATCAATTCTTATCTTTGTTAATTTAATTTAAATTTATAGTTATTCGTTTAATTATTACCACTCAGGAGGGAAAGGATGAGCCATAGGGTTAGTTTAGGTTCGCCCATCCTCTGTAATGGGGAGCAGCGCCCCCAAGGGGACCCTGTAGGTTACCTTATAGCCATTACTTAGGCCTTCGGGACGTCTGTCTTTCGTGTCCACTTTGTTTCCTTCCCATCTCGTACTCTTTCTGATCTTTCTTCCATCTGTTCTTCCTTTTCTTTCCGAATTTGCTGTTAACATGCGCGTTGATCCTGTGCGGGAACACCCTCGTGCATGGGTTCCGCGTGTCTGTCGTCATACTATATGTCCCTTCTTTCTTCCCCGGTGATACTGCATTTGTTGTGGGAACGGAGACTAAAGTTTCTGCCTATAATAATAATAATAATGTTAAATTATTACTTTAATAGCATGTATTTATTATGCTTTTCCTTGAGGTAGTCACGCAATCCTACTTTTTTTGTTCACTGTTACTAACTTTTTACGAGCTGCTAGTACATCAGCATTTGTATACATGAATTACAAGGTAGTCTCTATATATGTTCCTTCTCTATTGCGTTAGCACTAAATTGTCCTTACATGAATGAATTCCTTATCTTCAAATTAAATTACAATGCCGGTATTGTATTTCTACCCGTTTGAGGTCGGTGCACAGCGGTGCATTCAAAATTCAATATAGTTCCCTTGTCCTAACTAAATTATTTTCCAATCTTTATTCTTTGAATAGTGTTTCCTATTGGCATTGTCCGCAGTGCTTCCAAGTTTCTTGCTTACTCCGCAACTTGTAGTTAAAAAAAAGCTTTGTTGAGGGGACGAGGAGGAGTGTTTGGCGCTGATTGCACGCCGCCGCTACCCGAGATAGCAATACAGTTTTTTTTTTACTTGAATGACCCATTACTCGAGCAAACATTTACTCTAGTCAATTAATATTCAGAAGAAGCAAAGGAGAAGATTCGTTAGTCGATTGTGTATCTCCGTTACTCAAGCGTATACGTTTGAATGTTTGACTGCTACAGGGCATCCCCTGCGCTTGGTATGTTACTCGAACCAACTTTTCGTTAGTCGAACAATCGACCGGTGAAGAGATTATGTGACGGAGAGGGGCATCTAGCTGTTCTTCATTTCTGGCGGCTCAAAATCCATTTTCGGATATAACTACAAACGTAACGTCATGAATGTGACATTTTTATATCAAGTTCGTATCCCAAATGCTGCTTCTTAGAAAAAACTTTTCCAGCCTCCGGGTATGCCACAGGAACCGCTACCCGTGACAACTTAAATTAAAGTTTCAAAGTACCAGCTGCTTCGAGGAACGAGTTACAATTCAGTTCGAGTAATTGTCACTTTCGATGGAGTTTAGCTACGACGGAGACTTTAATTATTTTTTACTTGTTCAGGTAATATGAGGCATTTTAGGACTTTTCCATGAATGACCTTTCCGTCGCAAATGCTTAGTTTTCGAGATATTTTTCTTTGAAGTTCCCATCGCTTTTCTACGGAATAATAACCGGCATCGCCATAGGAACTTAGTTTAGATAAGGTTAGGTTAGTGTATGTTCCTATGGGGGTCGCCGGTTATTGTTTCCCATAGAGAAACAATGGGAACTTCAAACTTAATATCTCGGAAACTAAGCATTTGCGACGGAAACGCCTGTTATGGAAAAAGTTCGTAAATGCCTCATTTTATCTGAATAAGTCAACAAAATCATCAAAATCTCCTTTGTAGCTAAACTGGACATAGACCCAACTAATGAAGCACCTATTAACTAAATTAACGTGGTACCACGAAATTCCAGTCGCGTAGTACCGTTAGGTTAGCGTAGCGAGGTACCAATAAATTTGAGTAACAAAGTACCACTGCACTAGTTGGCCCCAGAAATGGCTTGCGCTCGTGGCTGCTATTGGCCCAAGACGATTATTTGGACTTGGTCCGCCTCCGACTCTCGCCACTCTTGTTTGCTGACGAAATTGTTCCTTCCACCACACAACGGATGGCTTTTGGGCGCAAATTATTCGTGTTGGAAAGGAAAGCGTCACTGAAATCCCGTTGACTTTGCTTCAGTGTTGAATTTGCGGTGTCGTGTTTGCTCTGAGGAATGCTATTCCTGCGAGTTCTGTTTGATTTTGCTGAAAATTATGGTTAGTGGAAAGGAAATTTAGGGGCGTGATATCCCACAGACACAAAATGTACGTGCTATGAACTATTTTTATGGAAAAAGTTTCATGTTGGAGAGGAAACGTTTCAAAATTCAATGTTCGTAGTATTTGCTCTGAAATGATTTTCCTTCCAGTATTTTTTTGCGAATAAACTAGACGCGTTGCCTACGGAAACGATTGCTATTGCTGCTTGTTGTAGAAGTCTTCTTGCAAAAATGTTCCTTCCATTTGTTGTTTATTTTGAGAAAAATTATTGTTAGAAATGAAACACTGGTAAGATCCCGTCTACGTATTGGCGCCGGAAATAAAACACTGGTAAGAACCCGTGTACGTATTGGCGTTGGAAATGAAACACTGATGAGATCCTGTGTACGTTGGCGTTGAAAATAAACACTGGCGAGATTCCGTGTATGTATTAGCGTTGGAAATAAAACACTGGTAAGATCCCGTGTACGTATTGGCAATCAACACTGGTGAGATCTGGTGTACGTATTGGCGTTGAAAGTAAAACACTGGCGAGTTTCCGTGTACGTATTGGCGTTTTAAATAAAACACTAGTGAGATTCCGTGTACGTATTGGCGTTTTAAATAAAACACTGGTGAGATCCCGTGTACGTATTGTTGTTTTAAATAAAACACTGGTGAGATCCCATGTACATATTGGCGTTGGAAATAAAACACTGGTGAGATCCCGTGTACGTATTGGTGTTGGAAATAAAACTCGGGTGAGATCCCGTGTACGTGTCATATTCTATCGAGGCCATCGTGACATCGTTCTTACTCTTGCTGATGATGCTTTGTTGCTTCTCCTTTTCTTTTCCCGACTTGCTGTTCCCGTATGCGTTGATCGTGCGCGGAAACGTCCCCCATTTTGTCCTCACTTCTCTCGACTTCTACTCCATGTCTCTTATTTCTTCCTCACCTTGAATCACTGTGAATGCAGTAGTCTGGGTGGCTTAAACAATAATCGCGAGCCAGATGTGCATAATACGGTGTTTTTTCTTCAACTGTTTATTGATACTGGTAAAATTATGCTTGTAGAAAAAAGTAGTTTTTGAAGTTTAGATGTTAGTATTTTTCCGTTTAAAAAAGCTCATTCGAGAATTTTTTTTTTTACTTTTCCGAGCAATTATTCTTCTTTCCTGGGAAAATGTCGTTGAAATTCCTTTGGCTTCTTTGATACAGAAGCCGTGTGTCATCTTTGCTGAGCAGAAGTATATATATATTTTTTTGCGATCTGTGCTTAAGTTTGTTGAAAATGATTGTTTGTGTACTGGTTAACATGAATGAAATTTCATTCATCGCCCTGTAAAGTAAAGCTTTGGCAAATTGTCCTTTTTTCGCCTAAAATTTGTTTGTCGGAAGGAAAGACAATGACGGGGGCCTTTCCCCCTCTCTGCATTTTATAGACTTCATCCTTAAAAAATGCTATTTGATTTTCGACACGAACTATGAATCCTCAAGAATGGCATTACTTGGTTGTTGTCTTATATAGGATAGTGGTCAAATCGAGCTGAATGTGTTTGCGAAAATTATGTTTCAATCTTTGTACCTTGGAAATTAAAAAAAAATTGGATCTTATAGCTTCGTAGTTTCTAATGCCTATGAAAGATACGACACGTATGTTTTCCAGGGATTACCGGAAAAATAAATATTATTCCTTTGCTGAATAATAAATATACAAGTTATATAATTATATAATTTTTGAGTACAACCGTTCTGGATGAAATTAGTTGCGTCAACATATTTTTGATTTTGATAATACTTGAGGAATATTTTATTACCTCCGCGCGCGCGCGCCAAATAGATTTGTGTTTTTGTCGAGTTTGTTTTTTTTGTATGTTTGTCTCTTTGTCTAACACCATGACAATCAGAGAGTTATACAGGGATCCTCGCCGAATTTACAAGGATTGTTAAGCATGTTAGGATGATGATTAATTTTTGGTGAAGATCTGTTCAACCGTTGATATGTCAACCTCATTTTTTTCTGGCTAATATAACTCAAAAAAGTTATAGACGGATCTTCATAAAATGTGCACAAATTGTTAGGAATGTCACAAAGAGCAAATGACCAAATTTCTGTGAGGATCTGTTTGTCCGTTTGTCTGCCTTTATATTTGTTTTTTTATGTTTGTCAGCAACGTAACCCAGAATGTTATTAATGCATCTCTATGAAATTTACCATAATTATAAGAAGTTTTAAGAGATACATATGACCAAATTTTGATGACGAAGAAAATGAAATCCTACTGGTATAACTAGAGTGCTCTAGTTACTAGATGTTCTGTCGGAATGTGAGTCCAGCAATGCAGCGCTTTTCTGTGACTACGCTCAAAGAATAATTGTTACAACACGCTGTACTGAAGCAGGATCGAGAATGTATAGGCGACAGTATGGTATATGTGTGTATCCGCAATGGTCCTCAGTGCCTGGCAGAGTATTGTTGCATCACTTGCATGAGATTGTGCTGTACTGATTGTTGCGGATGGTTGGATGGTTTTCGCGAGAATTGAAATAACGCTTAAAGTCATATGTACTATCACCCGCAAACCAAGTGAGTGAGAGAGAGGTGGTAATATTTTCGTTGAAGATGTAGGTACATGTATTTGTATGTATTTCGAAACGGGCTATAAGATGGCCAAAAATCTTTAAAAACGGCCTGTTAGGTGGCTAATGTCTCGATAGAGGTACCAAGAATCTTGACCATTTAACGGTATTTTAATTTCAAATAGTGGAAAACGTGTTAAAAAATCCATAGATACATCTAAAAATGGTCTCATTTTGAAGGAAAATCAAATCTACGTTCGCGCACGCCAACTTCTCGATAGTAAACATTTTTTTTGTGCAATCAACCATCGTCCCCAACCAACCACCCCTAGTACCAGTCCCCTTCTAAGGAGCTTTTACCTCCGAGAACAGAGGTTAGGTCCTCCAGGACTGGTCCGCTTAGTGTTCTAAGTGCTTCCCAGCACTGTGAACCCGTTAAAACATATAGGACAATAGGAGAACCAGTCCTTGCGCACCTAACCTAGGTTCTCGGAAGGGGATGTACCTCTATCAGGCCATAACGATATATATATATATATATTTGTCTCTACGCCCTATCATTGGTATATATATATACATATATATATATAGGAGTCTAGCATTTTTCATAAATTTTTTGTAGAGAGTTTGATGGGTTGACCTAGATGTGATCCATGCCAAAAAACTAGTCTTAGCTGGCCATAAAAAATGACGGCGTTGAATTTTCCTCCACCGGGTCGAATTTGCCTCCACCGCAGCAGATCGTCTCAAGCCACGAGGCCTCCCATTTTTTCCTACGTTATTATTAAGAGATCTGAACGGGGCGGTCAGCGCGGCGCTAGCCTTGTTGGACACAGCATCCATATGAGAGATTAGCATTAGCTGGCCATCAAAAATGACTGTTGCATTTGCCCCCTACCGCGGGTGATGGTCTAACGCCACCGAGGCGTTTTAGTTTTTCTTTTGTGTTCAACGCCCTACTTGCTTTTTTCTTACTCCTGCCGACTATCGTCTTGTTCTTCCTCGTCTTGCTCAACTTATTCTTACAATTCGCATTGTCCTCTTTGCTTTGGCTCCCCATTTCTTTTGACTTTCTACTTTTCCCTTTCATTTTCCCCCTTGACATCGCTGCAGTCGCTAGTAACGAACTATTTTTTCGCAAGGAAGAAAATTTCTCCCTCTAACTCTATGGAGTGTCGCTGGGCGCCGTTGCTTATATTCACAAAGGAAGCAAACAGCTAAAAAAGGCTTTCACTGGACTACAAAAGTCCGCGCTGTGGCCTTTGTCATGATTCATTTCCCCTGAATGACATTGTTGGATTTAACTTCTCTTTATTCCATACCTGCATGCGTGAATTTAGGCGAGGGGCGAAACAAATCTCAGTCTATGTTGATGAGATCCGTACAATTTTCTTTTCAAAGGCGACGAAAATTCCCAAAGTGGATTCTTCAGATCCTGTACATCTTTACTATAGGATCCAGCTGCAGTGTTTTTCTTTTCACTTCTCCCCACAGCACTTAGGCATTATTTCGTCACTCTTAGGTAAAATAAAGTTTGAAATGCTTCCTGTCGAGGGTAGCGTGCACTCGGAAGTGAATTATATGTGCCAGTGCGTAGAATTTGGAACAAAATATTACAAGTCCATAGTATGCCGTTAGGCTGTGCTGTATGATTTTCTAGTAGTTTCTGATCGGTATTGAATGCTTCTAGCATTAATTTCTTTTTGAAGATTTTTAATTTTTAAGCTAAAAATATGAAAGTATTGCCGTAGCGCTGTCACCAGCGTGGCTTGCTAGCGCTGAGGAAATTTTCAATTGTTTTTCACTGTTTCACTAAACCTTCATACTGTTGCTCTAAATTAAATTATAATTGTATTGTTATTCTCTTAATTTTTTGGAATTTCTCCCTGTTGCTACCAAATGTTATTGTTTTAGTTGATGGTCACCTTTTTTTTTAAATTGGTCACCTCTATTTCTTAAAATTGGTCACCTCTATTTCTTAAAATTGGTCACCTCTATTTCTTAAAATTGGTCACCTCTATTTCTTAAAATTGGTCACCTCTATTTCTTTAAATTTCTCACTGTTGCTGCCGAATGTAATTTCCTCTTTGTTGGTCACCTCATTTTCTGTAATTTCTCACTGTTGCTATCGAATGTTATTATTTTGTTGTTAACCCAGCTTTTCACTAGTTTTCGTGGTTACTATCGAATTATATACCGTTTTGTTGTTCACCTAACATTTTTTCAATTTTTCACTGTTGCTGCCGAATGCCACTGTCGGTTGCATAAACAGACTCTGCACTTCTGAGAACAAAGCTGCCGAAATTAGGCGAGGTGCAGAAGAAAACAACATATCACGCTTTACGTTAAGCATCTAAGTTTGTAATCTGTTTGATCTGCCTTTATCGCTCCTGGGAAACACTGAAAGAACAAAGGAAGATATTGGCTTGTGAGTTAAACTTTCAGTTTATTAGCTACCAGATACCAGGAGGGTATATTTCCTTTTTTGTTGTTGATTTTCGTCCCACATTTTGCACCTTGTTCCATAAAAATCAGCAAGAATATCATTTAGCATAGTACCTGAGCACAATCCTGTTAGTCTACACCTTTTTTGAAATTGTTAGTTCAAAACTAGCTTTGGCGCGACGAGAAAGAATGTTACAAATGCTATAATAGTATATGTGCGCAGAATTTGTTTGCGAGAACCCGAAATATAAAACGTTCTAGGTTCCTTGGACAAAACTTTCCTCAATCATAACTTCAACTTGAACGTTCTTGAACATTTCGGTAAAACGTACGTCGCTGCGAATTTCGATTCGTTCAACTTTAATAGACATATTTGGTAATTGCCATTAGCTTGCGAGAATGTTGAAGCTGCAGCTAGTGCGGCCTGACTGCTAAGCAATTTTTTAGACAGTGTCAATTTGTAAGCCGAAGCATGGGAGCCATGATGAGGTTGGAAGGAATATTTGAAATGTTGAGAATAAGACCACACCATACACCACACCACACCATAGACAACACCATACATTGACAGGACACCACTGACTTCTAAGGCAGGTTCCGGCCCCGCAATTGGGCCTGACTGCTCGGTGCCGCAGACGCATTTTTATATGTACTCCCATTACTTTTCCATACTTTGTTTAGGCTATATCACTTCATTCTTTTACTTTCAGTAATGACTGGCAAACCTGTACATACTTCTAAAACTTCTATACACAAGAAATTTACAAAAATATTAAGGCTTGAAGTGTAAATGTGTAGAGCAACTGTTTATGACATCCTTTGATATTTGCAGTAGCGTAAAATTATTTCCCAATATTTAGTAAAATAGAGTCTCATGCTGTATAACAGGAACTTCTAAAATTCGTGGTATGCTCGATTTGTAATGAAATGCCAAGTAAGCTTCTAATACCACATAATTTTAGTTAACAAAACTGACCTCGGCAGCTGGAACTGCGGCCAGCGGCAACGTCTGCTGCGAAATAGGTACTCAGGTTCTCCCCTGGTTTATTTCCATGTTTAGTTCTACAATTCGTGCTCCCTTCAAGCATGAAGGTATGGAATATGATCTCTGTAAGTAAAGGTTTCTAAAACTTGAAATCTGAGAGCCGGTGTTCAATAGTGAAAAAAAAAATTCCAAGATGAATCAAGGAAAGCAGTTTGCTGGGGCCTTGACTCCCAAACGTGTCTTATTTATCGTCTTTACGCCTGAAGCATGGTGGTATTTACTTCTCATAGCTCTTTGTGCTCTTGTTGCAAAATTGCATTTCGACACAACAGGAAATTGACGATGAGCGTCAAGGAAGGAGAAGTGCGGACGCAAATTCTTTGCTGTAATTTTTGACAGCCGTGTTTAACTGTGTCAAAATATGTATAATTAATTCCAGTGGCTGAAAATCAGTGATTTGAAGTGCACTGCAACTATGAGTTTAACCATTTACAAATTCATTACAGTTATTTTTTGTAGGTGCGTTTTTTCTTCTTTTTTGTGTTTTTTTTATCTCCACCTTCATCGTTTTAGCAATTTTCCCAAGTTCTTATTTTCATCAATTTCGGTTCGTCGCAGTTGAGGTTTACCGCTTCTGGCAGCTCAGACTGTCTCTTCACCCGCACATTTTCAGGGAAACTCGCCAAATTTGATGTTGACCTTGCGGCGACGGTAAGCTGTTTGCCCGTTAATATTGTTGAGTGCCTTTAAACATTGGTGGGAGCGCACTTCAGGTAATGACGGTCCCAGCTTACTGATATAATTTTTGGCCTTACAGCCCTTGGGACGCTTCGTTCGTCTTGTCGAGCACGTTTTGTATTCAGACCATCGAGTGATTTTAATTTTCGTAGGACCTGTCGATAATTTATGTCGGCCCTTGTTGTTTTAAACTGAAGTCGTGTAATTAAATTATCAGTTGATTTTAGGGAGCGGCCGGCTTATCAATGATGTGGGACGTCCCAAAGTTCATACTCAAACCATAGTTTTGGTTCGTCCATTCTATGCTATGGGGCCAGGCAACCCCAGGGGACCCGTGTAGGTTACCTCAGCCATTAGCTATACATCTCTCTTTCGTGCCCACTTTGCTTCCTTCCCCATTTCATACTCCTACTTGCTCATGCTTTATTCTGTTCTTCCTCTTCTTTCCCGACTTATTGTTCCCATGCGCGTTGGTCCTTTAAATTGTGGGAACACCTTCGTACATGGGTTCCCCGTTTCTCTTGACAGACTATATGTCCCTTTCTCTTTGCTCTGTGATATCGTTCCGCTCGGAAACTGAGGCTTAAACTTCCTAACTACAACTAACTATACTCAAACCGTCAGGTGACATTATTTTCAGTTATGCTAATCAATAATTTGTGGCACCTCTTATTCTTGAGCAATTATTTTCTGTATTTACTCAACAAAATATTTTTTACTTGCAGAGCTTAGCGATTATTTGAAGCCTTACAGTTTTTATAAGGCCCCGTCGTCTTTAATACTTTAACTGGGCACCGAACTGTCCTGAACATTATTTCATGTACAGCTTACCTTTGTTTGCGACGCTCCTTCGGTTTAGCTGTACTGCTCCGAACCAAACGTTCGTTTCTCGTACGAATATCATTGTTTGCAATGTCCGAATATGTCAACACTGAGCGATATTGAGTTAGAACATACCTAAAGTTTTCCTTTCAATAGTGATGACTTTGTTAATCTTATGGCCATTTGTGGCCTTGACTTGTCGCCTCGCTTGATTTATTATTGAGCTTACTGCTCAACCAACTGGCAATGGTACCTATGGTACCTAGGGAGATCAATATTTTATAACCATAGGAGCATTTTTCTACGTGTCATTCCGTATTCTTTCTCTATCTACTGTACATTGGGAATGCGATAATTAGTTCCAGTTTGCAGAGCTAATACAGTGAGTGTGTAAAGTTTACCAGAGAAATTAATTTAAGTCCAATTAGCTTATTATTCATATGCTATTACCGCATTTGAGATTTCTGTGGAAATAGTACTGTTGTTGAAGTAAGGGCACTGTACTGCGAAAATCTTTAGTTTGATGCGATCGATAAGAATAAATGATTAAAAGATAATAATGTTTTCAAGTTGTGGCTCATGAATTTATTCTTAGTACCTGGAAAATGATTCATTGTTGCAGCTGCGTATTGTGACTCACACAGCAAGATTTCTCGGTAAATCTTTTACATTCTTGTTTGCTATTACATACCCTGTATCTCTTCTATTCTTTCAATTAATCAACCGCACTTTGTTATAACTATAGTACATTTGTTTCTCTTTCGCTAGATTCGTAAAAACGCCTAACCTCACATGAGCTGGCTTTGTAAAACGTAATCTGACTTAATCCAACAAATAATCTAGTAGCTATAACAAATCTATAGCGATTATTTTCCCCACAAACTCGAAGAACTTTCATTTCTGTCTGAACTTGGATATGCAGCTATTCAATGTAGAAAATTACAGATGTTACCTCTTTTCCGTAGGTTTTAATATTTACTAACTTTATATATTTTCCAATAGTTGAGAAACCAACAGAGACAATAGTCTTTGTAAATTGTTATACGCGCACTTTGTTGAAAAGCGGGTCGGGAATTCATGTTTTTACAAACGCATATATTATTGTTAAAAACAGAGAAACTTGAGGTGATTTAAAGTTTTTATATCCGACTAATTTTAGCGTAGGCGCCTCGTTTTAATAGGTGCACCTAATACTGGAAACAGATCGCAACGAAAGTTTGGCGATTCCTGTCGTATCTTATTTTAGAACCAACAAGGCTTGGGCGCTTTCAGAAGAATCATATTGAAAAGAGCTAGAAAAATGCTTAAAAATTCCAGTTCTTTAGGCAGGAATCTCGAAAAGCGGCTTGGGCCTCAAACGGATGTTTATCGGCGATATTGCCGGTCTTACGAGCACTAATCTGGCCACGCAGCCACGAATGTGGCAGTAGTTTTAAACCGGCGGGGCATAACAGTCCTGCTCTTGTTTACCTTCCATGAATGCAATCCTGGCCGCCAAAACTCCCCATAATGTCGTGATTTTCTTCTCTTGACTTCTTTTTCGTGAGCGAAGGAGCTTTAGTTCTCGAAATAAACTTTATTTTTTACTCGGAGAACAGACATTGTTTCGAGTGAAGATTCAACTGTAGCTTGTTTTGTGCAGCTTCTTCCATCCTGTTTTGAAGAGTTGCGTCAATAAAGTAACCCATAGATTTGCATTCAACGAATGCAACCTATAGGCTCCAGAAAAATAAGCCAAATCTGCTTGTTCTTTATTAATTTTTTATTACCGTTCAAAACAGGGTTTTGGACACAGTAATGGTAGCTCCTTTAATCGTTTTAAGCAAGTTGTGTTCAAATTTTTTTCAAACGAAAGCAGTTTTTCATACCGTTTAATGTTTGTTCGCTGATTCATACCTGTTTTCTATGAAAGGTTTACAGTATCTTTTTTTCACCGCTGTCTTTGTGTTAGTATGGTGAGTAAATTTATTAAAGCACTCGAGGATTATTAATATTCTCCTGATGTTTTCATTACTTACAAAGTGAATTTGTGACTCTGCTATTGCTATAGTATTGTGATTTTTGATCATAATATTTCTTCTTTAATTAATGCCATAAATATGTAGTTGTACTGCTCCCTGTTCGTTAAAATTATCGAGCGTAAATTGTGCCTACCTTCGTGCTATTTTATTTTTTTATTTACGAACTGATGTCATGGCAAACCCAAGGGTCCCGAGTGCCTTTTCCGCAGGGGATGTAGCATCTGGCCGCAGTTCCTGCTGACGAGGTTAGTTTTGTAAAGTTAGGTAGGCTCTCAATACTTCCCCTTCTGTTTTGGGAGGTGGGCTGCCGATCGAGGTGGCTGATCTATTCCCGCTAGACTTCTACTTTCTTGTATTTCGTTTCCTTCCCCTGAGCGACAGCGTTCAGCCGCGCCCGGGGGTTGGAGATGCTCAACTTGCGCCTTTTTCCTGTCAGTAGCACACTGACTACTTGAGACCTACCGGCAGAAAAGCCGAGACAAAAATCATTGACAATTTAAAACGCGCCCTAGTCGGCGCACGAGCCTGTGGTTAACACAGGAATAGTTCGGCGCGATATATGCAGTGTGCCACTGAAGCGCTAGTAAAAACTTCTACTACTACTACTACAGATGTCACGGCAAGACATTTTCATCTGTAGGAGCACTAATAATAATAATCTTCATTAAGTACTCATGGAGACATTATATACAAGATTGCAATGTTATATGGTGCACGAGAGAATGTGTCTTATTTCTAGGTTACACACAGAGCACACGTCGCAGTGGGCTTACATTCTACACCTCATTGCGCCCCATTGCTTGGCCTCCGTCAGGCAACAGTATGCGCTGCCATCGTAGATACATATTAGATCGTCTGGAGCCAAATCCATTACAGATTGCTTTTATTAATGAGTTGTTGGAGTTTTAAATCCTGTTTTTTAAGGCTGAATGCGCATTTTCTGGTCCTTACTTTGTTGAGTAGTGGTTATGGCTGAAGCAGCAGTAACAATAATATTCTTCGTCAATTAACTCGACAGAAATACCAATGAATATTTAACTTACGGCTTATCCTGAAAGTGGGGTATCTGCTGTTACCGCGGGACACGATCTCATTCAATTAATCATAATGAATTACAGTTTATCTGAATATACGTGAAATTTTCAACTTAAAGTTTACAATGTCGTAATGCTTGTCCTCTTATCAGTGCAACAAACACACCACCAATATAGTCAACAAAATTATTAATCTTATAATAAATATTCCATTATTTTTAGAAGAAAACGTGAGAGTATGTCAAGTAGGTTTTTTATTCGGTAGGAAATTGGACACAGTGTTTGTTTTCACCGAGGCGCCCCGGCTTCGCTGAATAATTGCTGGTCGTCAACGACATTTTTTTTCTCAGGGAGACCGTGATTTTTTCTCGAAGTATAAATTAATTAAGAGGTCGGATTTATTGTGCTTCTTTCCAGGTATAGAAATAGTGAACGTCAGTTAATTCGATTGTACCGGTTCTGTACTCTGTGCAGGACGTTTCTAATGATGTCATCCGCATGGGAAATCGAACTTATGGGTAGACATTTTGCGCTTAAGCCATTGAACAGAACTTGCTCATATGAAAGAATGATTGTTGCTGCTAATGTTGACTGCCTTTTCCTCAACTGCGTTAGGTAGGATTTGGACTTGTTCGATTAGCTCGAAGTCGATCTGTGCCAAGCCCACTCGTCGGAACCCTCAATCAGGTGCCTAGGCTTCGCCTCGTTAAATCCAATTTTAGGTGTTAACCTTAAATTGTTTGTTCATGAGACTGCCTGAAACTTAATTAAATTCCTTTTAAATGGAGTTTCCAAGACTTCTCAAGCGTATGTACCCGCGGTGCGTTTAACACCTGAAATACGACTCAAAATGGAGAAACTAACGTTCTTTTTTGAAGTTGTGGCTGAGTGGTATTGCCTAGATCGACTGTGACTCTACTCTATCAATTATAGCAAGGCAGTTTGGGCGTGGTCAAATTCCTCTACAGCGTGGCCAATTCTGTGGGCATTTCTGAAATTTCTGTATATGCAGGTGGTAGGCGGAGCTAAGATATGGGCTGAACAAATTTTCAGAAATGCCCATAGAATTGGCAACGCTGTAGAGATATTTGACCACCCCCTAACTGCCTTGATGAAATGGACAGAGTGCTACCAGTGGAACGAGCTCTTGGTCTACTGACTTTTCGCCTTATTTTATACGCAAATGACGTGGCGTTTTGTAATGCTGTTGTCTCAGTACCTTTGTTTTTCACATCTGGCATCCTAAGACTTGAGCTATGTCACGTTTATAATTAGTTTGCTGATTAGTCTAAGTTCTGTTCCTAAAGAAATTTGTGGCTAAGACTTTGGTTGGTGCGCACCATTTGCAAATATTGTTTAGAGCAAAATTATTTTACTGATTTATTTTTATTTTGATGTTGAGTATTAAATGCTTCTTTCTTTACGAATTTGATAAAACAGACGCTAATGACGTATGAATAGACATAATATTTGTACTTTGACTTAGTTAGGCGCACCGGACACTTGGCTTTGTTCCCACGTTGCATTCCTTATTTTTCTAATTGAGAATTTTTGTTTGATTCTTCTTCTTTTTTCCCTGCTTTCTGTTCCCATGGTGACATTCTGAGCACGACGTTCTCTTTTTCTTGGGGGTATATATCTGATGACCTTGCCACTAGATCGCACCCCCCCCCCCTAGTGTGTACGAATGTTTATGTCATCATGTTCTGCCTAATTTTTTCCTTACTATGTCTATGTTTACTGCGTAGTGCCTATGGGGATGCCTATATATCACCGTTTTCTCTAATCTAATTTTAACCCTTTAGTGCCTACTGTACACGTATATCGAAATCGCTTGTAGTCTTATTCCTGGGGAAAGTGATGTTCAATTGAGGCATGAAAGGGTTAAATTCTATGTCCCTGATCGTAGTGAAAGGCTATGATGATACTCATGCTAGTCACTATGATTTTCATTTTTTTCCTTCGCAGGATTTCTACGAAGCAAAGAAGTACATCGTCAGAGAAGGCTCCAGAGGAGATTCTTTCTTCATCTTAAAGACCGGCACTGTTAAGGTCACCAAAAAAGTCCCAGGTGAGTTTTTTTTTCTAATGTTCTGTTATTGCCAGTCCCCATACTCTCTGTTGATGTTTTGGTAACTTTGTGATCTTGCTGACATGAACAGGTTATTTGAATAATTTTCAGTCGAGAAGTGCTTCTGGTATTGGGCACAATTTGGATGGTGGTGCCCTTCGGTGGGTGTGGGAGTACGGCCTTAGGATTAGGCTTGTGTGGTTTGACTATACCGGGTTATTGGCAGTAGCGCCATTAGGTGGTCCCTTCATAGCTTACTTTAGCCTTAGTTAGGCCTTCCGGACGCCTGTCTTGTCTATTTTGTATCATGTCCTAGATCTACTGTATATGCGCTACGATATGCTATATTTTTATAAGATAGCTTGCTCATAAATCTTTATTTGCGTGTATTTATTACTGGAAACATTAGAATGAACTAAACCGTAAATAAAAGATGGCACAAGTTTCGTTCCCGCGTTCAATTTGAAAACTAAAGTAAGCCGTATTCTTTCCGTGCTCCTTATTTAGTTTCAACTCGTTCGATAAAAATTAATTGCCCATGTAACTAACTTTAATTACTTTCGAAAAATTAAAAACAACCTGTATCAGTATTTGTTGCGGACCGTTCGCTACCTTGGCCGAGATTAATTAATTTTTATAACTCCAGAAGTTATTTATGATATTTAAAACGAAGTTGCGGCTTGCCAAGCGTAAAGAACTGTCGAATAATTAATATTTTCCCAATGCGACCAATAATAAAAATGAAACAACGCTTTCTTTCCAACGTTTGAGGTTTCTTACCGCTGGTCCACACGGCAGTCTATATTTATTTATGTTTAATTAGTGTCCCCTTGCGCACCACCCGGCGTCCGAATGTCCTCTGCGTTCTTGTAAGCACAGCTTTGTGTCGGCCGAAGAAATTTCTGAAGTGTTCGCAGTCACGTTACTTCGCTTAGCAAGGGTCACTCGTGAGTTATTTAGAACTCTTCGCATTTGGTGCGACTAAGAAAAATCCTCTTGAGAGTTGTTCACTTTTCTGTTGTTTGTACAGCTACGTATGTGAACACAGAGTCGTAAGCATGAGAGACCACGAGGCAACTCGCATGAACTTATCTTTAAATAGTAAATTTTTGTTCGTTATCTAGATCGCTCATTGGCGAATTCGTTGGTCAAGCTGTATGAGTATATTTTTCACGTGTAGTTCATTGGAAGCTTGAATAAGCGCGGATTGTTTACGGATGCTCTTGATTGATGTTGAAACTATTTTTAGGAATATTAAACATTCAATTTTTGGCAGTGGCTTTTACATTCGGTGTTGAGCGTTGCGCGATAGTTATGAATTATATTTAGCACTTTGATCGCAATTTATTTCATATATGAAGCATATCGTCATTGAAATAAATTTTAGCGGTAGGGACCTGACTGTAGAAGTTAGAGAATGTGCATTCTCACGGGACCAAAACAAACCCAAGCGTGACGTCGCAGCCCGTTACAGCCAATCAGAGGAGTCGATCTTCTCGTTGCGTGGAACTGGCTGAAGTACGATTGGCTGCCTCAGCTTATGACGTCACTCGTGGTTTTGTTTTAGCCACGTAGGAGTACACTGTTCCCAGTTAGCTTCACGGTGACTAGCTACTGCCTATACTAGCGACAGATTCACCGTGTCAGCAATGTTGAAACCTAAACATGTACCATGTACATAGTGTACAGTCTATGTACCAACGACTGGCGTGGCACTACCGAGAAAAGCTGAGCTAAAGAGCCTTAACTTGACCTGCACTTGAGAAAGGAGATTTGGTTTCACCTCTCTGAATGTGTTGGAAGCGTTAGAGACAGCTCGGCTATTCTGGAGACGGCTGAAAATTCCATTTTCGGAAGCAGGATTGTGGTTTCGGCCGTATAAAGAGCGTAATTGATTTGGGTTTGCGTGCAAACTCAATTGTAGCTATATTAGAAGTTTGGTATTTTAACGTATCTGTCGCTTGGCAGTGAGTGTCTAGTGGAGAACTCAAACGGTTTCGTTGTCATCCTACCGGCAAAATATTTTTGGGTGGTTTGTGGTCACTTAAATTAGTTACTTTGTCAGTTAAGTTTTTATTTCTCTCTCGTCAATCTTTTGAAGCGTTCCCCTTAGGGCGTAGCGGAACTCTGGAGTAAAATGCTCCTTAAGGGGACTTCGTACGGGCAATAATAGAAGTGAACCTCATATGCGCTACGAGATGCGGACATAATATATGTATACTTATTTGAATAAGCACCTTAAATAAAATTAAAAGTTCAGTCACGCTTCGTTTTTTACTACAACGTTAAATTGAAGGCAAACTGGCAATGGTGTACCGTATCATCAGTTGTAAAAACCCTAAAGTACATAGTAAACTTTCAAAGAGAATTATTACATGCATCCAGCTATCTTATACGAGTTTTGCGTATTCATTACCTCCGCCGAGAAGGTTATGTTGATGTCAGCGTTTGGTTGTGTGTCGAAAAGTAATGGACGGATCTTCATGAAAATTACAGGGATTGTTAGGTATGCTAGGAGCAAGAGATGACTAAATTTTGGTGAAAATCCAGTCAACCGTTGTTGGTATACTTATTTTTCATGGCCACTTCATTCGAATAGTTATTGACGGATATTCATAAAACTTACAAGTTATACTAGGAATGCTAGGAGGCATTAATGACCAGATTTTTGTGACGAGCTGTTCGGCCATTTTTCACTCTGTTCGTTTTTGTGTTTGTCAGTAACATACCGTAACCCATACAGTTATGAACGAATCTGCTTGATATGTGCAGGAACTTTCAGGAAAGTTGAGAGGTACAAATGAGCAAATTTTTTACGGTGATCTATTCGCCCATTTTTGTGTTTGACTATAGATTAATATTTGCCATAACATAACTGAGAAAGTTATGAATGGATCTTCAAGAAATTGCGAGAACTGTTAGGAATATTACGAAGCACAAATGATCAAATTTTGCTCATGATCACAAATAAATCTTAGATTCAGGACCAATTTCAATTTTTCATTAAAATGTGGTTGCTTGGCTGAGGTGTTGGCTGTCAGAGCGCATATCTAGTATAAATATTGATTAAAAACCTAATTCAAGAAACCCCTTGTATGATTGCACTTACACAAGGTTCGCCTGCACTGACATTAGGGTTAAGCTGATTTAGGATTAGTCATAGTGGGGTAAATTTCCTAGTCTGGTCACAAATAATCAAATGAATGTATGAGTAGATACATGTAATTAGTCGAACGGTATTAAGGCAGGGGATTTTGGGTGTTTTTGACTCGTGCCTTTTGATCGAGATAATCGAATCTGCTTAGCTTTGACTTCTTCGTTTAGACTTCTGTTCATGAGCTGTCGATTTGACACTCTACACCGAGCTGCAGCAGTAATCTTAAACCAGTTACGCTTGGGGTGGCCGAGAATTTAAATCTGCTTCTCAATCTGCGGCTGTTCCAATCCTAATCTGCTTAGTGTTACCACCTGAAACTCAATCCGATGTTACGACTCAAAAACGCATTATTGATAATCTGTACGTGTTGAAGCTACGCGGATTATCTTTCCTCAATCTCACTGAGCGATTCGATTACACCCTTGGGCTGGAGAGCCACTGAAAGCAACAAGCGACGCAATGCGATTTTTACGGGAGTGGTGTTGCAGCAATGCACGGGTGTCGCGAGGCATCGCAGCTGCGGCGGTGGGGGCAGCAGACTGCTGTACCCTCCGTTACATTTTGTCGTGCAACAAATTTGTCGCGTTCGCGTCGCTCGTCTGTCTCGTGGAGCCCCGGCCTAAGGATGCTTCTTTGGCTGTAGGTCTCTTTGTTAGACATCGTATCGATTGTGAGTATTAAATTATACCCTAGTGGTACTTTCTCACTAAGATCATTGGCTGAATGTCTCTTTATCTGTCGCATTATCGAATATGAGGGCTAAATAAACGCCATTTAGTTGGCCTTTAAACTTCAGAAGCCTATTGTAATGTAGGAACGCGCTTGCTCAAATTCGCTATGTTTGATACTGCTTGGTATCATATTGAGTTTCCTCAATACTGTCATGACCTAGTGTCCCTCTTCTGGTTTTACATATACCATAAATGGTCCTTAAAAAAATATGTCAACGCCTCAGACGCTTTTTGTCATCCGAAACATTTTTTAGGGTATTTATAAGGGTATTACCTATTCAATGCTGCATTAAAGTTTCATGATAACGAAAATTGTAACACTGGTGGCGAAACTCTTAATTTTCTTGTGATTTTTTTTTAAACGAACGTTATGGAAACTTTCTATTTCAAAACAAACTTATTTTCAAGAGTATCGATATTGGAGGAAGAAAAGGGGCTCTAAAATAAAATGCACTTCTGTATAAAGTGCAGCGTCTGTAATAATGAATTTTCGTAGCTCCTCGTTGCCCTGCGCATTTTGATTTTCTGAAAGGGATTCATATTTGGAATCGAATACGTTATGATTTCTTTTGTGTCTACAAAAATAAGAGGACAAATGAAACTCCTCTCGTGCACGGCAATCACGTCGGTTGGTTCGTTTTATTTCACATGGTGGGTGATTTTTTTATTTTATATGAATGGTGATATTTTATTTCACATATTAAGTGCTTTTTTTCACATGGTAGGTCATTTTTTAATCCATATGATCGGTGATATTTTATTTTACATATTAGGTGATTTTTATTTCATATGATAGGTGGTATTTTATTTTGCATATTAGATGATTTTTTATTTCATATGACCGGTGCTATTTTATTTCACATGGTAGGTTATCATTATTTCTTCTGGAAGATGTATTTTTATTTTACATGGAAGGCGATTCTTTATTTCACGTAGAAGGTGATTATTTATTTCATATGGTAGGCGATATATTATTTCAGTCTTTTCGGAAATCCATAGGGAATTATTCGATATCTCTAGGGACAGCCTCGAGAAATATCAGATAATCGTCCGCAAGGCTTTCATTGGGCGTCTTATGTCACTCGAGCTGCAACGAGCTTGTTAATATTTGAGACGCAATTGCTTCAACTTGTGAGTTCATGTCCCGAAGTTTACGCTTTTTCTTCTGCCCAACTTAATGGACTTTAGGAAAATGCTACAAAAAAAATAAATAAATAAATCGAAGGCGAATGTAAAGACACGAGGCAGGATTTTATAATGTCGCAGACTTTTCCCAAACGACCCAAATCTACGAGCGTATCCTGCTGCCAGATTATTTTATGGCATGGCTCCTTGGTCTAATTCTTAGTGGCTTACCGTGCTCTGTCTCTGGGGACGTGCCATGCGTAGACCCATGAAGAACTTCAACCGTATGAAATAGACCACCCTCTACTTATGTCTTAATTTATCCATTTTCGATGTACCTTTGTTTCATAACACTGTTAACACTCACTGTGTCCAACTAGAAACAGTGTTTAACCTACACCATGTAAAGGCTTACTCCAGGTGTTATCTCGACATACCAAGTTTATCTCGCCATATCTTTTCCATATCCTCTCTAGTACTGAATAATAGTGGCTCAAACTATATGATATTACTATATAACTGTGTCTGTTCGTTTCTATGCTTGTTTCTTCGTCGGTAAAGTAACTCAAAAAGTTCTGAACGAATCTTCATGAAATGTACAGAAATTGTTAGAAATGTTGAAAGGCACAAATGATGAAATTTGGGTGATGATCGCTCCGTCCGTTTGTGTTTGATAATATGTTTATCTTTGTGTTTGACAGATAGTGACTCAAAAAGTTACGGACGGTTCTTCTAGAAAATTCCAGAAACTGTTAGAATTGTCAAGAATTGACCAAATTTTGTTAATAAATGGAAATCGTGGTTTTAGGACCAATTAAAATTTTTGTTAACAGTACTGTACCTTGCTACTTGGCGGAGGTAAATGCTCTCAGAGTGCTGCTCTAGTCAAAGCTTAGTCCGTTTCGTGACACTGTTGTCATACGTAATTTTATCCACACTTTCCCACTTCGGTAAAGTTCGACTATGTCACAACGAGGGTTTGAAAAAAGAAAAAAAAAACAGTTATGCTCTATAAAGTTAGATGACAGGTTTTATTCTTTTATGCCACACCGACGCACGCAACAACAGAGATTCATAAGGTAACATGTCTAGTACCCGTCCACCATCCTAATAGCCGTCCACTTGGGTTGAAAAACTTCCTGTGTGAAAACTAACAGTACTAGAGAGCCGCACATAGGCTCAAACTGTAGGGTACTACTTAGCCTACAGTTTGAGCCTATGCACGGCTTTCTAGCACTGCTAGTTTTTACACAGGAAATTTTTAAAACCAAGTGGACGGCTACTAGTATGGTGGACGGCTACTAGTATGGTGGACGGGTACTAGACATGTTACCCTAAAGGAATAGCTCATTGCAGTCGTCTCCAATGATAAACATCTGATGACTCCTACGCTCGAAAATTTTTGACTTGCAATACGGTCGGCTACCTAGAAAATTTAGAAATTTAAAGCCGCCAGAGAATATGTGCAATATATACTTGGCAAACTGGATCTGCTATTTTTATATCACTTTTAAAAATAGAGAATGCACAAAAAAATATAAGAATTACTACAGCTTAATCAGCAAAAACTACGGCAGTCTTTTGAGGCGTTCACAATTATTTAACAAATAATACTTACAATAGCGACCTTGTTTTGAATTGGTACACTGCTTTGTTAATTTGCTAAAAATATCGGCACTTTACGGGTCGCCGTTTTGTTCTATTTCCCTCGTTGGTTTTCGAGGCAATTCCTCGCTCCAGTATAGTAGCTCGGCCCGCATCACTTGAAGGACTCTTGAGATTTTCGGTTCAGATATTCTGGACCATTTTTGCCGAGTTGCGCCTCAGAGCTCAAGAGTAACTGGCAGCGCAATAGCATTTCCTTAAGTTATGGCACAGCGCTGGGCGTGTTGGGCCAGCTGGCCCTAAGTTATGGCAATGGCCTAAGGATCGCGCCAATGGCCTGTGTAACAGTCTGAGAAACAGCGACTCTGTGCTCAATACTAAGATCGCTGAGAGCTGGTGCGATATCTGTTAGCAGTTGCGGGGGTCGACGGCAGTGCCTGTAATGTCCGTGGTAAATATTGTACCAATAACGGAATGCAAGGTTTTAGATACCAGATACTTTTGACAATAGTTGTTAGTCTGTAACAGTGCCTGCAATATCCCTGGTATATATATTGCGCCACTAACGAAATGAAAGGTTTAAGATACTAGAAATTTTGTCCATAGTTACACGGTCTGCTGCACGGCCTCAGATTTCTCGAGAAGATTTTCTATACTGAAACTATTGATTTGGATACCACTGTTCGTGCAGTAGTTACGAGGGCTATGGCAGTGCCTCTGATTTGTGTAACTAACTTCTAATTTGTGTAAATAACTCCTGATTTGTGTAAACAACTGCTGATTTCTTTAAATAACTTGTGATTTGTGTAAAAAACTTGTAGCTGTAGTTTTTCTTTGTTCTGCAGGATTGCTCTTATGCTAGAAGAAAATAATGTAATTTTAATACTGCAACCAACAGTATGGTTCAAGGTACTACAGTATACTAGGGTGCTGCCTATAAATTCTGGATATCTTAGATTACTTTAAATTTTCGTAAAAATTTCTGTAAACTACTCTGCCGCCAATATTTCTGGCTTTGAGAAAATAATATATTTACAGATAATTCTGCAAATAATTTTTTTTATGTGGACTCCTGAAGCTGCTTCATATGAACATCAATAAAATATTTTCTAGTTGAAGTTGAGTCCGAAACAATGAGTAAATTCTTCAGATAGATGTAACTGTAATCACTGTAGCGAGCAGCTCTAAGACACGTACCTGTGTTGAATATGGGTAGCGATTGTAGAAGCTTTAGATGCCTTAATTGTAATAAGTCAATATAGTAATTAACTAGTAATTATATTTATTTGAGCTGTACACCAATGACTTGTTGTACAGCTGTGGAGGCTTCCTACTACATGTACTTCTTAAAATGCCACGAAGGTCTTAGTTTTTGATTGAAATACCTGTGAAATCTTTGTACATTGTACTGAAGCTTTGCGGGAACAGCTACTGGGCTTCCTTGGGTAGAGGGAACAGTCAAATTTAGTATAGTATAAGATTAAGCTTTGATGGGTTGATTATATTTTTGATATTTAAACTGTTATTCTAAACTGTTCAATTTTTATTTACTCAAAAAAAAATTTCAATAAAATAAACCGCTTGTTTAAAAGTAACAATACTCGTGGGATTTTTATGCTTTTTTAAGGGGGAGGAGGAAAGTTAACTGGGTCGGTCTTTAATAAGAATGTATCCAGGCACCGAAAGTTAAAATACATGTACTGTTTTTGCTTTACCGCCAGATATTACAAGCAAAATCGTAAGCTTGAATGTACATTAAAAGAATGACCAAATATACTACAAGATTGTTTGAACCCAGTCACTATGAACACTTGGGTCAATTGTGCGTACTTCCGAAAACGAATTGTATAATTGATTATTAATTTCAGATCTACATCACTCCTTTTAAGTAATAATGCCCTCTTTTTTTTTCTTTTACCTTTTTATTATTTTTCGAAGTTGTTAACATTGTAATCTTCAGCATCGCTTCATAAACGTTTTGGTGACCAAAAATTTCGGTTAATTTGAAATCTGCTACAAGATAATAGTTTGCGCTAAGGTCAAAAGATATTTTGGATCAAGTAAACACAGTGGACCATATATATATAAGCATTCGTAACGTTCTAAAGCAAGTTCGTGTAGCTCCAGAGATGCACTGTGTAAAAGGTCATTTAGAGCTGACATTCGATACTTCCGACGCTGTGCTCTATTGGCGACAGTGTTAGAAACTACCTGTGGGTCTAGGCTTTGCAAACACTATCTGCGCAAGGTTCAGTGCCTCTCAGATGTTTGTCGTAGAATCTGTGTTATGATGCACTCTATTTCTAGAGCATTGCGAATACTGTAGTTATTTGATCCACTGTAGTTAAGATACGGAAAACAATTGATAGCTATTAGCTTGCCTTGTGTTTGGGGTTTGAGTGACCAATAGTACAAAATTTTCTTGTTGAGGTAGCCCTGGAATATATTTGTTTTGTAAATAGTGCATTTCCAAATAGATTTTCGTGTTACTGTGCCACTTGACTAACGTACTAATTAATCATATTACCGATGTTAAAATCCGTAATCAGTTGTATTTGTTATCTAGTTTGTCCGGAAAACCTAGAACAGCGGTTCAAGTATCGGATATAACCTTGGTGGGGTAATGAGTTTCCAGTTGTACATATAAACATGCCTTTTTCCAAAAAGTTGTTAACCTCTTACTAGACGATTCCAAGATAGTATCAAATTCACAATAATTAATATTATATTGCAGCAATTGAGGACCCTAGAAAAATAGGGGCCTAAGCGACAGGTTTTTCAAAAGTAGTTTTTTGCCCAATTGGATAGCACAGATTGAGACTTGTCGTTCTATGAAGTCAGAAACGCGTAAATCCGACTAGATATGGTCGAGAATTGTATGTAAATTCTATTATTTCCTACTTTATTACACCAGTGCATTGTCTCCAAGTGACTCTCCTAAATATTTTCCAAAGTGTCACTTACGTCCCTATAGTTTTAGGGCCCTCATTTGTTTTTGTCGTTTTGGCAGTAGTCGTCAGTAACTTAGTTGGCAATTGCAAGAAATTTTTAGATTCTTTGGTGATTTTTATAATTGCACGGAAAGCTTGTGAGTAGATCTATTCTGCTTCCTCAAGTGTTAAAAAAAATTTTGTTAACAATTGCTTATTTCAGCCACAATGCTTTTCCAAATTAATAGCAAAGGTCCCCTCCCCCCAATAAAATCATTTTGAGTTTACTACACTGTTCTAAGGGGTAAGTTCATACATCCATGGTCGAAAATTCCTCGCACTAGTCAAGTTTCAATCTCATATAAAATCCAATGTCTACATCATAACAACGAAAAATTTAAATCTAACTTAATAGAAGACAATACATTTGTGTGTGCGTGTGCAGCTCAACTGTACATATGAGGTGGACGTGACTTGCGAAGTATTTGTGTTGAATATCCCTGCGTCACAGAAGAAACTGGTCGAAAGCAAAGGCTTATTTATAACTCGGAAACTAATTGGTGTAGCAAAAATCACACGAAGAGATATATTCACGGAGTGGATAACCTGTTATTTGAGTAGTACTGTTCAACAGAAATAAAAAAAGGCCGCCCACTGGTGAATTGACTCATCTTGACGGTCAATTTTTTGTAAAGTTGTTCATAACGATGTTCAACGACGGTACTGTAGTAAAACATTCGAGTAATCGAAATGAGATTAAACATAACTTGAAAATACTTTATTTCGTGTAGAGATTGTTTCATAATGGAAATATCTCATAGAGGACCTGTACGATGGCCACGGCAGCACTCTTGGATTATGTCATTGGTTCGTCTACTGCCAGCTATCTAATCGAAGACTTACTGGGTCACTTGTATTTTCAGTAATATTTTCTATATTTCAATAGTTGCTTTTTTTATCAGTTTTCACTGTGTCGCAGGGTATAACGTCGATGTTGCCAGGCACAATATTCAAGTATTTTATATCGGTATGCTTGCTTCTTTTTCTGCTGTAGCGCCCGACCAGACCGCCAGACCCTACACCAGGGGTGAGTGATGTTTCTCTATAGTCTGTCATAGATGTGCATCCAAGTCATCGTTGATTAAACGTTGTGATCGGTGTTCTATGTTGTTCCGAACTCTGCTGCTTTGGAAGCGGTTAGCGGGTGTTTGCCTGACCACTATACTTTACCGTAACTATAAGGTAGCTGAGAACGTTTCTGTGGTTTTTAGAGTCTTGTTGGAAGACAGTAGGAACTTTATGAAAATCACTTGATAAAACCGGTTGTGCTTCGTGGGTGCCGCAGTAGAAGTACGACTTAGTTCAACATCAGGAAATTTGTATCTCTCTCATAAACTAGAGATTGCTCACAACAATACAATAGTTACGTCATCCTCTAGTTTATGGAATCATTACAAATATGTTTTTCTGGTTCTGTGAAGACCGCTCCTCTCAGCAGCCTAGCTTCACTGTCTATAACTAAGGCATGATACGTAAGTGTAGTTCGATTGATGTCCTTTGATTCTCGGGAACAATAACTTCAAACTTGATCAACTCAATTGTAATAAGCTTATCTTCTTCCGAAAAAAGTAGTTCTCTTGACACGGCCCGCGATTTTCACCAAAATTATATCGCCGAAAGGTTTTTTTGTTGTTTGTTAGTGAGCCTCCCTGATCTCATCACAGAAATAGAATTAGCTTTTCGAGACGAGGCCATTTTTTGCGAAGATCAGTTACGTACATTCTTGCTTCACTATTTCTCACTGTTACAACAGTGAGCGTGTCAAGGAACTACAAGACACTTGAGTTATCACTTCAATTCAGCATCAGTAACTTATTGTTAGGTATCTTGAGCAATTTCATGCTAGGTGATCTGAATAATCTAATAGTATACTCTAGGTGTGGCTCTTATAGACTGATATATTTTTTGTAATAAGCCTTATACTAAGCTTTGATATTGCATTAGAACAGTTATTCTGACATTGGTTGTATATGATTCGGATGCTGTACGTTCTGTGTGGGATGCTTGTGTTAAATGTTTGCATGTGCTTATGCATCTCCTTCTTCTACTACTACCTGGTATGTAGAGAAATTCGGCTGCTCGACGCATGTTTGGAAAGCTATTTTAGAGTGTTGACTGCATCAAACTCTTCGAAAACTACGAGGAGCATCTGAAGAGTTTCAGGCTTTCGTGAAGTCGTCACCGCTTCAACTTTTCCAATCGTTTAGTTATGTGGTGTCGTCTGACCCAATTTCACATAATTATATCAACTTGTGGCAGGGTTGGCTTGTTTAAACCAAATAAAAAGCCATTGTTTCAACCAACCAAAAAACCACGTTATTTTGGCTCATTTGGTTTTTATTCGATTCGTTTAGTTATTATCCATCAATATTGCACAATAAACAGCTTTACACGTAGAAATTACTCAAGTCAATTTATACAACTGAAAGGATGAGTTAACTTGTTTCTATTTAAGAATCCGTTTGACTTTTAGGGTCAACTATTGCTTATGTTTATTAAAAACCAATAACCTGTTGAATATTTGGTTATTTCATTTCAGATATTTATTTCTGATTATATTCTGGTATGTTAGCAGCTACTGTAAATTAGAAGTAGTAGTGAAAGTTTCGATTAGAAAGCTAGTGAGCTCATGAGAAGGATTTAGGCATATAGCCATTTCATTTTATTTAGTTCAATACTCTGTTTTTAATTGTTAGTAGCTAGCAATTTCTATCGAGTTTTCTTTGTGTTTTGAAGTGTTTCTAAGTTTTTCAAAGGATTTTATATCTATTTCACTTGCTCTAATTCATATTTTCAGCTCATCACTCTGTTTTAATCAGCTACCTATTTGCTAACAAATTCTGTCAAGTTGTATTTGTAATTTGAAGTGTTTCGAATTTTTCAAAGGATTTTCTATTGCAATAATTACAAATTATAGCTTCTCTGCAGGTTGAATATTAAATGTAGCCTTCGCAAGTACAGGTACTCTGCTAACTGCTCTTTCTTAACCCCTTTCCTTAAAGTCATTCTTCTACAATAGGAAGTTGCAATGAAGTGACTAAGATTGTTGATGAATTGCTAGCTACATGTTTACAAAGCAGAAAACCCTTTATATGTTGGATAAAATTTCTAGAACTAGAAAAAACAACAAAATATTAAAACAATAAATAAACCAAAGAACCATGTTTTTTTTTGTTTTAACCAAAAAAGCACAGCTTTTAGTTTAATAAAAAAACATGGTTTTTGCCACCCCTTACTTGTGGTGAGGAGCCTACTACGAGGGTTGAGTTCAGTTTCGTTGCACTCATGGCGTTAGGCTCGAAGCTATTGAGTCACATGTACTTAAATTTACATGTACACTTCTATAAAGATGTGGTGGTTCGTCCAACAGATGTATTGTGTGGTGTATTTCGATTGGTCGTAAGTTTCCAGAATGTTAAACGTTTATTGTTGTTTATTACTAGTCCAGTGCATGTTTGTTAAGTTAATCCTGGGTTATTGATGTTCCCTGAGTACTGTCAATGAGTTCATTAATAGGTTTTTTAAAATGCCGCATGATTGTCGTCGACTGTTTTGTTTTTATGCTTATATTTTAGGGATATTCTACTGTTATTTGTACTGGAGCTTTTAATGTCGTCTTTATAGCAGTAATTTTGAGCTTTCATTGCTTCTTAGTTGGTGTATTGGGTTGTCCGGATAGCTCATTGTAATTCTGGAAGAAATTATTTTGCTTTAATTGCCTTTTTCAGCAATACTTTGTGGACCACATGCCCCTTATGTGCGGTAGGTTCCCATTATGTGTTAAATAGAGTGGCCCGTTTGTAACTCATGCTCTTAAAACATTGATATGATAATTTAAAATAATGCAGCAGAGCTTAGAGTTTTATTTTTATGTTAAGTATGGAATATCATATCTTTTGGGGGACCACCGTTATTGTTCAAACAAACACGTGCTCTTTTACTGGTACTATTTATTACTTGCTTCGAGACCTCTGGGCCTTCAGGGGCTCATTGTGGCGGGCCCTTTCCCTGCCAGAATATGTTTGGGCACCACGCACCCAAGGGTCCCGAATGCCTTCTTCGCAGGGAATGTAGCATCTGGCCGCAGTTCCTGCTGACGAGGTTAGTTCTGTAAAGTTAGGTAGGTTCTCTATTTCCTTTTCTGTTCCGTGAGGTGGGCTGTCGATCGAGATAGCGTACCTAGTCCGCGGGACTTCTCTCATCTCTCTCGTGTGGAAGGCCGTGAAAAAGGCCGACCACTCGAGTGTCTCCTACTATGCCTTGCGCCTTGTTTCCTGCCCGTAGTAGCGCACGTAGGCCACGCGACAAATTATGTGGTATTTAAATACTGCACACTCATCTCTGTTTGAACGCCTGAGTTGCGGCTACGGAGGTTAAACAAAGTTTATAACTAACTAACTATTCGGGACCTCTGGAGTGAGTTACTTATTGGACTACCCTTTACAAACTTGGTGCAGCTATTTCATAGAGCCTTCTGAGATTCGAAGACTCATTTACAACTTTACGTATTAATACCGTGTGCGGTTGATTTGTTACTTGCATCTTAACGAATGAGTAATTCAGTATCGCCAGTAGGTACTACTATCATGATGCGAATCATCACTAAGCTAGGACATCAGGACATCTGTCTTCCTCGCCCCAATGCTACTTTTATTTTCCTACTGCTATTGGTAATCATTATTGGGCTCATCGTCGTATTTCTCAAGGTAATGTTCTCTTGCTTGAAGTTTCGTACTTCGGTTTCTTTTTTTCTTCTTAGCATAGAAATGCCTCTTTTACTTTTGCTGTTGTGAAAGACTGGATTGGATCTCTACTGAATGAAGTAATGGGTCTCAAAACCAGCTTTACGGGAAAAACGTTAGCGGCGGAAATACCGAAAATCCCATAAAATTTAGAAGTCTTCTGTAGAGTTCGTAAAAAATTATTTTCTGCAGTGAAGGGTCCGTTACTTTTCAAGTGCATACTCGCATATGTGACAGTATCTATTTCTATATTCTTGGGGGAAGGTTAGCAATTCCGCAGTATCACTGTAGAAAAAATCCGCAATGTTTACTAGATAAGTTATGGTCTCAGAAAATAAAAAAAAATTCCCTTAAAGTCACCGATTATATACAAGTCTAATCTTGCTGCTACTGTTACCCAAAATTCGTGGTACGTTCTTACTGGAGCAGTGCTATTCCTTGGAGAATTCGGTGCAAATATTTTTAACAAGTAAAGTCATCACAGTCATATCCTGTGGCGTAATTTTTTTGGCAAGATTCAGACTTTTAAAAAGGTCACAGCGTTTTTGATTTTTATTCCAAGAAACAATTTTTGCTGTAAAAAGTTAATTTTCAGCCGATTTTGATGAAAATAGGCAGCAAAGTACATCTTTTAATACTTTATGCACACCTGCAAAAATTAGAAAAAGTGTAAAATAAGTATGGAAATGACCTTCAAATTCAAAATAGGCTACGGAAATTAAGAGTCGCGCCCATGAAAAACGAGAAACCTACGATGAGAGCCTACTACAAGATATTTCAGATGATGTAATGCATGACAAACACAATCAGATTAAGTGCATTTGCCAAGAGGAAGACTGATATAAGTTCACCAGTATTGACGCGCACTGGCTTGTTGCCCTGTCAATGCACTTGATAGGCGGGGCTAGACGAACGTCAGGGCTGCGGTAAGTAGGCTTTACTATGGTTAAGGAGGATTTTTGGATAAAACATAAGTTGCACAATTTAGAGTTATTAAGCACGGTGAAATTTACATACATTATGTTTGCAGATCAGAATCAAATGATTAGAAAACGACAGCCTAAATCTTGTCTTGGTACGAATTCTCTTATTTCATCACTTGATTAAGTAAAAGTAATTACGGGTTTAAAACCCTAATGAGTTTCATTGCATTTGCAACCGTGTCTCCAATGTTAAAAATAAATTCGTATTTGCAAGCATATGAAGATATGACAAAAAATTTCCAAAGAGAAATTGTGTAATTTCACACGACAAAATTTAAACTTTCAAAGTTCACAGACCGCAAGAAGTTATTAGATTCGAAGAAAGTTTTTCGGCTAGACGATTCGTTGCTCATTATTTCGTTTATAGACTATATTGCGTTAGGAGTAACACCAATTTACTGTAACACTGCCGACTGTCCAGTCATGCAACGTAAAACCCACTTACCGCAGCACTGACGTTCGTCTAGCCATGCCTATCTTGTGCAGTGACAGGGCAACATGCGGGTGCGCGTCGATACTGGAAAACGTAGGTTTCCTTCTGGCAATTGCACTTAATCTGATAATTTTTTGTCATGCATTATATCATCTGAAAGGTCTTCAAAGTGGCTTTCATCGTAGGTTTCTCGTGTTTCACTGGTGTGACTCTTAATTTGTGTAGCTTATTTTAAATTTGAACGTCAATTTCTTAGTTATTTTACACTTTTTTCAAATTTGGACTTGTGCGCATAGAGCATTAAAAGATAAACCTTGCTACCAATTTTCATTAAAATCTGTTGAAAATAAAATTTTTTTTCAGCGAAAATTGTTGTTCGGAATAAAAATTAAAAACGGTGTAACTTTTTAGGAAACTAATTTTTGCTAAAAACTTACACCACAGGTTACGGCTATGATGATTTTATTTGTGGTTAGACTATTTGCACTGAATTTTCCAACATCCTGTACATTTGAAAATCATAAAGAAATCATGCACGTGTCTTTCATCTACCAAAAAATTATGCTATTTTATTTGTTAGTTTGTCATAGTATGGGGCTACTCAAAATAAATTACCCCACCCGCAAGAAGATTCCTACTTCAACCATTTGCCACATTCAAACTGATGGAACTCTTTTATTGAACATTGTATTGTTGATGTATTGAATATTGTTGTTGTTGTTTATTTTTGCTTGAATCAAACTTGTTGATAGTCAAGCACGCTTGAAGGTAAGTTTCACCAGCTGCTAAGAATGCTCCAGTTACTTGAGACTGCTCCAACTTTCTGTGCAGTTGGAGTCAAATGGAGTACTACGGAGCGCTTTGGAGCCTATATAGCGTTTGGAACATTAATATTATGGAGCATTAAGAGCGCTAGTAGCATTTTACGCATAAATGCTCCAATGTCCTAGCTCTAGTGATATTATATTAATACGTAACGATTTTGCCATTTGAATATATAATTATTATCGTGGTTAACCTTTCTCGTCGCTCACGCTATTATCGTAGGGAACGTTAGATTTTTTTTTCATATCGATGACTGTAGCATGTGATTACTTTAATGTAGTGTAAACAGTCTTTCAAGGCAAGTAAAAAATAGTTTCCAGAGAAAGAAATGTGAAGATTTACTATAGCTATGTCATTTTCTGTGATATCACTTCAGTATTTGTATGCTGAACGTTTTGCGCTACGCTTCTGATTCTAACCCTTTAACACAATGACATTACGCTAGACGCTGCGAACAGATAGAGAAATACACTGTAATAATACACTGTAGTCAATGTGTAATCTGTAATTAAGTGAGGCCATTTCAGTAGTGTGTTTCACGTCGCTTTCACTAGGAGTCTGTAGGAATTTAAACTTAAATAATCACTGTTCTAGACCTTTGACACTACCATAAGACAGCCTCGTGTGTCACGTCCTCTATTTACGTGATTGCTGTGTTCAATATCCTACTCACTTAACAGAATATTTTGCTGCCCCAGACGAGCTTCTGGGGCAGCTCATTTGGCTAGCTTCCTGTCGGAACACTTTCTGTCCTTAAGCTGAAAATGTTCTTGTTAGAATAGCGTTGTTGCAAGTATCCTAGCGGGTGTTTTACGACTTGAAGAGTCAACGCGTGCACTGGCAATGAACTTTGCTAGTTGTTTTTGGATTCAATCCTTTAAGATCGACTGAAGTTACAACAAAGTGTACGATAATAAAGCTCGTCAAAAATTGCTAAAATGTAAAGGTAAAGTTAACTTTGAGCGCACCCTCCACTGGGAAGCCAACCCACACATGATTCGTGCGGCAGATATAGGCCCACTGATCCCAGAGGACTAAGTGCAACTGTAGCCGACCACGGGTCGTTAAAAACTGTGGCGCACTTAGCGGAAGGTTCAACAACCCGAGCCCCGCTACCCAAAAGTAAGTACTTCCACGGTAGCTATGCACATCAAGCAAATTTGCTGAGTCAGCGCGTCGAGCGCCTTGCACAAAGATCGCTCACTTGGAGTGGGGATCGTTTCCGCGACCCACGGCACCACTGAGCTGCAGTTATGCCCACTGCTACCGACAACTTAAGCAGTATGCGTTACAGCGATTGATCGGCTTGTGTCGGCGTGAAGCCATTCTGCGAGGCCCTTGGACTCATAGTGTATCAAGCGTTATAGTCCTCGTTACTCATCTCTCTCGAACAAAGACGATTGAAGGGCCAACTAATCGAAACATTCAAGTATTTGAATGGCTTCAACGACGTGCCTACAACAGAACTTTTTGACAGAGACCTAAATGATCGCTTGTGAAATAACGGACAGAAAATTAAGCGCAAAATTATTATCGAAGAAATTTGCTGTGCCAGTAGTTTTTCCCGTACTTCATAGTGAACGTTTGGAATAGACTACTGTTGGTGCAGAGTCTATCAATGCGCGTAAAAATCGTCTCGACAAATATTGGGAGTAACATCTTCCACAGTTACGAACTACTACTCCAGGAGTATCAAACTCCTAACGGCCAAAGCTTCTAAACCATCGTAATCAAAATTTCATGCCACGACTAAACGCTTCCAAGCTCCCCGGCTGTGCGGCATTTAATTGTGCTTGCTCAATCAATCCCTTGCCTGACTGCATTATTTTTACTTTTTTCTCCCCCAGAAGTCTCCATTATTCTGATCTAATGGCGATAGCTCATAGAGGACCGGAGCGTAAGTCCCGGCAGCTCTCAGAGAAAGGGTCTGATGGTCCGTCTACTGCCAGCTATCTATTCTATTACACAGAAACACGTGTGTCTTAAAAGCTAATAAAAGCTATTTCTCTATTTTAAACGTGTATAGTACTTACGTTATCGTATCTTGTCGTATTCATCCCAATATTAATGAAAGTAATAACGACTAGAGCACTCTGAGAGCGCATACCTCTGCCAAGCAAGGCAACAGTAGCAAAAAATTCAAATTGGCTCTGAAACCATGATCTTCTTTGTATCAACTCCAAAATCCAATCATAGTAATTACAGCTTGTGCAATTTTCTTGAAGATCTGTTCATTACTTTTTGAGTTATGCTGCTAACCAACGTTATGACAAACACGAGTAAAAAATACAAACGAACCGACCGATCTGCACCAGAATTTAATCATTTATGTCTTTGAACATTACTAACAACCCCTATACATTTCTTGAAGATCCATCCATAATTTTTTGTTATTGTTCTAAGAAGCATAAAATTAAAAACAGTGACAAAAAAAAAAAAAAAAAAAAAAANACTTTTTGAGTTATGCTGCTAACCAACGTTATGACAAACACGAGTAAAAAATACAAACGAACCGACCGATCTGCACCAGAATTTAATCATTTATGTCTTTTAACATTACTAACAACCCCTATACATTTCTTGAAGATCCATCCATAATTTTTTGTTATTGTTCTAAGAAGCATAAAATTAAAAACAGTGACAAAAAAAAAAAAAAAAAAAAAACGAACGAACAAACGGATCATCACAAAAATTTAGTAATTTACTCTTTGTAATGTACCTAACAACATATGAATTTCATGAAAATCCGCCCATAACTTTTTGAGTTATGGTATTGAGAATAATGAGGCAGACAAACAAACAAACAAACGGTTGGACGGATCTTCACCAGAAGTTACTCATCTGTTCCTCCTACCACACCTAACAATCTCTGTAATTTTTGTCAAAATCCGTCTATAACTTTGTGAGTTATCTTGGTGACAGACAGACAAAAAGCCAAACAAAGAGACAGACAGACAAACCGGACGAAAACATAACCTCCTTGGCGGAGGTAAATATCCAGTAACGTTGACTATGATGGTTTGTACAATATATTTACGAGGACCTCATTTAGAGTAGTAGATAGCCGTGAATATTCTACCGAGCCAATGAGGCACTTGGTTGCCGTCAGTGTAATATGCTGTTTTAGGGTGTTTCCCCAACTTTCATTTTGCTTTCGTTAATGAAAAATGTTTCCGACACCTGCATCTTAATGAGGAATTATGCCATATCGAGCCTTGAACTTGTGTCTAAACTTTTAATCGAAGCTTTTTAGGAAGCCATCGAAGTATTGATTTGTGAAAGTTTTCAGCAAGAAGCCGTAGACTTTCTGGGATGGGATTTTATACAAGTTCGGCGAAAGTTATGAATATTATGTGCGTTTGGGGGATTCTGTTTACTTTCGGTGTATAATATCATTATTATTCATTTTCAGCTTTCGAGTAGCCGCAAGCGTGTGAAATATTTTATGATAATTTTGTATTGTTTTTATGAAGCGACACGTCCGAGGGTCAAGAGACTGCTGGGAATTGGATGTAAGTCAAATTCAACGACCTCAAAACTCCCGAAATTCTGTCCAGCTGAACCACTAAACAACAGTTCGCGGCTGACATGAACACTTGCAGCACTAGTCAGCCGAACATGGATCATCAGAGAAAATTGAGTTGGATTACGCTAAGTTACAATGACGCTGTCGCTGCATGGCGAACTGAAGCACTCGAGACGCAGAGGCTACTAATTTTCTGTTGCGCTCTAAATTCACTTTCATTTTCGTTAGCCCTATATTGTCTGCATGGAAAACAGAATTTGGATCTCGTCAATAAAGTCACTCTGGCAAATTTTCTCAGTATTATTTATAGAACTGCTGGGATAAAGTTGCTTGGGAACAAATCAGTTGCTGCAGACTACAATGCATTCCTGTTTTTGGTGGAGCTTTGTTAAGGCACAGCAACTTGATTTCTTATTTCTGATCTCGTCGAACAAACCGCCGTGCTGTAATTTGCATGATAAAAATGAAATGGCAGTGCACATGGAGCTGCTGGTTATAATTTACTCATGACTTAATAATTTTTCTTAAAGACCTCTTCCTGATTTGAATTTCGTGTGGCGAAGAAAAAAATTAATTTACATCACTTAGTACTACCGACCATGTCGTAAGTTTATCCAACAAAATTAATACCACAGCGCGGAATATTTGAACTGCTATGGCGTGGAATTCGTTTCGGGGATTCATGTTCGGCTGTGTGCATGTGCAGGCGTTCGAGTCAGCTATGAATGTTTTAGTAATTTTCTTAGCTAGATTTTTTGGCGTTTTGGCGTTGATTAACCCTTTACCGGGAGAGTGATCATATACGGGCTACTTACATAATGTTATTCCTGCAAGTGTGTTTTTCTAAGCCGCCTGGTGAAGGGTCAGTTCTCCCCTCTGACCTGAAGTGCAGTTTTAGTAATAACTAAAGTACTCTGAGAGGGGATACCTCCGCCAAGATAGGCAACTTTAACGAAAAATTTCAGATTGGTTCTAAAACTATTTTTTCTTTTATAACCGCACTAAAATATGAGCATTTGTGCCTTTGCACAGTCATAACAGCTTCTATATTTTTCTTGACGATCCGTTCATGTCTTTTTGAGTTATGTTGCTGACAAACATTAGTCAAACTCACAAACAGACCTACCGATCTTAATGAAAGTTTATTCATTCATGTTTTTTAACATTTAACAATTCCTGTATATTTCATGAAGATCCGTTCATAACTTCAGTTATTTCGCTAACAAACAAATCAAACACAGAGATAATCAAACGAACAAACATATAGATTATCACAAAAATTTGGTTATTTACTGATCGTAATGTACTTAACAATTCATACATGTGAATTTCATAAAAATCCGTCCATAACTTTTATAGTTATAGTACTAAGAAAAAAGAGGCAGACAAACAAACGCTTCAGCGGATATTCACCAAAAGTTAATCATCTATTACTCTTAACATGCCTAACAATCCATGTAAATTTCGTAAAGATCTGTCCGTAACATCTTTAGTTATCTTGCTGACAGGCAGACAAAGAGACAAATTCGACAAAAACGTAACCTTCTTGGAGGAGGTAATAAATTAACGCATGAAGTATATACTACCGCACTCCTGATTCGGTGATGACCTACTCTAACTGTATTTTTGGCTGCCTATAGAAGCTGTTTCACACTTTTAGCTTCTGGGGCGGCCAAGGATATTATTAGGGTGATATACTAAATGCAGAGGAACACCTAAGCCAAAGACGGGCATATTGCCTCTGTTTCAAAATGAAAGCATGCTTGCTTCCCCTACACTTACCTTGAGAGTCTTCGGAAGAAGTCCAGGTGACGTTGCTCACGTCACCCCACGTGTGGAGTCACTCTGCTGGGTGTCTTCTGTGGTGCCGCAGTTTGCGACCACTCGCAAAACATTTTCCTTAGCTGGCACCGTTGGCAATTGTGCAGTTGTGCAATTGAGTTTTGCCATACCCTGTTACCAGTCTGCACGACAGATGAAGTTTTGTATGGTTTACGTTTCTCAGAATTTTCCCTCTTTTGGGTCTCTCTTTCACGAGCTGTTTCCATTTAGGGAGTCTCTGTTTGAAGAATTCTGCCTAGTGTATGTCATGCTGATTACTTACAAGAACATGGTGATACACGATGGTGCACTAGAGTAAATGGCTTTGTCTAAGCGGATATACATGCAGAGGGATTAATCGCACACACCTACGTTAAACGTACAGTTACTTAAATGCCTTATACAACATGAGCTTGCTCAGCAGCTCGACCATCCTATGCTATCGAGAGTCACGCTTCTGGAGGGACCTTATATAGTACGAGTTACCGTTGGTCTGTGGCCTGCAGGACGTCTTTGCTGATCCAACTTCATTTTTTATACTACCATCGATACAAACTTTCTTTGCTACTGTTGCTGTTCGTTCTTTATACTGTAAGCTGTTTTCCTGCAAGTGTCGGTTCTTCTCTCTACTAAACTGTTAGACGCCTCCGTTTTCATTCACTCCCGTACTTGTAGGGCTGTTGGTAGGGAGGTCTAAACCTGGATAATAACGATGATATTGATGACAAGATGGCGATCATTTCGGAGATTCTCCGTGTTTTTGTTTTACCGTCCGTCCTTCTAAACTTATTCCCAAGCCTGCGTTTTATGATATGCCGCGTGGCTTCCGCCTTCGTTCTTGATATCAGGATGGCTTCTGAATTTAATTGGATTGTGGCCTGTCATGCCCACTTACAGTCTCATGAAATATTCTGAATACAAAGCGCGTCGGGACGTATGATCAGAGGCATAAAATTCAGGGAAACATTCTGTCGATATTGACGGCGCATTACTTGATAGATGTGAGCTACGGCGGTGGAATAGATACTGTATCCAGGCAGCTTGCTGTACAGTGTTGCTCGGTCGGTTCTTAACTCATTAACGCAGCATCCAATTTCATATACGGTATAAAGACTATTTGCTATACGATGTTTCTCTGTCGGTTCTGCACCCGTTAACGCACACTGGTCTAGTTTTTTTTCACATTATAAATAGGACTATTTCAGTGGAAATCAATTTGGATTTGGGCGCTGATGGATTAACCCGTCTCATTTAGACTTCACTTTGGGGTCTGAGTAGAAGTCCGTCTCAATTAAACATCTGTTTTACTATAGGAAAAGTAGACCGTGCCAGCAGTGTTCGAATGATTGCAACACATTTCAATACGGTATCACTTTTCATAGGATTAGTAGCTTGTCTCAATTAAAGATAAATTTTTCTTAGAAAATGGGCTTTATGTTTTGTTTAAAAATTACGTTCACTCGCCCCATATATTGTGTAGACATGTGTTCACTCAGTGTGCCAATAGTTATCACGTGACCAAAACGAACTCTGAGTGCCATCGTATAGCCGCCCATTGTGCTTCAGCGGGGAGCCTCAGCCCTCATCACCACCACCGTCAGCGTCAGTGCTTGGCTTGCTGTAATAATAAATTAATTCCAAGCAGCGGTCTCTATTTCAGGACTTTTGTGAGCTAAAATGTCCAGGACTGAGTCACTGCATAAATACGTAATTTGATGCACTGAAACATCCAAGAACCTATATTGAATATGGGCTCGCTACGTCAGATCTAGAAGGAAACTAACATTTTTGGCATTTCTGCAAACTGTTGTTGATCAGCTTCTAATTTACTTGCTGTCCTTCTAGTGTTACTTCCCCAGCTGGTGAAGCGGCGCGTACACGTTAGCCACTGAGCCTGACATGATCGGACTTTGCAGGACCTGTCAGAGACAGAGCATTTCATAGCTAAAGCTAATAAGAATGGAGGTAATTAGGTTGAACCGCTTCTTTAAGCACTTTTGCGACCTACCGTTAGCCAGAGTTGCTATTTTTGCTAGAAAAGAAAAACACGGTTTGTGATTGGTTGGCTCGAAAGATCAAGTGGTACTGATAGGGGTTACGTGTTCACTGTACTTCTTTCTTTATTCACTTTGCATTCGTTCTATTTTACGGGGACTCGCACTTTTGGCAGCACTCCTTAGTTTGATAATCTTTGCCTTAGTTAATTTTTGGATATTCCTGTCCCACTTGCTTCTTCCCTCTCCTACAATAAATATCTACAGTAGGCACATTCGCTTTGACTACACACTCCAACTAGGAAACCCACATGCACTGGTTCGTGCTGCAGATAAAATTCAGTGCCTGCTTACCCGGAGAGGAGTGCACCGCTGCAATCGGTCACAGGTACGGACCCCCTGCTCCAGAGCGTCCTCATTGCTGGTTAGGTCAGTCAGTGCCCTCTCAGTGGGCTTTGAATATCAAACGCTGACGTCGCAATCCCGAGCACCGCAAAACTTGGCCTCTCGCTCGCAAAGAAGCAAATATTTAACCTCGAGACGATGAGCGAAGCGCTCTAATCACACTGCCACTGACAGCGGTTTTTGCTATCCTTTTTTTTTTCTCTATTTGCACTTAACTACGGTAGGCTTCAGTGTTATATTCTATATTTTTCAAACTTCACGTACTTCTAAAATAAAAATTAGGGCGAAAACTAACGATCTAAAAAACATATTTACTGATAAGCTAGTCTATATTAAAAATGAACGTTTCGGCTCTTCGGCCATCATCAGCAATCTGGAATCAATTCAAAT
>LQNS02278171.1:5427385-5467300 GCA_001587735.2 Parhyale hawaiensis
GATGGCCGAAGAGCCGAAACGTTCATTTTTAATATAGACTAGCTTATCAGTAAATATGTTTTTTAGATCGTTAGTTTTCGCCCTAATTTTTATTTTAAAACTTTGCAAAGCAATACAACCTAATATCATTCACGTACTTCTTTTCTCATTTTCCTTCCGTGGAAGCACCCTTTAGCGCCACAGGTAGGCTTAAGCTGACCTAAGCCTAGAGTTGATTTTCTCTGAAATTTTCGCCTTATAATGCAATAAGGTTTAATTTCAATATATCATCTGAGTTGCTTCCTGCCTATCTCATTGTTCAACTGGGTCAGTGCTGACTACAACAGATGGATATTGCGCTTCAGTCTTCTGTTTTGGTGGGATTACTAGGAATTATCTCCGCTTTTGATCAATTTAGCCCTGGTCATATGTTATGATACTAGAGCATTACAATGAGAGAAGTTTAATTATTTAGAGTCATGCATTGGTACCGGTGTGAATATTGATATTTCCATTATATTCCTCTTATAGAGAAATGAACAATCGCGCCACTAATATGTACGTATTATTGAACAGCATATTCAAATACCTACAGTTAGTAGCTCCTGTCAATTAAACATGTGACTAATAGATAGCTACTTATTTTGCTAAAGAATGCTTTCTAATAGTTATTTCTCTCAAAAATTGGGTATAATTTATTTCTCTGAGTGTTCCTATTAGCGCGTAGTTTTATAGGTAGAGTGAAATAATGTCATTCTTTATTCCATACTCTCTATAGTTATCGTCAAGCACTTGGGATGTCCTCCAGCCCAAAGGCTGGGAAAATTATAACATGAATCTTGCTGTCCTACACTGCTGATAACATATTAAATATTGGTTATGGGAGCATGATCATGGAAAGGAATCGCGATAATAACTAGACTAATGCAACGTATTTGTTTAATTTCGTGATGGATAGTTAACCACATTTTCAGCTATTTCACAATGTTAAAACAGCGATCAAACTTGGAAGGCGTGAATACAGCTAGTTTTCACAATACGTTTCATAGTTTCAAAATAATGCTGACGCACGTGCCCTAAGTATAACTATCATTTTCCCCTTGTGTTTATCTCGTATGTTTTATAATGTAATACTAATGCTATAATTGTAGCGTAAATATTTTACGGCTTCGAAGTTAGGGGACTATTTATTCTTACGTGGCCCTCTTTACAACCCGATCCAGTTGCCGTTTTGCACAGTAGATATCATTTTGGTATTACTCCTATATCTGTTCTCTATTTTTTTTTCCTAAATTGCCCTCATTGTACATTGAAAACTTTAAAATCAACTTCGTTAAATGAAACAGAATGGACCCATCTGAAAGCTGTAGTAAATTATTGGGCCCTCAAAACAATATTTGTTTTTTGTTAAAAGTATTGTCAGTCTACTCCATATCCCTAAATATTATTGCACATTTACACTGTTGAAGCGTTTGCCATGAAACTAAACAATATTGTTATGTTTCATGTTCATCAATCAAATAAAATTTTAAAACATGTGCAGTCGATTTTGCTTAATTATTGGTCCACGTCCTGACCCACAGATTTGGCCACTATAAACGGGCCTGTACGAAAAAGCAAAGTCACCAACTATAGGAAAGTCTCTGCTAAACAGTTGGCTACTAAGCACACCTTCTCGATTAATATTATCTTTTTCTCTTGATTGTAACTGTGCATTTAATTTATCAAATGTTAATAATTTACGGACACTGAATCTGTAGACATTCTTATTTCGAAATGTCAATGACTTAGTGAAATAGATGCGAGGCTATAATGCCCCCTGTTGGCAGCAGGAGCGACATGCTCGAACATTTAACTTATAAATTCCTTATAATATGAATTACTTGAACACTATTGAAAAATTACTTCGTTTCGAATGTTATACGCCATGATTTTAGGCGAAGCAAATTATGGATAATGAATTGGTACGTATAAGCGGAACGTCGTTTACAATAAGCAAGGCTATTTTCTGTTCGATAGATACCTATGTAGCATCATCGGATACTTATTGTAACTACGTAGAAAAATCGACCTCTAACTCAATGTGAACTGTAGTACAAAATGCTGCTTATATACTCAGGTATTCCGTAGCTTTACATTATCATCCGAATACATAATAAAGAAATTGTCTTTCGGAGCACATATCGAGTAAACACAGGTATTCAGAAAGTCCGAATTCCACGTGGTATAAAGTTGATGATGTGCCTAATTACGAATATCATAGAAATTTATTTACTATCGAAATCAGTCAACAGTCCCTCGTGAAAAAAAGTCGCTCGTGAGTAATCTGCTGTTCACTATAGTAAACAGCTTTTCGCTTCATATCGTATAGTAACAAATCAGCTTGTAAATAGTGGGGAGTATTGTTAAACAGGAAAAAGAGTTAAGACTCCAAATTTCACAACACTATTTCCCGTGTTATAGAATAAAAGTTAAATGTATGACGTTATTCGGGTATAAAAAAAAATACTATTTCAAAGCAAACACTTTTTTGACCCTGTTTAAAACCAGCCTAAGCCTAGTGCAATTTTTTCTTATGCTTTTAGCAAAATTACTCTTGTGTATGAATATTACAATTTCGATGCTATTACCTAGTTCCTCTTCTGTTACCGCCTACAGCCATTGCTTGGGCCGAACCCTGCAGAATTATTGCATACACAATTCACCTTGTCGCTGTTGTAGCCGAGAGTTATGAACGGGGCCTCGCCCGACCGTTCCAATGTTACCAGCTGCGCTGCGACATTTTTAACTTGACCAGACAACGCGTGTCCTGTTTGGGCTTTAATTTTTGTGAGGTCAGTTAGGATATTTGCTTGGGAGGCAACACTTGGGTCTGCAGTTTTAGAAGTATTCGCTGAACCACGGTAATAAATTCTTAGCTTAACAGTTTTAACATCACCGTTCTAATTCTGACAAGAATGGTTTTAGATAATCTGCGTTTACTGAAAAAGTGGGGGACCGCATACATCGTTAAATTAGATACTGTAAATGTTTACATGTATACTGCTGTGCTTTTGCAACTGTCACGATACTCTTGATAAGTTGGATTTTTGACGCTAACCATATGGAAATTACAGGAGTGACGCTTAATTTAACGTACGTATAACATTTGTATGACGCCATAGAAAAGGAGGTTAGGCGTAGGAGTGCTCCACGTATCTTTCACGACCACGAGTACACACCAGCAGCGAGGAAACAAGGCTTTTGGCTCGGTCTACAACTGCCAAAAATAGGCAACTGGTGAAATTGAAGTGTAAAATTCGAAAGTTGGCCAGCTACGTCAGAATTTGTCCAGAATATTGGGAAGTCGCCGTGTGAACGCAACGTACTTCGCACTCGAATTTCGAGTTTATTACACTGCACTAAATTTTGTTGACATCAGAATACAAGCGACGGGTGTGATTTTGATTTCCGCATGGTTAATAGTTAATATATTTGGAGAGTAATTTGCATAGTAATTCAGCTTTCATCTTTTGTCGAAATAACGAACAATTATTCACTGTATTTTGTAGTTTCAATCATTCTTTTCCTTGTGACCTTTTGTAGTGAGGTTGTCACCGATAACCTGAAGGGCTTGGAGCCTGTTTTGCGATAGCAACTGGTCATTAGTTACACGATGCCGTGCAGAAGCTGCTTAATGTGCAGCGTATTGTCCGTTCATATAGCTGTGGTAGATGACCCAATGCTTAAACTATGTCTAAATATAGCACTTAATGTCTCCTAATGCATGACCGTACTGGTTCTAAGCTGGTATGGTATTTAATTGCGGGATAATGTAACAAGTGTGGTAACCTCGCAAATTTCTTCTGAAAAGTCAAAGATATTCTATTGTCGTAATTGCACTTGTGCTGTTATACCTACAATTATAACTGTATAGGTTGGTGGCCCACTGTTCCGGATTTGTATCTGTGTACATTGCAGAATATAGTGTTAAAGGTAAATTACTAATGTAGTGTTATAATATAACGTTAGAGAAATAATCTTCAATTTTACTTGCACAAATCTCTTCTCTTCAGTAGAACTTAACGTACACTTGTGGTGATTGCTGCAGTTAGTGATTCATTAACTTTTCAAAATATTTACCCTGCAAGTGGCATCTTTCAGAAGTAGCAAAAGTTCTAAAAGCGAGGCATCATAATTACTGCAACCTTAACTTTATTTAACGACTGTTCTTTTTGGAAATTTTGTCACTGTCTTTCGATCTCTTACTGTGCTATAAGACTTCTGTATTTAATGTAGTAATGCTTTAAATGTTGACAATATGAACTTCAGAGTTCTGTATGCAACATAATATTATATTGCACTCAGACATTCTCGCTATAACCCTATTAGTTATTTGGCGAGACAAAGGATCTCGCCTTAACTTCTATTGGTCAGTACCGTCCTACGGCACCATTTATCTTTTCCAGTCTTGCTGCAAGCGACAATTTACTTTGATTCGCGGAATGAGTATGCATGTAACTTACAAAAATAAGGTCACTGAATGAATGAATAACATAGCTGGGCAGGAATCATTGAGTGTAACTGGAGGACTCACCTGGATTCAAATAGGTAAAACTTACCGTGACCTCATGTCGGCGCATATGAAGTCACATCGATCAGTCAGAGTATATACTTGAAGGTAGGATCGCAGGCATCCGTTGGTTGGGCGCTTAATCCTTACAAAAAATATATGCAATATTATACTCTTGACTCGAGGGAAACAAGAAGAACAGGTATTCTCGAACTTCTTGTAATTGCTGAGACAGTTATTGTACCGTATTGTATGTCTGGGTGCAGCTCAGGTAACTGGCCAGTAAGGAGCGGGAGGTTGAATGGATTAAGTCGAAAAAGACGGCGATATGTTGAAATATGTTTTGTGAAGAGCTGCATGGATTGAATATGAAGTGTGAAGAAGGCTTTACGTTAAAGAAGTTGAAATCGGGGCGCAATATCTGCCCACAACTTGCCTCGGATGCTGTGAAAACCTCCATCAGCCTTCACTCTAATTTTCAATTATTAATTACCTCCGCCAAGGAGGTTATGTTTTCGTTGGCTTTGTCAGTCTGTTATTCTGTCTATCATCAAGATAACTCAAAAAGTTATGGACCGATTTTGACGAAATTTACAGTACTTGTTAGGCATGTTAGGAAGAACAGATGACTACCTTTTGGTGAAGATCTGTCCATTCGTCTGATTGTTTGTCTGTCTGCCTATTTTTTGTTAGTGCTCTAACTTAAAAAGTATTGGACTGATTTTGATGAAACATACATGAGGTGCTGCATTCATTACGGGGAGTAAATGATCAAATTTTTGTGATGATCTGTTTGTTCGTTCGTTTGTTTGTCACTGTGTTTGATTTTATGTTTGTTAGGGCAATAACTCGAAAAAAGTATGGATAGTAATTTGTGACATTTTCAGGAATTGTTAATAACGTTAAAAAACATAATTGATTAAATTTTGGTGATCATCAGTAGGTCCGTTTGTGTGTTTGACTAATGTTTGTTACCGCAATAACTCAAAATTATGGATGTATCTCTATGAAATTTTCAGGAATTGTCAGTAATGTTAAAAGACAAAATTGATTAAATTTTGGTGATGATCGGTTTGTCCGTTTGACTTATGTTTGTTAAAATGTTTGTTAGGAACGTAACTCAAAAAGTTATGAACGGATCTTCAAGAAAATTACGGACACTGTTAACATTATCTATCAAACGGCACAAGTGATCAGATTTTGGTGTTGATAAAAAGAAAATCATGGTTTCAGAGCCAATTTGAATTTTTCGTTACCGCTGCCTTGCTTGCCGGAGGTATGCACTCTCAGAGTGCTGTAGTTTTGTTTATTATTCAACTAGTAGCTATGTGTTCTTTGCATTTATTTATGTATTTAAGGGCTTGAAGTTAGTCATTGACAACTTTTTAGCGATATTATGTTAAAATACTCTTAGGCTATTCTGTTATACCGTCGTCACTATGACGTCATTGATGACGCCCCATTCGATGTTAGATTTACAGTTTACGCGATTCTTCCCGTTCCACTCTTTGGTTCCTGAAGCTGGGATATAAGCAAAGCTATTAATATTTTCGCAGACGATACTAAATTGTGCCACCAAAGCAGACCTGAATTTTGGTAACGAAGGTGGTTAAACTGTTCTACTGTAAAATTTCTTACTTTCTGTCATTGATCTGCACATAATATCCCTTGGAACGCATGGCCTAATGATATTGGAGACTTGAAAGGCAACGCGTTTCAAAAAGAACCTTTTTGTTATCGTCGCAGGCAATTTAGGGGCGGATATAGGCAATTTTCTGCATACTGTGCATTCAAGAAGTAAACCGCTGCAGCTTGTTTCTTCGAGCAGGGCAGGTATATGGCCTCCGCGCTCAATTTAGCACAGAGCTCAATATTAAATGAAAATGAGAATCACGTGCTCCTACAACGTAGTACTTATCTGTATGTCGAGTAAGCTTATGTAAACCGTTTTCACTGACTTTAATGCTGCAAGTGATATGAAGATACATATTTATTCTGTCATTTATTTATTCACTACCTTCTCATTCTGTAACCAGTTTCCAAAGTTTGCAAAAAAAGTCATACGCTTTCCTTTTCAATTATTTTTCCCGTTTTATATGTTCTGTTTATCATCTGATGATCCAAACTAAGAAACCAGCGAAAAAAATTATGGCGACTAGTCCGATGAATACAGTGGATGAAGCGCAATCTCCATTTGAGTTCCGCTATCTTACTAAGAGTAAATAATTCCGTTGCCAGCATAAAATTTCTGGCATCACATACAATAAGGTTGTTCCTTTAGTGTATCTTTCCTACAATAAACAAGCGCGAATTACCAATTTCTTCTCAGTCATTTTTTATGACCCCGTCATTAGGCCTAATTAAGAGGTGCCATACGATTAGATTAATGCTCCTCCATTCTATGTTATTAGGAAGCAGCCCTTCGTAGGGAGGGAGACTCCATGGGTTCTCTTAGTCGTTGCTTGGCCTTCGGGACGTCTGTTTTTTCGTGCCCTCATTGCTGTTTTACATTTTCTTACTGCTTGTGACGGTACTTTATTCTGTTCTTCCTCTTTTTTCCGGTCTCGTTCCCATGCGGGTTGATTCTGTGTAAAACGCCTTCCTATCTTCCTTCCTTCCTTCCTTCCTTCCTGCAAGGGTTTCACGTTTTCCTTGCATCGCTCTATGCTCCTTCTTTTGCTTGTTTGAAACTTCAATTATGCTTTCCGTCCAAGGACACTTAAGCTAATTCCCATAATTAATAATTTTATAGCTAAAGGACTGTAAAATGAGATACAAAATGATGCAGCTCATAGAGGGCCGCAGCGTAAGTCCTGGCTACTCTCTGAGAATGGGCCGTTTAGTCCGTCTATTGCCAGCTATCTATTGTTAGGAGCTAATATTGTAATAAAAGTTTCTTCTTCTGCGCACGTGTCTGTTAGCTATCAAGGGAGATCACTCTGGAAGTGAGATAAAGAAATCGGTGTAATCTGTTTTGAGTTCCAATAAATATATATACATATTTATGGTAAATTGGGTCCAATAATATATTTTCATCGTCGAAAATCTTGTATAGTACAAGACCATTTACAGCTTAACTCGAAAACACCCAGCGTCTCTGCAAAGGAATATTACAAAAAAATGCATTAGTTAAAAGAGAGAATATTTATGGTTTACCAAGAATTATTTTCATTACGTGTCCAACGATTTGTTTTGCCTCTTAGCCGAAAACATGATACGTTTAGACATCATACCCTTCTTCATATATGTAGCTATACCGAAAAACTAAAAAAATTCATGCAGCTAGCTCCACTACCAGTTGTACTTCTACGGGTATACCACATATCTCGTGGGGATTATAATTGTTTTAAATAGACTCGGAGTGCATTAAAGCCGCTTTTTCAAATACGGCAGGAAATACGGGATAAATACTCTATGTTAACTTTAGTGGCTCCGTCGCATCTCGTGACATGCTGTGGCATCCTTATATGCCTATGGTGAAAGCATACGTACTCTCAGCTTTTATATGCATGCGAACCATAGTTCCGGTGTAGCATGGAAAAAATAATTTCTTTGCAGCCCTATACTTCTTTGGGCCTGAGAGCGGATACATGTGCAGCACGAAAAACCAGTGCATGTTGGATTCCGAGTTGGGGTGTGCAGCCGAGGCGATTTTTTCTTCTTCTTTATTTAATATTTTTACGATGATCTACTCCTCCCAGATGTATATAGCATGGGACATCAGCCATAGGGATAAGTTAACCGAAAATTTAAAAGAAAAATTTGTTGATTTTATAGTGTGATGGAAAGCGTTTTGGATGTTCACGGCTTAACAAATGAGAGTGTGAGACCTTAATAAGTGTAGCTACCACTCGTTAACAAATGTAGCTCTAAAGCCTTTGCTGTAGTTTCCAGTACAATCCACCTTGCTTCCAATTCTATAAACTTACCGAATTCCACGTCATTGACATAATGCTAACCGTAAGAAATCTTCCTGAGCAAACAAGGTGATCTCGGCCAAATGTTGTTCTCAAGTTAATTTCTATTAAAAATTCAGCACAGATCCAGCTTCTCATTTATCTTGTTGCTACTTGCGTCCGTCGTTCCAGTAGCGCGAAAGCCGGCGGCTGTACATCTCACCTGTTTGTATTTGTTGGATTTTTAAGAGGAGGCGAGGGGGTGCACCTCGAGCCGGCCTCTGACGTCAAAGCAAGCATGGCAAATTCACTGGGCAGGGCGCCTGGGTCTGCCCCCTCACTGACGGTGGCTTGAATGATACATGCAACGGAATTATTTCGAGCTCTGCGTGGGACACCAGCTGCATGGGGTGGCAAATGCTCGAGCTCGCTGGGTTCTCTCTTGGGACCGACAGTTTCACAATTTCTTGCGCCTACTGCTGGGATACGTAAAAAGTTTCTCCAGCTACACCACAACTGCTGTGGTGGTAATTCTTTGCGTCACGCTGAGCTCAGTGCAGACCGACAGTTTAATTTTGTTACCCATATATGTGAATGAAGAGTTGCTCTAGCTGCACGCCAGCAGTTGTGCCGATGTTGCTTCGACTGATGAAGTAACTGTAAAAATCGATAGTAATCGAGGTACAAAATTCTTAATACTGCACAACTCGCAAGTTTCAGTAGTTCGAGTACGTATAATAGATTAGATATAGCAGCCTGCTGTTCTTAGCGAATTCGACGAAAGCTTTTACGCTTCAATTAAGTAGCCTAAAGCGTTACGTTGAGGCTAGTAAAACCGTCTTCAGAAGATTCAGTGCTCTAATTAGAGATAATGCTTGGTTGTTCAGTAAGACTTACTGACCTTTGCTTTCACGTGTGATGTCTGTGCGTGCGTCCCATACAGTTGTGGAGGGCAGACAAAGACTTCCTAAACTCACAGAAGATATGGCCATATTGAACCTCGAGCATTAGGTTGGAGCGATATCAATGTCAAAAAATAAGGACAGTAACGATTGATTAGGTATTCCTGGAAAGCAATACGAGAACATAGTACAACCTTTTGGGTATCTGATCACTAAACATACATTACAATTTACGTTATTATTTTGATTGAATAATTTTGAGGATCTCTGCTTTTGTCAGAAACCCAAGTTGATGGAGGCTGATATACTTCAACTACCGTAACTTTGTCAGTTTTCTAAGAAAATTGAATTGTTGAATGAAGATTATTACCCTATAGCTGCATACCCTCCATTAGTTTATTTACTACAGCTAGTGTCCTCCCGGAAACCACTGACCGCAGCAGAGTTTAGCTTTATCAGATAACATTCACACAAGCATAAAAAATATGTACATACGGTATATTGTCTCCGTGGTGCGGACGTGGGCCACTCTCTCCATATACACTCCTTCCTCACTCACGTGAGCAAAGAGACGTTTTTTATTGTAAGATGCAAATTTGATTATGAATTTGCTACTACACTTATGATATTTACTCTCACTCTTTTGCCGCACAGCCTTCTTAGATATTCCCATCGCATTCCAGGTGGCGATACCCGCTCTTGGGGACGGTATTACCTTTATTTCCGCACTGCCCCTTTGCCCTCTTAGATGTTTCGCTCTCTTTCCAAGAGTCAACATCATTCCCCCTTTACCGCACATCTCCCTTAGATCTTTCCGTTACTTTCGAGGAGGGCGATATCACCCATTTTGAGGACCGTTGGTCTAAGTGCTATCAGCTCTCGTGTTTCTAAGCGCTTCTTGTACAACAGCTCTGAAGCCGACACCTCCGACGATATTTACATTAGCATAACTAGCAGCAGTGCAGCTGGCTGACGAAAGTTTGGAAGTTCTTGAACGTACTCAAGTTATGAATATTAACATCTTAAAGGGCCCCTACCCCAACAACCTGATATTGTAGTTTTCATGTAATGAAGAACAGTTACGCTCGATGGTTTTTCTACACCGTCGATAATTTTTCAGTGTTTGCCTGCTGGTGTTTCTGTCTTGGCTATTTCTTATTGCTATAAAAAATTTCTGGAAAAACGTGTTTCATATATATTTGTTTATTTTTCATCATGATATCGATGAAGGTTACTTCAGTAGTCAAATGCTATCCTGCCTCATAAAGTTCATAGAAGCGTTTGATGTTGCTCTAGAAAATAAAAAATCTGTTGATAGCCTCAAAAAGATGCGTTCATGCGGCAGATGTGGATTGTGTTTGTTCAGTATCTGCCGATATTAAATAGTGCTCAATGCTTAGTTACCTCCGCTAAAGAGGTTATGTCTTAGTCGGATTTGTATGTCTGTGTGTCTCTTTGTCTGTTTTCTTCTTTGTCTGTTTGTCTATCGGTCACCAAGATAACTCAAAAAGTTATGGACGGATTTTGACGAAATTTACTGGGATAGTTAAATATGTTAGGAGCAACAGATGATTGATTCTTGGTGAAGATCCGTTCATCAGTTTGTTTGTTTGTTTGTCTGCTTCATTTTTCTCAATGCCATAACTCAAAAAGTTATGGTCGGATTTTGATGAAATTTACATGAGTTGTTAGGCATATTACGAAGAGTAAATGACCAAATTTTGGAGTGATCTTTTTGTTCGATCGTTAGTCACTGTTTCTAATTTCATGATTGTTAGCACAATAACTCAAAAAGTTATGAATGGATTTTTATGAAATTTATAGGACTTGTTAATGCTAGAAGACATAAATGATTAAATTTTGGTGCAGATCGGTTTGTTCGTTTGTATGTTTGACTCATGTTTACCCTCAGGGGCATATTGTGGCGGGCCCTTTCCCTGCCACAATATGTTTGGGCATCACGCACCCAAGGGTCCCGAGTGCCTTCTCCGCAGGGGATGTAGAATCTGGCCGCAGTTCCTGCTGACGAGGTTAGGTTTGTAAAGTTTGGTAGGCTCTCAATACTTCCCCTTCTGTTTCGGGAAGTGGGCTGCCGATCAAGGTGGCTGACCTATTCCCGCTAGACTTCTACTTTCTTGTATTTCGTTTCCTTCTCCTGTGCGGCGTAACTGAGCGACAGCGTTCAGCCGTGCTCGGGTGTTGGAGATGCTCAACTTGCGCCTTTTTCCTGTCAGTAGCGCACTGACCACTCTGAGACCTACCGGCAGAAAAGCCGAGACAAAAATCACTGACAATTTAAAACGCGCCGTAGTCGGCGCACGAGCCTGTGGTTAAACACAGGAATAGTTCGGCGCGATACAGGTAGTGTGTCACTGAAGCACTAGTAAAAACTTCTACTACTACTACTTTATGTATGGTGTAAGTATATTTTTTTACGATTAGGACAATTCCGTTCATTATATGCAGTTGATTTGCTTCGCACTTATAAGTATTTAATTACTGGCTGCCATACGTCAGGTGCAATTAGCTCTATATCGCGCTCGTTGCTCTCTGGTGTCCATATAGCTTTTTTCCATCTTCACACTTACTACTGGTGCTTTGTTCTGTACCTTCTTTTTTTTTGCCTGACTTGATGTATCCATGCGCGTTGATCCAAGGTGGGAATACATAAGTACACGGGTTCCATGAGCTATATTAGTATGTATCAGTGCAAAGTATACTGAGTAATCATTATTAAACGAGTTTTACTTATATAGTATGGAAATATATCGAGTATATTCTCGTTTCTCCATTGAGAAGAAGCGAGTTATCAACTATCACTATTTTCTATTGGAGCATTGGTAAACACAAATTATTATGAGATTTAGCTAAACGTTTTTCTAACTCATTTTTGGATGTTGAAATGCTTTATCTAGCAAAACTTTGCTGAAGTAGCTGCTTTACTTGTTTGTAGTCATAATCGAAATTAAATTTACGTTGAACCATCCGTTTTCGTTTCACCATTTATGTGAAAGGTTGAAAAAATACACATGTTGAGGTTGAGGTCTATTTAATCAAAGAAGCAACGAGATAGGCATGGAATCTTCTTTTTAAATGACCAAAATACTCCACTTACACATAAATAATATACTGAAACAGCTAAGACACGTCTCGTAGACCAGTAGGTGGATTTGACAAGAACGCAATAACTGCAAAAGTATTACAGTTTTTTCATGTTCATATGTATATATTTCGATACGGCCTATTAGATGGTCAACAATATGCCTATACGGCCTGTTAAGTGGCCGGTGTCTCGATAGAAGTACCAAAAATCTAGGCCGTCTAACGGCCTGTTGCTTCAAAAAGCGAAAAAGTATTAAAAACACCATAGATTTTCGAAAGTTTGGTCTCATTTTGAAGGAAAATAAGTCTACGTTGAAACACAAGCCCACTTCTCGACAGATAAACGTACAAATTTTTTTTGATGCTGCCACCCACCTCCCTCGTACAGCACCCCTTCCAATGAGCTCTTACCCCGCCAACCTTGTAGGTTAGGAGGCAAGGACTGGTTCTGCTAGTGTCCTAATGACGTTCAATACCTAGTAAACCCGTGTATATACCTATATATACTTAGGATATTAGTAGAACCAGTCCTCACCTTCTAACCTACAAAGTTCTCGGAGAGGGTGTACCTCTATCAGGCCAATTAGATACTTATATATATATACGAACAGAGGTAAGCTTCGTACTAATAACGCAGTGTCAGATGTATAATAATGCATAGATAATTTATTAAACGCAGCAAAAGCTCTGAAAATTGTCGAAAGATTTTAAATTACTTGTTATCTGGATTTTAACGCGCCGGCAATTGACCTTAGTTTGGCAATGTTGCCGGCGCCGTCGCTAGGGTACGAAGTCTGCTGAGGACCCCACCTGGCCCTCTCGTGACAATTCAAATGCCCAGAGAGAGTAGCGAGCCATGTCCAGTTAAAAACTGGAGCTGTATTCAAGTGCCTCGCTAAGAGACTGTGCGTTGTTTCAAGGTAGAAAAACAGGTTATTTTTAGAGCCATGGGCACGGTGTAGGCTGCTGAGCTACTGATGCAAGTACGACAGAATAAAACACCAAAAATGATTCAATTTCACCACACATGGCTGCGTTGGTCCAATTGTCTCGACTTTGCACTGCTTGTTTTCTGCTGACTGTAGTATATTGAAACCATGGCTGAATTACGTAACTTACGTTATTCAACCATGAGTGAGATCATGTGCCACTGCTTACTGCCATGGTCCGCCTCAAAACTGCTCTCAACAAAACTCAAAACGATGTGGATGGCTCTTAAAAAAAATTTACATTAACGGCTAGGAATGTTACGAGGAACAACAGACCCTTTTTACGTGATGGTTATCAAGATATTTTTGATTCATGACCAATTTAAATTTTGCATTAACAGTTCATTGCTTGGCAGAGGCGTGCCCTCTCGGAGTGCTCCATTTTCTCATAGAAACTGCTCTGTTAACCATTTCTTCCACGCTGTTACTTATATGTAACACTTCATAATGTTATTCCCATGAGAGAGGCAACTTAATTCATGGAAGAAAGGGTTAATAATGTTCAACACCTGGACAGTATTGTAATAATGGGTGAAACTTGACGCTTTACCGTCCAAATGAACCCCTTACCGAGGGGCAGATAAACGTCGTCGAAGGAATACCATTACGGAAGGAACCGATGTGGCCACTTTCCAGATATAGGGTTTAGGGACTAACCTAAGTATATAAATATCCAGGACTTCTTTAGAGTTTGTAGATTGTTTGTAACTACAAGTTGTAGCGATTTTTGCCTTTCGAATGGCAAGTCACAATCTGTACATCTAGTCATTTCGCTAAGCAATAATGCTAGTCTTACCATAGCGTTTTCCGTGCCGTCCGATAAAGGGATAAGCGTCAATTCACTACAGTCGCTGTCCGCCACACACAGTATCGTGAGGGTCGCATTATTTTAAACGAGACTATTGAAACGTATGGCAAAATTAAGGAAACAACAAAAGAATGAAATGAATGAATTGTTACACTTTTCACTGGTTCAATGAAACATAACGAAACCGCTCCAAATGGAGGCACAACAAAGAAGGCGGGATCTTCGCCACACGTGTCGCCTCGTCATTTTTTGGAGCTTTCAGTGTTGCCGTCAGGCAGGCATGAGAATTGGCCATTTGAAATAGTTACATTGAATTTTATGATTAAAATTACTTTACTTCAAATAAGCTCTCAGATTCTAACCTTTTTGCGACAAACGATCGGTTTTAGCGGCAGCAGGTCCATGAAAAGATCTTTGCAATTCCATCTATTGAATTGTACAGGACCCTATATGCAACGATAGCTGTAACTTACAAGTAATTATCTTTGGTCACCACTGCATGTTTAAGTTTCAGTGCTATTCCTAAGGTATCGAAATGTTGTTATCCTGCTTGCGTTTATATGTCAATTTCATTTTTAGAACGAGGAAAATTCAAGTATGTGTTTTCAGAGTTCCGAAATTCTCTTCTCTTTATAATTTATATTAGTGCCTTCCTGTTAAATGCGCTGTCACTTATTTAAAATTTCACCCGTTTTTTCTTATATTAATGAAAAATACAGACAGCTTTCATCATTATCTTTCAGTGCGCGCTATAAACGTTTTCTATTAACCGTGATTGGTCTCTATTTTCATGTTTGCTACTTAAAGCTAGTCATATTTGTAGGTGATTTCCAGTATTAAATTACACTACACAACAGCCTTATTGCCGCTCAGATTTGACAGCTTCTGTAAGCACATTATTCAAATTTTCTATCCCGGCAGATGAGCTCAACCCTCTCCCTTGGGAAGGACGTACATGCAGTCTTCTTGCCCTTCAAAGCTTTCTTTTGCGTAATTTTAGGACACATAAGTAGTGCTTCAAGTCTCCTCCTGGCCTTTGTGTACATGTACTTACTCTGCCTTCTCTTTCAGGTGAAGTCAAGGAAGACTTACTGCGAGAACTTGGTCCAGGGAGCTACTTTGGGGAACAGGCATTGCTGAAGGACGGTGAGCTTCGTACGGCGAACGTCGTAGCCACACCACCCGGGGTCGAGTGTTTGTTCCTTGACAAAGAGTAAGTGAAGTTAGTGGTTGGTACATGGAGTAAACGAGTTCGTTTCTGTTGTCGCATCGATAACGAAAAAGTAATGATTTGTAAAACGCGTATAAAGATTACAGATGAGAGGCTTAATACTAGTAACTTAATGAATTACATGTTGTAGCGGGTATCGTTTAGGGCAGGTGTGATTTTAAAAATATCTAAGGACTCCAGATTGCGACGAACGGTTTTTGTGTGAGGTACTAGTCACAATTTTCAAATGGTTTTCTGTGACTGAGATGCTACAGTTATCGGCATAGGAACCGGCAGGAAGATTGGTCCTGGAACTGCCCCCAGCGTGCTCGGCAACTGCGGTCATTAGGGTACGGCAGACACAGCGTACATACCGTAATTCACAACGGGAACAATTTTTTCGATACACCGGAGATACATACATCGCTGGGGGCAGCTTATTCTTGAAGCGGAAAAGAGAATCGATGTAAAATTGTTGACCAGAATTGTATGAAGCCGAAAGTTGTAGAAAAAAATTGCTGATGAGAGACTGAACATCTTCAATGATCTTAATCGATTGGTGTCCAAAATAAGGTAGCTTCACACTGACACACTATAGAATTTGACGCGTGTAGCAAACTTTGTTTTCTAGCGTTGCACCACAAATGTTGGAGTATATTCACCTGATGCTATATATGAAAGCTATTTACTTAAAAAAAAGAACAGTCTTCTAGTGTTAGGAGCAGTCGTAGTCATCGTGTTATATATTAAAGAGTACTTGGCGCCTGCGATACATCGATTGCAACCATTGTTTTCCGGTTCATCATATCTAGGCGCAAATTACCAGGAATCTGTCTTTATACTAACTTTTTTCAGCTGTTCTAGGATATCGTTCATCCATACATAAAGTACCAGGAATCTGTCAAATACTAGCTTCTGTCATCTTTTGCTAGCAAATCATTGATATTTCAGTTGGGTTCAAACTACTAGAAGCCGACTCATCTATTAATTGATATCGTATCATCTTTTTTGACGAAAAGTAGGTGTAATTACAATGTATGGTTAACCAAAATGTCTCGAGTCATTCTCTTATAGCGTGGTACTTTTAGAAACTGACTTCTGCTGCTTATTTGAGGACGGTAGTCTCTATTCTTTACATAGGCCTATCACTTTGGACAAAAATGTCCGAAGTCCCGGTATGATCATTCCCTGCAGAGCAGCTAACTTGAGCATTATTGTTAGTTTTAAGTGTTGGTCACTTGTTTCGTTTGGTCGATAGTAAGGTCATATTGCAAACATATATTGATACAAGTCTGGCATGACGTTAGGTTAGTCATAGACTGCACTAACTTGGCGGCCCACTTTCAATCACCAATAGGTTGCTCGGTTGATTAGTTAATTTCTTTAAAATCTTTTGTAGTGAACATAAAGAACTTAAACGAAAAGCAAAGTGAAACAGTTTGGGTTGGAAGGAAATTGTTTATCAGCATGAAACGCAAACTTTTAAATAAAAGCCAGCAGTGAATGCGAATCATTGAATTTTATGACGAAAAAGGACCTGAAATGATGAAAAATAAGTTCGCTTTTTCCCGATGGTCTAAGCTGATAAATTTGGGTTTCCTGTTGGTACTCGAACGGGATGCTAGAGCGCTGTGCTTGCATGTATAGTTCCCGGGTTCGCTTCTCCGTAGGCAGGAAAATTCTTGCGAATTCATACTTCTTTGTGGACCGCTGACCCTGGAGAGGGATTGGAGACGGTCGGGAAATTGCAGTTATCACGCGAGTTTTCAGTCTCTGATGCCATAGCTCTGATAACCTGTAGCCGACTGCAGCCGTATACTCTTCTGGAGTCTTAGTGGGCATCTAGCATTCGGCACGAACCAGTGCGTGTGGATTTTCCAGTCAAGTTACTTTTAGCTCTGTCATTGCGTCACCATGAACAGCTTTTTTTGTGGCGGGTCCGTATGTTACTCAATGAAAAATTACAGGAATTTAACGAAGTAGTATACGAATTTTTTTGCAAGGACTCGATCATCAGGCGTGTCGTAGTTTGTACCCTAATGCTATACGAACAGGCTATCCAATGTCTCAATGGAAAGAACGCATTGCATAGCAACACCGAAAAAAACACCTCCCGCCCAATCTTTTCGCGACTTCACTCCCTTCAATCAAAGCTTCCCTCCTTGAAGAGCACTTGCTTTTCATTCTCTTTGAATGGTCGCTCGCCTGCTGCTTATTTTCCACCTGTTTAAGCTTAGCTCAATTAGTACTCATTAAGATTTTTGCTCAAGCCAAGAGTCCTTTTCTTCGTGCCTTATTAGGGGGGAAATAATTTTTCTTTTGTTCGCTTTAATGAAGTCATGAGGCCCAAGGTAGGTACTGCAGTTGCTGCGTGCCTTAATAATGTGAGTAGTAGACCTTAGTCTGGATTCTCACGAGCCTCGTAATATTAAGGGAACGTATAATCTACGTACGATTCCGTGAAGATTTGCTGACGTCACTGCTTATATTTCGTCCCTTTGTTATCCTCATCTTATCATATGCATAAAATATTGTTGTAACATGCGAATGATGGGTTATGCGCGATGAGAATTGACTGCTAAATCCTAGAGAAAATTGCTAATCTTGAACCCGTCATGCCAATGCATTCGTGCCGGCAATGGTACACTTAACCATCCCCGTAACGTGTCTCGGTCTTTGAGAAACGGAGGCCAGGACAGGACGCTGGACAGGAATGACGCTGGTGAAAAATCTTCAGATTTCGGAATCTTCAATTGCGAGTGATGAATATTGAACATACAATTGAAACAATCCCATAATTCTAGAAACTACTTGGCGCCATTGTTATTTGATGTAAATGTAATCTCATTTGTACGTTAAAGAGTGGTTCACTACGCACAAACTAATATACTTTGGGGTAACTTCATTGTCAGAGTGCATAATAACTTACCTCGGCAGGCTGCGCTGCGCGCCGCTTTGGTACTTACCACGAAATATTCTCCATCCAAATTCGCTCCAGTGTTCAGGCAGTTATATGCCTTAGCCAACATATTAGCGATTCAATTGAGAACAAGAGACGATAAATTGTCGAGTAAGGAGAGAACTGTAATACTGCTAAATACTCGGTACACTCTACACTCTGTAGATATGTTATACATGTGTATGTTGTCGTGTGCTCGTAGCATCCCGGTTACGAAGACCAATCACCCTCGTCTCGAGCAGCGAGTTAGTCACTTGCATTGCAGGCCCGGAGTGTGGCTCGGTTATTTTCCTTGGCTCGCCGGAAAATTGACCGCAGGTTAGAGGTAACAAAGGAACTGTAGCCTTGACCCTGACAGCCTCGTCGAGTCCCGTTGGGTTGCGCTTCAAATAGTGCAAACCTTGCGAAAATTGCTCTGAAATTGAAACGTGTACGGTTTATTGTATTGTATTCTATTGTATATTGTGTAATAAGAATTGAAGACTGTCGTTCTTACGTACTTCCCTGTCTTCTTTTTCGAGCTCTGGTACACAGCTTTCCTTCAGTTCTTTCTCTCTTTTGGTGGCTTGTGGCTCCCTTGCCCTACCATTCTTTGTACACGACTTCCTCGTTAGTGTTAGCGTACATTAGCCACTACGCTTGCATTACTTCTCTTTCCTAAATCTCTATAATGTCTATATGGAGATTAACTAACCTATTATCCAGTACATCTATGTTAACCGCCAGGGTTGTAAAGTGGGATTTGTACTTTATATGACTCGGATATTTGTGAGGGGGAGTAGTCCAAGTCCGAGTTGTAAACTGGCTGGACACAGGAGTCCAAGTCATAAACTGGCTGGACACAGGAGTCCAAATTATGAATTGGCTGGACACAGGAGTCCAAGTCAGAAACTGGCTGGACACAGGAGTCCAAGTCATAAACTGGCTTGACATAGGAGTCTAAGTCATGCATTGGCTGGACACAGGAATCCAAGTTATAAACTGGCTGGACACAGGAATCCAAGTTATAAACTGGCTGGATACAGGAGTCCAAGTCAGAAACTGGCCGGACACAGGAGTCCAAGTTATAAACTGGCTGGATACAGGAGTCCAAGTCAGAAACTGGCCGGACACAGGAGTCCAAGTTATAAACTGGCTGGCTTGAGCCAGGTGACGGAATCGTTGAAAAATGTGTTGTTCAAGAAAATTAATTAAAGTACGTAGTAGGAATTAGATATTTCGAGTCCAAGGAGTCGAAAACTATCTGAACTTAATAGTCGGAGTCAGATTTAATTCATCCGAGTACATCACACGATGGTCTATTTGTGATGTCACGTACAAGTGGGATCCTATGAAAGAGGTTACCTTGGCCTCCATCAGACCTTAGGGAAGTTTCTCCTTCGTAGCCATTGTTTCTGTCGTTCCTGGCACTCCTTCTGATTTTCGTTTCGGTGCTTTCCTTTTCCCCCACTTCCTGTTCCCGACCCATCTTTCTTCTTATCTTTAGATTGTGTTTGTTGTGGCCAAGGAAACGTAACTTATTAACGAATGAAGTAAACCCTTCAGAGTTTAGGTAGGAATCGCAGTGTTGATAACGTCCGGAAAAATGAACAGTCTGTGTAATGGGTCAAACTGGCCATATTGTAGCAATAATACTTCAAACGACGCTGTTTCTAGGAAAACCCAAATTTTAATTCGATGCTTCAGGGTTAATGAGCTAGGCGTTAAAGCTATTACATTAATTTGCGCAGAAAACGGAGCCAGTGACTAAAGAACAATGCTATTTATATGTATATATATATTTTGCTTTCATTAAATTGATTTCACCATCTAGGACGTTGATCCCTGCTCTTAGTTTTATACAAGAGCATCTACCATAACCGTGTCCTTAGCCGCTCCGACCTATAGCTTGTGAAGCAAAAACTCTGTTATGGTATGGCTATGGGCATCGTCGTCTAAATTTCTTTTTTTCCGCAGATCTTTCAACCGGTTGATCGGAGACCTGTCCGAGCTGCGCGAGAAGGAGTACCCCAACGAAGAGGATAAGTTCCCGAGGAATGTCATAAACACTCGCAGTGTGACACCTGAAGAGGGTAAGTCTTCCGTAGATGTTTGGTCAACATGAAGTGCGTATGGTTACTGTAAAAGTTCTATAAAAGTGTGGAGAGATATGAGTTGCAGTTCACTGAAAATTTGGCGTAATTTTAGAAATTACACTAGAGTTGCGACCTTACTAACATTGTAATAAGACTTTAGTAGACACACAGTAGTGTATACAAGGACGCAACAAACATTCAAGCGCGTGATGTACGTTTTTGAAAACCAGAAGACTGTCGTGTGGAACCACCGGAAAGCTTGTAATACACACGCTTGGTAGCTACTGTGTTCAGATTTCATTCTGTGAAGCCATCAGTTTTAAACGTAATTTTCCTCTAGTTCGATCCTCCTATACCAGTGACATATTAAATGGACCTTATTATAGTTGTTTAGGGCAAGCGACGCCGCACGTTTTCCGAAGTTCTAGAATTCAAGACCGACTCAATTCCAATTGCTTTGTGATGCACTACAGCTTGGCTCCGCCCCCTGGGTTAACCTGTTAGTCTCATGATCCTTGATCATGGGTAATGAGGCGTGTGACGTCATAATGTTGAAGTACGGTAATTCGTAGCTCTTTTACATTGTTTCTCCATCATTTCATTTGGGCCTCCAGAATGTCCTACATGTCCTACAATAATTTTAGTTGCACAAAAATATCTAGCAAAGCATCTACGAACTATTTTAGCTTTCTGAAGGAAAAAATTTTATTATTATTTACGCTGTTTTTTCCCTAAAAGGCTCGCACCCGGTCGGAGACTTTCGGTACAATGTTGCCCTAAGCTGTGCCGTCGCGTACGCGTCGTTAACATATCTGCCTCTCCTAATCGTAAAAACTACACCATCATTGAAGAAATATCAATTTAACATTCACCACTTTCAACAACATCATTCCGTGAGACAATTTAAGTACGGTATGTAGAGTACGGTTTGGTAGTTTTTCTGGAAGTTAGTTAACGCGAGTCGGACGCCACCCTTCTGTTCTACTGCTGTAACCTGCGCAGCGCATAGCAGCTGATGTTTTTTTTTTTCTTCTGATGTTACCGAGCAATTGTATGGCTTCTGCGTATTCTATACAGACTTGTTGTATGAAGGAAAGTTAATTTTTTTGTCCTTTAATGTTTCTCTTCCCAATCTTGTTAAAAAGTTCTTCTATCTCGGCGTTCAATCGCTCGCATATGAGCCAATTTTTATTGCAGCAGTTTGAAATTATCGAGGATAGCAGATCATTGGTAGAAGACAAAAATGAATCGAAAACATTGCGGTTTTCACTCATATAAATCTATCTTTAGAATGCCATATTTTTCTTGATAAAACTCACTTGATTTATTGCATTTTAAAGACGATAAACATAGCTCTAAAAGTGCTTCTGATACATTCGGGCATTTGCCGGTTGAATTCACTGTTTTTCTACAAGCCTTTTAACCAATGTTCTTTGAAAATTTTATCCTTCAGGGAGCTGAAATGTTCGCAGATAGCTTGATACATGTTTTTGTGCAGCTATGATGATTGTAGGACATGTAGGACAATCTGGAGGCCGAAAAGAAATTCTGAAGAAACAATGCAAAACAGCTACTGAAAAACGAGCTATGTTTTTATGACGTCATCACGGCAACCGCCGCTCGTCGGCAGTGCGCAAACTTGATCCCGTTAATCATCCTTGACCTCCGTTCGATGTTTCCAAAAACTATTTCTACAACAAATACTAATATTTTGAATACGCCAGCAACTAGGAATAAGTCCTTGCCCTATGCCTGAGCCGTTTCTGAAGCCGAGTTCTCACTAGCGATTTCCGTCGGTGCTATCAGTATACTGTACAGCCAACTCAGCAGATCCCATTACATTGCCGTGACCATCACTACTATTTGCAGTGTTTGAACTTTATGCTAAATACGCTAAAATATAAAGCTTTGCGAATTTAAACTTGCTGCAAGTGGGGAGACATTGTTGTATCTATGCCGTTGGACTCAATATGGTGCACAAATTGCAGCGAGTCGCTGAGCTGCAGCAAAATTTTGGACTGTTTAATTACTGTATGCGCGAGGTGAAGTGGTGCGGCTGCTGCTGGGCGGTCGGATTAGTTGAGTTGACTCTATGCTGATAGTGCCGATGAAAGTCGCTAGTGAGAATCCGGCTTTAGGTACGCTTCGACTTCTAATGCTACAAGATTGACAGAAAATGGGGAAAAATAGATCCTAAGTTCGAAATCCTGACTCGACTGTAAATATTCAGAAATACACAGATACATATAAATACTACAGATGAATATACGATAAAAATTAATTAATTGTATGATTGTGAGTGCGTTAACCCCCGGCTAGCGATTTTATTAGGCTCACCATGATATGATGGTGACTGTGAGTACAACTATTGTTCTTTTGGAGGATGCATTTGAAATACTCCTCAGTATCATATTCTTTGTTATGGTAATAGCATTAGTTCTTGAAATTTCATTCAAATAACTGGCAACGTGTTCGTTGAAAGTGCCAACTTTTTCATCATGTTCATAGCTCGAGTTCTTTACAGAGTACTTTTAGCAACATTACTTAACTTGAGAGTGGCTTATTTTCATTCTTTTAACCCTCGCACGCTCGACCGGAACATTTGTTCCACCTTTTAACAAACAAAGTGTCGTGAAAACATTGGCTGTCGAGCTTGTGAGGGTTAAAAGGCTGCTTCATATCGTCGTGTCCCCATCCAGCTGGTTTATTGAACTCCTCGTGATTTTCTTGTTATGTGAAAAGCTCATTATAAGTCAATGGAGAGCAAAGGAAGGCCTCACCTTATTCACAACATAATAGCCATCACTTTTGCTCTATTAGAGCGTGCCTTTTAAGAAAATATAAGCCAGCTCACTGAGCGCATCACCGTCTTTTTAATGATGAACAGAGCTTCAGCTCCGGAGGGTCACAAATTGGACAACTTTGTCATCCCTTCGTTAGCCGCTTCAAAAGACGCCGCGGCGTTGACTCGTAACGAAGCTTCGCTTAAATGCTTAAAGTTGCTCCCACGCAGTATTCGAAAACTTTTGACCTGTGACAACTACGCTGGTGTAGTTGTACTGCCGCCAGAGTTAGCTTTCTAAAATTTATAACACTGCAATAATAATAAATGTTGGTACTGTGTTTTAAGCAGCGCAGTATAACGGCAGGCCGTAATGAAAATTTCAATTTTTTTGCTAACACTCTCTTTTTCCAAATTGTTTTTGAACTCTTACTGTATCTGAGTAACCTTAATGTGCCCCCCTCTTGTTTGCGTCCTCGTCATGGATCCGTTATTTACCTAGAACGGTATTGAGGTAATACACATCCACCAACACACTAACGAAGGCTGTGACAATCAGAACATCATAAGTGTAATAGCTAATAATAATAACAATAATAATAGTATCTTTGATAAGATTATATACCCAAACATTTCATCGGTGTTATTACCATATATACGATTGTCATTGTGCCTGAGCTCGTTGTTAACTTTATATATGTACTGTATATGTGCCGGAGCCCGCCCTCGCTTTAGGATTACCTATACCGTGGAAGGGAATATTTGAATTCTAACCCTAGAAAGGCTAATCCAAATGTCGGTCTCTCGTAGGATACCATTATTTGCAACGTCCTTTAGGAAAGACCGTCGTCCGGGACTGACTTCTTAAACACCCAGGGTTAGTTTGACCTTTATGGTCAATATTTCTGTTTTGTATGTCCTACACTGAGTGTATGTGCTACTGGCTTTTAAATTCGTGTCGAGGGAGGCTTTGGACTCTGGCGCTTGCACTACAGATATGGTGGTACATGTCACAGTGTTGTAGTGAGTAGCTCTTCCAAGAAGAATTTGAGGAGAGCTAATACTCCAAACTCACATTCTGTAAATATCTTCACGCATACCCTGGTGTTGAAGAAGCGTTTGTAAGAGCTTAGTTGAAGTTACGCTCGGCCCCAGAACCACTCCCCCCCCTCCGAGATTCTCTCATCATTTCTGTTATATGCCAATGATACAGTGGATTTTAGGAATAGCTTACCGGAATAAGGAAATAATAAATGAATACACTTTATTAGGTACACATAGGGACGTGGTACTTGTGCACATATCATAGCTTAATACTAGAGTTATATAAAAGAACAGGTAATACTATCATTACAAACTACACTGCAGTGCGGCCCAATATTTGTCTGCCATCGGCTGTACATGTTAGAATAGGCTGGTATCAAACTGCCGGTGCTGGCGAGTAACTTGCTTTTTCTAGCTGTATAGTATTCTTCACAGAAGGATACAACGCAGCTAGTCTACCTTGATTCTCACTCTCACTCTTCATCTTCACAAAATACGTTTCTCTTATTTTGGCGCTTACCTGCGAGTAACTGGCCTTCGTAATAGTACACAAAAACTATTAATGTCTGTGATTTACACGTTTGTTTTTCTTCCCAGTATACTCTAACATTAAACTGAATGACTTGGACGTCGTCATGACGCTTGGTGTAAGCGGGTTCCGTTAGATTGGTCCTCGCCTGGAGGCAGCTGACCTTGATGAAAGTACAGAAAGACTACGAATCCCTATAGAGGATTCTGACTGCTTGTTTTCTCTTCTAGAATTCGCCAATATCAAACTTGATGACTTGGATATCATCGCAACGCTGGGCGTGGGCGGCTTCGGACGCGTGGAGCTCGTCAAATACGTGCACGAACCAAGCAAAACTTTTGCCCTCAAGTGCCTGCGCAAGACCCATATCGTGGAGACCCAACAGCAAGACCACGTGTACTCGGAGAAGAGGATAATGATGAACGTCCGCAGCCCTTTCATTTGCAGGTTTGTTCATCTCATGCAACTTTCAACCTAAGCACGCAACCGCTATCTACTTGTAGGAGAAACCATGCCGCTTTTTGGGCAAGGTTATTTCATTAACAGTAAGTAAAATACTCTGGAAAGGGTAATGAAAAACGTCCAGAATCCCATTCAAGGTAAGTTCGTAAAGTTCCTGCTAACTAAGTAAATGTAGAAAAGCACGAATAGGTTAACGCTATTAATGCATTGACGTTTAAATGCAGTCTTAACATGAGAAATAGTTTGCTAGAATGGAAATGATGCCAATTATTCAGCTGGTGTTCGTTCCGTAAAGTTTATTTTGTAGCCTTTCCATTAAAAGTGTTTGTCAAGACGGAAATGCAATTCATTCAGCAGGTGTTGATGCCTTAAAATTTGATGTGAATTACTTCGATCAGAAATGGTATGCATACGCATTGAAATGCCTAAGGTTCTTGCATACGCCACTTTTAATGCATTGCATCCAAATAAAATAGGTCCTTCCTCTTCCATTGCTTGTAACATGTTCCAGAAGTATGTGCTTTGGATCAGAACTAGAAGAACAATCGTAATAAAAGTAGAGAATTTCTTGCAAATTTATGTTCAGAGATCAACAAATCCAACCGTCGCCATTGAGTTCTCATTCCTAATATTGTAAAGCTGTCTTTTGTGAAACGTACAGTTGCAGGTCGGAGTGGGAATCTGGAGTCTTTTTTTTTTGAGTGTATGGAGTCCAAGTCCGACTCCTGAGTCCCAGCAGTCCGAGTCGGAATAATCATCATAATTTACGCTAATTGACGTTTGTCATAGAGTGGAGGATAAGTCGAATACCTGCTGGTAATACGTGTTAGTTTGGTTTCTGAAGTTGGTATCGGTCCTTATATTTTCCATTTTCGCAAACCTGGTGTAAAGCTTAGTTAGAAATGAGGTGGAGGAGGGGGCTTGAGCCCAAATTATGAGCCAAGCCCCTGCTCAGCCCTCACCTCTCCAATGTCATGTAACCAACATACATATATCCCATACTAACGTCAGCTTCTCCGCATTTTACTCCAACCTTCATTAGCTACCCAATACGATTCCATGGCGCAGCCACTGGCTGATCCTGAACGTGTTTTCCACTGGACCTTCTCTTAGCACATTTATTAAACATGATAGTATCCTGACACGAGGTGTATCGTCGTTTACCTTTTGCAAATTTCGAATCTGACACGACGTACGGCTCGTGTGCGTCTTGTATTAGAAATTACTGCCGTGTTTATGTTTAGTCAAGACGTATGAGAGAATAATAGTGTATAAACATTGTAGGATATTTACTGTAATTCCTTTAGTTAAATAAAGGAAGTAATTTCGTTCACAGCGCTTGGTAGAAAGTTTGTCCTTCTAAAAAGGTGCATTTTTAGTGCTAGCGTTAAATTTCATTAGCATATACTGGGAAAAGCGTACCCAGTCATACATTTCTGGGTTAGATTACATGTACGGCTCCACAGTCTCTTTATTCTACAGTCTTTTGCTGCTAAGCAACTTCTTTTCTACTAGTGCATTTTCTGTTTACTACTAGGGTAATTTCTTTCAGCACTGCGTTCTCATAAGTAAACATACTTCTTGTCCGGCAGATTATACAAGACGTTCCGCGACAGCAAGTGCGTCTATATGCTAATGGAAGCGTGTCTGGGCGGGGAGGTGTGGACGATACTCAGAGACCGTGGTTGGTTCGATGAAGAAACTGCTCGCTTCATCAGCGCCTGTGTCATCGAGGCGCTCGACTACCTCCATTCTAAGAATATCATCTACAGAGACCTCAAACCTGAGAACCTGTTGCTCGACAAGCACGGCTACGTCAAGCTGGTTAGTTCCGCAAGGCTTTCGGTAGAGTTAAATAGCTGCTAGGACAATTGCAGTGCTGTTCGCCTAGTACTGGGTTACGCCAAGCTAGTTAGTTCTATTGGAATCAAGGAACCGCTGTTGATACGAGCAAGTTTGCAGTCTATCGACCATTTCTGTGTCCGGATGCTTGATAGCAAAACGAACTAACTCAATTAACAGGAGCATGAATGCCTCCAGCATAATTTAGCGTCGAAAACTGTACGATAAAAAAAAAAAAAACGGTTCCCGGGCGCTGTCTCACGGGTATAAGTTGTTTACTAGTCTTATGAGTATTTACCTCAAGAACACGACTCGCAGTGTAATTTTAGCCTCAGTTTGGCCTTTAAGGCTTATTAGACGAACAGGATTTTTTTTACTTCGCTTTTACCATTTCCAGTCTTTTGTTCCTTAGTTCCCTTTCCCTTATTGTCATTAAAATACCCAGTGATCACATTGCTCCGTTGTCGTAGTGCAGATTCTTCCTTCTCTTGAAACACCTTGAAGTGTTTAACTCTTTCCTTCCCGACGGGAACTCCAGTTCTCGCATCAGAATTTTCTGTATTGAAACCAGCGCGCTGTTTCTCGCTCTGGCAATTTGGACAATAATTTTTACAACCTGTTTGAAGTCAGTGCTTGCATTTTATCTATGACTGAATAAAGCGGGAGGTGGAGCTCTAGTGACTACAATGAGAGTGTCTATTATGATGAGCTTCTTCTAGAACCTCATAGCAAGAGCAGAGTTTTTGGGACCGAAAGGGTTAAGCTAACTTACCCAAATACAGAATCTAAATCTAACCTATACTGCAATCCTCAGGTTGATTTCGGCTTCAGCAAGTATCTTGGGACGAGTAGTAAGACGTGGACGTTCTGTGGTACTCCTGAGTACGTCGCTCCCGAGATCATTTTGAACAAAGGTCACGACCGAGCAGTCGACTACTGGTCCGTGGGAGTTCTACTATTTGAGCTCCTCACTGGCACGTAAGTATAGACGACTCAAAAGTGGACTACTTGTCCGTGGCAGTGTTGCTACTTGAACTCCAAACAGGCACGCTGTGAAAGTACAGTCGGGGCCTGAAAAGGAAAAAAAAGCTTTACGTGTCATTGGCAATAAACGTAGTAACATGAAATAGCCATGTTCAGATTTCATTTGCCGTTTCAAAATAAAAAGAGTGTGCGGGACTTGTGTTGACGTACCTCGTGCACGACGGGCGTGCAGGTACAGTTCATTACGCCTGTATATCCCCTAGCTTGAGTGCTTGTGTAGTTCGAGCGTACGGAACACTGCGAGATTAAAACTGTAGCACTATATATCTTTTAATTTACATAATTCCGTTCGATCGGGATAGCTACTATGAATCGCGCAAACCCCTGCTTTGAAAAATGTCGGGTGTTATCGCCTTATTAGCCAAGGGTACGTATGTCTGTGATGAGCGTTGCCACCGAGCTGAAGGTGTCGAGAGAATCCATTTCTTTCGTCCGAAACTCGACGGCGACATTACCATCGGGCACAACAGACCCTGCAATCTTTTTAATGGGGACATTCTGGAGAAATTTCGGGTGTGTGTTGGTTTGTAGAGTGTTACAGTTGCTGTTGAACGGCTCTAGCATCATTCCACGTCTTTCTTGGTGCTCCGGTGTGCCTGGTGATGATGCAGAAGCATCGTTCGGGACCTGATAAACGGATTCTCCATGCTGCTTCAGGTCGGTGGTAACTTTTATCACTGGCTTCTTCGATGTTATAAGGCGATAAAACGAGACATTTTCCTTCATGCTACAGTCGTAACTGCCGCATCCTTGAGCGCCCTTGTGTTGTCTATGCCATATTTATGATTGGCTGACGCTCTTTGTATCGTAAGCGTGGGTCTCATAGGTGGCTCTGTTTTTGGCGTAAATTGTATTGTGTAGGCCGTTATCACAGGTGTAGATTACTGTCTAGTTGTAACTTACTCTCGAATTAGCACTGTAACTTCCAAGTTGAGTTTCTATAATTGACATTTTGCTTGCAAACAACCATTTATCGTGCACTTGTTTATTTTTCTGTTCCTTACATTGCTGCTGTTGTGCTGGCACCCGGGATCATTGGCTGGCTGCTTGCTTAAAATAAATCGTGTAGCTCAGAACAACCCTTTGTGGGTAGCTTAAGTGGAATAATGTTAGTGGCAGCAGAACCATTGCTGTTGTTTATATTGACCCATACTCTAGAGCTCTCTCACGAAACAAGAACCAGTCATGCACCGAGTTTTCGGAAATAGTGCACTGTAGCTACAGGCCCGTCGAGAGCCACTGCGTCAGCACAAGCTACGGCAACTCAATGGTGTATCACCTAACATCTTAGCATGAGAATATTATCCGTTGTCGATGGTATGTCTAGGTTTTTGCCGAGATTGTAAAAAAGGATCTGCAGTGAATTATCGGTCCATGAGAGTGCTGATTTTTGGTCATTTTTCTTTATTTCAACGGCTGGGTGATGTATAGTGGACTAGCGTTTCAAGAAAGGTCATAGACTCTGGACATGTCGTTCATAGTGGTATTGAAAAATCTGGTGTGCTGTTTTTCTGTAAATTAAGTTCTTTTTTCGCATCAGTGGCAGGTGTGCTTCAGGTCTAAGGCTGACTAGACTGTTCTAAATTCTCTGTACGACTGTTCTGTTTCCAGCTTTTCCTTTAACTTCTGTTCTCTTGCTGCGAGCCTGAACATTATTATTGGTCTTTCATTTAGTAGAAAGAAAATTCACCCAATTATTGTTTATATTTCGAGAATACAGTTCCGTTTTACAGGACTAGATGTAGTCGGTCTAAACGTCTTCATAGCGACTTTCGTTTGCGAAGTTGATGGATTAACCATTGTAGATGCTCAAATTCTGCCTAGTTTATCTCCGTAAACCGAAAACCCTAAGTAGAAAAGAATCACGTTAGTAAACTTTGAAATCCATCAGTAATTACTTCTAATGTCTTCAAAAAATTAATTTATCTATATTTCAGGCCTCCTTTCAATGCCTCTGATCCGATGAAAACCTACAACATCATCCTGAAAGGCATCGACATGATCAACTTCCCGCCGCACATCTCGCGACTTGCTGTCCAGCTCATCAAGAAGCTCTGCCGAGACAACGTCACGGACAGACTGGGCTACCAACGAGGTGGTATCCAGGACATCAAAAAACACCGGTGAGAAAAATGGAGGGACATTCTCACAAGTACAGCAGCTCTCGTGACAATTACATACTTTTCTTTTGTGTAATTTAATAAGTTACCGCATTTGTGAAAGTAGTTCTTATTCTAAATACAGGTACCTAGATGTTACAGAGAGTGGCGCGTTCATGGGGAGTCCTTAGATATTTAGAGCTTTCCTTAGTTTCGCGTTCGGGCTCCCTAGGGGGGCACAGGATAGGCTGTAGGCTGCTGGGTAAGATGAGATTCCTCCATCCCGTGTTATGAAGAACAGTGACCCCAAGGGGATCCTCATAGGTTATTTTAGCCTCAGTTAGGCCTTTTGGACGTCTATCTATAGTGTCTACTTCGTTCCTTCCATTTCCGTATTCCTACTAGTGATGTTTTCCGCTCTTCTTGTTCTTTCCTGAATTGCTGTTCTCATGCGTGTTGATCCTGTGTGGAAACACCCTTGTGCAATGATTCCACGTTCATGTGCATACTGTCTAGTCCTCGTTTCTTCTTCCTCTTTGAGATTGCCGTAGTAGTGGAAACGGAGGCTTAAACTATTTAAACAAAATAGCAGTTAAGTTCGGGACATATTATTTCTGTACCCACTGTCTCGCTTCTTTCATTTTCCTATTGCTGATAATAGTCTTTGTTTTAATTTTCTTTTTTTTCGCTTTCCCAAGTGATGAGGAAGGCTTACATTGTCACGTCCAAATCCTCTCAGCACAAGCACAAATTTCATTCTTAGTTAAGAAAGCGTTCCAATGAGCAATGTTCTGGGTGTCTCAAAAAAGGTTACATTTTCATTTGGCTGCAGTTTCAATACGCATCAAACAGATGAATAGACCTAATATGGCTTGGGAATGTATCTTATATACCGAAACACAGCAGCTAATTGCAAATGTAACCTTTTTTTGAGACACCCAGCATCAATGGAAGAAAAATCTCTTGGAAGAAAGTTCAAAGTAACTACAAGTTCTAACCTAATGTAGTCAGTTGACTCGATACTATATACTATTTCGTGCACCTTTGGTAGTAGGATACTAGTGCTGCTCTTGTACACTAAAGAACGCGCATTCGTTGTCACGCTTGGCGCGTGAAATTGTTGCCGTACTCGTACTGCAGCGTCAGTATTGCTGACACTCGTTGTTCACTGCGACAGCGCTGACCCATCCGGAAATGGAGACAGTTCAGGTTGTCGTCATTGACACGAGCTTAAGTCTTAATGCCATAACTCAGACGATGGCGCTCGTTGACTACAACCGCCCACTCATTTCGATCGTAACGAGCATTTTGTAATATCTCAAGCATGAACCAGTGCATATAGATTTCCCTGTTGAGGTGAGCTGTTAAGTTAACTCTAGCTGTTGTATTTGAGCTCACTTACCGTAATAATAATCTGGGCTGATAAATTAGTTTGAGCGATAAGGTAGGTCCTCTTTGTTTCCCATTCTGTGCCATACTGTGGGCCGCAGGTGTGGTGAGCGATCTATCCCACTTGACTCTTACCAGCTCCCATATGGGGGACGGGCCACCAAAGCGACTTTTCCTCTGTTTGTCCTCAGTCTCTTCGACATACTTTGCGCCTGATTTCTCTGTTGTAATCAGACTTTTCGTTGTCATCCGTGTTACCGCGGCTTCCAATGCCACACAAGTCGGGTAACATCGGGAGACTTTGACGACAACCTCAAAATGCAATGGCAATGGTTATCGATTGGGAATCACTCCCTTTGTCCATAAACATGGTCATTGATGCTATTTAGAAGTTAGTCGTATATAATGCAAGACTGCCAACTATTGCTTGAATTCTAGCATTTACAGCAGTTTTGCGTATTTTTCTCACCTTTCTATCCTAAGATACAGCCAAAATAAGGCTTGTTGACGTCAACTCATGTATACAAGTAGCTACTGCAGTCGGTAGAATCTTATATCTATGTTGTATGTGTGACAATTTACACGTGCTGTGTCAAGTCTGAGGTGTTATTTTTCTACTGGTTTTCAGTTTTCTTCGAGCGTTGATGGTGCTGTTTAAATTCAAGGACTAAAGATGAGTCTAGGTGGCTAGTGAATATGAACTTCGAGGCTTAACTCGTCTGGACTTTCAGACATGTACGTTTGCTTCGACCGGTTGAATCAAACTCTAAACGTAAACAGTTAGACAGTCATCCTGAACGAGAAATCATTTGTTCGTAGTAGAAGTATTCTTTGAAACGATACGAAAACTCTCATTAAGTTATGCACAGTTATTATTGTTGCAGTCAACACACCCACTAATCATTGGACTGCTGGGCAGGTGGTACCAAGGTTTCGACTGGGAAGGACTCAATCTGAGATACCTCACACCGCCCATCGTGCCCAACGTAAGTACAGCTGTGCTAATTGCTTGCTGCTATACTCTATGAACATATCACTGTGCTGTTCTCTTCTTAGCAGTCTAGTCTGCGAGTGCTGCTGTACCGTGGAAAGTTACGACACCACGTTAGGTGTGTCTCGTCAGCTGGTGTACTACCGGCGGGTCCTCTCGTGCGCCACTGGCGGGCCATCCCTCGCGAGCAAGTCATGGTGCGCGCCGCTCAGTAGCTCTGTTGTGAACAGTTTTTGAATCCGCTTGCCACCAATTGACACCCAGGAGACGATGAGCCTCGCTCAGAGCGTGATGCCTTGTCTTGAAAATCTTCCCAATATTGAACTTGGGAAAATGCTTGATCTACGGCTAAAATTTTTAAATATTTGTCGAATGGCATGGTTCAACTCCTTCCTAAACCATAATTATACTGAAGATTTTCTGAAAACTAGTATGAATACAAATGACGGTCATTCTGCGTCACAATACCATATTAATACCATAATAGTTTGCTATCTAGCATGTTTCCGTCAACGATTGCACAGGCCGTAAGGTAAAATTGATGATTGAGGGAATCTGCATTTTATTGAATCGCCATTTTAGGCTACATCTGTTTTGCCCAACATCCCATAATTTTAGTTATAAAAACATGCGGCGTAACGAACTTGTAGTCATCAGGTTGTATTGAGCTCGGTGACTGTCATTCATTGGTGTTACCGGTTTCTTTCTCCAATTATTTATTGGAAATATTGCTATGGTTCGCTTGTGCGGACGGATCCTAATGGTTCTTGCTGGCCTACCAGCTTGTGCTGAACGGCCTGTGGAGGCCGGCCATAGCGGTTAGCTGATTGGGCTAGCGTAGGGATCCCTCCTTACGCGCCAGACTATGGCCGACCCTGGAGAGACCGAGACTGTCTCTAGCGCCGCAGCGATTCCGCTAAGGCTTTTGACAGAGTCGTGGGAAAGCATAAGGATGTTGTCTACGCCGTATTCACTCCGTTTAGGCTAACCATTACGTGTTCCTGGTTGTGTGCGACAGCGATTTTTCTGAGGAGTTACCTCTCAGACGGAACTCGTCTGTCGGGATTTATATAACTTAGAAGGGAAAGAAAAACAACATTTTATTCCTCGGAAGCTTAATGTAGAAATCGAAGCTGGTGGGTGCCTCTCAGGAACATCATTACAGGTAAAAATGCACGGTGTTTCTTAATTCTATTCACATGCATTTGTTCATAGAGAAACATACGCATTTCTTAAACTAGACCGCCTCGTGGCGTCAGACAATCTGCCACGGTGGAGGCACTTTCAGCGCTTTCATTTTTTTTATAGTCAGTTAGGTCTAGTTTTATGGCATGGGTTACACATCTAGGTCGACCCACCTAACTCCATACAAAAATTCATGAACAGTTCTCAACAAAAACCTTATCACCGCTCTACGCCTTCGGGTGATATGCCCTCCCTTAAGTTAACATACGCAATTACCTACCTCTCGCAGGCAAGCATGCAAGCGGGGGCTGAATGTGAGGGTTTCGCAAGTGGTAAACCGGTTCTGCTGGATACACCTAAATGTTGGTCAATACGGGCTTTAGTGGTATGGGAAGCGCTATACAGACGGAGCGGGATACAGACGGAGCGGGATAGGGAAGGCGCGGGATAGGAACGGAGCTTCGGCGATGAGGCGGAGCACCCTCACCCCTCCCCACCCAGTAGGGTTATGGTGGGTGGGATTTCGGATCAGTTTTTTTTCCTCACTGGTTAGGGGACTACCCATACGTAAGTAGGCTCGGGGGACTAACGGACCGCCTGACCAATTAAGCCTTGCCTTCTCATCGCAAGCGAGATGTGTACCATGTGCTAGATGATGTTCATCTCAAGCGGATGCGAGTCCTCATTAACCTCAAGATAATGGTAAGTATTATTTTCCTTCATAATGGTGGGATAATAAAATGTGAAGGTATTCGGGAGCGACTCTTTATCTCAATACGCTAGAGAATTTTCTGATTTCTGCCATCCTCATACTATGGTTTCATGGTATTACTGGAAAACCTATACAAGAAGAGTTTACTCTTTTCATGAAAAAAAGAAATCGAGCTTGATAACTTTCTCAACCTTATGACCTTACAACATATCAGTTGTCTGTTCCAGCTATCCTCTTACTGCGCCAGCCTGCACCTTCAACCTATTTTCCTATCTATCGTAGCTTCTCTTTTTTAGTCCGAATTGCAACTAATCACTCCTATATGTTAAAAGTCTTGTTTATATTTTTTTTTCCTCCATAGTAATGTATCTATTATGTAAGGTTAAAATAGTCTATTCATGTCACCTTACTAATGCTTTACGGATCTCAATTACCCATCCCATTGAATTAAAACTGCAACTGCTTCCTACCCTGCCATTTCCACATCACTAGACACAGTGTTCATTCGTATACTATATCCATGAATTTCCATACTTATTAAATTATCCATCATAATTTAGCATACGTTTATACAATTTTACTCAAAATCTCAAGCCAAGTACGCTCAATATACTTCATTTGAACTGAACGTCGCTATATAAGGGAACACCCTTGTCCATGGCTTCCACATATCCATTTCCTCTGTTTTGCTCTACATATCAAAAGACGTTAATGTCTAAGGCATTGGGTTTTGGAATTCTCGTTATTTACATTTTTTTTCCTTCTGTATGCTCTACATATCAAAAGATGTTAAGGTCTAAGGAGATATATATAAGGTAGGTATCATATCATGATATTATTAGTTTCTTCGTGAGATAGGTTTTGATTTCGGATCCTTTATTTCCGTATTATTCTTTTTCATTGTTTATTTACGAGATTTCAATTTCACCTTCCTACTGAAAGATAATTTGCTTACAACTACTTCCATAGCTTACACAAGCAAAAACATCGTGAATGGATGGAGTTTCACTCCCTAACCTCAAACCGATCACGCCTGACACGGTTGAACATGCATTCATGCACTGAAAACTATAATTTTCATATGTTCCATCCGTATCCGTCCTATAGATGACTGAAAGCTCCATTCACACAAATATCTTATTCATTGCTATCACTATACAGTAGAGATGATTCGGTTATTCGTATGTAGGTACATGAATATTTTCGCGAATATCTACAAGTGTCTTGTTCATGACCACCTTGAGGTGGTCACATGACCGCGTTTTTACATTCACTTTGATGTGATTCTGAAAGCAATCAACCATAATCAGCGGTGAAAATCGTTTGCCTAATGATTTCCTCCGCGAGTTGATCACGTGTGATCAAAGAGTGATTTCTCTCCGTAGGGGAAATGAACGTTCATATTGAAGTGCAATTTGCATTTATTTATTTATTAATATTATTTTGTTATATGCATTTTTTCCACCGTTTTGCTTTACATATCAAAAGACGTTAGTCTAAGGCTTTAGGTTTTGGAATTCTCGTTATTTACATTTTTTCCCTTATTGCTCTACATATCAAAAGATGTTAATGTCTAAGGAGATATTTATGAGGTAGACATTATATCATGATATTTTTTTCTTTCCTCGTGAGATACATAGGTTAGGATTTCGTATCCTATTATTTATTTTTATTTACGATATTACAAACTCTCCGCTCACCCGGGGAGACTCGTTTCCCTCATCAGTTTCCACCAAACAGAGTGTCCTTGCTTATATTTATTTAAATAATTTTTTACTAGGCTTACTGAGCAGTTTGGGTAATATATCACCAATTACACTGTAAGGACGAGGGGGGAACTCCCATGCAACACCATATCTATCATTAATCACAATTTTTTCCTCGTAACGTTCTCCACACGATAGGACCCTGAAACATACCCAATAGTGCTAAAGTTTAGGAATTCTGACCGGGTGGATGATTACATAGCGGGCGTGAAAGATGGATAGTATGGAAGGAGGGGTAAGCGTCTTGATGGTGAAGCTGAGATGAGTTAATAACAGGGGTTGATTGTTCTAAACTTTAGAGAGAGAAACGTAGGTTGCAAGACTTGGAAGCAAAAAATTGCGGATATAGATAGAATAAAATTATATCTTCATGCCTCAAATTTCTTCCATCTCAAAGTGAACTTCCCGGGCTTTTAGTATAATAGAAGAAAATAATCAATGAAAGAAAACAAATACTTATATTTTACCTCTAGATCCAGTAGATTGAAGTCACCAATCATCTTAGCTACTGATACTGGACAGACGGGGCTAGAAAATTAAAAAAAAATCACTTCTTTCGTGCAATCGATACATCAATATCCTGACTGTGACGCTTCTAAAATGTGCGGTTCACCTATTGCGGAGAGCTTGATAAAGCGATTAGACATTAAAACACTTGTCAAAATTTAACCTAAAACATTAACATATCGATAGCTCCAGTTTTGAATGCTCGATTCATACCACCGAGTGATTCAAGCGCTTATCCTAAGCCACTTACGCTTGAGATGGATAAAATTTATTCTTAACAAACCACTTACGCTTGAAATGGATATATATAGAAAAGTTATATTCAGATAATAAACATTGAAGCCAACGACGATCTTACCCGATCAGAATTCCTACACTTTAGCACTATTGGGTATGTTTGAGGGTCCTATCGTGTGGAGAACGTGACGAGGAAAAAATTGTGATTAATGATTGATATGGTGTTGCATGGGAGTTCCCCCTTCGTCCTTACAGTGTAATTGGTGATATATTACCCAAACTGCTCAGTAAGCCTAGTAAAAAATTATTTAAATATACATAAGCAAGGAAACTCTGTTTGGTGGAAACTGATGAGGGAAACGAGTCTCCCCGGGTGAGCGGAGAGTTAGTAATCTCGTAAATAAAAATAAATAATAGGATCCGAAATCCTAACCTATGTATCTCACGAGGAAAGAAGAAATATCGTGATATAATATCTACCTCATAAATATCTCCTTGGAAATTAACATCTTTTGATATGTAGAGCAATAAAAAGGGAAAAAATGTAAACAACGAGAATTCCAAAATCTAAAGCCTTAGACTAACGTCTTTTGATATGTAAAGCAAAACGGTGGAAAAAATGCATGTAACAAAATAGTATTAATAAATAAATAAATGCAAATTGCACTTCAATATGAACGTTTATTTCCCCTACGGAGAGAAATCACTCTTTGATCACACATCATCAACTCGGGGAGGAAATCATTAGGCAAACGATTTTCACCGCTGATTATGGTTGATTGCTTTCAGAATCACATCAAAGTGAATATAAAAACGCGGTCATGTGACCACCTCAAGGTGGTCATGAACAAGACACTTGTAGATATTAGCGAAAATATTCATATACCTACATGCGAATAACCGAACCATCTCTACTCTATACTGATAGCAATGAATAAGATATTTGGATGGAACATATGAAAACTATAGTTTTCGAAGCATGAATGCATGTTCAACCGTGTCAGGCGTGATCGGTTTGAGGTTAAGGAGTGAAACTCCATCCTTTCACGATGTTTTTGCTTGTGTAAGCTATCGAATAAGTTGTAAGCAAATTATCTTTCAGTAGGAAGGTGAAATTGAAATCTAGTAAATAAACAATGAAAAAGAATAATACTGTACATAAATAATAGTAGGATCCGAAATCAAAACCTATCTCACGAAGAAACTAATAATATCATGATATGATACCTACCTTATAGATATCTCCTTAGACCTTAACATCTTTTGATATGTAGAGCATACAGAAGGAAAAAAAATGTAAATAACGAGAATTCCAAAACCCAATGCTTTAGACATTAACGTCTTTTGATATATAGAGCAAAACAGAAGAAATGGATATGTGGAAGCCATGGACAAGGGTGTTCCCTTATACAGCGACGTTTAGTTCAAATGAAGTATATTGAGCGTACTTGGGTTGAGATTTTGAGTAAAATTGTATAAACGTATGCTAAATTATGATGAATAATTTAAAAGTATAGAAATTCATGGATATGGTATACGAATGAACACTGTGTCTAGTGATGTGGAAATGGCAGGGTAGGAAGCAGTTGCAGTTTTAATTCAATGGGATGGGTAATTGAGATCCGTAAAGCATTAGTAAGGTGACATGAATTGACTATTTTCACCTTACATAGATACATTACTATGGAGGGAAAAAAATATAAACAAGACTGTTAACATATAGGAGTGATTCGTTTCAATTCGGACTAAAAAAAGAAGCTACGATAGATAGGAAAATAGGTTGAAGGTGCAGGCTGGCGCAGTAAGAGGATAGCTGGAACAGACAATTGGTATGTTGTAAGGTCATAAGGTTTAGATAGTTATCAAGCTCGATTTCTTTTTTTCATGAAAAGAGTAAACTCTTCTTGTATAGGTTTTCCAGTAATACCATGAAACCATAGTATGAGGATGGCAGAAATCAGAAAATTCTCTAGCGTATTGAGATAAAAAGTCGCTCCCGAATACCTTCACATTTTATTATCCCGCCATTATGAAGGAAAATAATACTTACCATTATCTTGGGGTTATTGAGGACTCGCATCCACTTGAGATGATCATTATCTAGCACATGGTACACATCTCGCTTGCGTTGAGAAGGCAAGGCTGTATTGGTCAGGCGGTCCGTTAGTGCCCAGAGCCTACTACGTATGGGTAGCCCCCTAAACAGTGAGGAAAAGAAACTGATCCGAAATCTCACCCACCATAACCCTACTGGGTGGGAGGGGTGAGGATGCTCCACCTCATCGCCGAAGCTCCGTTCCTATCCTGCGCCGTCTCTATCGCACTCCGTCTGTATCACGCTGCGTCTGTATCGCGCTCCGTCTGTATCCCGCTCAGTCTCTATCGCGCTTCCCATACTACTGGCTTTGAAGTGTTGTCCAGTGCTACCTATCTATATATGAGGCACAGCAGGCCTGGCGTCGGTAACGGTAAATAACACTGGACACAAGTGGTGTGGGGGGGGTTTGTCTTTAAATTTGAAATAGGACTCTATGGTAAAAGTGTTTTTGTATGAAAATTTAAAGTTGATATGTGGGTAGGCTTCAGAGTGGAACGCTTTCAGTGTTTACTGTGCTAAGAGGTGCTCCGTTGTAGTATGGAAGCGAGTGAAAGAAGTCCAATATACTGACCCAGGATTTGCTAATGTCGGGGTCGAACAGCTTGTCTAGGAATGATTTGCAGTGGTGGTCCAGAAAATGGTGCGGATAACCGTTATTTTTTAAAAATGTTCGGAGAAAATCAACTTCGCTTGAAAATGCAAGGTATGAGGAAGACAAATGGTATGCTCGAAATAGGCAAGTTTTTATTGCATTGA
>LQNS02278171.1:5468571-5488374 GCA_001587735.2 Parhyale hawaiensis
ATACAAAAACACTTTTACCATAAAGTCCTACTTCAAATTTAAAGACAAACCCCCCACACCACTTGTGTCCAGTGTTACTTACCGTTAACGATGCCAGGCCTGCTGTGCCTCATATATAGGTAGCACTGGACAACACTTCAAAGCCCGTATTGACCAGCATTTAGGTGTATCCAGCCGAACCGGTTTACCACTTGCAAAACCCTCACATTCAGCCCCCGCTTGCATGCTGAACAAAACAGCCATCCCATCAGCAGAAATGACTTCTCCATCATAGACTCTTCCAATCCCATCGAGCTCACAACATTAAGAGTCCCTCCATATCCATAGAAGCAGACCTAGTCTCAATATTATGACCTCGGCTGTACCACTGCATACTGTCAACACCTAGCCTCACATCTGCCGACTATACGGGAGATGACATCCGGCTCCTACCGCACAGCTCTGTTTATTCACATTTTAGACCTCTTCCCGATAACACCCATGCTCCCCTAATAGATTTGATAATAAAAGATTTTTATTGATAGCTTTTTAGTATGTAGGTTTTCTGAAGATGAGATTTGCATCCCGAAACGTTAAATTTTAATTTTGTCGACTTCTATTTAATATTAGACTTTTTGCCTTTGTGTTGCTTGTGATTGTAAAACACTTTTGCTTGCCTGTGACCACCGAGCTCATACTTAATCATCGAACGGTTCCCTTAAATTCCCCCGGCCAAGACGAATACCGAAAACTTGAGACACATCCAAGGAGTGGCAGTTCTTATTCCTCATCACGCGCATCATAAGGCTTTCTGTGAATCAGGCTTAATTAACCTGCATAGTACTAATTCCTCCCTCTTTCATTCCCTTCCCACTTTCCTTCTACATTCCATCCGCTCTCCCCTGTATAGAATACTCGAAACATGCTCTCCTTACCTGTGTTCCACACCTCAGTTAACCGTGCGTGCCATGTTTCACTAACAGCTCTGCAACATTTGCAGGTGTTCGGTCCGCAAGACACAAGCAACTTCGACAAATATCCGAGAGAAACGGAAGTTCCTCCAGACGAGGACTCGGGCTGGGATGAAGATTTCTAATTCTTCGGAGGTCGCCTGAAAGTATCGTAAAGGACCATCTTTACCATCAGAAGGAGTAGGCGGGTGGAGGTCACTAGTTGTACAACCGCCAAGTTAGCCTTCATGCTGTGTTGCCATCAGCTTGATTTCTATAAATACTCCCTGCCATCCAAAAATTTCTCCAGTTTATCCGTATAAGAGAAGAGTTTCACAGGTAACGCTTCAAAAATCCCCCTACATTCTAGTGATATGTTTGTTATGTCGCCTTATTGGCGATACATATGTGTTCTTTACCAATGCGTAAAGTTAACACTGCAGTATCCTACATATTATAAGAAGCCAATATTTGTTGGCCTTGTTCGTGGAATCAAGACTGTCGTGGCAACGTCAGGGGAAGGATAGGTTGGCGTTTGGACACCTTTTTCATCTTTGTGCTCGGAATTGAGGAGCTGCTGACACAATTAAAAGCTGTATTCTAGATCGTTTAAAATATTGAAATAGCTATAAGGTTTTTGAGTGGCCTTTTAGACTGCATCAAGCACAGGACGATACTGGCATTCTGTTACCAGGAAGGATATAAAATAATGTATGTCCTTGAGAACAGCATTTATGGTTGAAGTTCGAACATGTTACTATTATGAGCGGTAACTTACCAGGTTGGACCTTTAAAAAAAAATAGTTTAAACAGCTGTGGTAGACACTTCACTTATCGACTATCATTATTTAACCGCTACTTTTCTTTTGTACATACGTGCTGAGCGTTGTTAATAGGCACGCGATTGCCAGTAAATGGAATTTTATTATTAGTTAATTGGCTATGGAAATCGGGCTGGAGCATGTCCGATAAAATTGAGCAATAGCATCGTTTAAGATAATTTTACGGATCGTCATTTTGATAATCAGGAGTAAATAGGAGTAAATACCCGGAAATTAGTTATTTATATTTATATTAATTTCTTCTAAAGGATATAGGCGTGACGTAGTCTGGCGTAAGTTGCACTGCCATTTGGTTCACAATGAAATTCATCATGGTAACGGACTCGAAATAGCGTTGTCATCGTACAGGTTCCTAGGCCGTGTGCGGCAGGGTAGGAAGCACAGAATATATATAGATAGGCTACTACCAGTTTTAAATTTACAATCACTGCTTAGTCGCACATTATGTTAATAATCATAAATTATTAAACCACGTATTGTATGATTAATCTTAAGTTATATATGTGTGATTAAAGTTTAAGTTAAATTATTATGAGCTTTAATGTAGCATATTCGATACTGTACATTTTATTTGCTAAGATATTTTGAACTGTGAAAGATTTGAAGGCATGACTTACGAAATATTCACGACGCAAAATGGAAATCTGTCATTTTGGTGCCCGGTTATTTACCCGGGCAGTAGTGACCGTTAATTAAACGACGCATTACTCCAACCCGAAAAATGTAGCAAATGGAACTCTTTGTGGAGCGCCTTTCCGTTACTTGTTAACTGGAAAACCTTTTTGGTAGCTGAATTTGTATTTCTTAATTTGGATAACGAGGGAATAGTGTACGCACAATTCTCTTTACGCAGGCATGCTGTCACCAAGAAAATTGATTTCCTATCACAACTTGTTAATTAAGCTTATGTCTTAGTTCCGACTGGGTAGTAGATAATAGTTCAGCTATATACTTTCTATCATTAAGTGATTATTGCATAAAAATTAGCACGATTTTCAGTAGCTTAGGTTCAGGATGTGAATATGGAACATTTTCCGTTTGGGTGTTTTGACACTCATGGTTTTTTCTAGTTTTTTGTAAGCAATAATAAACCTCTTACGGTTTCTAACTGTTGGCCCGATCACCACCTGAACTTACTCATCAAGGCAACTCGTCCATCTTTGCTAATTATATAGCTGGAATTGAATTTCAAAGCGGAGTCGGGAATCGAACAGAGAAATTTAGTAAGGTTCCTTATTCAACTGCCGAGGTCTGGATTTTTTCTGGCTGCTTTACCGCGACGCTAAACTTTACGTGCCGTATGTGGTACAACAGGCGTTACAAAATTAGTGTAAGTAAACTTGCAGAGTTCATATGGAGAGGAAAAAAGTCCGCAGTGGCAACATTTCGCACCAGCGTCGACTGAACTAACACGCAACTGCTGAAATACGCTTGAAGAATTTATGCACATCTTATTTAATTGTGCTGCGTAAAGAAAACCGTTGAAACCTAATTGAAGCCATTCGATCGTTGAAATTAAAATATATATACTGTTTACCGAAATTCTAACATTGTCCACCACTGCGTTGGCATTGCCGTTGATATGATGAATAATTTATTATTTCACTTAAGGAATGAATGATAAAACTTTAACATCGTTAGTAGTTCAATGCACTATATAGCTGCTGATCGCTAAAAAATTCGCCAGTTCAGTATTTAACTGCCACTCTGTTCATGATATAAGATCGTTAATAGCATGAAATAACCAAGGTAATATTTATTACCTTATGCGGGACACAACTGTCAATCGCGTCATGGCTTACGCTGAAGCCTGCCAGCCAATCAAGTTTCTCGATTTGGCTAAGGCCGAAATGCCATTGGTTGTGACGTCACACTAAGTGCTGAATTTTCCTAGGCTGTCACGTGATTGGTACATGCAACCAAACTGAAAAATCGACACTAGGTTGCCGCAGTCACGCAATTACCCGTCTGCGGCTCATGAGCCTGCAAACGTCATTTGTTTGAAAGACGAAGTGTGGAGGGAAATGAAGGCTCCAAAACCTTATTTGTAAAGAAACTAATAGGTGAAAGTCTAAGTAACTCATTAAGGCGGATTCAGTTTACCCGCTACAGTCGAGATTAAATTAAACCGATTGGCTTTACATTGTCTGCACGCTCAAATTTGGGAGTTTCGAACAAGTTGAACTAATCTCACTTGTTAAATTCAGCTGTGCTATTCTTTCGAAAATTGATGTTTAGTTAACACGTTTACGGCTTATAGACACTCGGGAGCACCTCAGTCCGAAATTACCATTTGTTCAAATTTTCAAGTCAGTAGTGTTCGTCTTACGACGAAACTTGATGCTAAATGAAAGGGGTTATAATCCAGATTACGATTAAGTTTAGCAAATCGGAGACTCCATAGCCTACATGTATACCTACCTACTTACTGTAGTTACCACTGACGTGCAGCTGGAACACCTCGTGAGCTGACTGTCAGGCGCCACCTAAGAAGACATTTGACGCATTATTGAAAACGCAAAGAAGAAAGAAACATTGGTGATTTTATCATTTCTTATCGTGAGCTAGCAAAGAAAATACTGCATTCCACGCATGTGCCCCTAACTAAGCGTTAGCCCCTAAGACTGCTTCGACAGAAAATTGTTCTCGTATAGTTCTCAAAATAACTTTCAACACAGTACCGCTGTGTTCATGAAACTTTAGTTCTGAAGAGTTCATTCTGCACCATTGACTATATAAGTAAAACAATAGTTAAAAGAATATAAGGGCTTGAGCAATTTGAGCCTGACTCTTAAGTCAAGAGTGTACTTGTGTTTCTCCAAAATGAGTAAAGAGATAATAGGAGAGTTGGTGTCATCTCGAAAAATTTAGCTGGTAAAAACCGTATAATATTCAGCTTGTTTATTAAAAAGCAATCAGTATTATAACAACAGTATTGGAGACTGAATGCGAAGAGAAGGACTGAAACCAAACTGTTTTAGCTACAGAAAGATTCTACAAAAATGGTTAATATCTAGTGTGAAACACAGCGTTGTCTATGTAAAACTAGTTTTTCCCGCTTATAAAATTTGAATCTTTCCGACTTTAAAAAAATAGTTTGTTGTGCTTAACTTTTTTGTTTTTATTTAAAAATTTCAATGAATCACAAATTTATAGAAATTTATTTTGTTGTATTAAACACAGCACGTAAAATTAGTCTTTTTTGCTTTGAAAACCCAAAATTGATTGTAGGTATGGCATGGTAGTATCTATAACTAGATGTTACAACCTGGTCATAGAACCAGTGTTGATGAAAATGCATAGTAGGAGTCAAAGAAATTTAATCTTTGTTTAGCGAAGGAGACAAAAATGTGTTCTTTGCATTCTTAAGAAGAACGTAGCTTACTATTGATGTAGATAAACGATTGAATATGCATAGATGCGACTAGTGCATGTAAGACGAATTTCCTATAATTTTTATTTAATCAGTGCTTGTAGCTTGCTTGCTATTTACATTTTTTCATAAAATTACAATTGAAAATCAATTTAACGAAGAATTTCTCTGAAAGTTATATAATATTATCGTATTATCACAAAACATATATTGTGACATCACCTAACTTTGCCGTGAAACTCCAAGCAATGCCGCCCCGAGTAAAAATAAAGCTATTAACTTATGCTAGACGTACTATAACTTATTTTTTCTTAATGAAATTGTAGTAGCAAAAGCTATGAAGAATGATTGCAAGTTAGTGCAACCGGTTTGGAAACATATCATGCAAGAACTCTCCAGTTTTTAGCTATGCAGTTGGTTGTTGCCTGTGTTGTGCTCTGGAATTTTACCGATAGTTGAATCTTTTATATACTGATTACCTCACGAAAGTTTTCCTCGGAAAGTGACCGTTAGAAAACTAAATTAATGCATTGATCAGTATTGTGATGTATGTATATCTGGCTATCAATAAATTCCTTGGGTGATATCGCATTCTAAAATACTTGAAACTTGTATGAGTACGGAGGCGTCATACGGCCGAGAATAGTAATAATAATATAACATTTTATTTCTCATATGTATGAAGCGTTCAACATGTTAGGGGTTCATTCATTCACTCTTAAAGCTAACATAAGAAAAAGATATGCATACTTTTGCGAGGGTGTTACTAGTTTCAGTATAAATATACCAGAATATTTAGATTGTTTATGAGCGCGATAGGATGGCTTATCGATAGCTCAAGTATATAATGTATACTTATAAAGAATGAATAAGAGAACAGTTTCATTATATTTAATGTTTTTAATTTTATCAATAATACTGAGTAAATTTAGAGAGAGTCCGCAAGACACGTTCCAGAATGAATGTACTAAAGAAAAATTCAAATTCGCATACCAATAAAAGCAACGTGTTTCATTTTAGGGAATTACAAAGTCTTCAATGATATGAAGGATAATAGTCTCTGAAACCCACGTTAAAGTTGAATTTTAGATAGCAATAGAAATTGACTAAATATTTTATCTAGATTAGTTAGCGCATTAACTTAAATTAGTTTTTAGGCTAGATATAATGGCATTGAGAAAGTCCGAATTCCAAAGTTACGTGTATTTATGAAATGTTATCGAAAAGTGTTTATTATGTTAAGAATATTCGGTAAGGATGTCAGGGTAATGTGCTTGAGACATTTTCGAGTTATATTGCGCGTAGATGCCTGCAATAGAGGCGTTAATAATGTGCGTAGCCTAATGTCAGTCATTGATACTGTGGAACTGTGCTGATGTCAGCCTAAATATCAGTAACCCGCAGCTTCAGAACGCTTAAATGTTTGTTCGTATAAAAATAAAGGACGCGGGTTTGAGACTATTGCCTGTAGGAATGTTTTTGCTCCTGGAGCGCTGTGTAAGTTGTGATGCTTAGCTGCTACTGCGGGGATACTGGCACTCACTAAAAATAGAGATGGTCGGGGGAACGCAGGTCGTCTAAATAAGATCCTCCCCTCGCTGGCGCCATAGCTCTTGACGATCTGTGGTCGACTGCAGCCATGCACTACTCCGTGTCCATTTGGCCTGTATCTGCAGCATGGACCAGTGTCTATGGGTTTCTCAGTTCGGGTGTACAGTAAAGTTAACTTAACCACTATCACTGATACTTTCGAGTTGCAATGTACGGCTGGAATTAATAGTGGTTTTTATACGCAACGTCAGTACCGTACTATTATCACTGACCGGTGCAATTTGTGCTGATGTTGGCCACAGCAGTGCAGTCATGTTATGTAATGTCGGTTGTGCTCTCACTGATGTGGTGGACAGTCGCGTTGGACCACCCGACCAAATCTCAACTGACACCTCGACAACTGCAGTGAGTTGTTTGCCTCCATAGTTGCCAGCGTCTCAGTAGAAGAAATTCGACTCTCTGGGCTACTTGCGTGTGGTGCCGAAGTCTATGTATGGTTAGAAGGTGAAGCTAAAAGTATCGTGCTTACTTAGCACCCGAAGAGTTGAAAATTACGGGTAGACCCCTTGAGGCTTCTACCCTTCCTCATTGCAGCTGAAGTCAGCAATAACAGTCAATGGTGATAGGGAAAGTCTTGTAATTTTCACAACCAAACTTTGGATCAAAATGCAAAAAGTAAAGTGCTTTTGGTACATCAATAGAGCTATTACTTGGTCACAATAAAAAGCATTAAACTGTGCATCAAGAAAATTTAACCTATCTTCGGGTAAGTGACCATGCATTACTGCTAGATACTGTTCCTACGAGCGTTTATTAGCCAGTCCGGTATACGGCGGCGAAGCGTGTAAATCGACTCCTATTGTACTACAGTGCGACTTGCGAGGTCTTTTTATAAGACTGTAGCGGTGGGCCATGCGTAGTTTCATTGCAAGAATAATGAAATGAAATATCTTCTGCAAGATTTTGTGAACGAACTAGAGAAACAGAAGTCAACGAGAACGAGAGTCATAGAAATTACGACAAGTTCTCAACCAATATTTTCACTGGTTACACTGCATTGTGCAAATTTAACTGCAGCGGAAATTTGTTCGCTCGTCAGTATTTACGTGTTTTAAATGTCAAACCGAGAGTTTTTAAGTCGAAGAGCATCTGTTTGCGCCAGTATTACTACACTCTCCAAGGTAGAAATAGCAATGCAATATACTAGCTAACTCTCCAGTGGCAAGGCCCAATGCGCTGTTCATCGGCTGCATCCGTACATTTTCTGGTGCCAGTTGGCCTGTATCTGCAGCACGAACTAGTGCGTGTGGGTTTCCCAGTAGAGGTGCGGTCAAGTAATCCTATTTTACTGCTACTTTTTGTGGTTACTTCTCAGGTGAGAAGGATACTATTTGCGTACCTATGCAGAGCTGGAACTGTTGCTAGACACATACGGCACCAGGCTCATCAAAAACAGCGAACTGCTACGCAAACGCAATGTATGATGCAATGACCTCTAAATTGTTGTCCGGTTTCCCTCTAAATGATGAGAGTCGTGAGCAATTAGACTTACCTTGAAATGTCCATCTGTTGTCGGATACGCGACTGACAGACAAAGTTTCCTAAGATACTTGTAACTTTAGTTAATGCTTTACGTCCGTAATCACATGCACGAAGGTTGTAATGTTTTGCCGAGGTTTATCTGTCTGTCTTTCTGTTAGGAACATAACTCAAATAGGTACTGGCGGATTTTCACTAAATTTACAGGAACCGTTGGAAATGTTATGAGGACCAGCTTATTAAATTGTGGTGATGACCCGTCCGTCCGTCAGTTTGTCTGTCTATCATTTAACTTCTAGCATTGCGTTACTTGGCGGAGGTGTGCGCTCTGGGAGTGCAGCTCTGTTCGTTTTACATAGGCAACTAGAAATAATTTCCGATCTTGAAATTCATTGCAAAACTGTATGTTTGAGACCGATGCTGTTCGAAAAACTGAGCGATTTAACAATCCAAAGGCGTCTTCGAACCGATAGATTACCGAAGAGTTTTATTAATACATACAATCTGAAACCAGATTTTTGCAACAGAAATGTGTAAGTTGTACGGTGAGCATATATCGGTCGTAAATCCGTTTTTGAATTACTGTAAGACGTCTTTAACTAATCACTGCCTAAGCCTAATTTTGGATTGCTACTCGAAATTACGTCATAGCGGCGACAGTAAATCGAGCGCATTCGAGGTATTATAACAATAATTAGCTTTTATTAAAAACACAATGGGTTCACATATTATGTAAATTTGGACTACGGATAAGTGCGGCATTGGAATACGCCTTAAGACAACCAAAAGTGTGACGTAGATAATGCTAACATCGTGTCATACTTCTTTATATTCATGGAGAAATTTTACGTAACCAATTCACTGTTGGAGAGCGTTGAAGACTGAAGTGATATTTGTATCTCATGTTCATGATGAAGAATATCTACATTGTTATATCATATTTAGCATAACTTTACTGTGACGAATTCATTATTTGACCTCGAAAAGGTTGAAGGCTGAGGTGAAATTTGCACCTCAAGATGAAAAATGCTTGCATGTTGTTATATGAAATTTAGCAGTTTACGACACTGTTCACGAGACTAACTTGTAGAGTCCAACATTGTGGACAGTAGTGGAGTATTGCGTAACAGTTTCTTAGCCAGTAAAGTCCACACTGAATTTTTGTAGCAAATATTTATAGCGTTAATGTAGCACACTTGGTGGCCTTGCCACGTAACACTTGAACTGTATATACGAAATCGTCCATTGTATCATGTACTGCAAAGTATGCCTTATAGATTTAAGGAAGCTTGATTAAAGTCCTTCCCCTCTTTTACGTCTCATAAAATTGAACTGTATCCAGCGAACTATTTTTGTAGCTGAAAAAACCTGGCGGGTTAAGTTTTTTTTCGTTAACGTACTGCTCCTTTTTGGCAGCACATAATTGACCAACGTTTCAGTTTTATGTAGAAGTGACAGCAATGTTGGACCACGGGTGAATGTAATAACAGACCTACACAAAGTTGTCAAGAAATCATTTATTTGAAATAAAGACGCATTTTTCCCAGTTTACTAAAATCTTAGTACTGAGCTACCATTTAGTTACATTTTTCCAATGTATCAGACTCCTAACATTCGTTTTTGCAACATATCCTCAGCTAAAATATGATAATAAAAAAATCACTTATTCGTAGAAGTAGCAGACTAGAGCTTCTGACATTGACTCTCAAAGCCGCAGGTTCAAACCTCGCTGCCAGCTGGGCAAGTTCTTCGCGACGTTTGACGTGATCAGTCAGTATCCGATCTGCGTACTGCTCTGCTTTTACTGCCCTTTGCCAGAGATAGGGAGGATCGGGGACGCAGGTTGTCGCATGGAGCCTTCCGCCACTGGTGCCATAGCTCTAGACGATCAGTGGTCGGCTGCAGCCGTATATTCCTCTGGGGCCTGTAGGCCTATATCTGCAGCAGAAATGCGTGCATGTTGGTTTCCCAGTTGGGGGTAGGGTCAACTTGATTTACTTTTACCTTTAGCCAGCTGTGTCGTCGCCGTATAAGTTTTTCGGCACATGCATTGACTTATTGTTACCTAGCTAACTTAAATTACTAGCAATTCGGAAAAAAAAACTATGGACAATAGGCTGATTTGGAACTACTTCAACTGTATTAAAGCTTTTCGGTGAATCACTGCATTTTCAACCGGTCCATGATTATACACTGTTAAATAGGAAACATCAAGAAGCAAATTTGATCTACATTTCACTGGTGTATTCAATCCCTCGTAGTTTAATTTAAAACTATGTAGAAGTAATTTCATTTTAATGCTCTGTGATTTTCTTAATTTGGTAGCGATAGCGTACACATGTCTCCATATTTAGATACATTGTACGCTGTCAAACTTACATAGGTAGCCAAAAGTATGGGTGTCACCAATCTAACTTCGCGTTCGTTTTAAACTGAAATAAAAATTGCATGTGCTCATAAAATTTTACATTGGTGTTAATGATACTTCATGTTATTCTAGTTGGGTATTTTTTGCTGGTATTCAAACTTATTTCTGACTGGTTGAATCAGAGACCATCATCTCGTTTTAATATTCTTGTTAATCTCGAATAACTTCAATTAGTTTACTTCTGTAAAAGTTGTATAGGTTAGGTAGTTTTCATTCTTAGCTAGCGCTACGTAACGCATGTGGTCACATGCCTATTGTTCACAATTCTTAAGGGTCACCATTTCTGTATAACAAGTAAGTGAGTAAATGACTAAGGTTGAGCATAATAAAGGTGGGATCGCAAAGTCACTAGTCGGAAGCCGTTTAGAAAAGTAACCACAGTAGAAGGATTAGAATATCGGAGAAAGTAGCAAAAATAATTACCGTAGTCGGTTCAGAGTGCCAGCCAATGCCTTCACTCTAAGTGCCTACTGAAAATCCTACTCGCTTCGTTAGAAACCCACCATCTGATATTAAATAGTCTAGAATACCAAACGAAATATTATTAAATCAAATGTTATGTTTCCACAGTTTTGTTACTATGTATTGAATAGTTCAGAATGCTGAAAAAAGTCCATCCCAAGCCTGCACTTACAGTACGTTGCATTTCTTACGTGCTCTATATTTTCCGAGTTAGAATTAGATATTGTCAAATCAAAAGTTTTATGTCTATGGAGTTTCATTACTCTCTATGAATACTTTAGATTAGATTTTGTTAAACCAAGTGACATGTTTTGGAAGTTTCGTTATTGCTGGATGCTTTAGAATGCTGCTGTAAGATTCTCTCCAGTATGCATTACCTTTTTAACTGTCACAAACCAGTTTATTTAGACAGGACTATGTACTAAATTCGTCTGTAGGCGCTGAATTGTTCCGTGTATTTAAGTTTCATTGCAAATAGAAAACCTAAATATATATAACTAACATGATTTTCGCCACATAAATTTTTTGTTAAGGTGAAGCTGGGTTAGGTAAACTAATTAGTCATTTGTATGTTTCGACGTTTATTTACTTTTACGTTTCGTAATTCGATTTCCTATATGTGCCCTGTTTTATTCAAGGTCGTGAGTTCACTTTTTAAAACTAATGTGATGTATCTCATACTTTACTTCTATGCACTGGTTTTATTCATTGTATGTACCTCTTACCTTAGATTTTTCTGCTTTGCCTATCTAGTTCCGTAGTGTGTTACTGTGGAAGGTCATATACTTCTTGATTTATCCATTGGGTTTAAAAAATACTCTTTATCTATTTTTAGTAGACACTATTCCAAGTTATTATGAAACTTCTGAATTTTGAGTTATGTGCGTTTTATCGTTATTTAAATACGCAATTGGTGATCCATATTCACCTTTTTCATTAGTCCGGGTGCCGGCACCAGTTGGGAGCCGAAACGCTGTAGTAAACTTTACATTTTTTCCATAAATAAAACAGGTGCTTTGTTTCAGTTTAAAATAATTGTAAATTATCTCCACGCAATGTCAAGAGGTTATTATAGATAGATAGGAGAAAAACATATAACTTTATTAATTCTATCGAGCAGAGAACTCATCCTCACTGTTACGATTAACATGTGTGCATACTCTAGTGTCAGCAGCGCATACAGTGTTGGTCTGGTACGGTGAAGGCTAGCTTGACCCACTATCGGAACTGACTTATTTTCGTAAAGTAATTTCAATTAGGGTGCGAGTAGCCTCCAAATCCTAGACAACTGCTGGACGGAACTACTGAGGTTTATTCGTTAACGGGATATTTGTTTTATGTCACTGTTATTTGAACGAAATCATCGTGGCTTCGTCGTACGAAACTATCATTTCTGGTTGTAACAATGTTACCAGTGATGCTGCAGCAGCGTCAGCATAATGGTTTGTCAGATACGCAAATGCTTGAGGGCTCATAGGAATTTTGTGGTTAATTTTACTTTTTATTTTGAACATTTCTGAAAATAAGGAATTCAGAAATATCTTACGGGTACAATGGAAAATTTTCAGTGAAAATCAGCCAAGATTAAAAAAGTCAATTTTCACGATAAGCTCGTAAACACTTGATGAGGAGTCGAAGGGAAGTTGTGGTGCAATTTTTCAGAAATTATTTATTTAATTCCTCGAGTACAAGAATATAGAACAATGTACTCAATGTTCTTCAGGTATCAGGCCTCCACTTTATGCGTACCTGTACTAGTATCTTACTCTCTGCTTGTCAACTGATCTTTATATGCTCGTGTCGACTGTAGGGGTCACTTCTCTGCGTCTTATCTCTCTGCTTTTACCATTTATTATAATAATAATTATTTATGAATGAAATGAAATGTTATACATGATTATATCGTTGTTTGTTTCTTGTCCTAGAAAGCCCTTGAAGCATGTTAACAAAAGCGTTCATCCGGATACACGTTACCCCAGCGTAGGCACTGGCAGTCACGAGCGCAGAACACAACCCCAGCGTGGGCACGGACAGTCACGAGCACAGAACACAACCCCAGCGTGGGTTCGGGCAGTCACGCGCGCAGAACACAACCCCAGTGTGGGCACGGACAGTCAAGAGCACAGAACACAACCCCAGCGTGGGCTCGGGCAGTCACGAGCGCAGAACACAACCCCAGCGTGGGCTCGGGCAATCACGAGCACAGAACACAACCCCAGCGTGATCATGCACCAAATCAAGCGCAAAGATTACAAATTCACCACTTCCATGCTTGCTTGCAACTAACGAATCCCCTGGACTGGTAGACGCAGTTGCAGACAAGCAAGCTTCCGCTTCTATGCACGAGAGAGAGAGCTCCGAATAGAAATACTGGTCATGAAGGATTGTAGCGTAGAGCTAAAGCAAGACGAACAACGTAGAGGAAAAGAGAAAAGAAGGTTAATATTCGTCGTATCCCCCATTCGAGTAATAGGATAGGAAAGTGAGGCGTGCTGAAAATGCAAGTGACATCCATTTTTTTGTGAAAATTTGGCAAACCAGGCCTACGCCTTACCCAACCTGTCCGATATTATGAAGGGGTTTATGCCCTACTACCCGACAGTACGGCCTTAAGATGAGTGAATCTGAAAGGGTTTATGCCTAACTACCCGACAGTACGGCCTAAAGAGGAGCGATTTTTGGACTAGACAAATTTGGCTTTTACGCATACGCATGCAACCTAACCTAACACAGCAGTGCGCCCCGACGGGCCAAATAAGAAGCTGATAAGAGGAAAATTTGGTCAAACAAAACGGAATTTCCACAAATAAAGACCTATATATTCTGAATCAGTTATTTTCAACGAATCAAAATATATTAATATAAATCTGAAGTTCAAGTGGGGATAAGACGAATATTGTCCGGAAAGACAAAGAATAGTAGGAGTAAGCGAGCGCACTAAGCAGGGAAACAATGAGAAAAACATCCACATATGGCTAACGATAATATAACTGGAGCCCCTGCATTTGGATATCCCCTAAAGAAGTTTTGGGCCTTCCAGAAGTTTTTACACATTATTAGTGTCTGAAGCAACCGGAAATTCTCTAAGGGCTAGCATAGACGAAGCTAAGAAAATCGCTAATCTGACGTTCAATAGTTGAAAGAAGAAATCTGAGTTATATAGTCTCTATGCAGTCAAAAAGCCCAGACATGTGAATGTTCCTGCTCGAAATCAACATTTCTCAGGCACTTCAAGTTGGAAAAGAACAGGCAGAATAGAAAAAAGGTGATCATTAGGAGCATGGAATTGACGTCCAAATGCCCAAACTACAGCAAATATGAAAAGATAACCTACGGGATCGACGGGAAGCTCGACGTGCAGAAATTGTCACCCGGATATTATGTGTTATAAACTACACATTTCTCACAAAATAAAGGCCCCTACTGAGAACGGGTTGTACAAATATATGCAATCAATAGCATAGTATATATCCTAATGGATATTATATTTAAAAATCACAAGAAGTTTTTAAGTTGGTTGTAGCCCGACGCATAAGCCTCCGATTGCACACAAAGGCGATGTCACAGAGGAAAGTACAAGGGACTTCTAGTATGTCGATAGAAACGTCGAACCCTCCAAGGAGGTTTTCCCACACAGGATCAACGCGCAAGGGAACAACTAGGCCGAAAAGAAGAGGAAGAGCAGTAAAAAGCTAGATTAGCAGTAGCAAGAAATCAAAAGGAAGCAAAGTGGGCACGGAAAAGGAAGCAAAGTGGGCACGGAAAACAGACATCCCGAAGGCGTAGCTAATGTCTAAACCCATAACATCGGATAGGTGTACCTAACTAACCTAATCATCCGGCTTATGTCCCTCTCTATGCCCCCTGAGGGGGCAAGGATATTAAGTAATAAACTGCGCAGTTCTCACAAAATTATTCCCACTAATAGTGTAGAACTTCATGGAGCAAATAATGAATTTTCACAATTTTGATAACACCATCCACATGCATATATCAAAGCAATTAAAAACTACAAAAAAATAGAAGTCTATAGAATAAAATCAGATCTCTAGGACTGAGTGATAAACAATAGGAAAACAGTGTTAAGTGAGAGAACTGGCTATCAGCGTTACGATTTGCATTGAATCCCAGTGTGGATGTGTCTTACACCTATTCAGTAAGGATAGCGTGGTTAATAATCTACCCAGAATATTCACAAATCTCTCGCACTGATCACAAAAAAATTGTATAATAGGAAAACGGTGTTAGGCGACTGAAGTGGCCAGCGAGCTAGAGCAGATAATGAATTTTCATATTTCGAGAAAAATGAATTATTTGATTAATTTTTGGTGTTTGTATATTCCAGATTTTACAGCTTTTATTGACCTGATGATGTCTGGGATTGGACAAGTTGTCCTTTTTGAACTCAGATGATGTGAAATATTTTGATTAGCAATGAATAGAAGTGTATTTTTAACTACCTTAACGCGCAGTGAATAGGAAAAATTGAGAAAAGTTAAGAAATTTAAAACCTTAACAATTCTCTTAACAATAAATAAACAATAAACTTAACAGTAAAAGCCCCTACTGAGAACGGATTGTAAAAATAGATATTACGAATTGTGTCGAAATCACATAGAACAATCAATGAATTTTAATACTTTGCAGGATAATCAACCTGATGTAGGAATATATATCGGGAAAATTAACAAAGTACCAATATTCGACATGACCTAAATAAACACAATTCTTTTGGACTGATAACTAATAGGAAAACTGTATTAAACGATAGAACTGGCCATCAGCCCTACGATGTTATGAGCACAAAAATCAAGGAAAAAAAAGTCTCTTGCATTAATTCTACAAGGTTCATTTGAGAAATAAACTGCACATTGTTCGCAAAATATTTACCCTTATTCAGACCGGATTGTACGAATAGATGCTACTAATAGTGTAGAATATTCATGGGAAAATAAGGACTATTCATACAATTAGAAGAAAATCTTCTTGATGTACACATCAGAAAACATTCATAGATAAAACAGTGACATTTCATATTTTTCAGAAGATCACCCTGACGTACGTATACACTTTGAAAATAAAAAAAAAACACAGACATGTGAAGTGCCCAAAATATACTCCAATCTCTAATAATAATTATGAAACTTTTATGGAGGAATACAGTGCTAGACGAGAGAAACGGTCACCACTGCCTCTATTTTACAATAAATTTCAATAAAATGTCTCCAGTACAAATTGTTCGAGGATATCTTGAGTGATAAACGACACAGTTCCTACAAGTTGAAGACAAAGTGAGAACGGATAGTTCAAGAAGATACTAGGTACTAATAGTGAAGAACTTCATAGAGCAATGATGAATTTTCATACTTCTCAGAAAATCATCCTGATATGTACATCAGGAAAGTAAAAAATATACCGTTTTTTTAGGCGGACAAATTTCAACTATACCTAGGTAGAAAAACTCAAATCGATTTTCAAGAATGGAACAGCTTAGTTTTCGAGTTATATTGACTTAATAAAATTTAAAGCTTTAGTATTTACTACGTGCGCGCCAATGTTAGCGTTAAATTTGATCGTTCAGCACGTTTTCCGACCACATTCCTGCCCAGGCGTTTACACTGTATCTATGTTGATGATTATTTGGGTGAATGACATGAGGATTATTAGGCTTGAGCCCAATGATGATTATTGTGAATGTTAAAAACCCCTTCGCGAGTAAAATACGCTTCATCTGTGGAAAAGAATCAGCTTGGAGAAGTTGGGATCCCTTGTTCTCTGTTGCATGAGCCACTCTGAAAATTGCACACAAGGTTCAAAGTCTGGTGGCAGCAACCTATGCATTTTAACCAACCATGGATTTCAGGTACATTACCACTGCAGAAAAGCTGGTTCATTGTAGGAATGCGGTGTTACCTGTCATCAAGTAGTTCATTCGAAAACAGTGTTCTTTGTTGACGATACGGCAAATGATACTATTTATTTAGGTTTAAATTCATTACGAAGTTTTATATAAAACAAATTTCAGAACTTCTATGAAAACTCAAAATCTGAAATTTTCCTGTGTTTACGGGTTATGGATTTTCAGTTAAAAGAGCAAATGAAAGACTAATGCTCGTTAATAAAGTTTTGTGTATGGGGTCGTTCGGAACCCCACAACAAGCAACTACGGCTTGCAAAGACAGAATATCCGCCTGTGCAACGCAGTACTACCTCCTATCACAACAGTGAACGTTGTATGGACGAACACACGTTGCACGGACACACAGATTCGTAGTTGAGACTTTACACTTTACACAGTTTTGCTACGGAGAACTATCATTTCCGGCACAGCTAAGGGAATTAAATTATTCAGCTGGAAACATTTTTTGATAATGAAATGGAAGGTTCTTAGTGGGTCAATGATCTTTTTTTTTACCAATGGACTACACCATTAGCAACCATTAGCCATTCAAGTAGTTGATTTTTTCTATTAGTTGCCCCCTGAGTCGTCTTTGCTCGAAAGAAATCACACCCAGTTCTTTTAGGCAACGTTGATACGGCTTGTTTCTTAGCTGAGGTATCAGTGTCGTCGCTCTGCGTTGGACTCTTTCCATGTTATCGGTATCTTTACAGCGATGTGGCGACCAGAATTGAACAGCAAATTCTAAATATGGCCTCACTAATACCTTACACAAGGGAACGATGATGTCCTTGGACTTGATTAAAAGTTTCTGGTGATGAATCCCAGCACTCTGCTTGCCATTTTCACACGCTGACTTGCTGACTGTGTTGTAGTTTGTTGGTAATAGTGATTCCCAAGTCACGTAGTTGGGTGACAGAAGCCAATTCCGCCGCATTCTTTTTCAATGGGATGGAAGGATTCACCAGCCCTACGTGCATTACTGAGGATTTGTCGACATTAAAGTTCATCTGCCACGTTGCGCTCCATTGTATGAGGCGGTCAAGGTGTCTTGTTTGAGCTCGGCTCTTTTCGTGGCAGGATGACATAGTTTAGTATCATCCGTAAATTTACTGATTTTACTACGGATGTTAAAATCGAGATCATTGATGTAAATTGAGAACAGAAGTGGGCCAAGCACGCTACATAGTGGAACCTTTGATGATACCTGTGTCCAGGCGCTCGACTCGCTTTCAAGCTTCACTCGCTGCTGCCGACCCGTGAGCCATGGCTTGACCCATCGCAAAAAGTCACCCTGGATGCCATGGGCTTCAAATTTTTCATTAGCCGGAGATGGGGGACTTTATCAAAAGCCTTTTGGAAGTCTAGATACACAAGGTCTACACTTTTTTCTTTATCTTAATATCTGCAACTTTTGAGAAAAAGTCCACTAGGTTTGTCAAGCAGCTTCTTTTATTTCGGAAGCCATGTTGAGTGTCGGATATGAGCTGATGCAACCTCAGGTGATCAGTGATGCGCTTTTTCAAAAGGCGTTCGATGATTTTGCTGACGACCGAAGTAAGACTGATTGGTCGATAGTTGCCGGGGCTTTTCTTATCCCCCTTCTTATGTATCGGTATAACATTAGCTAGTTTCCAATCCTGCGGAACTGCTCCCGTTCTTAGAGATCGATTAAATATTTCGAGCAGGGGTTTCACAATAACTGGACGCACCAAATGAGAGTAGAAATCTTGAATACTTTTTTCAGGTATATTATTTACCGACATGCAGATGCTCGTTTGTGGCAAATGCGTCGTAAGCTATCATTAAATTATTCACTCTATGCTAACTAGCGCTCACCGTTGCCGCCAGAAGGTCGAGGCCTCATAATGCGCATTAGAAAATATTTACGAATATTATATAAATATGCTAGCAAATCTGAGAAATTCGATCAAACGCAAAATATTTGTGCTGAATCCGTGAAAAATATCCAGGTTATAAATTCTGAGTAAGGCGTACGAAAGGAGCGTATAAAGTTTAGAAATTATATTTTTTTGAAAGCGATTGTTGGCATTGAGAACAAGTTTTTCGAGATGGTGGCGCTTTATTACAGACAGATTATTCACAGTGAAATAATTTTTTTGAAAATGCACCGTATCCCGCGAAGAAATGCTTTGATCCAAGCATTCAGTATCTCTCAAGGAAACGCAGTGATTCAAACACAATGTATTTTTCAAAGAAATACCGGTACTGTTACCCAAAAAGCACACGGCATCGCTTTTTGATATACTGTGATGCTGACTCAATTGCACTGTATCCTTCTGAGCAATACTGTGATCCAAGCATACAGTATTCTCCGCTGACATACTGTGATCCAAGCACCGAGTGTCCACTGAAGAAACACCGTGATCCGAGCACGCAGTGTCCACTGAAAAAATACCGAGATCCAAGCACCCAGTGTCCACTGAAGAAATACCGTGATCCAAGCACCCAGTGTCCACTGAAGAAATACCGTGATCCAAGCACCCAGTGTCCACTGAAGAAATACCGTGATCCAAGCACCCAGTGTCCACTGAAGAAATACCGTGATCCAATCACCCAGTGTCCACTGAAGAAATACCGTGATCCAATCACCCAGTGTCCGCTGAAGAAATACAGTGATCCAAACATACAGTGTCCACTGAAGAAATACAGTGATCCAAACACACAGTGTCCGCTGAAGAAATACAGTGATCCAAACACCCAGTGTCCACTGAAGAAATACAGTGATCCAAACACCCAGTGTCCACTGAAGAAATACA